>NW_023590789.1:18825291-18845291 GCF_014843425.1 Jatropha curcas | reverse complement strand
TACCAGGTAATGGTTACCTTTTCAGTTAGTGTAGTTCACTTTTGTATATGAGGTCAAATGAATTATTGTTTTTCCTTTTCAAATGTAGGATAGATTAAATGAACTTAACCAAAACACAATGAAGATTCATAGGCATAGGTGATAATAGTAGAAAACAAGTCATTTCCCTTTTTTCTACTTCTTTTCACCCAATCAACATAATCTCTTGGGTTAACCTATAATTCCATTTCTTGAGCTAGAATGAGTACATGTTAATCTGCCCAACATTGTCCCCTCACTTCAAATTTGTGGGATAAAATGTTACTCCAATAACACAATTATTAACACAATTATTCCCCTTTAACTCCATACCAAACAAACCCTTAATGCTGATAGTTTCTTTCCCACGTGTCATCCTAGAGTTTAGATGTCTTTAATCTTACTAGTTTTTATCCAAGATAAAGAACAAAGAACATTCATTTCACACGAATCAACATGTAGTCCATCAAAGAACCTTATACAAATATTATCCAAGCATTAAAAGTACCTCATACGTCACAGTACCACCAGACATTGCTGGTTGACGAAGGGTGACATTGCAAATGGCACCATTTGCAGAGAGAATACAAACTGTCCGTGGCCCTTGCTGCGAAAAAGCCATAATCTTTGATGCTATGTCCTACAAAACAGTGAGAAAATTAAAATAAAGAATTTCCAAATAAAACTGAATTTTAAAATGCTGGTTCTTAAAAAAAAATGATATGCCGATACTAGCATTGGAAACTTCATTTCTGATTAACTAGTTAACATTGATACATTTATGAACTAGGATAACTATCTTATCTAGTAACAGAGTCTCTATGAATTTTATCGGAATAGGAAGTCTCTATAGGCAACAACCAATAAAATAGAGCATTACTCAACTATTGGCTGAAAAAGTATAAATAGGAGAGGTGATGTTAATTTCTCTTTGATTGATACACCCACAAGAACACTGACAATAATTTGAAGTTAGAATCATGAGTACTATTTTTTAAAAAAAAACAAAATTGTATGTTCGCCATGTTCTAGATATTCTTTATAAGTTCCTTTTATTTCTAACCTTTTGGGAAGGTTGTAGCTATCAACATTTAGTTTTCTATCTTTTTTTATACTGACAAGGCCTATCCGCGCTAAAAAGCATAGCCAAAAAACTGTTGGAGCCTTCAAGGGACGAAGAGATTGGATAAGTATATATTGAGGAGCCCAAGGAAGACAACAGCTCATAGAAAACAAATTACCTTATCTTAGAAGGCAGTAAGATGACAAAACTTGAATCTGACACATCAACTAGATAGTTTTATATCAAACTTGAAAATACTCTTTTAATAAATAAAGCAAACATTTTTTTAATACATGCAAAAAGGCATGCAGATGCAAGGATAAGAAGAAAACAGTAGTTGAGGGAAAAGCTTAATGTGCAAGTAAAAAGGTTTAGCAGCAATGATTTAGTTTAATTTTGCTTTTTCATTCTGGTCGTCTGCTTGTAGGCTTTATATTTTTGCTTCTTTGGTCATGAATGAGCAGACAAAGCACAGTCAAGAGCTCATCCTTGATGTAATAATTGCAACAGACAGGATAATTGCCAAGTTATTGTTGAGAATATGTTGAAATGATGGAGATGCACCCTAGGTTCTAAGGATCTCAAGTTACGTAGAAGAGAAATAAAGCATGTGTTGTAACTTCATCAATAAAGATGTGCAAGTTTAGCAAAAGAAGATGAAGTGATCAAAGTGGTGTTAACATAGATGGCGCAGACGTACCACAAAACACAATTTAAATACCTAGCTGCTGTCACACAAGGGGCTGGGGGGAGTAAGGAGGACATTAACCAAAAGATTAATGAATGAAGGTTGAGTGCAGAAATGCAACAAGAGTCCTATGTGATTGCAAAATACCAACTAAGCTGAAAACAGGGTTTTATAAAATCGAGATCAAAACTGCCAAGATGTATGGTTGTGAGTGTTAGCTGTTGAAAAACCAAGAATTTCACAAGATTAATATGGTGAAAACAAAGGGGTGTAAATGAATTTGCAGAAGAAAATAAAAAAACAAAGGTGCACAGGATAAAGAATGAATGAGCTACGAAGAAAATGGAACACTAGATTGCTCATGGATGTATGCATGTATGCATCATGGATCAATAAATACACAAGAACACTAGATTGCTCACATTGAAATAACAGGAGATGAAAGGAGGAAAATAGGAGACAGAACTAGGACACATATGGCTGAAGTGGTAAGATTTGATTAAACTCTAGATCTTCATGACCCCGAACCCAAGGCAAGAATCTTCTTCAGAAAATCTTTAAAATAAATGACTACATGAAGTACAATGAAGAAGACAAATCTATTTAGTGGGATTAAGATTAGTTCAGCTTAGTTGTAATTTAGTTCTAGTTCTAAGATAAAAAGAACATTCGTTTACAAAAAGCTTCTACGTGTGTGTACAACAAAAGGAGGGGAGGATATATTACTATCAAGAAAGAATTTGCCATAAGTACTGAAGTGTAATTTAGCCTAACTATTGGGAAAAGAAAAAAGCATTTGTTAAAGAAAAAAGCATTTGTTTAAGAAAAGCAGTTGATTAGGATGAGGAGCTTTTGTCGAAGTCTTAATAAGTGAATCATTATAATGTTGTAGAACTGATTGAATCAGTACTGTTATCATAAATCTTTTACAAAATCAGAAAAAAGAAGAGTCAAATCAATATTAAACTAATAACTTCACTACATATCATAAGTACCTTATAGATCTAACAATTTATTGTGAAAAAATAATTCATTACAAAAATAGTTCCAAGAAAAATTATGCGAAAGGATTGATATACTATATTATTACAGAAATTTGATATACAAAAGTAATAAATAAGGGTTGATGGTCCAAACAAAAATAAAAATTAGAAGAAGTAAACTTTAAAATAGTGTTGTATTCATTACAAGCTTAAGCAGAAGCCTATTAAGCCACTAAGGTTAAAAATAAAATCCCATATTTCATGCATCAGGGATTTAAAAGGAAACCAAAAATAGATATAAAACCATAATGTCCTGTTTCCATCAGTAGCCCCCAGCCATTACATTGTGTATGGTCTATAATTGAAGGTTCAAATTAGAAATGGTCTTGTGCCTGCGCTATCAAGTCAGGTAGAAAAAACTAGAATAAATATAGCACCATCCTTCTATCCATCCAAGAACCTCTATTCATCCCTCCCCCTTCTTTTTTCTACTGCTCCTCTGCCGCTAACAAGCACAACAATATGATTAATGCTTGATAACATCCATTTCAGGAATTTTTCACTGTTTCAGTAACATTTCACTGTGAATCTATATTTGATCAAAAATAGTAAATACAATGAAATTTTGTCAGTTACTATCATATACACTCTGTAATGACCTATTATTCAAAAACTTGGTCAGGACTCCAAAAAAAAAAAAATCAACAGTGCTTTTTGTTCTACTAGAAATCTACTGTTCTACTAGAAATCTACGACAGGCAACAGCTTTTTAAAATTCTAACCAAACACTTTGGTCTGGCTATTGGAGCTTAACAACCATAAAAAATCCTGCCAATAGCATAACCAAACGAATCCTAAGTCCTCATCACATGTAAATCTAAATTAGTCAACATCTTTAAAATTATCATACCCTTTACTTCCACTTGAACTTCAAACAATGAACCCTTCTAATAATCCGCATTCAACACAAGTTTATTTATGTTTTTGCAGTTTCATTTATATGGAATGCACAAAAAGTAAAGAAGATCAAAATTTACACTCTATTGCCTACAATAAGATCATGTTTAGCCACCTTCAAGCACGGAAAAAAAAAAAAAAATCAAAACTTTCTGCTCTATTTTCTCTTTTTCATTCTTCCATATTCATTAATGTCCATAAAAACTTCCCAATTTTCATTTGAAAACTTTCTTCCATTGCTAAAAAAAAACTTTCCGCTTTCACTCTTTCTTCTTTTCTTTTCTTTTGTTTTTTTTTTTTTTTTTTTTTTTTTTTTTTTTTTCAACACAAGTTTATTTATGTTTTTTTTGCATGTTCATTTATATGGAATGCACAAAAAGTAAAGAAGATCAACAATTTTACACTCTATTGCCTTACCAATTAAGATTTCATGGTTTAGCCACCTTTCCAAGCACGGAAAAAAAAAAAAAAAAAAAAAAAAAAATCAAAAAACTTTCTGCTCTATTTTCTCTTTTTTCATTCTTCCATATTCATTTAATCGAATGTCCATACAAAACTTCCCAATTTTTCATTTGAAAACTTTCTTCCATTGCTAAAAAAAAAAACTTTCCGCTTTCACTCTTTCTTCTTTTCTTTTCTTTTGTTTTTTTTTTTTTTTTTTTTTTTTTTTTTTTTTTTTTTTTTTTTTTACAATTCCATTGCTTTCCTTTTTTTTTTTTTTTTTTTTTTTTTTTTTTTTTTTTTTTTACAATTCCATTGCTTTCCTTGCGAAACCATCAATGATTACATTTTAATGAAACATTATAAAAAAAACACACAAGCATACCTCTCCTGCTTTCACTGTAATCACATGAGGTGTAAACCCCACGCCTCCAACCCCTCCTGCGGGTAAGATCAACAGATATTTATGAATAACATAATTAAAATGCAATATTATTCACACACACGCAAAACCAAGTAGACAAAATTACCTAATGCATCAAGCTGCTTTTTGCCCGACCCCGGGGGCCTTCCTCTATTCCGCTTCGCCGGAGGTTCAGAGGCCACGCCAGACGTGCCGCCCCCAGAATCCGCATGACCTAAAGAGTTTGCTGACGAAGAAATTGGGGTGGGTGACAATCCCAAGGCAATGTTGCCATCGGGGGTGTACTTCCTAGGCCTCCCCCGCTTCTTCTTTGCGGGTTCCATACTAAACCTCATTCCGGTGGAAGAAGGCGGCGACGATCCATCAAAAACACCATCCGAAGAGGGCGCCTTGGATTGTGAGCGCGGTGGGCCCACCGAATTGAAGGGAAAACCAGCGGCAGCAGTTGGATTGATGTTAGGATTCATCATATTCATGGCGTGATGAGCGGCGGCGGCGTTGTAAGAGGAAGTGGAACCTAGTAACATATTCGGTTGCTGTTGTGGATGCGATGGTATTTGCTGTGGCGGTTGTGGCGGTGGCTGTGGTTCTCTTGAGTCCATTATTAATTTTCTGGCTCTCCGACTTTCTAATACAAGAGGAAAAGGGTTGTTTGGGAAGTGAGAAAATGTGAAGGAAAATTGGGGAATGGGAGAGAAGAAGTTATGCGTATGTGTGAGTTATCTACTCCTAGTAGTACTAGTCATGGAACCTACCACTTTGAAGTGAGGGAGTGAGTACTAAGCAAAATTAAAAAATAATAATAATAATAAGTTCTAGTAGTAGGAAAGCGTAAGTGGAGCCGGAAACCAGATTTATTTTTTATATTTTTATTTATTAAAACTAAAGTAGGGTTTTTGCAATTTAGGGTTTTAAGTTTTTCTTTTGCCAACCTTCAAAATTTATTTATAAATAATAATAATAATAATGTATGAAAAAAAAAAATTTATCTCATTAATGTAAAGATCAAAGAATGAAGTTTTTAGCTTCGGCATTACAAGTTGACTCTTCAATTTTAGTTAGTTAATTAAAAAATAAATTCAATTGATCTCTTTTTTTAAAGAAGAATTAAATTGGTCTTTAATTAGTCTTTATCTCTCTTCAAATTTAATTTCCGTTAATATTCTTTTCATTAATAGAAAAGACTGAATTTATGCTTTATACAATTCAAATTATACTAGAAGTATATATTCGTGCACGTTTAATAACAGAAATGAGAAAATATAAAAAAAACACACACGTATCTATATCTATCTATCTAGCTATGCTGATGGTATCGCCCTCGAATGTTCTAAAATAGCATTAGTCATAGTCAATTCGAAAATCACATTTTACACCGAGTATTTAAATGCGTGATTTGACACTCTTTTCCCTTGAGTGAGGTCGAAGATTCGATCCTCATGGATAAAGTAAATACTTATTATGAGCACTTTATCCCTTTTTGGGTCGACTTGGTCTGAGCAGAATTTAGTTCTAACTTAGTGGACTCGAGATACGAAAAAATATATATTTTATTATTTGATTGGATATAATTTTTAAAATTATTTTTTAAATAAATAAATATATTTTTGGGTCGATTTGGTCTGAGCAGAATTTAGTTCTAACTTAGTGGGACTCGAGATACGAGAAAAATATATATTTTATTATTTGAGTTGGATTATTTAATTTTTAAAATTATTTTTTAAATAAATAAATATATATAATAAAAAAAGAAAAAAGTATACTTTTTTTCTATGCATTGTTTAGGAAAAAATTGTTGGATTTATTTGAAGAAGATATCAGCGTTTCTTTCTATGTAATCTTTTTTATTACTTAATTAACTTATTTATTTATTTTAAATTTGCAACTTAGAATAATATATAGAAATAAAATACCTTGAATAAACTCATTAAGTGAGCAATATTGGTCCTAACATCCTAACATGATTTGCTTTGTAATTTTCATTCATTGACTTAGCTTTTCTTTTGTCCATCAAAATCAAATTTAATTAAATTATAGCATTTTCAGAGTTATTTTTAAAATTTAAATTGATAATTTTTTAATATAATTTATTTCTTGTTATGTGTTGAATTCTTAAAAGAGTTTTATTCTTAAATAATAATATATAAAAATTTATTATTTTTATTTTCTTTTTCGTTATTGAATTAATTTGTAGCTACTATCACTTTAATTTAATAAGAGATTTATATCTCCCTTGCAATGAATAGATGGCCTCTTAATTAAGCATTTTTAATTTTCTTAATATTTTTTCTTTTATATCCTAAATATGTTTGACTTGAAAGAAAATAGTGTTTATGAAATTGAGAAAAACTAGAATAATATATTTTTGTTTTGTGTTTCAAGAGTTTGTATGTATATTCATATATTCCTTTCTCTAATGCATTGGCAAGTAATACTATCACATAGCCAAAATGATCACCATTATTTATTTAGATCATCTTCTCATTTTTTTTTTATTTTACCTACTAGTAAAAAAATTTATTATTATTTTTCATTATAGCTATATTGTCATGACCCGATTCCATGGGTCAGACCAGCACTAGGACCCAGGTAAGCTTAAGACCTCCGAAGCCCGTAGTAAGCCTGAAATACTAAAAATTTACTATCTCAATATAATTTTAAACATTCAGCCCATATTTATAGGAAAATAAACCTCAAAATCAACTACAACATTCCACAAGTTCGCGGCCCCAATTAACACATACATCACATTTTAATATGGGCTCACATTAATTATATCGTCTATTGTTTAATACACGAACTAATTGTACGCCAAATTCTACAACTGACGGAATGTTCACTAACTACTTTGCCCTCGGCTATACATAGTTTATACATATAATAACATAGTAAATAATTATGAAAATTGGAAAAATTTCTTCAATAAGACAAACCCTGCCTGCGAACGGAACTAACAAAAAAGAAACTCTTCCTGAAAAAATTTTAACAACGATTATGTAGCCCTTCTAAGAAGTAATACTATTGCACAACACAGCATCAACACAATTGCTATAAATATATCAAATCTAGTCATACACCGACTAGTATATATGCCTCACGCACCCAGGCCAGTCACAACCAATGGCAATCTACTTAGCCACTCAAGATTATTAACATCCTTCACATAATCAACATCAACGCTGGCAAATGGTCAGTAGCAGTCAACCGAAAACCCCCGACGAGCCGCTTTACTCTCACCCGCCCCATCCTCTAAAGTGTGCACCTGCGGGAGCCAATCCCCCATACCTGGCACCACCCGACTGGTCTAATTCTCACAGCCGACCAGTCTTCTCATTGTTTACAGTCTCTATTGTTTTTACATTCCTCTCTTTCTTTCCATTACCAAACAGGAGGCAACCACGTGCCGCTCTCATCCAATCTAGATCATCAGGCCGCTCACAACAGGAGGCCACCCTGCCGGGCCTGCGATCAGATATGTTATCAGGGCGCAACGACGATGAGCCATCCTGCTGGTTCTAATTAATCCATAGATCAGCGCTGCCATGGCGGCGAGGCGCCGATCTCCATTTTCCCGGCGACAGTCCAATTTTCATAATTATCATATCTAAGATCATGCCTTTATGACCGTCCTCACCAAACCCGATGCGTGACCTTACTTACCAATTCCATACAAATAAAAGCAACAGCCAATATCACAACACAATTAATCAAGTATTGCAATTAAATGCAAGCATATTAATCAATTAAAATCGTCTAATGCCAAATGCACAATTTAGACAATCCAAAATCAAAAGCAAATTAAAATAAGTAAATAGTGTTAACAATAAACAACAATAATAAAATATAATATAATAATAAACAATTAATAATGAAAATAAATAAAATAAAATAGAGCCCAACTTCTATTTTGTTATGCCCTATTCAAAATTTATAGATTTATCTAATAACTTATTAATATGTTATTAATTTAGATTAGCCTAGGTTCTATCGAAATTTCGCGCAGAACCTCCCACTCAAAATATGACTATCTACCTGTTACATATCACAATATACTAATATTTGAATCAATCAATACACACAGTCTATCCGCGGGCATTCAATTCAAATCGAATATTCCGCTCCTCACTTTAAACATCAAGTATCGCCATTTATCATCCATAACAACTTACTTAAGCCTTAGCTTCATAATCTAAATAACATCATATTTATTATGCTAAAAAACATTAATGGTCAATCCCAAGTAATTCTTGAAACTCTATAAATCAACTACTCTTTGCCTCAAATTAAGAAGTCTTTCATTATTCTATTGACTTTCATAAATTCCTTGCCCATTTCAAAATAAACATACAAACCTATCAAGCCTTAAAATAGCAAACAATCCCTTTAAAACTCTTAAGGGCTGCCCCAGGTTTATAATTCAAATATTTTTAAATCAAAAAAATTACTATCAATATAAGATAGAATACATGTAAGAAAATGGCAAGAATGAATGAGTGAATTTCAATCAACTTTCTCTCCTAATCCAATCACTTTTCGGGCCATTTGAGAGAGAATCAATTTCATATTAATTCATAGTCTTAGATGTTTTATATTACCCATTTTATCAAGAAAATAGAACATACTACATCCTTTTGCCATCCTCATTATGATTTGTAATTACCATTCTCTCCATATTATAATTAACTGTACAGATTCAGCCAGCGTTAGCTTGCTCCCCTGCCCCCCTATTGAGAAGTCCTTGATTTTCCTACTAGAATGCAAATAAACTAGATAAACCCTTTTCCTTATATGTAATTCAGTTCATGTTTAATAGAGGATAATATCAAATTTCCCATCGCATTAATGCGCATAATCAGTACTTTTTAAAAATCTAACCTTTCACAAAACAATAATACAGCGCCTCAAATCTTTTCTTCATTTATGATATTCATAAAACACGAAGAAGAATTGGAGCCAGGAAATTACTTTACTCAGCTTGGAAAATGTTGGAATTGAAGGTGGGAAAATGTTGGAAACTTGAAGGTGAGAGCAGATAACGCGACTGTACAGATCGCAAGCCACGATCGCAGCTCCGCCAGCTTGCTGCGTCAGCCGGAATGGGAAAGGAGGGAGTAAAAAGTGAGACCCAAGCTTTGTCGTTGAAAGAGAGAGGCTGGAGTCGTCGGAAAAATCGAGGAACAGGAGGCTCGACGCGACTTTCCGATCAAAGGATGTCGCGGCTCTCCTGTGCCTTCTGCGTACGCCAGAAACGAAAGAAAGGAAGGGATGCCGAAATCCACTGCGGCGAGGAGGCAACGGCAAGGTGTGGCACTGGTCTCCAGTGATCGGAAGAAGAGAGGAGGAGAGGGCGAGGGTGAGGTCGACGCTGGAGGAAGAAGAAGAAAGGAGAGAAAAAAAAGAAAGAAAGTAGGTCGATTTCTAGATCATTTCGGTTCGATTCGAACCGGTTTGGTCCAATTAAGTGATTCGACTTGGTTTACAGATTTTCCCCTAGTTTTCAAAAAACTCAAATTGGTTTACGGGTCCGGTTAGGCAATAATAAAATACTAGGTGGTGTAATCTCATTGGTTGAAATAAAAATTTAGTTTTTAAATGAAAATTCTACGAAATTAAATTTTCGGTTCGTTTCATATATAATTCTCACGATCTAAAACCATGGGCCGAACCGGAACTAAGGGCCAGGTAAGCTTAAGGCTCTCGAGGCCCGTAGTAAGCCAAACAAAAGAAAATTCAATTATATCAATGTAAATTCTAAGTATTAAGCCCATATTGCGATGCGAAAATAAACCTCATATTCAAATTATAACATCTTAATAAACATTTACAAATTAGCCCAGCTTACAATACACCTTATTTATAATATGAGCTCACATAATTATTTCATCTATATTAATATAAGACTAAAGGTATACAAATCCTACAACTGCGGAGTTCACTAACAGATATATACAGATAAGTTTTCGGACATTTATCTGTTTAATGAATTAATACTAAAATTAGAGAATTCTTTTCTAACAGTGAAGGAAGCAGAGCTTGAGCTGGGATTTAGGAAAGCCTACTTCCTGAAAGATTAAACAAAAGAGATGTGAGTTTATTAATTCCTGAAAGATTAAACAAAAGAGATGTGAGTTTATTAATGAATAATAATTATTGCACAACACAAGCATTCACACGAATGTGTAAATAATTAAATCTAGTCATCCGACTAGTTATATGATCATGCGGGCAATCACACAAATAGCACAACAACAGCATTAGCAATTATTAACATCTTCACATAATCACATCACGTGGAAATTAGTCAGTGGCGTCACCGAAAACCCCAACAAGCCGTCCTCACACATGGCTCGCCCTCTGATACGTGTGCACTAGGGAGCTGATCCCTCATACCTGGCCAACCGGTCTAATCCTCACTTGACCAGCCCTCTCATTGTTTTTCCATTCTCTCTTTTCTTTTCCATACCAACAGGCTCGGTTTTCTTTTCCATACCAACAGGAGGCAACTCGGTCGTCCCCGTCAAAGCTAGATCATCAGGCGCACACAGCAGGAGGCCACCCTGTGGGCTACCATCAAATCCAGATTATCAGGTGCACCCAATAAGAAGCCACCCTGTGGTTTCTATATTATCAATATCATATCATCATATGCACACGGGGCACCGATCTCCCATACGGGCAACGGTCTCGTAGACTGCCCTAACAAACCCATGGTGACCTACTTTATCCCAACTCCATACATACAAGACATAGCATTATCAGAACATAATTAATCAAGTATTGCAATTAAATGCGACCATAGCAAACAATTAATTAACATGATGCAAATACACAAGTAGACATTCATAGTTAATTATAACTAAATAGAGAAATAGTAATCAACAACATATATAATATTGATCCATCAAAATAAATAAACTTTTAAATAAATAATAATAAACAATAACATATTAATGAATAAAATAATAATAATAATAATAACAAAATAATAGAAAACTTTTTTATTATGTATTAAGTTAAAGAATTAAACTAATAATCAATTATTTAATTATTGATTAAGATACCTAGATTTTATCGAAATTTCGGAAAGGCCCCCAGGAATCTCCCTTAGAACTAGATCAAACCATAATTCAATAAAAATTTCAAAGCCCATCCATCGCCCAATTCACATACTTCATCCCATCCGCCATAACCAATAACAATCATTCGTTTCACTCAATTCACACAGCCCATCCACGCGCCAATCAATCCAACCAAACCCATCCGCCTTTCAGGCTACATTATTATATCCATAACACTCACATAATTACTTAATAATTCCAAATCAATTAATTAACAATTTATTATTAACCTCCAAGCCCATTGATCCAATGATATTATTTAATTGCCTCTATAACTTTTACTTGCTCTAAGCCTTAATTATAACTCCTCCTAACATATTTATTAAAATTCCTAAATTAGTTTACATATATTAGCCTTAGGATTCTATTCAATACCAAACCTTCTAGTTGTAAACAAATGTTCATGAAATATATTTAACAATATTCAGAATTAATTCTGCCATCTCTATACCGATGTTCTTAGTAAAATTATTTTGATTGCATTATTCATTCAAATTCAAATTTAATCAACTAAAATTATTAAGTTTATAAGTTTAGAATTTATATCGAAAATGGGGAAATTGGTCTTAGAACATACCAATTGAGAATCGGGCGACGATTCCATGATCAGCGCGAAAAGGAGATCATTCTGTCTGTCGAGGCCTCGCCGGAGTGTCGCCGGCTGGTCACCAAACTGCCGCCGCCGCCGTATTGCACGATGGCTGGAAAACCGATTCTGCCCAGAATTTTGCAATTCGCACACCAAAATGCTTGAAATCGTTTGTGGAAGTAGGATATAGTGTCGTTTTGAGGAGGTAGTGGCTTGTTTAGCCGGATCGACCACCACTGATACGGATCAAGGGAGCAGGATGAAGGATCCTTTAACTCTACCTGCCGGGCTAATCACACGAGTCTTGTGCAATCAAGTTACGAGCAGCCTTGAACGCATTTGTTTAAGAACAAATCACATTGGAGCTTCAAGATCATAGCTGCGAGATGTGAGATTGAATTGGAAGAAGCACCAAAGTTTGTTATGGTGCTTGAGGCGTGCAAAGAGGCTGCCCATTGATGCATTTTACAAAGAGGCTGCCCATTGATGCATTTTACATGTTCTATACTTAGGCAAATTTAGGAGGATGTTATTTTAGTATGAGCTTAAGTATGGGTTGTGTAGGGCCTCTAGTCCATTTGTCCTGTTTTATTTAAATTCTTTTAGTGGACTTAATTAATTAGTGTAAGGCTAGTTGGGCTTATTTTCCAAAGTTGGGCCAGCCCTATATTAGTTAATGTGTTTAAGTCAAGCTTGTTTTTAATTAGTTAGCTTGGGCTTGTATTTAATTAAGCCCATTTGGGCCACATTAGGTTTAGGCCTAGACTAGCTTAAGTTAATAGCTAAATTAGGTTTAAATTAGGTTTAAGCTTAGGTTTTATTTTATATAATGTTGTAAGAGCTTGCATCAACAGCCAACATTGTATTATCAAAAACAATACTTTTTCTTTGTTCTTTTCCAAGAACAGCCCGTGTTCTTCATCATTGTACGGAATAGAACCAAATTATTCCTTAGTAATTAAGATTGTGAGTTCTACAAGATTAATTGTGCCAAGAATTTCAGAGTTGTTTTCAAGAGTACTTGAAGGTAAGTTTCTGATTCTTGTTTTAAATTCCTTGCTTTCTCTTTTCAAGAGTACTTGGGGGTTTAAGGGATTGACGGGTACTTCTGTGATTGCATGCTTTCCACTAGATTTTCCTTGTTGATTTGCAAGAGTACTTGTTAATTAGCCAGGGCCGCATTATCTGGTATCAGAGCACTGTGATTGTGGATTTCAATCTATCCTAGAGTTAGGGACTTATAAAAAAAAAAACGAAAACGGAAAAAAAAAAAATTGTGAGAATTTAGCTGCAAATTCGCATTGAAAAAAAAAATTGTCATTCGTTTCTTTTTTGAGAATTATATGCTAGTAAACTATATGCTTCATATCAAGCACTTGAGAATTGATTTGTGACGACCTAAAATTGAGCACTCAAGTGATTTGACATTCTAGCTTTGCTGTAGTTACATTTTGTTCTTGGGAATATTTTCTTGAATGCTTGCTTTGATAATTAGATTAATTAGGTCCATAGAATTAGATTAATTAGGTCCATAGTTAATTTTACTTTGTAGTGAATTAACTTCATTCATCTTGTCCAGAATTGTCTATTTGTTGATTCTTGTATCTTCTTATTTGTTTATTTGGTACAATTAGAGCTTTAGTAGTTAGGAAATTTTGGATCTCGCACAATTAGGGAGAAGCAAGCCCATGCTAGCCCCTGGAAGTCCAGGCAATTCTGCAGGCTGGGAGAAGCACGCCCGTGCTACCCCATAGCATGCCCGTGCTAGCCTCTTAAAGTCCAAAACTTGCCCGTGCCAAACATAGCACGCCCGTGCTAGCCTCTGAAAGTCCAAAACTTGCCCGTGCCGTTCCAGCACGCCCGTGCTTTGCCTTTTGTCATTGCTAAAGTGTTATTTGCTTATTCCTTGACTTTAGTTTATTAACTTCAAGCAATACACCTTCTTGTTCTTGTATTGCAATTTGAAACGTTGTGATTTCTTGATAGAGTCTGTGCATTATTTCATTATATTCTTTGCTTTCCTAACTTTCTCTTAACTTTTGTAGCAACTTTGGAATTCTGAAGTGCAATTATTCTAGTGGAAAGGTTGGTAAAAGGCTGGAGTGAAACCCATATATAGAGAAAAGCCAAATAAAGAGAGAAACACGTGAGGGTGTGATACACTGACCATCTTCCTTTAGTTTGTTTGCTGTTTTTATTTCAGGATGTCGGATTCATCTAGAGACAAGAAAAACGGCCCTCTTAAAGTTGATGATCCAAAACTACAAGCCTTTCTAGATGCTTTCTCTGGAGAGATGGGACGAATCACTAGGCTTATGGAGAGCTTTAATGACAGACTAGAGCTTCAAGAACAAAAGACAGAAGACTAGAGCTCAAAGAACAAAAGACAGATGAAGGATGATCCTAATGCCACAAGGAGGGGTGCACCACTTCAAAAGAGCACTCTAGACAACCTTGGCATAAGAGTATGGAAGAAAAAGATGATGAATGGCATAGAGAGGTCCCTTGTGGGTAAGAAGGAGGCCGAAACACAGAGAAAGAGGAAGAGGGATGCTAGGGCCGTGTTTTACAGAAATGAAACTTACTTTGGGGAGAATGAGAAGAGGTTTGATACGCATTAGATGGTAACTTGGGTAAACATCAAACTCAAGGTGCCACCTTTCAAAAGGCGAAACAATGCAGACGAATACTTGGACGAATACTTGGAATGGGAGAGAAAGGTTAAGATAATCTTTGAATGCAATAGATATATTGAGGAGAAAAAGGTGAAGATTGCAGCCGTAGAGTTCCAAGACTATGCTCTATTTTGGTGGGATCAACTTAACCAGAGTAGAAGGAAAGTGGGAAGACGACCTATCAACAATTGGAAGGATATGAAGGAGGTAATGAGAAAACGTTTTCTTCCTACTTATTATTTCCGAGAGTTGCATTAGAAGCTTGATAGACTCACCCAAGGAGCCAAATAAGTGGAGGACTACCATAAAGATATGGAGATGTGCATGGCTAGAGCACACATCGAGGAGGACGAGGAGGTGACTATGGCTAGATTCCTAGGGGGCCTTAATATAGGGACATAACTGATGCATTAGCGATGTTACAAGTATGATTCCATGGCGGAGATGCTGAATATGGCTATGAAGTTAGAGGAAGCAGAGGAAAAGGGAAGAGCACACAACATATAGGGCTGCCAACAAACAACAGCAACTCTTGGAGTGCTTATAGATGGCCTCAAAGAGAGGCAGAAAAATGGAGTTTCCAAGCTCTTACACAAAAGGGGACCAGATTTCAGTGTCTAAGGCCATTAACGCCTAACTGCTCCAACTTATTCGACAGGGATCAAGCCCCCATACTCTAGTAAAAGAGACATCAATGTTTCAAGTGTCCTTTGGGAAGGGCCATATATCTTTCTCAATGCCTAACAAGAGGGTAATGTGATTCCGAGATGGATACACCCATTTTGAAATCTGAGGATGAAGAAAACCCCATCCGCCATGATAAGGATCTGGGACTGGGAATCAAAGGAATGGGATATAAGTTCGCCTCTATGGCAACCCCCCGTTATAAGGAAACCGGAACACCAATATCGAGATTAAAACGCTCTATTAAACGCTCTATGGCACCCCACGTTTATAAAGAAACGGTAACACCAATAATCGAGCAAAGAACAAGATAAACGCCACAAACGAATTGATAAGTTTACCTCAATTCTTGATGCAATTAGAGGAAGCAATCTCTCACTATCACTCTAAGCAAAGAAGAACATGCAAGAGCATGAACAATCTGTCTTTGATTCAAAGTTTGCCAAAAATCCCATTTTACATCTTAAAGAGGCTATATATAAGCCTTAAACAAACTTAACCCTAAAGAAGAGCATCTAACTAGGCTGCCCTAAGGCCAAAACACATGGGCCTAACTATCTCTAAAACACAAAATAAAGTCATTTCCAGCCCAAAACAAACACTTGATATTGGGCAGATTGCATGCATCATAAAACCAACCCAAACAAACTTAAATACACTATGGCCATATCCCTTACATTATTAAATTAGACCAAAACAAGCAACAAGGGATAAGAACACAATCCAAGCCCACTAGGAAGCACCAATGGATCCATATCATTCCCCCCCTTTCCTCAAAGGAACAGGGATAAGGAAACCGGGAATCGGGGAATCCAAAGGATGGGATATAAGTTCGCCTCCTATGGCAAACCTCCGCGCCACGTTTAATAAGGAAACGGAACACCATATGAGATTAAAACGCTCTATGGCACCCCACGTTTATAGGAAACGGTAACACCAATAATCGAGCAAGAACAAGATAAACGCCACAAACGAGTTTTACCTTAATTCTTGATGCAATTAGAGAATAGCAAATTCTCACAATCACTCTAATTAAGAAGAACATGCAAGAGCATGAACAATTCTGCCTTTGATTCAAATTATGCCAAAAATCTCGTTTTACATATTAAGGAGGCTATTTATATGCCTTAAACAAACATAACCCTAAAGAAGAGCATCTAACTAGGCTGCCCTAGGGCCAAAACACAGGGGCTTAACTCTAAAACACAAAATAAAGTCATTTCCAGCCCAAAACAAACAACTTGATATTGGGCAGATTGCATGCATCATAAAACCAACCCAAAACAACCAACACCAACAACTTAGAAATAAACACTATGAGCCCATATCCCTTACATATTATTAGACCAAAACAAGCAGGGATAAGAACACATCAAGCCCATAGGAAGCACCAATGGATCATAATCATTCGCCCCTTTCCTCAAAGGAACTGGGATTAGGAACCGGGATCTGGGAATCAAAGGAATCGGGATAATAAGTTCGCCTCTATGGCACCCCACGTTTATAAGGAAACGGAAACACCAAATAATCGATAATTATAAACGCTCTATGGCACCCCAACGTTATATAAGGAACGGTAAAACAATAATCGAGCAAAGAACAAGATAAGCCACAACGAGTTGATAGTTTTACCTTAATTCTTGATGCAATTAGAGGATAGCAAATTCTCACAAATCTCTCTAATGCAAGAAGAACATGCAAAGAGCATGAACAATCTGTCTTTTGATTCAAAATTTATGCCAAAAATCCTCGTTTTACATCTTAAGGCGGCTATTTTATATGCCTTAACAAACATAACCGCTAAAGAAGAGCCAACTAACTAAGGCTGCCCTATGGGCCCAACACATGGGCTTAACCTCTAAAACACAAAATAAAGTCATTTCCAGCCCAAAATCAAATAACTTGATTATTGGGCGATTGCCATGCTCTAAAACCACCCAAACAACCTTAAATAAACACTGAATGAGCCATATCCCTTACATATTAAGTTAGACAAAACAAGCAACAAGGATAAGAACACATCAAAGCACCACTAGATAGCACAATGGATCCATAATCATTCCCCCCTTTCCTCAAAAAGATTCGTCCCTCGGAATCTTAGTTTAAAGTTGAGGTAGTCCTTTTGGCTTGCTAGGATCAGTCCAACCTTCTCCATGCCCTTTTCTTTACTCTTCTTCTCCTTTTTAGACCGTATTGAACTCCATTGGTTGCTACAACCTGAATATGCCTTTGCAACACCTTTGTCTTTATTGGATTGCTTCTACTGACTAGTTGATTTGGAATGGTGGAGCCAAGAATGAAATCGATTTGATGTTCTATCCCTCTCAAAGGTCGCAATCCACTAGGCAACTCTTCAAGAAAGACATCAGTGAACTCCTCTTTCTCTCTCTCAAGCAACTTTTTCTGATCAATATTCACTTCTTGAGGTATCAATGGTGCAAGAACAACCTTTTTACCCTCACATTGCATTCAAGGCTGTTCGTAGCTTGGTTGCACGAGCTCTTGTGATTGGCCCCACGGGTAGAGCTAGAGGATCCTTCACCTTGCTTCCTTGATCCGATTATGATGCTTGAAGCTCCAATGTGATTTGTTCTTGAGCAAATGCATTCAAGGCTGTTCGTAGCTTGGTTGCACAGCTATCAAACTCACATTCTTTTCTTTTTCTTTTCCCTCTTTCTTTTTATATGTACTATGTGTATTTCCACTCATTTTATTTTCAATCGCCTTTTCTTTCTTTTCAACATGAAGTCTCATACTTTCATTTTTACATTTATCTACATATACTTCCTTTGACCAAACTGGTGTTAGAATGGTCTTATGCTCTTCCTTTGTGGATGAATATCTGCTGAGGTAATCCACATTCTTCCTTCCCTGCACCCTTCCTAACTCATTATTCAAATCCCTAAAGTAACGATCAGGATTATCGACCTTCCTTCTCTTCATGAGTTTGAAATCTAGTTGGTGTACCACTAGGTCGAGCTCTTCTTGTATTAGAGCGTTGGGCAGCTTTAAACTCCTGCAACTCCTTTCTTATATCTTGGACGGAATTGTTGAAAGTTCTAAATTGTCCTAGGATTGACTCCATTACAAGTTTCAACTGGGGATCCTCTATTTGCCTTCCATCCCCACTATTATCTCTAGTGGGTGCCATAGAGGGGAATTTATTCTAGATCTTTGATCTCTTCCAAAACTTGTCATTGAGTTCATGAAATTTATTTTCATTGGGTTCCGCGTCAACTCCCTCACGTGTTTACACTCTTTAATCACTCCTTGCAAATCCTCCAATTGTACTTCTGAATTTCAGTCCAACCAATCAATCTCAAAGCACGTTTAGAACACAAGGAAAATAAACCTTAACAAAAGAAACGCAAGCACAATTCTAGAAAGAAAACTCAAACGAAATGAATGGTAGCGCAAGAACAAAACAATGTTTAATTATCAATTAGAGTGTAGTAAACAAGCAAACACACCCTAATAATGTAATAGAAGCAAAAGAAAGCTCAAAGATAGCACACAAACAAGAAATAGAAACTAGAATTTAAAAGACAATTTCTGGATATAATGTATGAATTTAGTTCACTACAAAGCAAATCAAATATGGACCTAATTAATTCTACCCAATCAAAGAAAGCAAACAAAGAAAATCCAAAAAAAAAAAAAATTTTTTTTTTAAGGTACTGTAGCACGGATGCTTCTGAATTCCTGTAGCAAGTTACTGTAGCAGCGTGCATGACTTATATCCTTACTTAACCCACAAATGTGATCCAATTTAGGTAGGGTAAAGCCTTAACAAGGTATAAGTGGATGGTTTGTGTCTCCCAATTTCAATTTAGGTAAGTAATGACTTATTATTTAGGTTGTCCAACAATGACTTTTGTCTCCCAATTCAACTTAGGTAGGTAATGACCTTAACAACAATTTGACTTATCTCTCTTTAACTTACTTTTTTTTTTTTTTTTTTTTATATCTAAATTAGTAAGACTCTAAGGCTCCAATGTCCAGATTTCCTTTTGTTTTTTTTTTTTTTATTATCAAGATCAAGAAATAAGCAAACAACAAGAATATTCAAAGATAGATCTTCAAAAGGGTAACTAGAAAATGATGCAAACAATAAGAAGATACAAAGAGAAAACTAGATTCAAGAAGATTTAAAGAGAAATTATCTAAATCCAACAAGAACTAAAGAGAAATTGTCTAGATCCAACAAGATCTAAAGAGATAATGTCTAGAGCCAACAAGATCTAAAGAGATAATGTGTAGATCTCAGAATGAAAAGAAAACACGAAGATAAACAACAATGAATCCAATAACAAGAAAACTCAAATTTCTAACTAAGATAACAGAACTTACCCCAAAACTT
>NW_023590789.1:18780871-18824791 GCF_014843425.1 Jatropha curcas | reverse complement strand
AGAGGAGAGGAATTGAAGGAATTTTTTTTCAAAACCCCCCCCCGCCCTTTGGGGGGGGGGAAAAATTTTCCAAGCCTTTTTTTTTTTTCTGTAGGGCCGAAATGGCCCAATCCGCCCCCACCTTCAAAAAAACCCTTTAAAAAAAAAAAAAAAAAAAACAAAAAAGAAATGCAAAATATGTTTGAAAATAAATCTTTTTTATGTCAATTCGTCATTCAAAAGAATTAATCTGAAGCAAACATACCTGCGCCGGGGTCCCCCCCCCTAACAACGTATCAAAAAAGGTTCTTCAGGGTCCTTTTAGCGAGTTGCTTATGCCGACTGGTATGAAGGTTTTGTTTCGGTTACTCTTCCCGAGCCAAAGTAACCAGCCTAAAATCCGAGAATCCGCATGAATCTGCTCTGGGCCGAGTGGTAAGGAAAGAATACTCAAAATGGCCCAAATCTGCAACAAAGAATGAAAAACGAGAAGTCAAAAGAGGGGCCTAATAATTATAGAAAAAAATATACAAAATGTTTTCTTCGGCATTACCTCCCAGAAGTAATAGGTCCCGCCTAAGTTTTACAGTGGCTCTGACTCAGATCACTCATGTCATTATACATACGGCTCAGAATAGCCGCCGGCCGGCCAAGTCATTACCTCCGTGAGATGGGCTAGGTTTTCTTAAAACTCTTTCAAATAGAAGGATTAATAACCTCTCTTTCCCTTTTGGAACGGCAAAAGGTTTTCGAGGCAAACATCAGCAACAAAGTGAATCTGGCCACCTGAGTAGCCGGCAGCTCTCCCGCCCTAATGTCTAGCAATAAATGCCTGGGAGCTTGAGAGTATAGCCAGCGGCCTGGAAACAACTCAAAGTTGGAGTAGCAGAACCTGGCCCGACAATCCGAGTGCAGGTCTAGTACAAATCAATTCCATCAATCCGATCAGGGGAAATCTCTTATCCTCGACAGTCATCAAGTGAATCAAGTCGGTCCGCATACCAAAAGGGATTTCCGGTAATCATGAGAAAAATCCGCAGGGGTCCATTGTCCATCTCGGCCCCAAAGAAAAAATGAAAAAGTGTGGGTAGTGTCCCCACCATCTCTCGGCAAGCAACCCAGCAACTGCTTGTGGTATTTTCCGGCCGCAGCATCAAATGCCTCAGTAACGCCAGACGGGACGGATGGATGATTTGCCCTGACGCGAAGTGGGCTCGGATTCCAATAGTCTCGATCGGATTTCAGACATAGAATTCTCAAAGCCAACAATCCAATTTAATGTAAGGATTTCTCTAAAAAGGTAAGTAATATAAGAATTGGTCCTTTGGTCTTTACGTAAGGAAATATAGTATCTTAGAATGCGATGAGCAAAAAACAGAAATTTCACATTTTCGCCACAACAGGGCCCCGAAAATTCAGAAATCTGGCCACAGAGGCCCTAACAAAGTCACAAAATCAGGCCAAAAGAGGCCCCAAAATCACATTTCGGCCACACAGGCCCGACCACTTCAAATTCTGGCCACAGAGCCACAAATCAACAAATTCAGGCCAACAGAGGCCCAAAATTCACAATTTCGCCACACAGGGCCCGAAAATTCTACGAAGAATCTGGCCCACAGAGGCCCACAAAAATCAACAAATCCGGCACAGAGGCCCAAAATTCCATTTTCGCCGACATGTAGTGCAGGCCCGAAAATTCAGCAAATTTTGGCCACAGAGACCTCTACAAATACAAATCAAGGGCCAACAGAAGGCCCAAAAATCACATTTTTTCGCCACACAGGCCGAAAAATTCACAATCTGGCCACAAGAGGCCGCACAAATCACAAATTCAGGGCCATCAGAGGCCGCAAAATTCACATTTTCGGCCACAGAGGCCCACAAATTTGCACGAAATCAGGCACAAAGGCCAAATTTCCACATTATTTCGCACATAGGCGCGAAAAAATTCACAATCGTCCACTAGAGGCCCAAAATTCCAACATTGTTCGGCCACTAGCTAGGACCCGAAATTCACAATTCGATCCCAAGGTCTCCGCGAAAATTTCACAACTTTGGCCTGAAAAAGATGATAATTAATGCCATAAAAGTAGGCTTACCTAGGCGAAGATGCCAGTCACTCAGGAGGCGTGATATCAGCGTCCGCCGTAAGCTGACCTCTCCGTCAAGAGAAATCGCCAAGACTCCAGATTTCCTCACCGAACTTAAGTCCGAGAAGCCATGAAAAGAAAGGTTTCTTAAACTTTAGAACGTTGAGAGAATGAGAGAGCTCTTTGATTTGATAAGCCTTAGAATGAAATGAAATGAGTTTTTTCAAAGCTATTATAAGCAAAATATGCAAGAGGCGGGTCTCTGTACGCGTCCAGTGTCGCCTACAAAAATTGCGTTTCAGAACAACCAACCCGACTCCCATAAATCATTTGTATGGTCAACGGTGGGGGGGCAAACTGTGAAATACCCGGCCAAATTTTTTGAGGTCAGAAAGCCCTGTTTTTCCCAGGACTGCAAAAGTCCGGGCCGGACCGGATGCTAATTTCAGAGTTTCAAACCGAAAAATATGTCAATATGTACTTAAAACGTTCGGAATGTCGCGAGGAATGCGCGGAACAGGTCCCAGAAATATTTTCGGAGGTCCAGAACTGCCCAAAAGGCCCCGGAGCGAGGGCACGGGTGTCCACAACGCGGACCACGGCGGAGCCGCCGCCGGCCACGGCGACTCCGGCGCGCCGGGAAGCGGCGGCAAAGCAAGCCTGCCCCAGCTGGGCGGAATCTGCCAGCCCCCAACTGCCTGGGCGAGCTTGCCGCACAGCGCGGGCGAGGCTGCAGCCCCGCGCGGGCTGAGGCTGCCGCCCAGCGCGCGCAGGGGCCTGTCGCCTCGCGCTGGGCGGGGCCTGCCCCCCAAAACGCGCGGGCGCGGCCTGTCGCGCCCACGCCGCTGGGCGGCCTGCCGCGCGCGCGGGCAAGGCTCTGCCGCCCAGCGCGCGCGGGGTCCTGTCGCCCCGCGCGGGCGAGGCGTGCCCGCCCAGCGCCCGTGGGCCGTCGCCTCGGCAGGCGGGGCCTAGCCCCCCACCCCTGGGGCAGCTACCTCGCCGCAGCTTGGGCGACCGCCTGCGGCCAGAACGCGGGCGGGGGACCTAGCCGCGCCGCAGCCGACTGGGCGGCAGCTGCCGCGCTCCAGGCGGCACCCCCCGCCCAGCGTGGGCCGGGGCTTGCCGCCCGGGACCGCGAAATGGCCTATAAATAGGCCATTTTCAAAGCCTATTTTCTGGTGCGCCTTGTCTGTTTTGATAGACGAAACCGCTCTCTCTCTCACGCTCTTTGCGTCCTTACCCCGCTTTAAACCGCTTTTGGCATTTAATTTTAATTTTATTGCATTTTTTATTCGTGATATTTTGGAGCATTAAAAATTAAACAAATTAAAAATTAATTAAATATTCTAGCGAGGAGTCTTAACCTGGAGTTAAGAAGCGTCGCAGCGATTAAATCAGTGTATGTAGAACAAAACTCTGCCATTTAATTTTAGCCATTTCAATGATACTA
Source organism: Jatropha curcas (assembly GCF_014843425.1). Next base: position 18,821,272 of record NW_023590789.1, on the reverse strand, counting down.
TTTACTATAAATAATTCTAAACAGCATAATGCATCCACGTCATTTTGGTAAAATAAACTGCTTTGATAAAAAACAACATGATTAAGCTTAAACGCCGCGATTATTAATAATCGTGTAGTTAAGCTTAAATCCGACAATATTGGGCTAAAGAGCCTAGTTAATAATAAACTACGGTTTCAATCGCCTTTATTTCGAACAAATCTGGCTATAAAGTCCAATTAATTAATAATTGGCGGCTAAAAGACTTATAAATAGCCTTTGGCAACAAATTGCCTACAGTTTAAATCAATCACAATTTGGCAACAAATCGCGCTAAATGCATCATTTTTGGCTTAAAGCTTAAAAAATCACACTTTTGAGCGACAATCGCTTAAATGACATTTGGCCAAGATGCTTAAAATCAACACTTTTCGTAGCGAAACAAATCGCTTAAATGATCATTTGGCCAAAAATGCCTTAAAATCAACCACTTTTTGAGCGACAAAATCGCTTAACATGAACCATTTTGGCCAAGCAAATGCCTTAAAAAATCAACACTTTTTGAGCGAACAAATCGTTAAATGGAAACCATTTTGGCGCAAATGCCTTAAAAATCAAACACTTTCGAGCGACAAATCGCTTAATTGAATCATTTTGACACAAATGCCTTAAATATCAATTACGTTTTGGCGACAATCGCCAATCAACATTCGTTTTGGCACACAATTGCCTAAATCACATCAATTTTTGCGCTAAAAGCCCTCAAAATCAATCATTTTGGCGGACAACGCCTAAATACACAATTTAGCAAACGAAATTGCTTATCAACCACTTTTTCGTCTCAGAGCCTTAAAATCAATCAGTTCGGCTCAGAGCCGTTAAAATCAACAGATTGCGACAAATCGTTCGATTGACAAAGAATCATTTTCGGCAATAAATATAGCCCCGAACACCAATTTTTTGCAAGAAATAAAGCCGCAAATCAAACTCTTTGGCTAAAAGCCTGCAAATATGAATCTTTGCAATCAACGCCTAAATCAATCAAATCTTGGCAAAAATGCCTAAACAAAAATGCACAAGCAATACACACACCCATGCATTAGCATCACCATTCAAAGCCTCTAAAAGTAGGCCTATCGAACTATGCCGTTGACTTTGGATCTTCGCATTCAAACGGAAGTAACGTAGGCACGTTTGGGAATTAACTCCGAGCGCAAGTTCCAAAAATCACATTTCCAATTGGTCTAAATCACATAGTTATCACCCTGCAAAGCATTCATTCCATAGTTTTAGTTCTTCAGCAATGAACATAGTCTCCGGGATCCATCCTCGGGTTTTGTAGACCATTGCTTTAACATTGGGGTAAAAATTAACAAGTAATTAAGGTTTAATTAAAATTGGATTCCAACTTAGGTTTTTCCAAGTTACCCTATAAATAATTAAACAAAGGTGGCGACTCACACATCACGTGCATTTACTTCTTAGTCACATGCATACCATAATAGTCATTTGAAATGTTTTTGGGGAGGGGTTCACAGACCTATTATTGGATAAAACGTAAGTTTGCGACATTTGTTGTAACTGCTTCTGGGTGTTGATTTAACCACTTCTTAAATAAAAAGAACGACGTAAGAAGAAGAGTAGTTTTTGAAAGGTATTCGGACACAAGAGCAAGCCGCGTCACGTAGCTACTACAATGCGTGATGCAACTGTTTCATAGTCCCAAAAGCTCTTAGCCTGGATTGGACCACCTGCGTGAACGCAAGCTGTTCGCGTAACTCAGTTATATTTGTTTTATATTTGTATTTAAGGTTTCGCTGTATAATGAAATTTAATCAATAAGTCTGAGTATTTTAAAAAAATAAATCACGAACATTTCGTCACGTAGCTAGGAGTTTCCGTCACGCGACTGTTCTTCATAGAACAGGCTGCGTGGACGTAGCTGTTTCTAATCTAAGGGCCCGTAAACCAGAGTTCCGTCACGCGACTTGTTCTTCCATAGAACAGCTGCGGACGCGACTATTACAAATCCCAGAATAAAAGATAAGAGCTGCGCACCGCGACTGTTCTCCATAGAAACAACTGCGGACCGCGACTATCTTCCAGTCCCAAAATTAACTTTTTTATCTTAATTTCATTTCATTAAATAGATTCCTTAATATTAATCAGACAAAATGATCAATAATGGGCAAATTGAGTTTTAAATCAAACCAAGTCAATTATATATCTGTTGGATTATGGTATGTTGAAGATTTAATATTTGGTTTTATTTCGTTTACATTATATTATTAAAACTGCGGGCTTGTGGCCGACGCCTTTAACCATAAAAAGGCAAAGAGTGGGTATTTTAATTTTTATTTGATATGTAGGTGGTATGAATGATGATTGTGATGCTTAATGTTATGAATGGATGCAATGGAATGAATTATTGGGATATTAAATATTTTCGCATAGGAAACTCAGTTTCGATTTGTTCGGGTTGGGTTTTAAAATTAATTGGCTTTTCTAAAGTTAAAAATCAATACGAATCGTAGGTTAAAAGAAGCGATTTCCACGGGTGTCGGCTTCCAAGGGCCGACGTACCTAATTCCTGACCTTAGAATCGACTGGTACGCCTGACCAGTTTCTTAAGATAATACCCCCCTCGCCTTAATAAAATGGAGATTTAAAATGGAGTCATTTAATAAAATTTACATAAATAAATGGTCCCCATTGCAGAAAAAATGGGTGGCGACTCAAACCAATTTATAAGACCGATTTATTTCATGCGGCGTATCCAAACGTTTTTATCACCCTTTTTTAAAAAAATATAATATATAAAAACGAAAACAAAAGTAAAAAGACATTTTTCGAGATCCTTCTGGGGTTCGGGATTTTGCGAAAACATATACGCTGGCGTGTAGGAATTGTAGCTCTAGCAAGAAGTCAATCTGATGCTCAATGCCTCTAGGGGTGGCAGTCCTGCTAAAGGCATTTCATCCAGGAAAACACATCAGAAAAAACTTCCTCAGCAATAAAGAATACAAAACAGAGAGGCAAAGAGAGAAGTGTCAATGTTGTTCAAGATTAAGCAAAATTTCCTAACTGAATGCATTAAGACTGGCCTACCCTCACTAACATAGCTTTCGGATCTCTCTCTCTCTCTCTCCTCTATATACCATGTTTTGTTCTTCTTCCCTCTTCTTGCTGTTTCACTTACCTAATAGGGCCATTCCAATGTTTAATTTTTACTCTTGCCTCTTTTTTTTCACCTCTTTCTTTTATTTTTAAATTTCTCCCCTCCCCTAAAATACAAATTCTACGCCCTCGCTTTCTAATTATTCCTCTTTAGTCCAGATAGACCTCTTGTGGTACAAATGAGCCAGAACCACATGTTTACCCAAATAGGCAAGGGAGAAGCGTTGTGTACCATCATGCTGGATTCCTCGCTCTGTTGAAATTGCCACATGGGCAGCCTAGAAAAGAATACTCTCAGCAGGTATGAGGTACTACATCACAAGTGACTCATCCTTTGTACCATCCAATGGAAGAAGCACTCCACCTTGCTCGTTTACTTCTCATAGAATCCCATATCAATTTAGGCCATTGAAGCTTATATGGTCGTGCGTGCTGCAACAAATGTAAACCAATTTTCTGCACACAAATGCCAAACTAGCTACAATTAGCGGCAACTCCCACTATCATACTATCAATAATCAAAAGGCATACCTTGTCAAGTACCAAGCATCTAGTATGGAAGATATTCTCTCTTTGTTCTAAGCTCTCCTCTTGAACTTACATGTTGAGAACTCGCTTGGTAACTAGTAATTGACCCATCTCAGGTTGTAAAACTTCTTCATCAACCTCATCATCAACCTCATCTCGAATCACTATTACCCTCTTGTTAGGGCATTAAGAAGATATATAGCCCTTCCCAAGACACTTGAAACACTTGATGTCTCTACTAGGAATATTGGAGCTTGATCCCTTCGAATAAGTTGGAGCATTAGGCGTGAATTCGTCTTCTACTAGAGGAATATTTAGAAGAGCCTTGATCCGCTTCGAATAAGTTGGAGCATTAGGCGTGAAATGCCTTAGGCACTACATTCTGTCCCCTTTTGTGTAGAATTTGTCCCCTTTTGTGTAGAGCTTTGAAACTCCTTTTTCTCCTCTCTTTTAGGCCATCTAGCACTCCAAGAGTTGCTGTTGTTGTTGGCAGCCCTATACATTGTGGTGCTCTTCCCTTTTCTCTACTTCTCTAACTTCATAGCCATATTCAGCATCTCCTCCACGGAATCATACTTGTACATCTCTAGTGCATCAGCTATGTCCTTATTAAGGTCCCCTAGGAATCTAGCCATAGTCACCTCCTTGTCCTCCTTGATGTGTGCTCTAGCCACGCACATCTCCATATCTTTATGGTAGTCCTCCACTGATTTGGCTCCTTGGGTGAGTCTATGAAGCTTTTGATGCAATTCCCTGAAATAATAAGTAGGAAGAAAACGTTTTCTCATTACCTCCTTCATATCCTCCCAATTGCTGATAGGTCGTCTTCCCACTTTCCTTCTACTCTGGTTAAGTTGATCCCACCAAAACAGAGCATAGTCTTGGAACTCTAAGGCTGCAATCTTCACCTTTTTCTCCTCATTATATGTGTTGCATTCAAAGATCATCTCAACCTTTCTCTCACATTCCAAGTATTCATCTGCATTGTTTCAGCCTTTAAAGGGTGGCACCTTGAGTTTGATGTTACCCAAGTTACCATCTAATGGCGTATCAACCTCTTCTTCATCCTCCCCAAAGTAATTCTGTAAACACGGCCTCTACCAGTCCCTCTTCCTCTTCCTCTGTTGTTTTGGCCTCCTCTTGCCCACAAGGGCTCTCTATGCCATTCATCATCCTCTTCTTCATACTCTCCATGCCAAGGTTGTCTAGAGTGCTCTTTGGAAGTGGTTGCACCCCTCCTTGTGGCATGGTGATGATCTAGAGTGTCTTTGGAACAGTGGTTGCACCCTCCCTTGTGGCATTAGGATCATGTGCTTTCCTCTGTCTTTTTATTTTGAAGTCTCCAGTCTCTTGTCCCTATTAAAGCTCATCCATAAGCTTTACGTGACTTCATTCCATCTCTCAAGAGAAAGCATCTAGAAAGAAGCTTGTAGTTTTTGGATACTTCTAACATTTAAGAGAGGACTGTATATTCTTGTCTTTTAGATGAATCCGACATCTATTGAAAATAAAAACTAGTAAACAAAACCTAAGAGATGGTAGGGTTATATGCGGTGGTATCACGCCTCCACCATATCTTATAATCTTTGGTCGCTTTTTCATACTCTTCACTTTATTTTAAGTATGCATTAATCTCTAATATAAATGGTTGTATTTTGCAAGCTCTTACGGCACCTATTAATGTTAAAACATCTCGCGTTATCCACTGTTAAGAACCACAAGTTAAGTGAAGATATGACTATCTCAAGATCTCAAAGTTGCTAACAAACTGCAAATGATGAACAAGAGAAAAGTTTTAGGAAAAAAGATGTCCACAAAGCAGCAGACCTAAATAATAACTCAAAAATCGCATGCATACTCTCAAACAACAATACAGGCATGCTAAATACTGGACAATGTTTTCGAATACACTATTGCCACAATCAATAACAAAAAGGCTTATTGGCTCTGAAGTTAATAAACTAAAGTGAAGAAAGTCAAGAGAAAGTTAGGAAAGCAAAGAATATAACCAAATAATGCACAAACTCTATCAAGAAATCACAATGTTTCGAATTGCAATACAAGAACAAAAAGGCTTATTGCTTGAAGTTAATAAACTAAAGTGAAGGAACAAGCAAATAACACTTTAGCAATGACAAGAGACAAAGCACGGGTGTGCTAGAACGGCACGGGCAAGTTTTGGACTTCCAGAGGCTAGCACGAGCGTGCTATGTTTGGCACGGGCAAGTTTGGACTTCCAGAGGCTATCATGGTCGTGCTATGTTTGGCACGGGCAAGTTTTGGACTTCCAGAGGCTAGCACGGGCGTGCTTCTCCCAGCCTGTAGAATCGCCTAGACTTCTAGGGGCTAGCACGGGCGTGCTAGAATATGGCACGGGCGTGCTTCTCCCTGAGTGTGTGAGATCCAAAATTTCCTAACTACTACAACTCTAATTGTTCCAAACAAGCAAATAACAAGATACAAGAATCAACAAATAGACAATTCTGGACAAGATGAATGAAGTTAATTCACTACAAAGTAAAATTAACTATGGACCTAATTAATCTAGTTATCAAAGCAAGCATTCAAGAAAATATTCCTAAGAACAAAATATAACTACAGCAATGCTAGAATGTCAAATCACTTTAGTGCTCAATTTTGGGTCGTCACAAATCAATTCTCAAGTGCTTGATATGAAGCATATAGTTGACTAGCATATAATTCTCAAGTAAGAACATATCACTTTAACGATCGCCAATTTTGGGTCCGTCCACAAATCAATCTCAAGTGCTCAGATCCATGACAAGCATTCATTATAACGCTTAGAACTAGCATATAATTCTCAAAGTAAGAAACGAATGACAATTTTTTTTTCAAATGAGAATAATGCAGGCTACAAACTCTCATTAATTTTTTTTCTCTTTTGCATTTTTATTTTTAGTTCATAAACCCTAGGATTAAGATTGAAAATCCACAACCACCAGTGCTCTGATACACACGCACCTAGTATTTGCTGCAGCGCGACTAGCTCCAAATTATATAAGTGACTTAGGCTTTGACGATCGAACTAAGGAAATCTCATGCGAGGAGAAAGGCTATGCAATAAATAACGGAAGTACCTCCAAGTACTCTTGCAAATCAATAAGGAAAATCTAGCAGAAAGCATGCAATTACGGAAGTACCCGTCAATCCCTTAAACCCCCAAGTACTCTTAAAGAGAAAAAGCAAGGAATTTAAAACAAGAATCAGAAACTTACCTTCAAGTACCCTTGAAAACAACTCTGAAATTCTTGGCGCAATTAATCTTGTAGAACTCATAATCTTAATTACTAAGGATAATTTGGTTCTATTCATATAATGATGAGGAACACGGTCTGTTTTTGAAAGAACAAAGAAAAACGTTTTGTTTTGATTAATTCAATGTTAGCTGTCGTGCAGCTCTTATAATATAATATAAATAACCTAAGCTAAACCTAATTATTAGGAAATGATATTGGATATACTCGTAATGCGGTAAACCTAAGTTTTTAGGATGATTTAATCTTATCTAGCCAAAAGTCCTAAACCTAATGTTGAGCCATCAATGGTGAATGCTTAATATTTGAGAGAGTACAAAGCACCACTACGCCTTATGTTCTAATAAAAACAACAAGCTTGATGCTTTAAACAAACATTATTTATTTGGTGTCTGAGAGAGGTCTTGAGTCCTCATTTAGCCCTAGGAACCTGATAGACCCCCAGACTGAGCCTCTACACGTCGAATATAATGATAAAGTCACAGAAAGAATTGTAACGAGAGAGCACTCAACATGCAGAGCACAAGAATGAGCGACCACAAAGGACCACTACACAAGCCCAATACTTAAGACTACACAATCTATAAATATTATCAGGCTTCTCCTCATTAATTTGCCTAAGTTTAGAAGAATATTATGAACTAAAATGGATTAGCATCAGATGCAAGCCTTTGCAGCGCACCTCTTCAAAATGCACGGCCACAATATAGAGCATCTAACAGATCTCGATGTGTTCGTATAGCTATTCCTGTTCGATAGTATCAATTCTTTCCACTATGTTATTGTTGATTATAATTATCTAATTTTGTGGAAATATTTTGAAATATCGTTAAATGGTAAGGCAGTATACAATGTGTATTTTTGTTTTACTTGAGCATAAAAATGCTCTCGCAATTGAGAAGAGAGATCTTACTTTCCAGTTATAAGTATATCGGTGGTTGCACTATCACGAAGCTCTTAGGTTTGATATTTGAGAGTCACCACGCAAAACACTGATATAGAAAGCAGCAACATTATGAGGGAAATTCTATATTCGCTAATTCATTAACTTTGCATTCCCTTATCCTGTCAATAGAACACCACTCCCGCTCCTCTTAAAAGAATAAGAATTTTGTCCCTCATAAATCTGAATAATAGTCTCAAAGTATGGAGAAGGCTATAGATGAACATATGTAAACGAGGTAAGCAGATACATCCGCCTTATAGTACAACTCAGTCTGTTGTTAGAGAATTAAGTTGAATCAATCTAGGATAAAAGTAGTTTTTATATTATAACGTTTAAAATAATGACCCTATTGACAAAGCAAATAGAGAAAATATGTCTTAGTAAAAGATCGAGATAGACCAAGGAAGAAGGAGCGCTATGCTGAAGATTCTCATTCATATCAGATTGAGTAACTTAGAGATATTGAGATTGGGTTAATGGCGTCTTTAAGAACATTCTCTAGTGGAAAGGAAAGGTTATCACGAAGATTGAGCTATAGATATTGATAGATAAAATCTCTGTAATTGTATGATATTTTTTATCACACTAAAAAGATGGGATTCTAATGTGTGTAAGGAGACTGGTTTGATGAGACAATGAATGAATGGAAGTTAATCAATAATATGAGTCCTCATATACTTAATGATTATTTTGAATTTGGAGCTCTTATGTGGTTTCAGACAGTAGATGAAATCTGTTGCATATATATAGAACTGTTATTAGATGAAAAGATTAAAGTGATAGAACAGGATCCTCGAGCCTTTAGGAAAGTTAGTGTGATTTCTAAGTGAATACAATAAAAGTTCTTCTGATCTTCAATAAGTGATGAATTGTGTCAACTTATTGCTGGAAAAGATATCAAAAAATATGTTTGGAATAAAAATAGATCAGATAAGATAGTTGGCCATATAGAGACTAAAAAGGAATTATCATAAAAATAATCTTACTTCAACTTAAAGATAGCAAACTATTGTAAAAATAAACGGAGATAAGAAGTAGAAATTCACTATGCTGAGAGTGGCTTTATTATGAGATAGTAATGAACAAGCCTTATATACCTTAGTGCTCAAAACACCTAACCTCAAATCGTGAGCTAAAAGGAAAGAATGTAGAAAAAACTGAAAGTTCAATAAGAAAAGAGGAAATCGAGATACAATAATAAGGAAAGGCGGTTAGTATAGTAACATATACTTGAGTGATTCAGATGTTTCTAATATATACTGTTAAAGTTCACTCAAAAAAGTGAACAAGATAAGAAAGATGTGTAGACAATTATTATATAGAATTCTAGATGCAGGCCATTACATAATTTCGACTAATACTCTCGAGAACTTACTAGAAATATTTACCTCTCACCTTGACTACAAGCTATCACGATTATAGCTTATATGCGTTTAAGAATTAGAAACAGATGGTCCAATGGGTCCTTAGAAAATGTGAAAGACACAGCATATATGTACAGAAGGGTAAATTACTTAACCTGAGTCTGAGTAAGAATTGCAAATGCATTTTATTATACTTTATAAACATGAAACCTCTTGCACTGAATTTGAAAAAGCACTTGTTAAAAAGCATAAAGTTCTAAGAACGGGAGTTATATAATAGAATAAAATTATGCACAAAAGCTGAATGTAATCATATGCACAAGATGACTTTTTATCAGAATGTTCACACTGCAAAGACATTATCATAGAGAATTTGAAAGATGCTTTTTATCAAGAAGTTACATGCAAAGATCTTATCATAGAGATCAAAAATCTTAAAGATTGTAATGATAAATTTTCTGAAAATCTAAGACACTTTGAAGAAAAATATAAGACTTTGAATCTGAAAATGAATCTTTGAAAACTGAGATTAGAATTCTAAAGTCAATTTCAGAATCATTTTCTAAAGAAAAGACAAGTTTTAGTTGTGATAGCATTTCAAAATAGAATCATGTTTCAAATAAGAAAAATGTTATTTCTAATGTTGCGACTTTAGAACATCGAAAATCTCACAGTCTCAATAGAAAGAAAAATCATAGTAAGTTGAATACACCTATTACCATTAATCCTCCAGGACCCAATGTGAGTTGGGTACCTAAAACTGCGTGATCTTTTCAGGTGTGCCTAAGGAGTGAGCTGAAAATAGAAATGTAAAATCATTGGTATTGGTGTGGTAGGTTTTAATCCTTCAATAGAAGATGTATGCTTAGTAGAAGGATTACATTATAACTTGTTAAGCTTAGTAGAAAGGATTAATTTAACTTGTTAAGTTGCTGAAGATTTGGAGATTTGTATGAATAATGAAGGATTATAAACTTTGAACCCCTCTTATTAGCTCAAAAGTATTCAGAAGTTCAGAACATGCATGATAACAAAACTTTATTTGTTGGAAAAAGGTTTGGGAACATATACCTAGTAGACCTTTCTGATATGCATAACCTAGACGTATGTTTAGTTTCTATTGACAATTCTAGTTGGTTATGACATAGAAGACTTGGACATGCAAGCTTGCATCTTATTTCTAAACTGTCTAAGAAAGATTTGGTTCGTGGTTTTCTAAAGCTAAATTTAAAAAAAGATCATAGTTGTGATGCTTGTCAATTGGGCAAACAAACCAAAACATCTTTCAAATCTACGGGCATGGTTTCTACTTCTATACCTTTAGAATTGCTACACCTTGATTTTTTTGGACCTATTACTCCTTCTAATCTTGGAGGAAAATTCTATTCATTTGTTATTATAGATGATTACTCTAGATTCACCTAGACACTTTTCCTTAGACATAAGGATGAGTCATATTACATGTTTGTTCATCTTTGCAAGAGAATACAAAATGAGAAAGGATATAACATCTCTGCGATTACATCTCTTCGATGCATTTTGCAAAGAGTCAAGAATCTTCCATAAATTCTCAGCACCTAGAATATAATGAGCAAAATAGATAAATCTGTTTACTAATACTCTTCACTGCACAATTAGAGATGAAATATTTACAATAAATGTAGAATGTAAAGAGGCATATTAGACATCTGTCCTTGCAGATTGACATCTCTTCGATGCATTTTGCTCTAGCAAAGGAGCAATATCAAGAATCTTCCATAAATTCTACAGCACCTAAGAACACCCCAGCAAAAATGGAGTAAGTGGATATGCAAGAATAGAAACACTCTGATCACAGCGAAAATGGACCAATGGGACACACTGCTGAGGAAAAGCAGACTTAATCTAGAAAGTTATGCGCAAGCTGGAGTATAAAAATATGCGCCTATGATTAGTTATTCTAAAACATGTGGACTTTTTTTGGTAAAATTATCAATGAAAAAAACGAGACCACTCTAGTTAATGAGATACCTACAAAGGTAGAAAGCCAAAATATTTGTTATTATAATCATCATTTTTAGAGTGTAAAAAATTGTATTTTTATTAACTAGAGTATAATATTAAGTAAAAAATCACACTTGCTTAATTTGAATGAACTCTAAAATATATGAAGAGTAATTTATTTTACTCATAGGACTAATTCTAGTAATTAAGTAATAAGCACTATAAAGGGTGTCTTAGAAAAATGAAGAAACTTCATAGTTGTACCAGAAAGTCAAATCTATTATCATTGTTGCATATGTTGTGTTTGATGAATCTGACTCTACTTCTAGAATTTTAGAAAATGATGATGTTGTAGATTTTAATCAAGAAAAGTAGAATGAACAATCAGAACAACAAGAATAGCCAAAAAATGAGCAGAGTTGATAGTCAGGTTGAACCAAAAGATAAACATGAAGATCAGAATGCAACTAAAAGTCAAATGCCAGAAAAAGAAAATGAAAATTCTCAATTACCAAAAGAATGGCGACTCCACAGGTATCATCCTCAAGATGACATCATGGATAATCCTTCATAAAGGATGATGACTAGAACCCAATTTAAAAGATATTTTGGTAATGTTGCTTTCGTTGCTTAATTAGAACCTAAAAACTTAGAAGATGCTCAAACTGATGCAAGTTGAATTCTTGATATGCAAGAAGAACTAAATCAATTTGAGATAAACCAAGTTTGGAAACCTGTTTCTAGACCTAAAAACCATTCTGTTTTTAGAACAAAATGGGTGTTTAGAAATAAGCTTGATGAACAAGGTAATGTTGTGAGAAACAAAGCAAGGTTAGTGGCTCAAGGGTACAACCATGTTTCTTAGACCTAATAAAACATTCTGTTTTTAGAACAAATGGGTGTTTTTAGAAATAAGCTTTAGAGAGATGGGAGAAACAAGGTAAGTGTCGTTGTGCAGAAATTCAAAGCAAATGGTTAGTGGGCTCAAGGGTACAACCCAGTAGGAAGGCAAATGTGAGAGAGTATATAATTGGTGTTGCACAAGTTTCGAAGACGCAGCGTTTGTCTTCCGGTCTGCTAGACACTTGAGGCCATAGGAATGCCATATGTAGCACGTTTCCATGGCAGGAAACATTTTTGCATTCGTATTTTAAAAACTTCAATCGTAATATCAAATGGATGTGAAAAGTACTTTTCTAAATGGTTCTATCTAAAATAAGAAAGTGTACCCAACCCGGTTTTAAAGTACCTGACTATGTAAGAAGTTATATAATCTCAGAGTGCAATCACGCTATCTTAAGACAATAACGATAATCTAATAAGTAACAACTTTAATGCAGAGTTTGAAACAAGCTCCTAGGCATTTTGAAGAGTAATGAAATTATGAAAAAGTGATATAGTAAGTTTTTACTATTTAGAGAAATTGGTTCTAATTCTAAAGAATAAAAGAGAGTACTGACACTAAAACTATTTATTAAAAAATCATTATATGACAACATGCTATATGTTAGTTTGTAACACTTAAATTATTATTAGTTTGACTTACATACATTTAATGGTTCTGCTAATGAGATTAACTACTACCTTTGTTGTGAGGTGATTTTTGCGTAAGAGATGATTAAATGCTAATGAGATTGATGTTTGAAAAGATGTAGGTATGTTCAGTTAAATTGGGAGTAAACTTTTAATAATTATTATTTCCTTAGACTTCACAAAATCAAACAAGCGTGATCAAATGTGAATTTTATTCCAATACAACCAAGGCAAGTATCACTCGAGTATTGGATAAAATAAATAAATACTGGTTTCTACAGATGTAGATTACTGGCCAAGGCTATGTGGTACCCAATGAGTCCATCCTCAAAATTAGAAAAAAGATAAAAGAAAACGGATTGTGGATTATTATATAAAATTGATATATATGAAGTTATGTATTGTGATCTTTTACTCTATATCGAGACCTGTAAGCAGAACCCCCTGAAATAAAAACATTTCAACTTCACGTGTTTTTGGAATATTTATGTGCTAGTATTGAATTTCATAGTCGCATGCCCAAGGTACTAGTAGTACACCATATGAGGTCCATCCTCAAAATTAGAAAAAGATAAAAAAGAAAAGGTTGAGGGTGTGATCAAACTTAAAACTCTTGGTATATAGGAAGTATAGATTCGGATCTTCTACCTTTATAAAGATCTAATTAACTGCTAGAGTCAGAACCTAGTAACATTCATACTTTCAGTGTTATGTTTATAGTGCTAGAAATTTTTTCAATCATCTCGTGGCCCATAGATATCTCCATTTAATATTGGCTAAATAATGAATGTTGAAAAATAATGAGATACTGTGTTGTGGTATATAAGATCAACTCTTTATGAACTTTTTATGTGCTAGATTTCAATCATGTCCCAAAGAATCTCATTTAATTGCTATAAAAAAGAATTAAGATATCTTTATGGAACTTTTAATTTGGGTCTATAGTATTCTAAAGGTGACACATTTGATCTTGTTGGGTATAGTGATTCTGATTTTGCAACAAGCAGAATAGATAGAAAAAGCACGTTTGAAACTTACCAGTTTCTAGGTAGTGCCCTTGTATCATGGTTTAGCAAGAAACAGACATATGTCGCTCTTTCTACTGCAGAAGCAGAATATATTGCTACTGGAAGTTGTGTTGCAAAAGTTCTATGGATCAAGCAACAATTGGCAGACTATGGTCTAAAATTGGAAACAGTCCCAATTAAATATGACAACATAAACACCATCAACTTATCTATCCAATCCGGCATTCTAGAACGAAGCACATAGACTCAGACATCATTTCATACGTGATGATGTTCAAAAAGGTGATATAGTGATTGACTTCATTCCTACAGAAAAGCAATTGGCAGAGATCTTTACTAAATCTTTAAATGAAAGCAAATTCTGCTTAATCAGAAGAGAACTCGGCGGTATGTTAGTTCTAAACTCTTAACTTTAGAACTTTATAAGTATGTTCTAAAATACTTTCTATATTTGAGATTGAAAGACTTGCTCTGTGTTATGTTTTAATATTCTACTCTGTGTGATTCTAAAAAATGTTTTTATCTAAAAGAGATGCATAATGCTCTGATGTGAAATTCTAATGCCATCATCAGATTCTATTTTTAGACAAAATTAAAAACAGTCGATTTCTTTTATTTTATTTTGTTGTGTGTTTATTCTGTGTTTATTTTGTTTTGTTTTGTTTGTTTTTTTGCGTTATTTTTTTAAAAATATTTTAGTCGGTTTAACTTTCCTTAAAACCCTTATTTTATATGTTTAAATTTTCTTCTTTATTATAAATTCTCTTTTAAGTGTTTCTTTCTTTCCTAAATTTTATAACTTCTCTAAATTAATCACGTCTCTCTTCTATTAAAACTGTTTTCTCTTCTCTATCTCCTTCTCACAAACGACCTTCTCACAAACGAAACCCTAAACTCTTTATGCTTCAAAAACCCTAACCATGGCCAGATCAAGTTCTACTTCTTCCTCCTCTAATTCTTTAATAGAACAAGAACTTCAACTTCTTAAGAGATTATCCAAGAAGTATGAACAGAAAGAATCAGGATAGAAGACATTCATTGAGGAATCGAGTTTAAAGAAAGACAAATTGAAAAGTAAAACGGAAAAATCAAAAGGGGAAGAAAAATCAAAGGAACGGGTCTCTGGTTCTCGCAACAAAGGTAAAGCCATTTTTATCTCCTCATCCGCTTATGCGTTCATATTTTATTGACTAGAAGTTCTTTGGAAAAGAAGAATTCAACTTTAAGGAACTATTTGAGTTCCAGGGATGGATCAAGTTTTTGTCTTCAAATAGACCTTGCTATGAGAATTTGGTAAAGGAATTTTATGGCTCTCTCAACTCTCAAAGCCACTGGTTCAGAGACACTGTTTGTGAAAATCGAGGGTGAAACCAAAGTGTTATTTTACACTAATTTGAGCGAAATTTTCAAAATACCAAATACTGGGTCTAGGGTAGCAAAGATAAAGGATATCTCTAGGGTAGATGGGTATAAAAAGGAAGATTTTGTAAAGAAAATTATTTGGAGGGGTTCTGCGAAAAAATAGAATGTGATTGAGTGCTCCAATTTGAATGACAGCATGAAGTGGTTGTATAAGCTTATTGTGCAATTTATCTATCCAAAGAGCGGTTTGCTCACATATGTAAACCAAGTTGAACTGTGCATAATGTGGCATATAATTGAAAAGAAACCCTTCAATCTGTGCCATATTATTTTTGATATAATGCAAAACAACCCAAAAATTACCCTATGGTATGGTGCTTACCCCTATTTTTGAGTTTTTGGAAGCTGATTTAAATAAGAGTGAGGGTCACAATGTTTCAAAGTTGGATAGTGGATCCTTGAAACTAAAAGATGAAGAAGGTGAAGAAGTAAAAGAAAAAGAAGTTGCTGAGGACAAAGAAAAGGCAGAAAAAGAAGAATTCCTTCTCACAAACGAAACCCTAAACTCTTTATGCTTCAAAAACCCTAACCATGGCCAGATCAAGTTCTACTTCTTCCTCCTCTAATTCTTTAATAGAACAAGAACTTCAACTTCTTAAGAGATTATCCAAGAAGTATGAACAGAAAGAATCAGGATAGAAGACATTCATTGAGGAATCGAGTTTAAAGAAAGACAAATTGAAAAGTAAAACGGAAAAATCAAAAGGGGAAGAAAAATCAAAGGAACGGGTCTCTGGTTCTCGCAACAAAGGTAAAGCCATTTTTATCTCCTCATCCGCTTATGCGTTCATATTTTATTGACTAGAAGTTCTTTGGAAAAGAAGAATTCAACTTTAAGGAACTATTTGAGTTCCAGGGATGGATCAAGTTTTTGTCTTCAAATAGACCTTGCTATGAGAATTTGGTAAAGGAATTTTATGGCTCTCTCAAAGCCACTGGTTCAGAGACACTGTTTGTGAAAATCGAGGGTGAAACCAAAGTGAATCGAGGGTGAAACCAAAGTGTTATTTTACACTAATTTGAGCGAAATTTTCAAAATACCAAATACTGGGTCTAGGGTAGCAAAGATAAAGGATATCTCTAGGGTAGATGGGTATAAAAAGGAAGATTTTGTAAAGAAAATTATTTGGAGGGGTTCTGCGAAAAAATAGAATGTGATTGAGTGCTCCAATTTGAATGACAGCATGAAGTGGTTGTATAAGCTTATTGTGCAATTTATCTATCCAAAGAGCGGTTTGCTCACATATGTAAACCAAGTTGAACTGTGCATAATGTGGCATATAATTGAAAAGAAACCCTTCAATCTGTGCCATATTATTTTTGATATAATGCAAAACAACCCAAAAATTACCCTATGGTATGGTGCTTACCCCTATTTTTGAGTTTTTGGAAGCTGATTTAAATAAGAGTGAGGGTCACAATGTTTCAAAGTTGGATAGTGGATCCTTGAAACTAAAAGATGAAGAAGGTGAAGAAGTAAAAGAAAAAGAAGTTGCTGAGGACAAAGAAAAGGCAGAAAAAGAAGAATTAAGGATAGAAGAAGAAGAAGAAGAAACTGAAATAAGAAGATGAAGAAGAGAAGAGTTAGTAAAAGGAAAAGGAAAATTAGAGGAAGTTGAGAAAGAAGAAAAGAAAGAAGAATCAAAAGAAGAGAAAAAGGAAGAGTCAGAAAAAGAAAAAGAGACAGCAGTTGAGGTTGAAATAGAATCAGAAAAAGAGTTAGAAGAAGAAAAAAATAAAGCAGGAACTAAAGAGAAAAAGGATTCTGTTGATCCTGGAAAAGAGACTGACAAAGGAGAGGCAGTAGAAGTTGAGGAAGCTAGTGATGCTGATACAGAAAAGCTAGAATTAAGTGAAAAAGAAAAAGAGACTAAGGTTGAGGCCAAGAAGGAATCAAAATTTCTGACAGCACAAAGGAGTAGAGAGGTTATGCTTGGAAAAATGGAAAAAGAACTCATTAAAGAGCATAATAAGGAGCTTGATGAGGCTATCAAACAGGGTAAGGCTATGACTGCACACAACCAATCCCTCATTGAGTCTTTAGAAAGGATGAAAAATTTCAATGAGAGAAGTCTAGCTACTCTAAAGGTAAAACGTCCTGAGAGTCCCGCTGAAACTTCTCCTGCATAGAACCTCAGAAGTTCTAAGAGACTTAGAACTAATTCCAAACCCCTCTGACTCCCTTCTAATCTGTTCTGACTATGTTTTATAACTACTTTTGTTGTTACTTGTTTTAGTTCTTCATTTGTGTTTGTAGTTTGTGTTATTTGAATTCTGTTTAAATTTTCTAGATTTGTTATCTTTGATTTTGCTTATTTGCTTTGCTTTTTTTACTAACCCTCTTTTATGATGATAAAAAGGGGGAGAACACAGGATATTATGGTGATTAAGTACCTGAAGGAGTATGTTACATTTTTAGTACTAATCTCTGTATGCTTATCATGTTCTAATCCGTGTTATTTTGTTTCCATATAAATAGAAAAATTAGTGGCGATTAAGTACTCTGAAGGAGTATGTACATTTTTTAGTACTAATCTCTGTATGCTTATCATTGTTCTAATCAATCTCTGTATGCTTATCATGTTCTAATCCGTGTTATTTTGTTTCCATATAAATAGAAAATAGAATATGGGCTATATGTTTTATATGATGATCTGATAGCTAAATTTTAGAACTTAGTTCTCTATTCTAACGTATGCTTTGCAGGTTAGACTTAGGACTTAGTTTTTTAATGTCAGTTTCTATTTCTTTTTGCTCCGATCATATGCTCTGATTATTAGACTTTAGAAATCAATTTTTAATTCTAAATATATGTTTTAATATCAATTTCTAAAACTTTTTTTTGTTCTAATCCCTATAGATACTTTACTGCACTTATTCAGGGTGAGCTTTATATAAGTTTTAATTCTACTTCATAATAAAATATGTTATCTTTTAGAACTTATAATTTGTTGGCATGCATAAATTTAGGGGGAGCACATGACTTTATGTTTGATAAATTTATTGGTTTTTTCATTATCAACAAGGGGGAGATTGTTGGCTCAGGGGTCAATTTTATCTTGAGATTTTGATGATTAAGCAAGATAAATAAATTTAATTATTTTATCTGTGCTAATATTATTTTATACAGATTTATTTATTTTTGAATATGGAAATTAATAAACAATGCAAATTCCTATAAATCCAAGATTAATTGAAGATCATGAAGACCATTGAAGATTTTGGTGGTTGGTATATTAGGATTTGTTGTAGGATAGAGAAAACATTCATTTATAAGCACAAAAGTATTTTTCCATTTACTAAGGGCACAAAAGATATTTTCTTCTCTCTCTTTCTCAAACTTACATATTTCGAAACTTTCTTTGGAAAATCAAAGATCTCAGTCCCTCCAATTTACTTAATCCTAAATGAAAGAGACTTTGTGTCTTGGAATTCAATGTTTGTGCAGTAATAATAATTTTTGAAAAGATTGTTCTTTACTATTTTTATACTTTTCATTTTCGGAAACTATCTTTATAAAGATCTTGCTTTTATTCGCTTACCTAAATAAAAGAGATTTTGTCTTAATCATTTTTGTTAATAAAATATTTTGAAATAGATTTTTTTATTTTTATTTTCGGAAACCATTTTTAAGGAAGTCCAAAATCTTGCTTTTATTGGCTTACCTTAAAAGAAAAGATTTTGACTCAATTTTTTTTTTTTGGTAACAAGATCTCCGTATCTTCTAGTTTTGGAAAGTCAAAATTCTTATTTAAAAGCTAAAGATTATACTTTCTAAAATGGGATCTTCATCCCTCTATACTCTATAAAAAGGCCATCTTTTCCTTATGAAGATGTTGTGGTTTTTGTTTTAGAGAGTAAAAGCCCATTGATCAAAATTTTTTAATCTCTCAAAAACTTTGCTTTTTGTAACTCCCTTATTATCTTTTCATCTTATTGCTTCACGAATTATTATTTTTTTATTTTTTTTTGAGGAAATGTTGGGTAGAATTTATATTAAAACAGCAAGAAAGAATCGAAATACAGAGGTCGTAAGGGAGAGACAAACCCAAACCACCAGGATCTGGCTCTCCATGAGACAAGCTCTAGCCATACCTATGAAGCTTATCCATTAGCAGATCTACGAACATAAGAAAGATTGACATCGTCGAAGCTCACTAACTAAGCAGAGATTTACAATCAATAACAAACAAACCAAAACTAGAATCATCAACATAATTCGAATCCAGGACTGCACGGACACAGTCAAGAGCATCTGATTCTACCATAACTAGATGCCAGCCTTCTCTTTTGATCCAGGATAAAGCCTCATGAATAGCCAACAATTCCACAAACCTGGGTTCAAGAGCACCGCTGAAAGATTTTTGGAAAGCACCAATAAAAGCACCATTGCAATCACGAGCCACATAACCCACACCTGCATAACCAGTTGAGAAACAAGCACCGTCCACATTAATCTTCAAGGTCCCCTCTGGTGGACGTGACCATTGCACCAGCTGTGCAGGCTGATGTGTTCTTTGTACCACAGTTTGAGCTCTTTCCCAGTCATTTAACACAGAACCCGCTTTACGCTTAACGTGCCATTGGTCTTGAAATACCCCTTTCCAAACAGCTGCGTTTCGAGCCTCCCACAAAGACCAAAGTATCATTGCAAACTCTTTAGATAAATCATTATTCAGCTGCCCCAATAAAGAACTAAACCAGTCAATGAAATTTCCAGATGAGGCAGTACGGTGGCCAACAGATGAAACAGACCAGCAGGAGCGTGCAAAAGGGTAGTCCACAAATAGATGCACTAACGTTTCCACCAGCAGCGAGCGGTTCAAAAGGCGTAGATCCACAAATAAGATTGCCACTAACGTATTCCTCATGATTCCCACACAAATTAATCAGGAAGTAAAAACTGGAATTCTTTCTGATGTTGGAAGTGCTGGTACATGAGGCATGCGCGGCGTCTCAAATGTTGAAGTGCTGGTACAGTGGGCAGGGCGTTCAAACACAGACGCCATAAGAAGTTTCGACACTTAGGAGGTATTTGCAAATTCCACAGCTTACGCCACATAGAAGAAAAATCAGAGGCAGCAAAAGAAGGACTTACAGGAGTCAATATTTTATAGGAGCTTTTAATAGTATATAGGCCTTTCTTTTCGAATTTCCAGAACCAACTATCCTCATGGAAACGAGAGCTGATTGGAATTGAAAGAATTGCCTCCCTGTCTGCCTCACAAAACTGATGAAGCAGAACATCAGATCTCCAAGAGCCATTACTTGTTAAATCTGCTACAATAGACAAATCTGTGTCCACAGGCATAGGAGTAGTAACCCTCAAAGATTCGGTCATGTAAAGCCAAGGATCATTCCAAATTGATGTAGAGGATCCTCTGCCAATTCTCTTACAAGCCCCCTTACGAATCAGCTCTTGACAGTCATGAAGACTACGCCAAACAAAGCTTGGGTTGCATCCCAATTGAGCATTCAAAAAGTTCGTATTGGGAAAATACTTAGCCTTGAGAAGACGAGCAACAAAAGAATTTGGTGCAGATAGGAGCTTCCATGCATTTCTGCCCACCATAGAAATATTAAATTCATGAAGCTTTTTAAAACCAAGACCCCCAAAGCACTTTGGTCTCATGAAGCTTTTTAAAACCAAGACCCCCAAAGCACTTTGGTCTACTCATTCTATCCCAGCTCACCCAACACAAACCTTTATCATGATTTTTACCTTTACCCCACCAAAAGTTACTCAACATCCGCTGCAATTCATGGCAAAAAGTCTTAGGTAGTACAAACAAGTTCATCACATAATTTGGGAGTGCTTGTAATACAGTCTTTAACATGACTTCTTTGCCTGCCTTAGATAAACAACGACGTTTCCATGAATTGAGCTTCTTCCACACACGGTCTTTCAAGAAAGCAAAGACTTCTTTTTTGTTAATACCCACCCTAGTAGGAAGACCCAGATAAATACCCAAGTTAGGTGTCTCCTCAACACCCAATACAGAACACAATTCACCCCGTAAATCAGCAGACACATTCTTGGAGAAACAAGCAGAAGACTTCCTCAAGTTGATATGTTGGCCCGAAGCTTGAGCATAAGTAGCAATAACTTGTTTAACCATAGAAGCCTCCATTACATCAGCCCGAAAAACTAACAAGCTATCATCTGCGAAGAAGAGATGATGAATCATCGGAGCACCACGGGCTAAAGAACACACGGGCTAAAGAACAAGACCATGCAAACGGCTTCTTATCAACTTAGCTTGTAGTTAACCTGCTCAAACCTTTCTGCACAGCAATAAAGATGGTATGGCGATATGGGATCGCGCCTGCCGATATGGTACTCTTGCATGGAATAAATCGACCCCATAAAGGGAGTGGCCTTCATATGAAATCCCAGTATTTTAAACAGATGAAATACAGCTTGAATAAATTCACCCAACAAGCGGATGAAACCCATCTTTAGAAGGCACGCTCAGTAATGCTAGGTGGACCATTCAAGTTTATCATACGCCTTCCGAAATTGATCCATCTTTAAAGTCACCAAAGCCCTCTTTACCTCTTCTTCTATTTAAGAAAAAAATGCGACCATCATATTCATTAAGCAAATAGATGCTAGTTGTCCTGAGATACTTCTTGACCCATAACAAAGGCACTTTCGAAGGAGAAATAATCAGACAGGCTACTGTATTCTCCTTAAGCCGATTAGGCAACAGCTTATTCATAAATACTTGAAAGAACATTTACAAAGAGCGCGAGTGGGTTCTTTAAATCCCCTGTTGTTTACCGGCACACCTTTCTTAAGGAATTCGACACAAGCCAATAGTTACGGCACACCTTTCTTAGGAATCAACACAAGCAAAGTATTATTCAAATTTGCAGGGAAACAACGTTGCTCAAGAAAATAAATGCAAGCAGCACAGATAGCAGGTCCAACAATATCCCAATGACTCTGGTAGAATGCCGGATTGAAACCGTCTAAACCTGGGGCTTTATCAGGTTGCATACTGAACACAGTAGATTTAATCTCATCATCCGAATAAGGAGCCAACAACTCATTGTTCATTTCATCTGTAATGCAAGCTGGCATAACATCTACAACCGAATCCGTAATACCAGGAGACGAAGAGAACATACCCGAGAAGTAATCTGTAAGCAGTGAACCCAAAGCATCTCTATCCTCAATCCATTCTCCATTGGCGTTCATCAAACGAGAGATAAGGTTCTTCTTTTTCCTTGCCGTAGTAGCAGCGTGGAAAAACTTGGTATTGCAATCCCCTTCACGTAACCAAAATACCTTTGCCCTCTCTTCCATCGAACTTCATGTTCATCTAAAAGTTCATTAAATCGATTCTGAGCCTCAATAAATCTGTTGGTAGCACTAAGATTACGAATACCCCGAAGCTGCTTCATTGTTCTCCGGCAAACATCAAGCTCCACCTTATGTTTATTTCACAATCGTTGACCCCAATTTAACAAAGTAGATCCACATGAGCTTAACCGACTAAGAATATCTTGCCCATTCGAAAGATCCCAATCAGCTTGAACCAGAGCTTTACATTCAGGATTGCGCAGCCACCAGTTTTCAAATCTAAAACGAATTGCAGAAGATCGAGAGATTAATTTTTGAATCTCAAGGAAACGAATTATTTTTAAGAGAAAAGAAAATTTTATAACAACTTCTTTTGAAAACAGTTCTGTTCTTTAAAACGATTTTGTAATCTTATTTCTGTTTGTCCTGTGCTTATATTTACATTTCTCTCTGTCTGTATAAATTTTGTAATCTGTTGTAGACAGATTTTTATATGAAAAACTTTTGTGTAATAGCTTAGGTGAAAAGATATTGTGAAATAGGTTATCAAGTGACCTTCTCATTGTGTGGGATTCTAATGTCTTGATTTGAGCTTCTTTTTTCTGCAAAAATAGAAAGGGTTGAGGTTGACTAGAACCTTTGGAAAATCTAGTGGGACAAAAGGTAGATCTATGTATCGATCTATTGCCTTATACTGTTGGTTTGTCTCTTACCATTGAAAAGAGATAACATAGTGGTGGATCTCAAAATGAGTCTTGAGGATTGGATGTGGGCGAGTTAGTGCCGAACCACTATAAATCACTGTGTTTATCTTTCTATTTTCTGAAATTCTGCTTGATTCCATTTTACTTATACTTTTGTTAATTCTTTCAAAATGCAAAGTTGTTAATGGTTTTATTATTCTAGACTCGAATAAGCTTTATCTTTATTGAACATTAGAACTCTGGATTTCTGCATTGTGATTATACCAAGTTCTAATATGTTCTCTATATTCAGTCAATTTCACAATTTGGGTTTTAATCAGTTTTCTAAGTTTACTTAAGATATTGTGAAGCAGTTCTAATTAATAGTTTCTTTTTACAAAGTTTTTTTAATTTTTGCATTGAGTTTTGTGAGGAAGTTCTAATCTTAATAACTTACTCTCACAAACGCATTCTATTTCCGTTGCAACAGAATTCTAATTTTGTTTTTGAAAGTTAAATTTTTAATTTTTAGAAAATCCAATTCACCCCCCTCTTGGGTTGTTTTCCGTTGCAATCAGAATTCTAATTTATGTTTGCATTCTATTTCCGTTGCAACAGAATTCTAATTTTGTTTTTGAAAGTTAAATTTTTAATTTTTAGAAAATCCAATTCACCCCCCTCTTGGGTTGTGCCATACGTATGCGGGAACCACATGGTGGATGCACTCAACCCTGTGAAGGAAAAATCCATACCTATTGTGTAGATCAATAGACTATAGAAAGAATTAAATTTGAGTGAAAATAGTGGACAACAGAATAAACCTATCACAATACCTATAGGTTCTAAGCAGGTATCAACCCTTAGACTTGGGAATAAAGTAATACCTAGACGGTAGTGGATTGGCTTGATCACCCAATGCACTACTTTCCATGTGGACTTTATTAGTGTCAGTGAGTAGGATTACGTAGAGTATAAATAGGATATTCATTCGTATGGCAGATTAATGAATTTGGATACCTATAGAAGTAATATCGATAATAGATTACCTAAATTTTAACATGTGAACTATTACCAAACTGATATGGTTATACAATTTGATTATGATTGTATTGGGGTTGCAGGAATGGATAAATTGTATGAAATAACCTTGAGTCTTTTTGTTGCATGTCTAAGGCTATAGGTTGAGAAGAGTGAATAACTTTAAGATAATTAGGAATCTGTGTTCAAGTATCCAGCTCAGCTATTGAATTCCTTTAGATTTTATTCAAAATATAAAATTTTTATCACTTTATTATCTTGTTATTTGAATTTAAAATCTCAGCTTGATGTTGAATTTAAATCATATTACGATTTTAAAATTTTGACTATTTATATAGAAAATGTTTTCGGAAGTTGTCTATTTATATCACGGGGCCAATTGGATGAGATAATAAAATGAAATGATCACAAGGGTAGTTAAAACTTAAAAGAAGATTTGAAGAAAAGGCATAAGATAAATGGTGAGTAGACAGTTGGTATCAAAGCCGAACCCTCTCCAATAGATGTATGGTTCGAGGATGAACCATGCGGAAGCTGGTGGGCCTATGATATCCCTACTGCAGGACACAAATCATATATCGAAAAGGGAAAAACTAATCAACAGAGGTGCCTTTTGGTGAAATGGCTTGGAGAGTTGGAAGAACTCCAAGGTTAAGTGTGCTCACTTAACGGAAATCCTAAGATGGCTGACCACCTAGGAAGCTTCCCATTTTACCTGTAGGACAAAACCATGCAGATCCTGCCAATCCAGTATGGGATGGATTCGGCTTGATCCAAAGCGGACAATTCTTCTGGTGGTTAGAATTGGGCGTGACAACTTGATATTCCATTTCTCTTCTCCGTTGATTTATATAGCTCTTTTATCTATTATAGGTTGTTTTAAACTTACTTTTGATTATTTTAACTTTATCCACAGTTTCCTGCACTATCTCAGGTCCCTCCAATATTTTAATACCTTCTTCATCCCAATATAAGGGACTTCTACACTTTCTACCATAAAATGCTTCATATGGTGCCATGCCAATACTACTGTGTTACTAATTATTTTCAGCAAATTCTATCAAGGCAATGCATTGATTCTATGATCTTTGAAATTTAGGTATACAAGCCTTTAACATCTCCTCAATAGTCTAAATAGTTCTTTCAAATTTTCCATCTGTTTAAGGATGGAATGTTGTACTAAAATTCAATTTGGTGCCTAAAGCATTCTGTAAACTAGTTTAGTATCTAAAAGTAAACTGTGGATCTCTGTCAGAAACAATTGATATTGGTACATCATGAAGTTTCACAATATCATCTATATATCTTTGGGCTAACTTTTCCAGTGAACTACCAAATTTGATGGGCAGAAAATGAGCTGACTTAGTCAATCTAACAACTATAACCCATAAAGCATCATCTCCCTTTAGAGTCCTAGGTTGACCCATAACAAAATCCATAGTAATTATTTCCCACTTCCACATAGGTACTGATAATGGATGAAGTTTACAGCAAGTGCCTAGTGTTCAATTTTGATCTATTGAAATGTCAAACACTTTAAGACAAATTTAGCCATATCATTCTTCATCCTAGGTCACCAGAAATCAATCCTTAATGCGTATTATATCTTGGTGATTAATGAAATAAATCAATCTAGGGCCTTAGTAAAAAGATTTAGTTCGACATAGTAAATTAATTAAACTCAATTAAACTTGTAAATAATCCCATAATGAATAATAAACAAGAAGAGAGTTTAGAAATAAAAACTAGTCAACGATTGGATTGAGCAGCTTCCTTGAATCTTGCGCCAAATTGAATACTTGAAGTCTTAAATAGAGAGAAACTATATAGAGAATAATAGAACAAAAGCTAAAAATAACCTAACTAGTCTCTCTCTTTATATAGACTCATTGGAAAATCTTCGAATTCGTTTATGAAAGTAAATCTTTATTGAGGAAGAAATCTTTTGGAGATAGGAAACTATTTAGGCTTTATATTTCTTCCCAATTAGGACTCTCTTAGTGTCTAGATAGGATTTAAGCTTGATTTGACACGTCCCATAAGATTCTCATGCAGATTCATGCAGGCAACATGAGCTAAAGCTAGAATTTTTTTGCCCAAGTTGAATTCTGCAGATTAGCACAGGGGTGCTAATTAGCATGCCTTGGGTGTTCTTGAGTCTGACCCTCATTTGACTTTTCTTGGAAATAGCACGGGGGTGCTGGGTAGCACGCCCTGGGTGTGCTCCTTGCTAGAAGTCATGGACAATTGATTGCTTTAAATCTTCTTTTTGCATTTTTGGCTAGTTTCCTATAAAAATCCTACAAAATTCCTCAAGATCAAGTGAATGTGATTCAAGAAAGCCTTATTGAAAAACATAAATAAATTTAACTAAAATAAATAAATTAAATAAACCTTAAAAGAAATCCTGGATAAAATTTACTAAAAAAATCCTTCAAAATTCCTCAAGATCAAGTGAATGTGATTCAAGGAAGCCTTATTGAAAAAAATAAATAAATTAGACTAAAATAAATAAATTAAATAAACCTTGAAAGAAATCCTTGATAAAATTTACTAAAAATAACTATAAAAAATACAACCTATCAGATTTCAACATCTCCAAGAATAAATCTTTCTAGGATTCACCAAATAAGTTTAACTGCGCTAACAGCCTCCTCGATAAGCTGAGACCTTAATAAGTTAATAGCTTTAAATGAATTCAGGAGATTTAGTCTTCCTCCAGCAGCTAAAAGAGATCAATTAGCTAAATATTTTTAAAGCTAAAATGGATCAGCTAGCCAACACCTCCAGTTGAAATGGATTAGCTATGTCAGCAGCTGAAATGAATCACTTAGCTAATATATTTGCAACTGAAATGGATCAATTAGCCAAAATCAATAGCTGAAAAGGATAAGATACATCTCCATTTGAAATCAATCAGCTATATCAATAGCGGAAATAGATTAGCTACATCTATAGCCAACTGAAATGGATATACTATGTCAACAATTGAAGTGGATCAGTTATATCTCCAGGTGAAATGGATCAGCTATATCAATAGTTGAAATGGATCATCTATATCTCCAGCTAAAATGGATTAGTTATAGATCAGTTATATTTCCAGCTGAAATTGATCAGCTATGTGAACTACTAAAATGAATCAACACTCTCCATAGTGGAAATGGGACCGGATTCGTTGAGTGAGAGTCTCGCCTATCAAAAAAGTCGGCTATCTCCAAAGCTAAAGTAGATCAACTAACTCAATAGCTAAAATGGATCAGTTGGACCAATAAATTAGACTAAAAAAGATCAGCTCATTTACATCAATCAATAGCTAAAAAGGATTAGCTCATCATCTCTACTTCTCCTAATAAAACAAAAAAACACTCAATTCATCCTCTTCACTCCTGCTAAATCCTTTTTGATAGTCGTGATGGGGGAGAATCTTGTGGGTCCCGTATGTGTATGGCACAACCTAAGACGGGGGTGAATTGAGTTTTCAAAAAATAAAAATTTAACTTTTAAAATCAAACTCAACCGGAAAATTATGCACTTGGATAATAAGTTAATTGATTAAACTTCCTCACAAATGCCCTTATGCGAAAAATAGGAAAAACTGGCAAAGTAATTATTGATTGGAACTGCTCAATTTCTTACTGCTAATCAAAACACTTTATAAAAGAAAAAGCTATTATGTTAAAACTTCCTCTCATAAAGTTATAAATATAAAAGACTACTGTTAGAGACAGTTCATTAAATCTTGAACTGTTCACCAAAGCTTCAAATCAATTAGAGAACATGATTAGAAACCCAAATAGGTGAATATATACTGAAAAAGAAGAACAGTTAACTTATTTTCACTATGAAAAGTCTAGAGTTCTAATTTCATTAATAAATAAGCTTTTTTAGTTAAAACATCAAAACTTAACAACTTAGGCATTTCTAAAATAAAACATAAGGTGAGTAAAATTAGTATCAAGCAACTTCAAAAAATAGAAGGATTAACACTGTGATGTATAGTGGTCGGCACACTCGCCACACCACTCTTCAAGACTATATTCTTGAGATCCTCAATATATTATCTCTTTTCAAGGAAAACAGTACAAGGCAATAGATCAACTCCTAGATCTACCCTTTGTCCTACTAGATTTTCCAAAGGTTCTAATTAACCTCAACCCTTTCTGTTTTTGAAAGAGAACAGAAACTCAAATCAAGACATTAGAATCTCTCTCACAGAGAAGGTCACTTGATAACCTATTTCACAATAGCTTTTCACCTAAGCTATTACACAAAAGTTTATCAAATGAAAACCTGTCTAGTAAAGATTATAGAATCTAAATAGACAGATAGAAATGCACGTATAAGCACAGGAAAAACAGTATTTAAGATTAGAAAATCGTTTTAGAATACAGAACTGTTTTTCAAAAAAAGTTATTATAAAATTTCTTTTCTCTTTTAAAGTCTTTTTCCCTCTTTATAAAAGATAAAAACGTAAAGTATTAAGAATGAAAAGAAAATATTTCTCTTTTAAAGATAAAACGTAAAGTATTAAGATGAAAAGAAATAAGGGGGTAGAGAGTAAGTTTTGAGAGATAAAGATATGATCAATGGATGAATACTCTTAAAACAAAAACTGTTTTTTCACCACATCTGTTAAAGACGAAATATCTTTACATCCCTATATCATTGCAAAGTAGTTATAAGAGGTGCTATTCAAATTGGCAGCAGATCGGTTAAGAATACGAGATTAATCTAGAAGTCAAATGTGACCTTTGTTCATTCTTTTTGTCATAACTCTCATCATAGATGAAATTTTAGAATAATCTTGATACCATTAAAAATTAGATGTCAAGAGATTTTCAACGATATATCATGAGCCCAAATCAAAGGTCAAATGGTCGCGAACCGGTCGAACCAAGAAAACCTTAACCTCCAAAAGCCTAGAGGTTAATTGCTAGGCCTAACCAGTTATCACTTGATAGTGTTAATTGATTGGCGATCAAGATTTTTGTTCTCTTACAGGGAGGTAATATAATTTAAAGTTTTTTGTTCGGTTAATTTTTTTAGTTGTTGTTATTTTAGGTCTTCAATGCACTCTCTTAAAAGGATTTTAGTTTCCTGATTTTGTATGTGAATGATGTAGTGAAAGCCATATGCTTGAACTTTATCCATTTTATGCTCAAATTTTAGATGTTAATTCACATACCTTTAGAAATAATTCTATGTATTTGTGAGGCACCGACTAGATAAAGATCACCATGAAAGCATCTAGATTAAGCTCAAATAAAGAAAATTTTGAGTCAATTGTGTAGTTTCCATGCGAATACTAATGCTTATAGAAATAGAGAATGTAATTTATATTCGTTGAACAATTGTATTTTATGTGGGTTACAAATATAACATAATCGAATCAATGTATATTGTACTAGCTATATCCCTGTGCTATGAATGGCTGCAGAAAATTTTAAAAAAAATGAAAGAAAATATAATGTATAAAGCTTATTAATAGATTCTCGAGTAAAATTTTTATATTACGCTGTTAAAATATATAAATAAAGATAGAAGAATAATATAAAATGTAGTCATGATTTTTCAACAGTGAGAATGAAAATTAGTAAATAAACATGTATTGAAAATAGTGGAATTTATAAAGATAACTAAAAAAATGAAATAAAAGGATAATTAATTAGTTTGATTTATTTTATAATTATTATAAAAATAACTCCCAACATCATTAAAATATACAAATTCAGTAATTCATTTTAAACGGGGATCATATTATATTTAGTGTTTAAACTTTCTAAATTTTTCTATTTTAGTGTCTGAACAGAAAACGCTATCAACTGAGTGCTCAAACTTTATAAAAAATGTAATTAGGCGTTTATGGCTAATTTGGACAATTGGAAAGATGATTGTATGACACATAGATCCCACGTGGCATTAGTAATGAATTTCCATTTTTAACCCTTTATTAAATTTTGCAACCCACAATCTATTTCCTCTCTTCTCCTCTGTTCAAAAATCTCAATGGACCACCTCCTTCAGCCCAACACCACCAATACCACTAAGAACAATGACGAAGACCAAAGACTTGGCCTTTTTCTCTCTCCTAAAACGCTTTTACATGGAGCCACTTTGTCTCTCTTTTTTTGTTTTTCTTCTCTCAAGCAGCTTTTTTTAGCTGCTTATTTTCTGGTTTGGGTTTTGAGTTTTTTCACTCCATTAGATTCAAGGCTTTTATTTATTCAATAGTCGACTATTGAATCAAAGAAGAATCATCTAATAGCTTCTTCATATTATTAGATAATCATTGTGAAACAGAATATTGTTTTGTAACTAGATATTGATAGGCTTGTACACTTTTGTATAGCTGTTTAGATAGGTCTCTCTCTTATCTCTTTCTGTATATAAACACACTTACACATAATGAGTAAACTTTGTAATAGCTGTTATAGATAGGTCTCTCTCATTTCTCTTTCTGATATATAAACACACTTACATACATAATGAGAAAACAACGTCTCTCTCTTATCTCTTTCTGTATATAAACACACTTACACATAATGAGAAAACAACAACTTCTCCAAATACTTTATGGTATCAGAGCCGTATAGTCAAACAGCATCAATTTTCTTTTGATTTTTCATCTTCTTTTTGAAACCATGGGAGATGATACTTCTTCACGGACTCCTTCTGTCCTTCAAACACCTTCAAATATTACTATCACTAATACTAATCAACTCATATCCATTAACACCACTGCTCAGATGCCGATCAAACTCACTAGCGACAATTATATGTCCTGGTATACACAATGGGACTCTCTGTTGGTGGGATATGATTTCATGAGGTTTGTAGAGCAAACACTTTCTGCTAAACAACGTGTGGACTCCTACTGGACTCGACAAGATCAGCTGCTTCGTAGTGCTCTCATTGCTTCTCTATCTGCTGACATTGTTCCTTATGTTGTTGGGGAACAGACATCGTATGATGTGTGGAAAACGCTGGCTAATACTTATGCCACGCCGTCCCAATCTCATGTTATGAGTTTGCATGAATCTTTGATTACCATTCAAAAAGGTGCGTTAACCATTAATGAATATTTGCAGAAAATTAAAGCAATTGTGTCTATTTTGGCAAAGGCACATATTCCGATCTCTATGCCTGAGGTGGTGCTCTACGCTCTCCATGGATTGCCATCAGAATACAAACAATTGGCGGCAGCTCTGAGAGCAAGAATCTCTATGCCTGAGGTGGTGCTCTACGCTCTCCATGGATTGCCATCAGAATACAAACAATTGGCGGCAGCTCTGAGAGCAAGAGATACACCGATTACATTCGAGGAGTTACATGAAAAATTGACAGATTATGAGCTTCAGATTGAACGGGATTCTGTGAAATTAAGTGGACCAACTACAATTAATTTTATCAACAGAGGTGGGTCTATTTCTACACAAACAAATCGCAGTAATGGACTGTTGCCGAATCAAAAGACTGGTTCTCGCTCTCAAGTGGTTTGTTAGTGTTGTGAACGCCCAGGACATGTTGTCAAGAAGTGCTGGAAACTCAAGAAACTGTGTCCTTTATTGTTCAATTCGACAAATACGAAACCACAAGTTAATCAAGTTGCTGTTGGTGCATCTGAGACAGCGTGGCTAATGGATTTTGGGGCTAACCAACATGTTACCCAAGACTTGAATAATCTATCTCTGCATTCAGACTATGATGGTACTGATGATGTGGTTCTGTTGACGCGTAATTTTATGCCCCCGCCTAACCCGGTGATGATATGAGGATAAGGGATAAAGAATCATGATCAACTAGAAGTGTTTTAACCAAAATTGAACCGAACCAAATTGAAACGCGAAACTGGTCCAAAAGGAACTCCTGACCCGCGTTAGGGTTGGCGTCATCAGCCCTAATTTTATAAACAGTTATGCGTGACGGCACTCACAGTTGCAATCAAGCAACTCCTAACCAGCTGACCCACTGGCACACGCCTGATGTAAACGGCCTTGCCTGTATTTGTAAATGATTAACGCGGGTGTAACGGCCTGCACTGTTTGTATGGATACGCGGCAACTGTACGAAAAGTAAGCTGCGTCACGCAGCTCGCGGCTCCGTCACGCAGCTATTACCTGCTTGACACAGCTTGTTCTGTTGCCCTACCCATATAAATATGTGAACCCCTACCCCAAAATATCAAGGCATATGAAATGCATGTGACTAAGGGCAGAAATGCACGTGAATGTATGAGTCGCCACCTTGTTTAAATTTTAGGGTAAACCAGGAAAAAACCCTAAGTTGACTCCAATTTTAATTAACCTAATTAATAGATTAATTAACCCAATGTTAAGGCATGGTCTTCGAACCCCCAAGGTTTGATCCCGAAGACTATGTCATGTATGATGAACTAACCATAGAGTGAATGCACTTTGCAGGCGAATAAGTATTTGGACCCAATTAAAAAATGCTTATGTGATTACATGACTACCGCTCGGGGTTAAATCCCTAACGGTGCCTACGTACTTCCGTTTGAATGGAAGGATCAAAAGTCAACGTAGTTCGAATAGGACCTCTTTTAGAGGGCCTTTGAATGGGGATGCTACTAAATGCATGAGTGTGTGTAATGACTTACTGATGCAATTTTGTTTAAGGCATTATTTGCCAAGGAAATTTTGATTGATTTTTTAGGCATTTGAAATGTCCAAAATGTTGATTTTAAATGGCTTTTAGCCAAAAAGATTTAAATTTAGGCAATTGTTCGCCCAAAAAATTGATGTGATTTTAGGCGATTTGTCGCCAAATGCTTGTTGTCGCCAAAATGCTTGATTTTAAGGATTTTAGCCAAAAGATTGATTTAGGCAATTTATTGCCAAAAGTTGGTGATTGGGCGATTGTCGCCAAAATTGATTGACCTAAGGCAATTTATTTGCCAAAAGCAATTGTTTGAAGGCTTTTAGCCAAAAATTGTGATTTAAGCGATTTGTCGCTTAAGAAAATGATTAATCTCACTTACAGGCAATTTGTTTGCCAAAAGTGATTCTTTGAATTGCAATGTAGGCAATGTATTGCCAAGACAAAAACGTGTTTAATTAAAGCTTTTTAGTCTCAATTATTGATTAATTGGACTTAAGATGGACTGTTCGAAATAAAGGCAATTATACCATAGCCATTTAATTAACTAGGTATTTTGAGCCAATATTGTCGGATTTAGGCTTTAATACCACGATTATTTTATTAACCACTGAGCAATTTAGCCTTAAAATTTATTATATACTATGAAGCAATTTGTTATTGCCTAATGATGACATGGAATGCATTTATGCCAAGTTGTAGGAGTTTATTGAGTAGAAGAGAAGTCCTGCATGAAGTGCTAAAATTAAATAGGCAGAGTTTAGTTCATGTACCTGATTTATTTATCGAACGGCCAACTTCTTTAACTCCGGTTAAGCTCCTCGTTAAGGGAATATTAATTTATGATTTTAATGACCAACTTAACAAAGCAAAGAAAGCAAATTAAAGCTTAACTAAAAAATTGCAGAAAAGCAGTAAAGAATCGCAGTGAGCCGCTAAGGGGAGAAAATGAGCGTCCGTGCAACAGCAGACTGAGATGAGTTGAAAGGTCAACATCCGGAGCCGTATTTATAGGCAAAAACGGACTGTTTCGGCGGCTCTGGGCCGCCGGGCGACGCGGTTGAACCACGACGGCCACGAGTTCCACTGAGTGTCCCCGGTGGTTTTCTGCTATTTTTTGACTCGCGAGGTTTTTTCCGGGAAGTTTTTCGGAACCTCCAAAATAATAATTCCGGGACTCAGTTCCGTGATCCTCTAATTTTTTGGACGTTTTAGTATTACCATATTGGCATACTTCCGGTGACTTTCCGAATGGCTCCGGCCTGGCCGAACTGTTTGCAGGTCCGGGAAAACTGGCTCTTTAGAGCCTCAAAATTTGGGTATCAACAAGTTGCGCCCCACCGGCAAACCATAAAAACAGATTTATGGGAGTCGGTGTTGTCTGAAACGGCAAAATTTTGGAGGCGAAAAATTTCGGAACGCGTCCAGAGAGACACCCGCTTTTGGCTATTATGCTTTAAAATAGCTTGTAAATTCGACACATTTTCATTCTATTTACACTCCCCAAAACAAAGAGCTCTCAAGGTAGGCTCCTTTCACTTTTGTTTGCATATTATTTATTATTTGGGCCTTAAGCCAAATGGTGAATTTTGGGCCTTAGGCCAAATTGTGAATTCTGGGCCTCAGGCCGAATCGTGAATTTTGGGCCTCAGGCCGAATTGTGAATTTTTGGGCCTCAGGCCGAATCGTGTATTTTGGGCCTCAGGCCGAATCGTGAATTTTGGGCCTCAGGCCGAATCGTGAATTTTGGGCCTCAGGCCGAATCATGATTTTTTGGGCCTCTATGGCCAATTGTTAATCTTGGGGCCTTAGGCCAAATTGTGAATTTTGGGGCCTTAGGCCAAATTGTGAATTTTGGAAATTTTCCTGTGCTTACTATTTTTATTAGTATGCATGATGCATGCTAGGGTAGAACTAAGATATTACCATAGGTAAGGAACCGAGGAGTAACTCTTTGTTGAAATCCACTCCCCCAAACACATGAGGCATATGATAAATGCCAATGTGACTAGGCCGAAATGCACGTGATGTATGAGTCGCCTACCCCTTATTGTTTATTATTTTAAGGGTAAACTAGGAAAAAAACACCTAAGTGACTCCATATTTTAATTTTTACCTAATTACTAGAATTAAATTAGCCCAAAGTTTAAGGCACAGTCTAACAGAACCCGGGTGGATCCCGTAGACTATGTCATGCTGATGAACTAAACCAGTGGGATGATAGCTTATTGCGGATAAATGGATGCAATTGGAAGCCCAAAAAAGAAGTTGTTTTTGATGATTTCAGCTTGCCGCTCGGAGGTTAAATACCCGACGTGGCCTACGTACTTCTACGATTTGAATGAGAGAATCAAGAGTCCCTACGTAATTTCCGATGAGGAGCCTTTTTAAAAGGGCTTTTGAATGGGTTTGCTATTATGACATGGGTGATAGTGTATGCTTCGTGCATTTTGTTTAAGGGGCATTTTTGCCTGAAAAATTGATTTGGTATTATAATTTAGGGCATTTGAAATGCCAAAAGATGGTTGACTTTAAAGGCTTTTTTTAAGCCAAAAATGATGATTTAGGCAAATTGTTGCCCAAAATTGATGTAATTTAGTTGTGCGATATGAGTCGCACAAAATTGCTTGATTTAAGGCTTTTAGCCCACGAAATAAATTGATTTAGGCAATTTATTTGGCCAAAAATTGGTTAGGGATTTAGTACGGCCAAAGTGATTTAATGATGCTTTGTGCCAAAAGTTGGTATTGAAGGCGTTTAGGCCAAAAGTATTTAGGCAATTCGT
This sequence comes from Jatropha curcas, assembly GCF_014843425.1. The sequence goes on along the minus strand of NW_023590789.1, from coordinate 18,785,606 downwards.
TTGCCATTCATTAAAAGTTGATTATTCGGGCGTATATGTCCGGCCATACTCGACTGATTATAAGGCTATTTTAGCCAAAATGAATTGAATATTTAAGTGCAATTTTTGCCAAAAAGTTGATGTAATTTAGGGCGACTTATCAGCTAAAATAGATTGTTTGAAGGCTTTTGCCAAAAGATTGATTAATTCTAAGGCTATTTTAGCTCAAAGCTTCTGATTTAAGCGATTTGATCGCTAAAAGATGGTTAATACTAATTTATAGGCAATTTTAGTATTTGCCAAAAATTGAATTGAAACCGTGGGCAATTTGTTTGCAAAAATGTGGTTGAATTAAATTTGTAAGGCAATTTGTTGCCAGAACGTGGATTGATTAAGTCCTTTTTTTTAGCCACAATTATTGATAATTGGAACTTTAAGCGGACTGTTCGAATAAAGGCAATTAAACCGTAGTTATTAATTAAACTAAGGCTTATTAAGCCCATATTGTCGAGATTATAGCATTAATACCTAATGATTATTAATTAACGGTCAGTTTGAAGCTTAATCTAATATTTGATTGAGGCCGTTTATTTGCCTAATTGATGAACTATGAATGTGTTATTAATAGCCAGTTGTTTAGAGTTATTAGGAGTATAAGAGAAATATGCATAGAAGTGCTAATTAAATGAGCAGAGTTTTGTTTAATTTACCTGAGTTAACACCGGGTGACCGCTTCTTAGCTTCAGTTTGAAAAACTCAGGATTAAGCCTCCTTCGTTTGAGGGAATATTTTTTTAGAATTTAATTTATATTTAAGGTGGGGGGGGGGGTGGGCCCCAAAATATTAAGCAAGAAAAAGCGAATAAAAAGCTAAATTAAAAATGCATTTGAGGATAAGCAGTAGAAACGCAAGGATGGAGCCGTAGGGGAGAAGGAGCGTCACGTAGCAACCACAGACTAGAAGTGAGTTTGAAGGTCACAACCAAAGGAGCTGTATTATAAGGCCAAAACGGACTGTTTCGGCGCCTGGGCCGCCGGGTCTCCGGCGGGCTGCCGCGGTGGCCGCCGCCGGTGAGGGCGGTCGTAGCCACCGCCGCCGTGAAGGGGGGGCCGCCGTTGCCGCAGCGGCCGGCGCACTTTCTAGTTTTACGCTCCGGAAGCTTTTTCGGGAGCTCCGGACGTCCAAAAAATATTCCGGGACTAGTTCCGAGATCCTCGCGATGTCCCGGACGTTTTAAGTACCATATTGGCATACTTCCGGTAAATTTCCAAAATGGCCTCTGGTTCGGCTGAATTGTTTGCAGTCCGAGAAAACTAGCTTTTTGAGCCTCAAAATTTGAGTATTCATAGTTGCCCCCCACCGGCAACCATAAAAAATGATTTATGGGAGTCCGGCAACCATAAAAATGATTTATGGGAGTCGGTGGTTGTCTGAAACGCAAATTATTTGAGCTTTGAAATGAAATGATCAAATGCATGGATTTATGTTTGTAACTTAAAGATGTTTTTGCCTCTTTATGAGGGCTTGAAAAGAGATTTTGCCTCTTAATGAGGACTTGAAAGAGATTTTTGCCTCTTAATGAGGACTTGAAAAGAGATTTTGCCTTTTAGAGGACTCGAAAAGATGTTTTGCCTCTTAATGAGGGCTTGAAAAGGGATTTTGCCTCTTAATGAAGGCTTGAAAAGAGATTTTGCCTCTTAGAGGACTTGAAAAAATGTTTTGCCTCTTAATGAGGGCTTGAAAAGATGTTTTGAACTTGAAGATAGGATGTAATTTTGGCCATCTTTATGAGGGCGTTTTGCCTCTTAATGAGGGCTTGAAAAGAGATTTTGCCTCTTAGAGGAGTTGAAAAGATGTTTTGCCTCTTAATGAGGGCTTGAAAAGAGATTTGTTCTATTTTTGTTTTTTTCTTTGAGAACCAAGGGTCCACCTAAAGTCGAAATGATCAAATGGCTTGGTTTTGGATGAAAAACGGTTGGTTATTGGTTAAGGTTTCACCCTAGGTTTTAAGTAAAAAAAAGGTTAACCATTAACCGGGTTCTACCATGGGTTTGTGTAAAAGAGATTGACGATGGTTGGGTTTCACCCTGGGTTGTGTATGGTTTTTTTTTTTTTTTTTTAAACACTGCCACCTGAATTACGACTTGGAGGATTATTGCCGCCCCTACTTGAGAGAAATTTGATGCCCTTATTAGCTGAAATAGAATTTCTCTTTCTTAATGAAGGAACTAAAATTCTCCGTGATTACTTTCTTGATGGGAAGAAATGGTGAAGGTTTTTAATTTTTACTTCTTGCCCCCAGAATGGTTGCTGACCATGGAATACTTCACAACATTGGTGTTGGTAACTTGTCCAATTCGATTTTGATGAATCAAAGAGAACAAGAGCCACTTATATGACTCGAAGGAAACGGACAAATTGTGGATGACATCGCTTGTCTTGAAAAGGATTCGAAAGAAACGAATGGTCCAGAGTTGGAGAGACGAGGTATTAAAGAAATTTCCTCTCAACGATTATGGTTTGACATTTTTTTTAGGGTATGACTTTGGAAAAACACCACGTGGGATTGAATTGACATATTTTCCTCTCTCTCTTTTTTTTTCGAGGAAATGACTCAAAGAGTGACTCTTTCAAAATGAACTTTTGAGAATGACTCGATTTTTGTGACTCGTTGTGGTATGACCACTAGTGATGGAGACTTGATTTTAGAGACTTATAGGAGACTCGATTTAGAGACTCAAATTTTTCTAGTAGTGAATTTTGACTCGAAGGAATTCAGTGATTCTTGGAAAAAATGATTTATATACTCCCAAGGAGACTTTTGAAAGGGATTTTTTTTTATTTTAAGGACATACTTTGCTGTTTATCCTACGAAAAATGGACTCTCTAAAAGAATTCATGAAAGCACTTTTCAAAATGGACCTCACTAAAAGAATTTTCAGAAAGCACTTCTTTTTTTTTCTTTATTTTTTTTTTTTTTTTTTGCCCTTAAACTTTTGCATAGTAGCCGTCCACCTTAATCGAGTTTTCGAACTCTAGCAGGCCTCTTTGCCCTAAACTTTTGCCTAAGACCGCCCTTTCGGGTTCTATTATCTTATACGGGCCAATTCTTGGCCTGAAGTGCCAGCTCTTTCGAGGATTTTCATACAACTCAGCTTTTATTTTTCTTTTCTTTTTTTTTATTTTTATTTTTTATATTGGCAAAGAGAAAAATGCTTTTTATGATGCAGAACTTATGTTTGTGACCCGTGCTTTGCGGCTGCCGCATACGTATCTCCAAGAAACTCTTTCGGGTGATGGGGAGAAATCAGGTCTTTGTAGTTCCCTTCTGGGTATGCGAACCATTCGTAGCTCGGGTCTGGTTGCGTGAATACCATCCTCCGACTTGAATGTTAGCGGCGGAATTTGACCATTTCCGTTCTTGGTGGCGGGAATTTATTTCCCTGACTTGCTGTTAAGGGGCATAAAATTCAATTCCGACTTAATGTCTGTTGGTGGAATTCATTTCCGATTTGATTTCTATTTCATGTGATTCCTTTCCCGACTTGATATTAATAACATGAATTTCATTTCTGACTATTGATTTCTTTCACAGGAATTTCTCCCGGCTGATGTCATTTGCGGGATCCTTCTCGGCTTGATGTCTTTGCGGGATTGCCTTACCGAACTTGAATGTTGATGCAAGACAATTCATTTTCTGACTTTGATTTCTTCGCGGCGATTTTCTTTCTCGCTTGATGTCTTGCGGGATTCCTTCCCAACTGGAATGTCCTTTGGGCCGGGATTTATCCTTTCCCGACCTTAATGTCCTAGATTCTGCGAATTCCATAATGCTGCCTCTTTTGGATTTTCCTTACGTGAGATTTCTTCCGGCTTGTTGTCTTTACGAGGATTGCCATAATCCGACTGGAATGTCTTTACGAGTGATCCTTCTCGTTGATGTTGAATCAACTTATAATTGACTCGGCTCAGGTATGATTGTGATGACCTAGGCGAATCTTGACCTTTGTTGTTGTAGTTGGTTTTACCACTTGACTTGAAATTGACTTGTATTCATCACAAAGAGGTTTTTGAAATACCCCATACATTGTGGTGGTAAAACTTGAGTGGCTGAGTGTTGAAGAAGCCTTTTATGCTTTTGAAGTTTGTGGCTTCCGCCAATGTTTTGAATTTCTTGAAGGTTAATTTGAATTACCTTTTCTTGAACTTTATCTGTCTTCTGAATTTTGAAACTTTAAATTATCCTCAATGGATTTCTTCTCCTCTCTCATAAAGATTTTGAGGAGACTTCTTCCTCTTTTCCTTGGTTTTTGAGAATGATCCTTGTTTATAAGGACATCTTGTACCCTGTGGACCATGCTTGGCGGCTTTGATTTTTCAAGGTGTTTTGTTGTCATCCAATATCGTGAATGACTGCTTCTTTTAACTTGCTTTTCCAAAAAATGTTGAGCAGCCGCTTGGTCCCTTGTCCTTATTAGCTGAACATGATTTGTACATCTACCCTTGAATGGGCTTGAATTTTTAACGGAGAGCTTGCAGTTGACCCCGTTTTTTTTGACAATTGATTTTCCCTGTAGCTTTGTCCTTAAGATTTCTATTCTTCTTTTGTGAAGAAGTTCCTTTTGACCCATTTTTCTTATTTACCTTCTTGCTTAGAAGCGGCCTCTCCATAAAGAATTTCGAAGGCAACTTGATTTTGAGAGTGACTTCAAGAGTAGTGTTATGAAATAGCATTGCGACTTCGTTGTCAACCCAT
>NW_023590789.1:18494335-18780371 GCF_014843425.1 Jatropha curcas | reverse complement strand
CTTCATAATCACCTTGCTTCTCCTTTTCTACAATATCATCCTTTCCCTTTCAGTCTCCTCCTCCTCCTTTTACTAAGGCAATACTCCTTTTGAAATAACACGCTTCGACCCCAATTAACCAGAATTTAATCTACGAGGGTGGCACGGCCCCGATTTTTCGGAGCCAACGATTCACGATGTAAATTATATTTGCCAATTTGGCCAGAGCCCATTTTTTTGCAGAGAAAGTACCTCTTGGATTCAAAAATGGAACCAACTCACTTTATCACTACCAATTTCTCTTTTACATCGATTATTCAAGTCGTAACCAGTTATGGTTCTAGTCCTTGCTTCTTTCTTGCTTCGTTGGATTCACATCACTAAAATTCTGTTTGGTGGTTTTTTGCCTATTAACTTACCAAAAGCGAATTCAACTGAAATCAAATGGTTATTATTTGATTTGATTTCCTACATTAATCGCGAATGGGACCCAAATTTCCATTGGGTAATTATAAAATTCAATTCATTTCTTCCATGTTTACTCATTGGGAATCTAGTTTTCACAATGGTGATCCTTGCTAATGTTGTCTGTGCTTATTAACTCAAATCAAGAATTTAAGGCATTTCTTGGAAATATCGAAAACTTCAATTCCTTCAGAAAACACAAGCCTTTTTCTTATATTTGATCTCATTGATGATCTTTCTGAATGGGTCATATTGTGTTTTCTGCTAGTACTAAAGCCAATCGACATAGAATGAATTGGTAGTTAATCATGGCAAGTTCGATTCGAATTTGGAGATTACATGAAAAAAAAAGAATAAATCCTCAAAATTACGCTTGTAGGGAAGATTTAGCAGTTTCAGGAAGTATTCTGTAACTGTACGCTACAATTGTTATTCAGCATAGAAAGTGGAAGGATAAGGAGTTCAAAAGGAAAATGAGTTTGAAATCAATTAACATGAACTTGAAATGAAACCGGGACTCGAAAGTTTTTCTTACAAGGAATCTGTTTAAAGCTACAAGTAAACTTCTCAAATAAGGAAGTTTTTAGGTCAGGGAGGATTTGGTTGCTGTTTACAAAGGATATTTAAGTCCACTGAGCAGAATGTACTATGAGAAAATTTCAAGTAGTCATAAGATGGGAAACGAGTTATATGCTAAGGGTAAAAATATTAGCCATTGAAACATAGAAATCTTGTGCAACTTATTGTCAGTATCGTCCATGATAAGCAATCGGAATGATCTGTTTCAAAAAGATATGGCAATGAGACTGCTGTAAAGGAGGCATTACTAGCTTCTGAACTTTTTGGGTCTCGCTCCCTGAGTCAAGAGTCTACACTCTCCGCGTCATACGGCTCTTGCCCCGGAAATCAGGACCTCCCCTTTTCTTTGACAACTCCTCGAACCAATCTTTTCCTCTGGAGGAGGGCTCTTTCCTTCTTTCCTGTCAAGAAATGTGCCCCTTGAATTTTGAAATTCAAGCCTAGAAGGCATTTGCGGTGGGAACATAACTTAGGAACTCCTCTCCGTAAGAGGATTGATTTTCTGCCATTTTACTCCTGCCACCCATTACCTAATCGAATCCTATTTGGGCTTTTCTTAAGAATCTTAACTCCACGTTCTTTCCTATCTCTAGACTTCTCCTGCCTACACGAGGGAAGTTCCCTTTACTGAAAAAGCTAGAGGAAAGGTTGCTCAGCCCCTCCAATTTCTAAGGCACAGTCTCACTCGGCATTACCTCTGAGTGAAGGAAACTGCTTCGGAGCAAGACTGGTGGCTAGGTCTATTTACGATTCCGAGCAAAAGGGCCTAAATAGGAATGACTTTTAGGTAGGAGTAGCAGGAAGGGACCAAAGTTCCCTTACAACTCGCCACCAATAGCGGGCACTGAACGCCGGAGATTGATTGAAAAGCCAGCCAGCGCCCCTTCCCCTTTTGGTGGCACGAGGGCCCCAAAATCAATGTATAAAGGACGCTTTTGCTTGAAAAAAAAGAATGATGAAGGCGAGTCAGAAAGGATGGACACATATTGTTAATCTCCAGTTTTGAAAAACTAATGGTTTCTGGAGACTGACAAACTCGCCTGCAAGCAAAATAGGTAAGAGAGCTTACCGCTTTCTTTCTATTAGATCGCGGAGCTTGTTGTAGTCGGTCCTAAAGGCTAAAAAGTGAAACCTTCCTTGTTTTATGAGATTCATTGGCCTAATCGGGAGTCTTGATGCTTCACCCTCTTTCGAGAAGAAATTTCCTTTAACTTGGACTGTAAGATACAAAAATTGCTCTAGGTTTAGCTTCAGGCTTTGCTTACCTCCATGGAGAAATTGATGGAGGCGGAAATGTGTGTTACACCGCAATTATTAACTAAATAAACTAATTTTGCTTAGACTCGAGTTTAATTGTTAGGGACTTGGGAACTTTGGATTAGCTAAAAATACCATGAGCGAGAATTTGGGGTTTGGACAACAAAAGTGGCTACACTAGAGGGTATGTAGCTCCAGAGGTATAATTAAGTACAGTAGGGAGAGTAAAAGAGTTCTGGATGTTATTAGTTTTGGGTTGTTGTATTAGAGAATTGTGGACCGGAAGAAAAAATGAGTCGACTTGTTGAGCATAATAATGAGAACGAATGATGGACATTTGTGGGACTGGCCTAGGATTCTTTACGGAATTGGGATTTAAGAAACGGGGAGTGATGAGATACTTGAGAGGATTGATTGACCAGAAAAAAATGGATTGTTTGATGGTTGTTAGATTGTGTTGTTGCTCATTTCTGATAAAAAAGATTAGGGCCTCCTATAAAGCAAGTAAATTCGCATGCTAATTGAAAGTTGATTTACCTAATCTTGAAACAGAAATTCAACAAATCCTTGTTAACTGTTCAAAAGGAGAAAATTCAGCAATGGAGTTTAATTGTCCAGAAGGAGAAAATTCAGCTCGGATTCTTCTAGCTCTGAAACAAAAGTCACAAATTTAATGTTCAATTCAAGTTTGGAGGCGTTTAAAAACAAAGCAATTATTGTTTGTTTGTAAGAGTTCTTTGATAAATTATTGCTTTTATTGCAAGAAAATAAAAAAACTATTCGATTTTTTTTTGGTTGCACACGTTGCACATGTATTTAACCTTCAGATAAAATTCTTCAGAGGATACAAATTTTAACTCCTACTCATTCAAAGCCGCAATTCTGAATGAAAATACTATTAATATTAAATTTTTAAAGAAATAAAAAAAAAAAAAATTGAACAAATTTTTATTGATAAAAATTGTCTCTCATTACAGTAAATAACAAAAAATATTAATTCAATTCCCAAAAATCATGCTTTCAGCACTCTAAAAACACCAAAATATTAAACCACATATTATTTAGCAACAACTTGGCAAAATGGGAAAAATCAATAAAAGAAAAAATGAAAATTCACCAAATTTTAAAAAATTCCTTGGAAAAAAGACCATTAATTAACAAGAGCCAACACTGTTTCCTGATTTTCACCCTTGGGCTGCCAGTTAAGAACTCCAAAATGCTCCCCAGTTTGACCATGTTAATACCAAAATCTTGGTTTAAAAAAGTGGTTCCATGGGGAAGATGAAGCAAAAACATAAGTTCTCGTTTGAATATCATTCAGAAGAGCCGCATTCAGATTTGGAAGCATCCCTCTTCTTGTATTTACTTACGTTGTAATAATCAACTGTCGAATGTTTGGAGCTCCAGGATCCATTTTCAACAAACTGTGGGCTGGTCTCCCAGGCTTACATTTCGTCTTAACTCAGACTTGCATTATTGTTGCGTTCAACGAAGGGTCAGTGTCGCCTTCTGGCCCACTAAAAATTGTTTACAATCGTCTGAGATTTACAGAGCAATTGTTTCCAATTCCCAATAGTGTTGCGCTCCTGCACCAAAAATAACAATTTAAGTTTAACAATTGTCGAGGATCTATTGGCCCGTCGACCGTGGCTTTAAGTTTTCTACCATACATTAAATTTTTTCTTGGATCAAATTAATAAGATTAAAAAAATTCTTGATTGATGATAAAAAAAAATGCCTTGATAATTTAGTTTTTCTTTCTTTACAGCAAACACAAAAATTTTATAGTAACTTGATAAAACCACTAGGTCCTCTACACTTAGCCCCTTTTGCAGCAAAATTTTTCCTTTCAGTTGGAGTTATATTTGCAAAAGAGATGGTAACTGTTTGTTGAAGCTCCGGAAGATTTAGGACACTCTTCCATCTCTCACGTCGGTAGGAACATCCCAAGATGGTCTCCAAATCTGGACATATTAAAAAAAAAAAAAAAAAAAAGTTTATGTACATAATCAATAGTTTATGAATTAGACATAAGCAGTTCTGATGATTTCTTGAATAAGAAAAAGTTATTATGATTATACCATTTGAACAGATCTCGAGCTGCCCAAAGCAAATATCAGCACAAAGAAAACAACACCAGTTTACAGTGTTTTCTATTCAGATTATAGCATTCAATTACATTTAAAACCTCTTTAAAGTTTGGTTTTGGGATCGGCATCTTTCTCAGCTTGGTTATGTACTCGTAGAATTTAATAGGGCACAGGAGCCATCAATCCCTGCCAAAATAGAAATACTGATACTATTGTGACAAAATATATTTTGTGGTAACAAAACTTTTTGTTCATAGATAAATTAGTTAAAATGACAAATTAACTTGCCGGACGGTAATAAATTTTTTTATACAACAAAAAACAGGAGATTTTTGTCACAAAGACACTTATCGAGACAAGCTTATTTTGACGAAGTCACAGTTAAAACCAAACTAAAATTTATAACGACGATTTAAGGACGTACGTTGCTGCATATTTAAGGGATTTTACCCTAACGAACCAATCATGAAAATGCATCCTTAGTAAAGGAAGCAGCAAGAGTTGGATCACTGGAAATAAACTTTTGAAAACGACTTGATGGACAATTAAGCTTGCATTAGGCATGTCTGCTTATAGAAGCCTAGTTGTAATCCTTGGAATTAGTATAGGGGTCTAAGCCTAACCCAATATTTAAGTTTAACAAATTGGAGAATTAGTGAGCTTAAGAAAAAGAAAGAAGAGAATAGATAGAGAAGAGAAGTTGAAAGGAAGCTTTTTGGAATCGCCATTGTCTAAGCTGCTTGAGAAGTGTTTTCTAGGCCCAAAGATATTGGAGAAATAAGAAAACGTATTTTATAGTTAAGGCTAATATATATTAGTAGAAAACAATTTTTCAATTAGTGACTCTTAAGGTCAAAATAATTAGAAAGTTGACTAATGGCCTCTCTTAGCAAAAATACATGCATTGCCACTCATAGCTCCCAACAAAAATAATAATAGTAATAATCAATTAATTTAACTTGAGTTCAAAAGACTTATAAGCTTATTAAGTATTTTAAACTTTTCATTTTCAGGTCATATTATAAAATAGTTGGATTGGAAAGTCAATAATTACAAAATTTACTCTGATTTTCAATTTAAATTTTGTATTGCGATCATTCGTGTTACAATTTAACCAGAAAAAATTATTCAAGATAGAAGATGAAGTGTAAGACACGTTTAGAGATGAAAAAATTTGTATATACCCATAACCCCAAAAAAACAAAATAGTTATTTCTTTTATTAGATTTTAAAACTACTTAAATATAGGCCATCTAGATTCTAAATGATATCTATTAACTGCTACTTATAAAACTAGTAATTCCTTACTCATGTATTATTTAATTATATTATCATTATAATAAAAACCTTTGTGTTTGTCATCTAAAAAATTGTCAGAGAATTACACAAACAAAAAATATCAAATATTTTTTCATTTAAATACACTCACACACACACACTCTCTCACATATTTAAAAAGTTAGTATAAAAACTTAATATTTACCTTCTAAAATAAAATAAAAAATAATTTTCTTCTAAATGAATAAAAAAAATAATTTTCTTATAAATCATTAGTAAATAATATTTTAAAATTTGTTATGTTAATGCTAATTCACAATATAATTCATGTTTCAACTTTTCATTACAACTCTTACATTTATTGCTGTTATAATTGTACTCATAACTCAAATTTTTTTACTAAAAATTATTTAAAATTATACAATTCTATTTGTTTTAGTTTTGGAATTTTATTTGTGAATCTACAAAAAACGATTTCAAAAAACTAATTTTTTGAATTTATCTATTTTATTAAGCTTGACTTATAATAAAAAACAAGGTTATCATCTATTAGATTTCAAAACAATAATAGATTATTTGAATACATAATAATAATTGCATTATTTCCAAATACCAAAATTAAAATATTAAAGGTTGATATCGAAATTTATAACAACTCACACTTAATGTTTTTAATTAAAAATTGAATACTTGTGCTCTTTTTTTAAAATTTTATTGTAAAATTCATAAAAAAACCATAACTAATTGCTAAAATATAACTTCAAAAAATTATTTTTTCATATGCAGAGTTAATTATTAAATTATATAACCCATATCTTATTAAATTTTTTTAATATGTAATAAGATTGTTATAGATTTTTATAAAACCAATTAATCTTAAAATGTTATTTCTTGTGTTTTAAAATTAATTCAAGTTACTTACCATTTATTATTTAAAATTCTATTTTTAATTATCCACCATTGCATCATGCAATCAATTAGAAAATATCTCCATATTAATGTTCATGTTATGCAAATATATATTATATATCATAATATAATATATATATATATATATATATATATATATATATATTATATATATACTTAGAAATAGAAATATTCTTCAAATTAATTTAGTGTTATGCAAAAAAAAAAATGATCTTTAGAAAGTTCACTGCGTCTTTAGGGTGGAAAATGATTTTCTAAAAAGTTAAGAAAAAATATTAGAAAAAGAAAAAAAAAAAAAAAAAAGAAAGTCGTCGTGACCTGTTCTAGCAAGTTAAGCCTGTCTAAATTTGGCATGCAAAGAGAGTATTATAACATAATTTTGAATTTTGTATTTATAGTAAAAGCCCAAGTTTGAAAAAATATACGAAATAACAATAGAAACAAAAGGATTTTTCCCTATAAATTCCATGTGGGAAGGGATTTATTAGCTTGGGATTTTTTTGTCACTCCTCCGTTCTTTTTATATAGGTAACAAACTAATTTTTTATCCAAGATTTGAAAAGTAGTTTAAACTAAACTTTTTTTTGTTATTTTTTTCTAATTACCCTAATATATTCATTTTATTTTCTCCTCTGAATATTCAATTTATGTCTTAAATTATATTTCAATCTTCAATGATGTTTTAAATGCTTTGTGGAATAAATAGATACAAACAGTTGGCAAAAAATAAAGTTTTCATGCTCTAAACATACAGGGAGAATTCATTTTTTATCCTTTATTTTGGGAAAGTTATGTGAAAAATTGTGAAAATTTGTGTTCATTTAAACCTTCCAAACATCTTGAATTTTAAAAACATACTTTAAATAATTGCAACATTTTTTAAATTTTCGTGCCAAAGTCGTAATAAATTTCCTTTCAAATATAGCCAACTTTGAAATTATATGGTCTTTTTTATCAAACTTCATTTAATCCGGTGCTCATAAGCTTATATGGTTACATTTTTTTTTTTACAATTGGAAATTGATGTAAAAAATCTATTCACCAAAATTTTATTCACATTAAGTGTTCATCTATACTTCGTCTTGCCATTATCTTTAAAGAATCTCTCAAATTAAGGAAATTATATTGTGGAAGATAATTTAATTTTGAAATGATTATATTAATTCTTAGTTGAATTGTAAATTCTATAAATAATTAAGAAAATTATTAATTATACATTATATAAGTATAATTAAAGTATGGCAAAAATACAATATATTTTAAGGATTTTAATTTTATATGATTGAATAAATAAAAGATTAATTTATTTTGATTGTTTATATAATTTTCTATTTAATCTAAATTTTATTTGCGATAAATAAAAATTATATATTTACTAAATAAAGTATATTAATTAAATATTTAAAGAGTATAATATTTAAGAATTTAAATTTATTGGTTGGAATAATAAAGATAATTTAATTGATTAATTATATTTATTTTTTATAAATTTAAATCTATTAAATAAAATAAAAACTTATCATTATATACTAAAATAAGGTATATATTAAACATGAAAAAAGAAACGAGAAATTCAATTTTGATTAAAAATAAGAAAATTATTATAATATATTTAATATATATTAGATAAATTTAAAACAAAGTATATTAATATGGTATGTTAAATAACAAAATTTTACAATGTACAATTTTTTTTAAATAAAATTTATTAGCTCACTATTTAATAGCCTAAAGGAAAATGAAAGAAATTCACCTAACAAACCAAAAGGGCATGCAGCAGTGAATTTAAAAATACCATGAAGTATGAAAACAAGTTTAGCCTAGTACCAATAAAAACAAAAGAGGAATGATTGTTACCCAAATTCACAAACAGTATAGTCATCCACATTTCTGTGCTCCAAAATTCAAATTTGTTCCAATGGACACTCATTATTTTGATAAGAAACAACTTACATGGGTGAAAAAAGGATTGAAACCAATGGACAGGCTGGGGAACAACATGGCCAGGAAAGGACAAAAAAAAAGCAAATATGACTTTCCCCCACAAATAAAAAAGTCTAATGGCTTAAGACTGTAAGATGTAAATGGGTAAGGCGTGAAATGAGTTTTCCTTTTCAGTTAATCGTCCTTGTAAGCATAGCGATTTAACAATGGCACTTGAGATCCGCATCACGCCACAGGCAAGTAAAACTTGTACAAATTTTAACTTCAAGAGAGCAGATAGATTGCCAAACTAAACAGTGATTTAATAAGACAGAAATCCAAACAAGATTAAGGAAGCTTGAGGCAATCTTTCGGATTCAAGTACAGCAAAGACCCATATTTTTCTTATAATAATTTACAGATTGAAAGAGTAGAAACAAATATTGAAGAAGTAGATGAAGTTTACTCGAGATGATTGATGGAATGTTAGGAGAAAGTGGAGATGGTGGAGGTAAAAGCGAAGATCAATAGCCTGTAACTTGGATTTACAAGGAAGTGAATTAGTGAAGGTAGGCAATGCGGGTATTTTTGTAATTTCTAGAAAAGCAGTGAAAGTTTCCTTCACAGATGTTTTTTTCTTCTCTGATTTTGAGAGACTGGAGTTTGGTGTGGCCCGGGGAGGATTTACAGCAAAATTTTCTTTCCTCCAGCAATTTTCTTGAAGCTTTCCAAATAATGGGAAAAATTTCCCCCCTTCCCCAGTTTTATTTTACATGGGCTATTTTTTCCCTTCTCCAAAAACTTTTCTACCCATCCAAACAGAGTGTTTAAGGCTCGAAGCAAATGGAACATACAAAATCAAAACATGCTTTTGTTAAAACCCTGAACTTTCATTTCATTGCAGTGATATTTTGTAGGTTGCAATAGCACCGAGCCTTTGTGCACAGATCCACGGACAGCTGGTGCATGTCCATAAAAGTTCCGCCATTCATTCCAAAGAACTGGAGGATCTTGTGGCCCGTCTCCGCCACACATTCTTTAGGAGGCCCACCAAAATTCATCTACCCCTGCCTTCTTCCAGAAGTGTTGTTCCACGCCAACTCTCATACCTTAACATATCCCACAAAGCGACCTTGTGTCGGATTGGCCCAAACATTGAAAACTTTGAAAACAATGTTTGCAAACTTTTGAAGGATAAACAAACAACAACTTCTGCACACCTGATTCTAAGTGTCTCCCATGCTCTCAAAGGTTTTATTGCGCTACAAACACCAAATTCCGAAGGTGACAAGACTGAGCTTCATTCAAAAATACCGATGACATTTCTAGAAGATACCTCAGTACCTTGCTTTTGCCGGCATAGCTCAACAACTGCAGGGAACCCATTTCAAATTCAATCTTGGTCATGTTTGATTAATCTTTTTGGAACATATTATCCAGGCGAAATGTCTCTACTGGACAAGTAGTATATCATTTAGACACCAGTAATCCATTCATGAACCTGATTTTTAGGGCCACGCCTTTTAACAACCCAGCAAGTCTTAATTAAAGGCCTTTCTCACCAATTGTATACTTCTGCGACAAGAACCTGCAAAAAGACATTTTTCAGATGGACATAAGAAATGCTGATTAATCAAAGTGAAAATATTCATATTTTTCATTCTTGTCTACGTATTTTTTCATAAGTTTATGCCGAAATTTCTTGTTAAATTCAAAAGGATAATCAAACATCAAATAATCAAAAAACTTACTTGCAGGGCAACCACTGGAATCACGCGGTGAAGAAATAGAATATTCCCTGAATTAGAAGGCATTTGACCTCCAAGGGACTTTCTTGCGCAAGGGGGAAGGCATTTCTGAATATGGATACACCTTGCTCTATTTTCTACTCTCTCAATATCAATAGCCTTAGCTTTTTCCAGTCAACTTTAGAGCTATAAAATCTTGAATTTGCCATTTGATGTAGCTTATTACGATCTGTGGCAAGATTTCGCCACATTTTTCCTAAAGCACATCTAAACCTGATTTAACAAGGATTGCCCCATTAAAAAACGGTAAGGCAATAGATCAAACAGTGGTGGGCAAGAGGCATAACTGAAGGTTGGCAATGTTCTTTTGACTATTGAAAAAAAGCAAGAATTTGGCGTGTGTATATTAGTTACAACTGAGAAGTTTGATTAATCAGGCTTCGGTAAGGTACCTAGAAGCCTTGCTAACCATTATGTATAATGACATAAGATGGACCAGTATGTCCAGGGAAACAAAGAAAGGCTTGATTTTCAACTGGAAGTCCATTTGAAATAAATAATTTATTCATAATTTGTGCCAACCAAAAATTTATAAAGAGTTAAATGATTGTTTTGAATTCTGAAAGCTAAAAAAAAAAAAAAGGTTCCTCTGATTTCGTTGAAATTATTATCTCTTTATCACGCACTTGGAAATTGTCACTACTCATAGTTCACAGTTTGTATGCTAAGAATAACCAAAACCCTGCGAAATTCCCCAAAATCCTACCACCATTTCACTTTGCTCTATCATAGCAACACCTATTTAACCCAAAAAACCAAAACCCAACTCACACTCACTTATAGTTGAAGAAAAAAAAACAAATTACCTGGCGATTGCGACTTGCGACCCACAGAGCTTGCTGCGGGAGATAGTCGCTTGTTGAGGAGATGGCTGTGGTTGGTGGGGTTGCGGTCGCCAAAAGAAAATTTTGATCTGGAATTAGAAAGTCCTTGCTTTATGATTCATTGTTTGTCCAAAAAACTTCCTCATTTTTTTTTTTTTTTTTAAATAAGGGAAAATTATTTATTTAGTCCCTCAAGTTTTACATAATCTATCTAAATAATCCCCGATATTTAATGTAATATTAACAATCCCTTATATTTAACTCGTCTAATTAAAAAGGTCCTTCCATCCGAAAAAGTTGGTTGTTTGCCGTATAAATCATGTAAAAACAAAGACAGACATGTTATAATACAAGTATGCCACTTTACTGAACTGTTGTATGAAAATAAAGGAATTTGACCATAATTTCATTCTTACAAAAACGCAGAGAAAGGAAAAAAAAGGGGGAAACATTAAAAGCGCCTCTCATTTCATTTGCAGATAACAAGGAAACACCTGAATGTCCTTCTTTCCAAGGCGCAGCCGGGATGGAAGCATGGGAAGGAAGTATGTGAATAGTGTATTGTAAGTGTGGGAAAAAAGAAGCATTTAGGGATTTCAGAGACACAAAAAAAATTAAAATCGACTGTATTATTTACTGTATTGAAAATGGCATTGCGGGTCTTTTCTTGGATGGTTGTAAAGCTATAGAGTTCATCAGATCGATCTCAAGTAAGCGATTTGGAAGTGCAGCAAAAGAAGTGTAGCTATTGACTTGTTGAATTGAAGGAAGAGATGTTTGTACATGAAGAGGGAGATGATGAAAATTGTAACAGTGAGATGTGATGATTGGAGGAAAAGGGGGAGTGCTTTGGGTCGGAGATTGGCAGCTTGAAGAAAGTTGATTTTCATATGCTTGATGGCTATTCATAATGCTTTTCACCTTACTTGTAAATTGTTGCTGAATACAAGGGTAACAGAGGATTGTGATTTTTTTTTTTTTTATTTAGGGTAGTTTGGTTAGTTTTTGTTAGTTTATATAGTTTTTGTAGTTGGGATGTGTTGAATGTGGTGGTGTGAGTAGTTGTTGAATGTTAGTAAACTCAGCTGGACACAACCAATTCTTAAGGATGATTTGAATGAATGCTTTCTGCAATAAAATGGTTTACTTATTAACTCCAAAGTCGTTTGGTGTTAAGTATAGTAATTAGCAAAGCAAAAATATTTATTCAAACTTGGCGTCCCATCAGAAGAGTGGTTACAAATAGTTCCATTGTCATTAGTCAAATGTTCAATTTACAAAAGACAAAAAACAACATATTTTACATAATGTACATCACAAAAAAACCCTACTCAAATCAAAACTTGGTCCACACTTGCGTTGTTTGCTGTTCAAGAAAAAGGAACAAACAATAATGACAATGGGAAAAAAAAAAGTTACACATTTTGTTCCCCCATGCTTGCTAAGAAAAAAATTCGAAAAATGATTCCAAATATTCTCCCCTAATTGTGCAATCTGTTCTCAGCAGCAAGAACCTGTTCCCAAAAATTTGCACATAGGCAGGAAATATCCAGTACTGCAAGCATGTGAAGCCCAAAAATACCATTGCAACACCCTCAAAACCAATCCAAAAGAAACATCCGCATCATATGAGTCCACAAAAAACCATCTTCAACATTTGAACAAAAAAAACCCAAATCCTGCAAACATTATTACACAGAAACAAAAAACTATATATTCAAAAACCAGGATGCACCTCTCCCGTCTCAAACTAAGAAAGCACCCTCTTCTTCTTTTGCCGTGCAGGGCAACAACCTCTCCCTTCTGAACAAATAACACCTCCCCATAGCAGCAGCAGCACCTCTTTCCACAATAGCAGGTAGCTTAGATCCAGATTTGAATTTTTTCCTTCCTTCTTTTGCACAAGTTGTTTATTCCTCTAATAAAACAAATGGTACGTAAATTAAAAACAAACATATATAAAAAACAACATTAATAAGTATTCAGATTGCAAAGTGAATCTGACTTGATGATATATAGCTAGTGCGGGCTTTGCTCGCAATTTTCTTTTTGATTATGGCCTGTTGCTTGGCATGTCACACAAACCTAACTGTGCAAGATCTTTTAGCTATGCTTGGATTGAGCTTCTTCCTCTTGAAGTTTCTCTTTCTTTGTTCTTGCCAGGCTTTCCTTTTTTAACATTTGGAAGGGTTTAGATTGGAAATTCGAGTTTATGGTGGATTGTTTGTAATTTGGGAAGATTGGATGAATGATCCCTTTGTAGGCCTTTTTTATATACTTTCTCTTACTGTGAAAATACTCGTGACAAAAGTCTTCAGATGAAGTCTCATGTATCCAAAGTGCAATGCAAGGCGGCAAGCATGTTTACATGGAAGACCTGAAATGTCCCAATAATTGCAGGTGCATGTCCTTTTCCCAATGTCAACAGCAAAAGCCACAGGCCCCTCTCTCATCTCAGACTCATTATTGTTGCTTGGTAGTATCTTGCATTGTCTAGATTCTTTTATCAATCTGTTCAATGTACTCTTGCATTTTGGAGTTACTCTCCCTTTCCAAGCAGAAGCCACTGCAAACCTTTTATGAAGCATAACCATGCATTTCTGCCTAATAGAGTCTATTAGCTCAACAATAGGTTTGTTCCTCAAGTTTCCAAGCCAGCTGTTGAGTTGAAACTCTCTGTCATGTTATTTGTCACATCAATGCTTTTAGCTGGTGGATGAAAGGCATGTCTAGTCCAATGTGAAAGAGGAATTTCCAGTAACCATTTTGCAGCCCTTCCCTCATCCTTAGCCTCAACATTCTTCATATGCTGCTTAAATGCTAACTATGGCTAGACTTAGCTGCCATCCAAAATTCCTTCCTCAACATCACCCCTAGAAATTGCTTCTTGAAGTTCATTAACAAATGTTGACAACAATATCTGTGGATTGAACCTTCAAACTGTGTCATCACTGCCTCAAGCAATCCCTATGTTCAAAAAGAATTCAACATCATTAGCTAAATAGTTGAAAGTGAATTATGAAATACTTTGGAGGAAGTTACCTTTTGTCTGTCTGAAATGAATGTCCATGGCTTTGAATCACATCGCGGTCCAATGCAATGTCTAAGACAGTCAAGGAAGAAGGTTAAGACGAGTCAAGAAAAGAAGGTCCATGGTTGCAGTGCATCTTCATTTTTGAACAATTTTGCAAAAAGCTTAGTGGGAACACTCCTATTCCCATCTAGGTGTTTAATAACACTCAGTAACATCCTTCCAAAAGGGGCCCTTCAGAAGCATCCATCTAATCCAATGAGACCTACATCCCTCCAAAAATCCCAACTTTCATGCTTTCAAAACATATGAAAATGGAGCTAAAGACAAGCTGGCTCATCCAAAAATTTTCCTTGAAATTGATTCAAATTTTTAAAAAGTTCCAGGGTTTGACATTTGAAGTTGTGCAATGTATTTCATTGAACCTTATTGTAGCTCTCAAACTTGTGAACCTGCAAACTTGCTCTCTAGCAGCTGGTCCTTGCCTTATTATGAAGCTGCCAATATTCAGTTTCAATGCCCCATTTTCCCTTCAACTCAGCTTGCATTAAAGCATAGCTCATTCTTGGATCAACAGCCAATTGAGATTCCAGTTTCTTCTTCACCCACTTTATTGTTGCATTTGGATTCTTGTTGTTTAATGGCCTCGTGCATGTATGCTCAGGTTGTAGGGTTTTTACTATAAAACTGACTAAGTCTGGAGCCACATTAGCATGGAACCTAAATGTGGAGCCCTCCCCCTTACATTTTGCTATCACTCTTACATTTTGCTATCACTCTTCTACTATCATTCTTGATCATCCTTATTATGAACCCTCCCCTAACAGCATAATCCCTTAAAGCTTCCCTACAACTATCAACATTTAAGAATGCATGCCCAACTCTGAATTCAATATCACCTTCAACTGGTGTTTCAAATATATTGTCATATATTTTCTTCCAAGGATTGCGTGTTTCTTTTTAGGTCTTCTCCTTCTTGGTGCATCAACCTCCATGTCACTACTTGCAGCTGACTGTTCCTTGTCAGTATCAACATCGCTGAGACCAGCATCAACATCATCATTGAAGTCAACTTCCTCTTCTAGATCTGTTTCCATTCCCTCAGGTGTTTCAGATTCACTACTCTCATCTTCAGTATCAGAAAAGTATAGTCATCATCGTGGACTTGGCTATCAAAACAAACAGTTTCTGGCTATCAACAACAGTTTCTATTTCTCCCCCCTCCCCCTCCAATGGTTGTTGTTGTTGTACCCTATCTCTAAAGCTGTAAGAGGCTCCAACTGCAATTGCTCATTTCCCCTTCCTATTGTCCTTATTCACATTTGCCTCATGAACATTTGCCCTGCCTCTACATCGCCCTCTCCCCCTCCCTTTGCCCCTGCCTAACTCGTTTACATAGCCTGAATACTCAGTGTCATCAGCCAGCACAATATCCCACATCTGTGATCCTATCAACATTTCTGCCCCCTTCCCCCCTACCACTACCTGCACCCTCTGTATTTCCAATCCCAGCACCTACATTTTCTTGCTCAAAAATAATCACATCTCCAACATCCCCACTTATCTCAGTTTGTGACCCAATATTACTTTCTGCCTCCCCAACACCATTGCTTGGAACTTTCCTATTAGGCTGCAAATTTTCATTATGAAAAACCATATTATCTGCCACCTGACTGTGGAACACATTTGGCATAACAACACTCGGTTCACCTTGCTTCCTAACCAAATTCAGTTCAATATAATCAGTGTCCTTGAATCTTTCAAACATTAAAGTCATGTCTGCATTTCTCTATTCGTATAATTTTTGCAGAATAATATCCACATTCCCATCTTTTATCTTGTGAACTTTGCATACGTTTTGTAAAAGGACAATGTAACTCATTTTGTCAGGTTGTGCATCATACAAATACATTGTATCCCCTCATATATGACCCCAATGGTGTAACTTTCAGGCAAAGCCATCAAATTCAAGTTTTCCTACATTGTAATTTATTCAAGCTTTCCTACATTGTAATTTAACACGTGTTACAAAAAAGGAATTACTGTCTGCAAAAACCCTAAATACATTATCATTACACACAAAAGAACTCATAACGATGCTTAAGCATTTCAATTTACCAAAAATCATCATCATAAACGTCCTCAATAATATTGATTTTCAATTTTTTTTCAAGCAAAAACTGAAGTGGGTCTCAGTTACTAGTATTTACCTCAAAACGAAGCTTCAAGATTGTGATTCCACGCAAACGAAGCACTACATGCTATGACCACTGATTTCGTTTCGTCAACAAACATCATTTTCTTCAAAAATTCTTCAACACTTGCACTGGAGATGAAGACGTTTTTCGTGTGAGAGAGTTGGGAGAATAGCAGTTTGACTTTTCGTTTCCCTCGCTTGGAAGGTCATATTAGTCTCCACGTCAGCGAGGGAGGGGTGTTTTAGTATTTTACTCTTCAATTAACGGTAAAAAATTAACTTTTCGGACGGAAGGACCTTTTAATTAGATGGAGTTAAATGTCGGGGACTAGTTATATATTACATCAAACATCGGGGATTACTTAGATAATTATATAAAACCTGAGGGACTAAATAATAATTTTCCCTTTAAATAATCATTCGTTTTATTTTTTATTTTTCGCTTTCTTCGTTAAATATGTGACAAAAAAAGATAAAAAATATTTTTTCATCTTTTTACAAGATATTTAATGGAAAAACTCCACAAATGAAAGTTAAATAGTCGAAGGAACCAAATATAAAAAATGAAATAGTGTATTTAAAAAAACACGAGGATGTATTGATTAATTTTAACATAACATTAAAATATAATATGATTTTTCTTTTGAAACTCACCAACTCCGTGTAATTAAAAGTGGATTCAATGAATTAAGACTACGTGGTTTTGATGGCAAAAAGCTATTAACAATACTATATATATATATAATTAATTGTAGACCATTCAACTCCATATACTTCCAGCGATTTTGAATAATATTAAGAATAAATATTAATTATTGTGAAGACTATAATTATAATATCGTAAATCAATTGATATGTCAATTAATTATAATATCGTAAATCAATTGATATGTAAGGATTCTCATCATAATTTAATTAGTTAATAAAAATATTAAATTTATTTTTACATAATTAAAATTTTTAATTACACCAAGTTAATAAGAATGTTAATAATTCTGCATTCATAGTGAACAATTAATGTCCATCAGATTTT
This sequence comes from Jatropha curcas, assembly GCF_014843425.1. The sequence continues at coordinate 18,762,977 of NW_023590789.1, read as the reverse complement.
ATTGTTTAAAACTTAGCCATTTGATGCTAGAATATAGGAGATATCAACTATCTACTGTATAGGTAAAAAATTCCTACTTAGTTTAAAAACAAAAATAGTTGCTTAATGTACTATTAAATATTTATTTATTAATCCAAAATCAATTTCATCAACTTTATTTTTTGAAAGCCTACTTTAATTTGTATAGAAAAAAAAAAATTCAAATCACATTATATTATGCCTATATAAATTTTATTAAATGTATATATTAAACATTTTTGTTTAATTCTCCTAACGAATATATTATAAATGTATATCATTAAACATTTTTGTTTATTCTCCTAACGAATATATTATTATTAATTGTTTAATTTTCATTAGTTTAAATATTTATATTAAAATATTTCATTATTAGCTATTAACTTTTGTAAAAGCAATCGTGTCACTTTATTAATTTAATATTTTAATTTACACATCATTTACTTTATCTCATTTTAATTATTTTTTCTAAATTCTCCTTTACTTGATTTATAATATTGTAATATATATTTAAGAACTACCGGATTTGATTTAATTCTTTTCTTATTACAAAAACGAGGCTAAAATTATTAAAATAAATAAAAATTAATTTATGAAAAATATTTCTTATAGTTTAAAAAAATATTTATCTAAGTAAAATTGAAAAAATATATAATTAAAACAATGACATATTTTTTTAATAGTAATTTAAAAAGACATTTTTTCTACTAAAAGAAGAAAAAAAGAAATTTGCAAAGAATAAAAAATACTTATATAACTAGTTATATATACCTGTTATAGCAGATTAGGATGTCAAATGGCATAAAATTATAATTTCTCTATCTACACTGAATTTTTTAAATCTGTATTGTAGTAAAAACTTAATCAGAAATTAGTATTAAAAAGAAAAAGAAGATTATATGCATTGTTTTTCACAAGTAATGGCTGCCAATGCCATAGGCCAAGTCTGAGGGGTCGTGACAGTGGATTAATGGAAAATGGGTGGAATTACTGCATGAGCTCAAAGCTTATTACTTTAGACGTTCTGAGTCCGTTACAGTTGGGCCCATATTGGTTTTAATTTAAGGTTTAAATAAAATTAATAGAACTATTAAGGGTTTATTCGACAAAATTAGTTGTTTTAGTAACGTTTAACTGTCAATTATTACGGTTTATTTGCTAAAATTATCTGTTTTGGTAGCCGTTAGTTATTAGTAGCATTTAACTGTTAGTTGTTTGAGTAGTTTGTTCATAACACGAAAAAAGTTAAACGTTATATAAATTAAGATTTTTTTATTTATTTATAAAACACTTTCTTAATCTCTAAAAATTAGTTCAAACATTATGTTATCGAACACTTCAAAAAGTAGCGTTTAGTCAAAACGCTAAAAGCTGTTGCTGAATACAGCATTTGAGTAGCTTTTCATAAAACAGTAACTAAACATTACGTGGATTAACTTTTTATAAAACGTTATCTTAATCTCTAAAAGCTAGTTCTGTTATGCCATCAAACACCGTAAAAAATAGCATTTAGAGTTTTGATTGGTCAAAATATTAAAAATTACTTAAAAAACTATTGCCAAATACATCATAAAGCAACTCTTAGCATAATAATTATTATTAACAAACACATAATGTTCTTTTCAATTCAAGCTTGGAAAATAAGCTAATGATAGCCTGCTAAAAAAAAAAAAAATTAGAAAATCAAATTAAAGCATATCAATTAATAAATGTTATTAATTTAGTAGTTGATCTGGTCTGACTCAAAATATGGAGAAGGGGATCAAATTAGGACTTTTAAATTGAGACATCTGGAAGAAGTTTGCACCAGAAGAATATATGTATAAATAAGAAATTAATTTTCAATATGGTGAATGAGAGACTATGTATTATGCACAGAAATTTTCTAGCTAATATTTTCACATTTATTTTCTCATGTGAAATGTCATTTTTTTTTCTTGTAAAATTATATTTAAAATGTCTGTTTTTTTGGGAGTGTTCGATATTTACCAAGAAGAAGTATGGTCAGTTAGCGAAGCGGAATCGGGAAGAGCGGCAATGTGACGCCATGCTTAAACATTATGAGGGGACACTGCTGCAGCAGGTTGATGAGGAAGAGAAGGTGCCAGTGAAGATTGAAATCGAGAAGAGTATCACTGTAAAGGTAGGCGACGTGCCGGAAGATGAAGATGAGCAATTCCAACTCGCCATTCAAAAGAGCTTAGCTGATCAAGAGGAACAATGGTATTACAATAGTGAGGAAGAAGTGAATGAAGTAGGTGTTCGGAGCTTGACACGCAGTGGGCGAGTGTATAATCCTGAGAATAGTATGCAAGCGAAGGGAAAAGAGATTGCTGTTGATGGAGCAAAGAAGAAAATGACAGAGAAAGGCGTGGAGAATCCGAAGGAGAAAAAGAATGAAGAAGAGATAGTGCTCTTGATGGAACGAACTCAAATAGTAAAACGAGAATGATAGATAGAAGGCGTGAGAAAAAGAGGAACCCGAATCCATCGAATTCATTTATATGTGTAAAAAGAAGAAAGAGCGATAGAGTGATGGCTATAACGACAATGAGTAAGATCTAGATAGAGGTGGGAGAAAAATGTAGTCAGAAACAAGACACATAAATGGTCGAGTCACTACCAGTTCTGGCTTAAATGTTACTTGGGCTCATATACAATAGGTAACTCTACGCGGACGTGCGCAAGATTTATTTGTTATGGGATTTGCTTGATGCATCTAAGAAGCATTAGTGATATGAACTTTTAAACTTGAACTTTATGACTTTCGTCACGCAGTCCGGCTCGAATTCAACAGTGTTGATAGATCAATGCTGCTAAACAACGGAGAATAGGCGAAGTCACTTTCTTCTGACTCAGGACCCTTTTCCCTACCAGAAGAAGAACACCACCAAGCCATTTAACACTTCAAATTGCCGTCAATTGGACGACCGATACTAGGAAATGTGTGATGGGTGTAATAATGCGGTCACAGCAACACTGTGATGTAATGTTCCTGGATTAGAAGATGCTGTCCAAGTTCTGAATTGAAGAATCCAGAGCTTGAAGCCGTCAAAAATCATGAGTGGTCCACAGGCCTATGATTAAAACCACTAATGCCGGAATTGCAAAAAAAGGGACCTCAATAAGCAAAATATCCCACAGGGGCAGTGGAAAGTTGGCGTAGACGTGGTTGTGCTAGACATCCTAGCCAACTATTGCTCTTTTGTTAGGGAAAACCGTGGGCTTCCATCCCCTAGTTGCACTGGATTCCATCACTCTGAGCACAGAAATAGTAAAAATCCCGTGGTTAGGTTACAAACGTGTATAAGTGACCATTATAAACGCACGAGATGAATCTGACATGTGGCTGCAGTGGAAGGTCTAGTAGGCATGGCGGTACCCCTTATTCAGCTTCCAAGTTGGCTAAGATGATTAATGCATCCATCGCCATAAGCAAGAGTCAAGAGTGCAGTAAAACAGTCATGAGTTCCTTTTTCTAGAGAAGATTGATGAAGAAGCATTGTAAATTGTGCAAGATACGGCAAAGGTTTGGCCGGGAGTTGCAAGGGAAGGTTTGGAAGGCCTTCTTTCACTCATTGGCATCCGGTAGGTGGGGGGTCATAAGCAAAGACAAACGCGTGCTGGGGATATTTCTGAAAGTAGAAGAGAGCGAACATTATGAGAGTGCCGAGGTCGCCCGGCAGAGGTACTTCAAGCTTGAATCAGATTTCTATTGTTCCACAACGCATGAAGTGGGAATTTCAGAGCATGAGGGAAAGGACATTATACCCCGGCTTGGAGATATTTCATGGACAAACTTATGAGGGAGAAACCTGGTCATAGGTCAGCGCCGAGCCTTTCTTTAGAAACAGCTAGTGGCATGGACCAAATATCATGGTCATGCATGTGACATAGAAGCACGCATGAATACCTGAGTATGATTGGATCGACATGAATCGAGTGTATCTGAGTTTGTAAGATATACTATTTCTTAGGGGAGTTTGGGATGAACTTCCAAGTCAGGCGAGAGGAGGAAGACAGATAAGGCCAAAGCAAGAGCAGAAGGCCAAGGCACGGATCCTCCAGTCTATTCTAGCTGCTGAAGATGTCGAAGAAACAGAGAGGAAGGCAAAGAAGGCGATAGAGCATGAAGAGGCCAAGAAAGAAGCTACCCCGGAAGAAGAAGAAGAAGGCATAGATGCCGACGAAGTGATCCAGGCAATAAAAGATACTTGTAATGAATGTTTTGAACAGGCAGTTAATCCTGTATTTTGTTTTTCTGATGCTTGTTTTGAGAATACTATAGATGGTTTTCCTCTTTTATTTCGATCAATGGAAGTGAACTTTGACTATTTGTTTTCTTGTTTTCCTGATTGTCACGTCCATGGCATTGATTATACCACTCGCATATTTGACATAATACCCACTCGCAATATTTGACATACAATGCATATGCATAAATTTTTGGCATATTAATTTCAATTCACACCGAAGATCCATAAACAATAATTTTGACAAATTCGGGATTCAGACTTTAAAACTTGAGCTCAGACAGGATCTCTCAAGAATGTATCCAAAGAAACTCAGAGGTATCGCCTGGATGCTCACGCGACATCGCCATGGCTCGATAGATCGATAGCCAAGAGCACTTTCATTCCTACTGATCCAAGATATAAAGCCAGTAAAGCAGAAAAGGAGAAGGGTCAGACCAGAAATGGCAGGGACAAGTCATCAAAGATGAAGTCCACAGAATGCAGCTGGATGCAGCGGAATTCATTAGAAGTAGTACACTTACCCGGAGTGGTTGGCCAAATATCTAGTCCCAAGTGTTTGAAGAAAATGGCAGGATTAAAGGGTCTGTGTCGACTACAGGATCTTGAACAAACAGCCCATCGCCAAGGATGACTTCCACTTCCACACCATTAGATGTTTTGATAGACAGTGTTGCAGGAATGGGATGTTATTCTAATCATGGACGACTTCTTCAGGTTATAATCAGATATTAATGGCTTACGTGGATAAGCGATAAACTTCTTTCACCACCAGGACTTCGGCGACATTTTGCTACAGAGTGATGCCGTTGACTGAAGAATGCCGGGCAACATATCAAAGAGGGGATGAGCTACTACTTTATTTCATTGATATCGATCCATAAAGGATGAAGTGGTCATGTAATTTTGAATATGTATCATGACAAGAAACACAGGGTAGCAGGAAGAATCAGAGAGAGCGGGACGGTCGGCGAGCAAGAATCTATTGAGAAGTTGTTTTCGCACGGGTAAAACAGTACTAGTTCGAGGCTTTAAATCCCAAGTAGGGTATATTTGAGAGTACAAAGGAAAAATGGTAATATTTAGTACAGTATTTTAGGATACAGCGTAATCGTAGTTGAAATTACGTAAAGGTATAGTCTCAGAAAACAATAAATTATAGAATCAAATACTGCGCATTTGTATATTTGTGATGAGAAAAAAAAAAGCAATTGTGAGTGCTTAATAATATATATTTTTTTAATATTAACTAGACAAGTATTTTTAGTTTATTGAACTAAAATTAAATATTAATCATACTGGATTGATTTTACTTAGAATGGAAAATCTTCCTTATCGTTATTTAATTTATCCATGATAATCAAACTCTTGATATTCCATAAATATTCTATGGTGTATTAACTTAACAATATTGTCATTACTGCTCACGACGGAAACCGGTATATAGTATTTCTTGTTTGTTTACTAGGAAAAGTAGCTCAACGCATCATTCTACTTAATTTGTCTATTCTCAATCAACTTCATATCTCTGTCTGAATCTCCCTTTCGGAATCCAGTTTTCATTTTCTCCCTTAACCTATTGTAGTCCAAATGTAAGAAGGAAAATCCATGTCAGCAATAAACAAAATAAACCAGACATCTTCTCAGCAAGTAAATTATAGTAAGTTGAGCAACCAGTTTGCCGTCCATATAATAAAATTTTCTTGCAGATAGCTAACAACACAAAGGAGTTGGTCGGCTCTGCATTAACTTGGATTTTATTTATTTATTTATTATTAAGTTCACTGGCTAAGAACCTGGTCAAAAAGTATACCGACATTGATTAATTTGATATTGCCGATGATCATGAATATGATAAAAGTAATACTCCTTGGCTACTAGTTTATTTATATGGTTTGAAAAATTACACATATTAAGGATTTAGTTAATAAAAATTATTTTATTTTTTTTATTCTTAACTCATTAATATATTAACAAAAGTTTTTTGTTCAATGAACAATCATAAAAGTTATTATGAGAAAAATAATTATTTAAATATATAAATTTAGAAACCTTGCAAATATTTTAAGACATTCCAAAAAGAAATAACAAGCGAACAAAATGGGCTGAAGAGAGTATAATTTTTTTCGCTAAATAAATAAATCTACCCATGTACTTATAATGACAAAATTTGTAGCCCCCTCAAAAAAAAAAAAAAAAAAAAAAAAAGATTGCCGAACAAAATGGGCTGAAGAGAGTATAATTTTTTTCGACTAAATAAATTAAAACATTCATACTATCTGTACTTATAAATGACAAAATTGTAGCCCCTCAAAAAAAAAAAAAAAAAAACAAAAAACAATTGTAAGCTGTTCCAACTTTTCATGGTTACAGTTGATTTCCACGTGTCACGCACTGAGTGTGTCAAGTTTTATTGATAAAAGCCGAATTTATAAATTTGATATAAAAACAATCTCGAGTAGAGAATAGCTGTTGCCTAGCTCGAGGAGAAATTACCCAACCTGATTGAAGGAGAAAACAATTGCTGATTTGGCGAATTAATGTTAATGAAGTCTCTATATATTTAATGAATGATATGAAGTGCGCTCAGATTACTCCACTATTATGCTACCATCCAATATTTCTAAAGCGATCTAATAACCCTATATTAGTACTAACCCAAATATGTGAATACCACGAAAATATACTGTGCGACTACTAATTGATAGAAAGAGGAGCCGTGGCGCTACTCTATAGTTACCAAGAATCGGTACTCAGACCGTTTATGATACATATGATGTAGAGTTCCTATCTACAACAAAAAATGTTGTGCTTGAGTGATGGAATTGCTGCGAGTGATTGATTGTGTGTATATGAACGAAAAAGAGACTCGAGATTTTCAAGGCTATTATATTTGGCCAATTTTTTATTTTTCGCTACATGATGGCGGTTATTTCCTATCAGCAGGGAAAAACCCCTAAAAAAAGTGTGTATTAGTCCTTAGTCCGTTTCTTAACTTACTATATTAAGTATAGTACAGTTCTATTCATTTTAATTCGGATTTAATCACATATCAATTTCAATATTTTGGAATTAAATAATTAAGGAAAGGAAAAAAATATTCTTTTTTCGGTGTGTACAGACGACGAATTCTTAGTGGAATTAGTTGAATTTTGCCGATACCATGCGGATAAGCGGTATAATCTGATAGTCAAAGGTAGCAGGCTACTTCGGCTTGGCCACCTTAATGATAAAAAATTTTACATACTAATTCACATTAGCTAGGCTATTTTATCGACCTTTAACCTATTGCATGACATTTGTGCCACGATTTGTAACAATTTGATTACACAGTAGGGTATAGTTCTGTAATGAGAGATTGATATTCTATGATAATGAGATCGCTAAGACCGCATAAGCTACGATTAGAAAACGAGAAAGGTCTGAGTTTTAGTTTGGCATATAGTAATTAGTATAGAGCCGAACACTTAAACTCACCAAGAGTAATTGGAGACGATTAGGCTACATAACAGATCACGATGTGCAAGAGGGACTATTGTTCCCCGGTCCTGCTGACTATGACAACATGGCCATAAGATATGTAAAGCGCACTGAAAAAAAAAAAAAAAAAAAAAAAACAATTTGTAGCATGTTCAACTTTTATTTTGATTCATTAAACATTTCAATTTATAAAATTAAATTGATTAAACATTTGGTAGATTGTTGAATATGTATAAATTATTATTTTTAAAGTCGTAAAATCATATATCAAATCAATATTTTACATATAAAAATAAAAATGAAAAATAGCTGCTACTATTGTAGAGAGGTGTGCATAGTTACCAAGATCTTTAACCTTAATAACATGATAAGTCTATCACAAAATTTGGAGTGCATAAGATTTCTTTGTAAGGAGTAAATTTATATATTTGGCCAATTTTTTTTTTCTAATTTAGCGGTAAAAAAAGTGTTATTAGTCCTTAGTCCGTTTTTAACTTACTATATTAAGTTATTAAGTTTATTCATTTAATTGATTAATCACATATCAATCATATTGGAATTAAATAATTAAGGAAAGAGAAAATATTTTTTTGGTAGTATAATATTGACAAATGGATAGAGGTAATCTGAGTCAAAGGTAGCAGGCTTACTTGGGCTTGGCCAATTAATGATAAAAAATTAATACTAATCAATTAGCTAGCTATTTTATCGACTTTATATGCTGTCTGTAGATTTGATATTTATTCATTATGGAATTATTAACAAGTAGTACAAAAAAAGTTAATTTTAATTAATTAGTTGCAAGCTTAAACTCAATGAGACTAGGCTAATAAGTTAGTGTGTGTGTACATATATATATATATATATAATTAAGAAAAGGTCAACAAAAAATCAATAAATATGACAGATAATGAAACATTAGCCAACAATTAGGACAAGCATATAGTTGAACTAACTCTTATAGAACTCTCCACCAAATATCCTCATTCATTGATCTCTCTATGCTTTTGAAATAAATTTCCACATCCTTCTCCAATCTAAAGTGATGATGATAATTTCCATTTTCTTCTTATTATTTTTTCCCTTTGCAAGCTCCGTGTTCTTCAACTTCACAAGTTTCAATCCAAACATGGCAGATATATCCTTCCAGGGCGATTCTTTTCCTTCTAATAATGTTCTTCAACTCACAAAGAATGCAATAGATGACAACCTCATGAGCAGCGTCGGGCGCGCTTCTTACAAGTATCCCGTAAGAATTTGGGATGCTAAAACAAGAAAGCTTACAGATTTCACTACCCATTTCTCTTTTATCATGAAAGCTGTTGATCCTAATCGGGTTGGTGATGGTATCTCTTTTTTCATGGCACCGTTTAATTCTGAGATTCCGAATAATTCCAGCGGTGGATTTCTTGCCTTATTTAGTCCTGACTCTGCTTTTGGCGCTTTAAAAAAGAATCAAATTGTTGCAGTTGAGTTTGATAGTTTTGAAAATACATGGGATCCAAGTGATGATCATGTTGGTATAATTGTTAATTCAATTGTATCTGTTACTAATGTTACTTGGAAAAGTAGCATTAAAAATGGATCCAAGGCTAATGCATGGGTAAGTTATAATTCCACTACTAGAAATTTGAGTGTTTTTCTATCTTATGCAGAAAATCCCAAGTTCAGTGGTAATTCTAGTCTTTCTTATATTGTTGATTTGAGGGATTTTTTGCCTGAATGGGTTAGAATAGGTTTCTCTGCTTCTACAGGCAGATGGGTTGAAACACATAATATTCTCTCTTGGGATTTTGATTCCAACCTGGAAATTAATAAAAAACCCAAAGAAAAAAAAGGATTGATTGTTGGTTTGGCTGGGGGTTTGGGACTATTAGGCTGTGGGTTATGTTTGTTAGGTTTTTTCTGTTGGAAAAAATGGTATCGAAATAGAAATGAAGATGAAGGTGAAGATGTTATGGATGATGAATTTGAAAAAGGAACTGGGCCAAAAAGGTTCACATACCGCGAACTCAGTCGTGCAACCAATAGTTTTTCCGAGGGAGGAAAGCTAGGAGAAGGAGGATTCGGAGGTGTATACAGAGGATTATTGACTGAATCTAATACACCCGTCGCGGTTAAAAAGGTCTCGAAAGGGTCAAGGCAGGGTAAAAAAGAATACATATCAGAAGTAAAGATAATTAGTCGATTGAGACATAGAAATTTAGTTCAACTAATTGGTTGGTGCCATGAAAAAAGGGAGTTCCTTCTTGTATATGAGTTCATGCCTAACGGAAGCCTCGATTCACATCTTTTCGGAAGATCAACAACAATTTTAACTTGGAGTATAAGATATAAAATTGCTTTAGGATTAGCTTCAGCTCTACTATATCTTCATGAAGAATGGGAACAATGTGTAGTGCATAGAGATATAAAATCAAGCAATTTAATGTTGGATTCAAATTTTAATGCTAAACTTGGTGATTTTGGTCTGGCAAGACTCGTAGACCATGAGTTAGGTTCACAAACAACAGTTTTGGCTGGCACAATGGGATATTTAGCTCCAGAATGCGTCACAACAGGCAAAGCAAGTAAAGAATCAGATGTGTACAGCTTCGGAGTCGTGGCTCTCGAAATCACCTGTGGAAGAAGACCAGTAGATGCAAAGCAAGAAGCTAATAAGGTAAGGTTAGTTGAATGGGTATGGGACTTATATGGAAAAGGGCAAATTATTGAAGCTATGGATAAAAGATTAAGAGAAGAATTTGATGAAAGGCAATTAGAATGTTTAATGATCGTTGGATTATGGTGTTGCCATCCTGATTTTAATCTCAGGCCATCAATTAGGCAAGTGATTAATATTCTTAATTTTGAAGCTCCATTGCCAAATCTTCCGTCGAAGTTGCCTGTGCCAATGTACTATGCACCTCCCATGAATATCTGTAGGTTTTCTTATACAACTTAAAAGTTTTTAAAATATTAATGATATTATTAATTTTTTTAAAACTGAAGATATTATTAATGATATTAATTAAGTTGTCTATTAATTATAATAAACTAATTGTTTAAATTATGAAAATTATTTGTAACTCAATAAATTAACATTTTGCCACATAAACATTTTAACACTCTAAAATTATGCCACATAAGTTTTTAGGCTTCTATTTTTATGTACTATCCAAACTCACTCATGAAACAGCTTAGGCTTGAGCCTGATCCATTTTGTTGATTAAGTCCAATAATCAAAGTGAAAAAAAAAAGGTAATATTATAGCTTGGTTCCATCTTGTTTAATAAATATCCTGATTATCTTTTAAAGTTTAGTTATGTTAAACCATTTAGTCCTCCTTCTAAAGGGTGTTATTTTGGTCGTAAAATAAAAAACCAAATAATAGTACCACAATATTGAATGTGAAAAAATAAATAGTTAAATATTATGATATTTATCCTCTAAAAAGATATTTATTTAGACAATATGACTAAATAGTTTAATGGGATTAAATCTTAGATATTAATTTGTAAATCTTATCTATATTTAGGGAACTATGTCATTAATAATGGAAATATCACATTTTCCACTTGATTTATATTTCCCCGTTATCACACTAAAATTTGCCTATTTTAACCTGTAAATTAAAAGCCCAATTCAAAATCCAATACAATAGAATCATTCTTGTTATTTGGGCACACATGGAACTTTTTTCCTCTTATGGAGTTCATACAAGGGAAACTAAGTACTTATTTGATATGAAATTGTGAAAGTTGATCATCATGTGAATAGAGATGTAGATAAACATGCTGGATTGAATAATCTCTCATTTTGTTTTATTAAAAAATGTAAATAAACAAAAATTCAAAATTAAATGGAGGGGAATTTCACATGCATTAATATTTTTATTTTTTATTAGAGACCTAATGAGCCAAAATATCATTAGAGATTAACATTAGAGGGTAGGCTACCCCTGTATACGATATACTTCAAAATTGAGACTTCTTACTCTCCATATCTTATATAAAACCTGAAAAGACCAATTAAGCCGTACCTAATCGACTTATTTACATTTATATTGGAATTAATCATGCTTAAAAGTATGTAAGCATGACTTTAAAAAAATTTGTAGCTAACAAATTAGGTACTTGTTGGCCCTTCCAAACGTATGTAATCATACATTACACCATGAAAAATTGCGGCAACTCTTGTCTGAGTCAAATAAATTGTATTTTTTCCATTAACAAGTACATCATTAGGCACATCAATGGTATAAAACCAGTAGATACCATGAATTCCATGTCTTGCAATTGCATTGTCCTTGCCTATTAGCCCTGTTGTGAAAAGAGGTCGCTTGGCATTTGGATCGTTGAACCTCACCTTAATTATGAATAGAGTTTGAGTTAAGTTCCCATTTAGCAAAAGTTTACAAGTAATAATAAGAGAGGATTTATAGTACCTGTATTTCAGCTTCAGTAGCAGATGCTAAGGCTAATTGCAATGTATAATTTCCAGTTTGAATCACAGTTTCGAGCTCGAAAGTTATTTGCCATGTGGTTGGCTTGTACACATCTTTCCCAGTATTTCTGAAATGCAACAACGAGTTTTCGTTCAAGTTATCTTAAGGATTGTATTGTCTTTAGTATAAAAATTTTCAATCAATGATGAGAGAAAATACCTTGGTACATGAATAAAAAACCAATCTCGACTGCAGTTACTAGTGCCAACATTGTATACAAGATCTTCTGTAGGATATAAGTTAGTGTATCGTTCCCATAATCCGTATTGCCTAAACCTACATATTAAAAAGAAGTTATATGTTAAGGAATAAAATATTGTTTACGTGCCAAGATTTGGAATTGATAATTGTTGATGAGAGCTAACTTTTCAGTTGGTTGGTTGATGAATAATTTGTTTGTAAGTGTTGACTCTGGATCCGGCACAAAGAACTCAGCAGCGGATCGGTCAGGATACCCTATTTCCCATATGGTTGGCCCATTTCTAGGAGATTCATAGTTAAGGACACCCAATTTAATATTGCTTCCTACATTTACAAATTAATTACTAATTAATTTTTAAAATTAAATTGAAGAACTAAAGAAAAAAAAAAAAAGAAGGAAAGCACAGGGTACCTGGTGTAATGGTGATGTTCTCACCATACTTGTAGTTTCCAACAAATCCAGGAACCCATGCATACAAATTATAAGTTCCAACTCGAATATTTTCAATTGTGAAACACCCCTCATTATCAGCTTGAGTCCAGAATTGATAACCCTAAAAGAAAATAAGAAAAGCGAAAATATATGAAATAGTTAATTAGTAATCAGAAGTAAGATTTTCCAATTTTTGCTTCATAGATAATTAGAAGATATAAAGGTTATGGAGGGTTAACCTTGGTTTCAAATTGCCATGAATCTACATCTCCTGGAGCTGCCAAGCCAACATAAGCACCATTTGCCAATTTGGAATTCCCTCTAATTAATATTAAAAAAGTAGAAAATGTATTATTAATTGCAATATTCAAAAATTTTTAGTATTTAATCAAAAAATAATAATAAATAAAAATCTTATGACATACTCATTTATTATTGTTATTTGGCCTGAGGCAGTTCCTCGTTTATCAGAATAAGAGAAATCTTTTGATTGAGTAAAATTGTATGGCCAACTTTCAACTTCCGTTGACATCTAGTTATTGACATGAAATGTGTATATTTGAGAAAAAAACATATAATGAGAGTTAATGAAATTAAAAAAATATATATTAAATATCGTTACATTCTGTTGGTAATAAATATTTTTATTTAGGTCAAAAAAAAAAAAAAAAAAAAATCTTCTTGGATTGAGATAAAAATTGTGATGGCCAACTTTCAAACTTCCCACTGACATCTTGAATTTATTAGGCAGAATTGGCTGCATATTTAGGAAAAAAAATTAAAAATAAAAAGTTATTAGAGATGTTTAAAAAAAAAAAAAAAAAAAAATTTGAGATAATGAAGTTAAAAATAAAAAATTATTAAATATTCATTCGGTTCGTAATAAATATTTTCATTCAGTTCAAAAAAAATGTCATGGGTTAATAATCTACCTGTCTTTTAGCATCATTCCAAAGTGCTTGGTCATCAGCAGTTGAGTTGGAATTAAGATAAATAAAAACAGGTCCAAAAACCATATTCCATGGCTCTTCATATTTTGTATTTTCCCCCAAATAATGAGAACTAGTAAACATCTGCATGTGCGTAAAAATCATATTTAAAATATTAGTTATAAACCTGATTTTAGGTTTCGTTATTTTCAATAATGTCAAAATTATAGTTCACGAATTAACGGTGAAATTTGTAAAATAATGTTATTCTAATTTGTGCTTTTACTTCAAAATAATTCTTTTTTCAATCAATAAGCTTATGGTAATAAACTTACAGATAAAAGAAATGGACCAGTATGAGCCGTTAGTTCTTGTCTAAAAGGTCCACCTGTACAGAACTCATCACTGGGTCGGATCACCCAAAATCCCATTGCCGGATCTTTTGATATCCAGCCATACACTTTGCTATCTTTGCGATCCATGGAATATTCATACTTGTCATCCACCTGAATATATATTCCATTATATCATAACATTAAAGAAATTCCTACTCATGATATATGAATTCATACATGTTTAAGAAAAAGGTAAAAGTTAAAGATCAAGGTTAAACTATATGTCTATTTACAACATATAGTTTGGTTATGTAGTTATAAATAGCAAAATTCAAAATTAAGCATGAACATTGTTTCAGAATCGCTGATTTCGATTTCAGAATCGTAGATTTTATTTCCATACTAATTTAAAATCAAATTAGTTAATAATTTTCCACTTTCCAATTCGATAAGAATTTTCCAGTTTTATAAAGCTATTTTTTGAATTATAACTAGAAATAAATGATAATAACAATAATAATAAATAGTATTGTTAAATTTCTAAACCAATTTACCAAAGTCTTCAAATTTATCTTAAAAAGTATAATAAAATAAAAAAGCAAATTGGGATTTTTTAAAAAAAAATATTCTTTTCACGGTTGCAAATCCAAACTGCCGATTTAAAATCAAATTCGCCGATTCTCGTTTAAAAAAATGAAAAATCGAAATCGAACTGTAAATACACAGTTTCTATTACGGTTTGAAATTAAAAACCGTTTACCACAATTTGGTACTGATTTCGGCTAATTCAAATTCATTTTAAGATCGAACCATGATCGTGCTGTCCAAAACCTATACCTCTCCTTGCAATTTAGGATCGGCTGTTTTGGTCAAGAGAACAGCTTCAGGATACGCTAGAGGTTGACTGCTTTCACGATCTTGAAATGTAGGCATGATCCTTTAACCTAATCATTGAAAATTATAGACCTTATCTATGTATCATAAATTGCTTCAATAGTAAACATAAATTAGAACAAAAACTTTCGTTACATTTCATTTTGTAGTTTGAAAACAATCCTAATTTGATCCATGCTGACGGTAGGCCACCCTTCTAAACGTTCCATTATAGTATATGTGTAAAATCCTGAGCTCCCACGCCGCAATATATACCTACAAAAAATCCGGAAGCTTCCCCACGCCGAATATATACCTACAAAAATCAATTAGACTAGGGACTGAACTCGATCTTTCTGTTAAACTAGTCCTCTAGGATTTATTGATTTTGGTTTCCAATCAGAAACCATGAGACCCAATTTTAGGTCTCCTATATTTTTTTTTTTCACAATTTCTTACTTTCGGTCAACAGTTCCCTCCCCCCCCCCTTTTCTCCCTTCCCCTTCCCCCCATGTTAAAACAACGGAAATAGAATCTGGAATGGAACTCAGGCTCTAATTTTGGTTTGATTTCAAAATTAAAACTTATCGACGATTTTTATCCAATTATCCCCATTTATATGTTCAATTAGTTCTTATTCTAGCTAAAACCCGATGCTAAGCCCTGCTACCAATATTTATCTTTTTTCATGGAAAAAATATATCACGAGAAAAATTCATACCTTTTGTCGACGTTTAGAGGGGACTGGCCCTTAGCATCTTTAGTGGAAGATATCCCATTTTTTGGTTGAACGATTTACTATCACTTGGTCTTCATTTGCGTTATACACCTAAATTTGCTGCTTCTAGCCTGCAAAATTATTCATTACGATTCAGTTTAGGAAGCAACATGGTATATAAGTCCTCATTATATAGTTGCTTGTTCAAGAGGCAATTACTGTCAAAAAATGTCCTCAGCCTGTTTGTACAAAAAACAATGTCACCAGTAGTAACTGCTGTCCAGCCCCTGGTTTGTACCAAACAATGTCCCAGTAACTGCGTTGCGAATAAAATTTTTGTTAGGACATAATTAGTGTAAGATAAAATAAAGGAATTGAATCTTGTAAAATGAAACTAATCTAATAAATAGAAAGTTCATTTTATTAATATTGTCAGATACTATTGAGATTTTTTTTCCTTGATATTAAAAAGACAGATTTCCATCCCACTAAGTTAGTACTAAATTTGGATCACGTCCGACTGTCAACTAATGGATAAAGCATTTTCAGCCAGTATTTTCTCTATCCATAAAATTCAAACTCTCGACCTTATTAACATATAGTAATAAAAGTTTAAAAATGCTTTAACCAAAATGAGAAGGATAAATGCTTATATATGCATACCCACGATCATCTACATCATTTTTAGGTTCCAGTATGTTCTCAACTCCATTATATTTTACTGCAAGGACAATTATATTTTATTCCAGTGACAAAACCACCTGGCTTGGATAGAGTGACTTGAACAATTCCATTATCGATCACCACCTAAAAAAAGATTTACAATTGTTATACATATGCGTGAAAAATAATCGGTTTTTTAAAAAAAGAAAAGAAATTTAAGAATTCATAATTACAAAATTAGACTCTTCATGCAGTATGACTCCAGAGGAAAAGTTGCTGCTCAAAATTTTCCTACAAAGAGAGAAAATGTTAACTCTAAAGAAAAATCTAATTAAGATATGTAAAATAATTTTTTAATTGAAATAAGCAAATTCCTACCTGTGAGAAAAATTGAGTGGAGAACAAAAACTCACTTGCATTACATTTAGTAACCATATGCAAGCAAATATTTCCAAGTGCATGCAAATAGAATAAAATTTCTTCATATTCATGTGTTAACCCTTTGTTCGGAAAGGAGGATTATTTTGGAAGAATGAAAATATGTGAAGGGAAAATCAATGGGAAGGATTATCCCTTCCTTTAATATTGAAGGAAGTGCAGAAAATATCAAAGGAAGAAAGATCTGCACTTCCTTCAATATTTTCTTTCCTCTCCTTCCCAAACAAAGCCTATGAATATTAAAGAGAACTACAATAAAATGAGATAATCTTTACAGTATTTATAATTAATGAATAACCAATTATAGGGTAATAACCAACGCAAATTGAGAAAATTATGGTAATAATGTGTACCACAAATTTAAAATTATAAAATTATTAATTTAGGTATTTGGTTTCATAACCAAGAGAGGATTAGCAAATGCATTCTTTAGCTTTCTAATTATGGTTGGATTTACAACTAATCTTTCCATAAAAAAATGGCTTAGATTAGGAATGTAACAAGCTTAATGATAGGTAAAAATCTATTAAAAATATTCAACAATAATTAGGTCTTATTCAAGTTAAATTAATCTTATGTGATAAAATCATTTGAAATTGTGCGATAAAATCAGGTGAAATGAATCTCAAAAACATGATCGGTCCGACGGTTCAACTACAGACCGGACTACGGTTGGATAATAAAATCGATAGCTTTAACGCAGGTGTAAACCGGTGAAAATCTGATGAAAATCGGTGAACCAAGTCGGCACTTAGTGCGGTTCGATTCAAATTCTAGGTTTTGTCTCAAAATATGGGCCTCTTAAAATTCGCCCTACTGTTTTTTAGCCATTGAGCCTCTTTATTTCTAAACCCAAAGTCTTAATTTGTTAACCAAAATAACTAGAGTGCCCAACTTTAAAGTCCAATTGAAAAATAATATTAACTTTGTGGTCACGAAATTCTCTTTTGAAACAAGAGAATGCTAATAATGTTTTAAGATCCGTTTAGTTCTTTTAGTTCTTGAGATTAGGTTTTCCTTCGTAATCAACTACTGAGTTTATGATATGTTATTGTTATAAGTGTTTGGTCAAAGATTTATTTATTTCAGATTTTTTTTTTCCTTTTTCCTTTGTGTACGCCAGAATTAAGAATTATGATGTTTTATTATGATATTATCGATTAAACCCATTCTCTTCACACCTTTTTTATGTAACTAATAAATTCAATAACAAAATGATAAATTTGATACAACATAGTTTTTTTAAAAAAAAAAAAAAAAATAGAAGATTGAGTATAAATTATTTAGAAGATTGAGTATAAATTATTTAAAAACTTTTGACATTTTACATCGTTGGTCTTATATTGAGAGCCTAGACAATGGTATGAAAAAATATATATACATTTTGTTAGTGTTAGGAAATATTTTGAACATAGTATAAAATTTTTCTTTTTTCATCTTTCTAAATTTGAGCTCATTTTTTTTGCCTAATTAATTTCTTCAATTTCCACGAGCCTACCACAATTCAAGGCCCAATGAAAAACTAGCCGTGTTCCCGCGCTTCGCGTGCGGATGTTATATAATGTTTAAAAATAAAAATTTGATGTTTATTATAACAAATATTTATTTTCAAGAATCGAAATATTCAATATATTATACTTACTAATACCAAAACATAAAATGAAAATTAATTTTTAGCTCACATTCTCGCAAAACGATCAATACATTAACATATACGTATGTATTTCAAGTTTATAATGAAGCTTAAAATTCTTAATTTCTAGAAACATTTTAATAGATTGTAAAATAATCTTTATAAATTGTTTGAATTCATTTTAAATAAATAATCTAAAATCTCACTATATTCATTTTAAATAAATAATCTAAAATCTCACTATAAATCCAACAAATATTAAAATTTTTTTAAAAAAATTTCCTCAAAGTTTTCCTTCATTTGGAATAGGTTGAGATGTACTGTCATCTCTCCCAGCAAACAAAACATAAACGTCAATTCTGTCATAAAATATTTCTCTATCACACATAATTACATTAGAAAACGAATTTTAATCTAATAGTTATAGAATAATTTATAAACAACATAATCAGGCCTTAGTCGATTATCGAAAACTGGATACACTCCATAATTCCGTCTTCAAACCATATGGATCAAGCTCACATCAATAAAATGCCATGAAAATAGTATTGCATTCTTTGCAAAGAATCTATTTCTTTTTGTTGAAAGTATCATTTGATTGTATTTATAATTTCATTTATATTAAAATAGGCATCCATACAAAGTCCGTTACAGCGAAGAAATGAAAATGAAGAAAATAAATATTAATGATATTGTTAATTATTTAAAAAAAGAAAGTGAAAAGTTTTTAAAATATTAATGATATTATTAATTTTATTAATTTTTTAAATCCAAAGATATTAGATATTAATTAGTTGTCTATTTAATTATAATACAATAATTTTTAAAAATGAAAATTATTTTTCAACTCAATATTATTAACATTTACCACGGTTGTAAAGGACCATTTATCGGATTGTGTATCTTGTAACAGATTGTAACAAACTCCCTTTAGAATAGGTTAGTTATAACTTCTTTTGTGTATTATATGTAACTATTTTTGCTGCGAATTAAAATAATGAGAAGGAGTCTATCATTCTGCTTCCTAATTCAAATTATTGTTTATACTTTATGTATACTTTCTACCGGTTTCTTTAATTCTCTTCATGGTATCAGAGCATAAACAAAGCTCACTACGATGATGTCTCCCGACGATTTAGCGAAGATTCTCGCTGCGATTAACACCAAAAATAATGCGGACGATCCGTATCATGTAAACCATTCCGAAGCTCCTGGGTTCAGCCTTGTTAACACGCCTCTGACGGGACAAAATTATCTTTCCTGGAGTCGATCCGTTCAAATCGCTCTTCGAGCAAAGAAGAAACTCGGATTTATCAACGACAAAATCAAATCGCCGTCACCGGAATCTGATGATTATGACAGATGGTTGACAGCAGACAGCATCGCCGTCACCGGAATCTGATGATTATGACAGATGGTTGACAGCAGACAGCATGGTAGTCTCCTGGTTGTTGAACGCTATATCCAAAGACATCTCTAATGCGTTTGTATTCTGTAAGAATGCAAAGGCTCTTTGGGACGAATTAAAACAGCGTTATGGAGAGAGTAATGGGCCGATGATTTACCAAATTGAACGAGAAATCGCTGGTTACAAACAAGGTAATACTTCTGTTACAGATTATTATACCAATCTGAAACGCAGGTGGGATGAATTGAGTTGCTTAGCTCCATTACCTATTTGTTGTGATTCTGGTACTGCGATTGCCGATTATGATAACAATCGGCGGTTGATGCAATTTTTGATGGGGTTAGGTGATGAATATGACAACGTGAAAAATCAAATTCTACTCCAAGACCCATTACCTTCCCTTAATAAAGCATTCTCTATGATCATAAGCGTTGAAAAACAACGAGAGGTGCAAACTGACAGTACTGCTTCCTCTGAAACTGCTGCTGTTATGCTTGCTCAAAGGAATCCTACGGGCACTCGCGGCAATGCAAGGGCTGGGTATACCAGAAATCTTTCTTCCGCAAGAAAAGAGGAACGTAAAAAACAGTATTGCTCTAAGTGCAAAACTACAGGGCATACCATTGATGACTGTTTTCTTATTCATGGATACCCA
Source organism: Jatropha curcas (assembly GCF_014843425.1). Next base: position 18,742,454 of record NW_023590789.1, on the reverse strand, counting down.
GATTGGTTCATCGAGTTGCAGCGGAAGAAGGGAGTGGATGTTCGCAAGTATTACAGTGCAAATAATGTTGTTCGAGTTGCATCAGCTGATGACCCCTTAAATTTGGTGGTGCCGCAGCAAAAGGGCATGGATTCTTTGAACACAGGAATGCCCGATTATTTACTACAGGAATTTCAGAAATTTCTCACCGCCAAAGAACCCTTCTCATCAGATTTTGTTCTTTGTGCTGGGTGCCGAATTGAGCGAAAGGCATGTAGCATTTCTTGGAACGAGGTAAAGTGCCAATCTTGCAAATCTCACCTCTACTTACTTGTTTATAGGTGGTGTTCAAAAAGTTTTGGAATTTCAGAAATTTCTCACCGCCAAAGACAGCAGCAGTGCACACGTTGAAGGGGATGTCCGAAACGTGAACTTTGCAGGTACTTTACTTAATTCTGTTTTTACTAGCATTAATTTTAATTGCAAGGATAATTGGATAATAGACACTGGCGCAACAGATCATATTACACCTCATCTCAGTTTTTACGATCATGTTATTAAACTCAATCCACCCACAACCATCCGACTACCTGACAATTCCACACGATTGGTTACTCACATTGGTAATATCAGATTGAATGCCAGAATTGTGTTATACAATGTTCATTTGAGTAATCTTAATATCAAGCTACCAAGTCTAGTAGTGTCGCGGAAATTGTGTTATTTGTATCTACGCACAATTTGTCTGTGTTTGCATTGTTCCTCTTAGTTAGTGTGTGCTGTTTACTTCTCAATTCCAAGTTCTTCTCATCGTATAAGCAACTAGTGGTAATGTTTTCATACTATTTGCATAAGAGCAGCATTGCGCTCGCAATATATTACTTTGACTTTATTCTAAGGACAATAGTGATTGTAGTATGCTCGACAAGTTTTTTGCTCAATTCATCCGCCTCCGCCGTAGATGTGCTGAGCTAGCTCTATGTATTAGACTATCAGATGTCTGAAAGAGTTACGTTTTTATAAGCTAATATGATCTATTGATACAAGTGGTGCGTGAAGGTTGGCTCGTATAGAAGTCTGTCTGAGGCAGTGAGGAACTATAGGCTCCTTGTTTTCTTGCAGTCGTCCATGGGATGGCATGGACAGCGTTTACTTTACCACGTTCTATAAAATATGGCGTGATGGTAAGTGGTTGCTCTTTGTCTTTGCTCGAATTGACTATGCGAGAATTGTGAATGTGTGGTGCTCTCTGAGTCTCTAGCTCTGACGCTAAAGAAGAGTCGAAACAGCGTGCTCTGCGTCAGATTATCGTGTTTTTTGGTTAAAGACCATGACTAGGTTGTCTGTACTCTGTTCTGATGCAGGTATTTGATTTGTGCTCATACGTGAAGAATGAGTATGTATGGAAGACATCTGGCATCTTTTGCACTTGGCCTTGCTTTGGCATGCCAGATTAGGACACGTTTCTTTTAAACGTTTGAAACATGTGGATGGAGTTGCTCATTGTGATTATACTGAATTGATGTGTTCTGTCTGTCCTGTTGCAAAGCAAACGCGATTATCTTTTCCTACCAGTGTTATTTCTTCTGTGCATGTGTTTGATTTGGTTCATATTGATTTGTGGGGGCCATATAAATTGAAGTCAATTACCAATGCAGTTTATATGTTAACCATCGTTGATGATTATAGCCGGTTTTGTTGGACTTATATGCTGAAAACCAAAGACCAGGTCTTGCTTGCTTTGAAATCTTTCTTTAATTATGTGCTCACTCATTATGACAAACGGGTAAAGGCTATTCGAACAGATAATGGAACAGAATTTGTGAATGCTGCATGTAGCACTTTTTTACAGGACCATGGCACTTTACACCAAAGGACTTGTGTTTATACTCCTCAGCAGAATGGCGTTGTTGAACGGAAGCATCGGACGCTTTTGAACATTGCTCGCACCTTGCTTTTTCAATCAAAATTTCCATCTATTTTCTGGTCTGAATTGTTGTTAGCTGCCACTCATATCGCCAATCGATTACCATCTGAAAATCTGGATTGGAAAACTCCTTATGAACGGCTGCATGGGAAACAGGTAAACTACAGCTATTTTCGCACCATTGGATGTCTTTGTTATGCTACCAACACTGTACCCCATAAACAGAAATTTGATCCTCGAGCTTTCCCTTGTGCTTTGTTGGGTTATGCTCAAAATCAAAAGGCTTATAAACTCTATTGTTTAACCACCAAGTCCATCCTTGTTTCCAGAGATGTTGTTTTCATGGAAAACATTTTTCCTTTTCATCAAACCAATCCAACAGATGTAACCACTTTTGTACTACCCACCGCCAATAGATTGAGAACATAGAATTAGAATAAAACTAAAAAGAATGCTACAGCTATTCCTTTATACCGAAGAGGGCGGGCTCCGTAAGTAACATACTAGATTACAGCGAGCTCAGACCACTTACCGGTCTCGTGGCAACTACCCATGAGAAGGGCGGCCCTACTAGGCCAAAATATACCGTAAGCTAAGCAGAGACGCTCATACACAAAACACTCTATATTACAATTTGCAGCAAACTAATCATAACCCATTTCCTGATGTTAGCTTAATGTATCCACTCCTCGGCATCTCGACAGGTGGCGATGTGGTGCTAATTCTCACGTGCTGTGTAAGTGACAAATACTCGTCTGCCTATTTCCAGTTCTATGACATGTACCTTTTATTTGGTTTATACTACGAAGAGCTCGGGCCGCCATCAAATAGCACTGACAGATAACGCAGAACGGAGGCACTAGTGACTTGTGCAATACGTTGTAATAGTAGCTGACTTACTTGACAGCTTTGTATTGAGATATGACCTCTTCTCTTCAGCTTCTGTTACCACTTCTCTATTGTGAATAATATAAGCTAGATTAGCCTCCATATAGTTATAATAAGTTATATTTGTTGATTGCTTTTCATTGCAGTTGACTTTGTATATTATAGGTCTAACCACATTTGCAATTATAATGATGTACTCAACAAAACGAGTTCTGAAATAGAAGATGCAGGACCTTTTCATCTTGCTCGCTTTTAGTTAATGATTAGATAGGAACTTAGGCTCTCTGATTTTTGGTAGTATACGCTCTCGAAAAAAGTTAATCACTCTGGGATACTTGTATGTGGCTCCTTCGCCTCCTCCTATAACAATTGTAACCAATTGTTTTGTTGATATAGAGAATTTATAGAGTGGTTACAGGAACTCGATTTATAAAGTGCATTCGTCAGTCAATTCCACGCCATAAGAAGGAATCAGCATAATACTCGATCGTACAATAAATACTATATTAGGCGTGCCACTTGGCAGGTTATAGTGTGACCTACATAGGATGTGAGCGACCAGGTCTATGATCTCTGTGTTGGCTATTTTGTCATTTTAAATTGTGTCCATACTTTTTCTCCCAGTTGCAAATTAGTTATGTTCGTGTTTTCTTGAACTATAGCAGTCGCCAACCTCTGGAATGTTCTAGGCATCTAGGGTTTGTCTAAGAAAATAGCAGACACTCCATTCTTATGTCTCCTATTACACAAGCATGGGTAATTCCTATGTCTACAGGGAAATAATTTTACTTTATGTGGTACGTGATGATTTGATAAGTTAATTTATATGCAGGTTCCTCCGGTTATGACAAAAGATGCTTAAGCCCAGGGACAGGGTTTGCAAGTTGCAGAGATCTCCTTTACGGGGTCTAAGAGCGAAGCCCAGTGGACAGCCCAGTGGTGGAAATAATAAAGAATTGAGAACAAACTTATCTCATTTATTCGCGAGACCAGAAAGGGCATTGACATATTATGCTTTCGTTTAGATTTTCGAATTTGCTTGTATATTTTAGCTAAAGGCGGAACTCTCGAGTAGATCTACGTGTCAATTCTGCATGCATCTTCGTATATGATGTGAGTTATGTATATAGGGCTTAATTACCAGCCCATCTAGATCAACGAGTTCATGATTCAAGAACATTGTAAGTTAAACTGTATCTTCTATGAGTCGCACAAATTTGCAAACGCTCAATAAAGATTCTCGTGAAGATCTCTCTTAACTTGAACCAACAAGCTTTGATCAAGGAGACAAGTTCAAGCAAAAGAGACATGTTCATTGAGTCCTCTATGATATCTATGAAGGTCAACGTGGTAACATCATGTAATTTATCTCTTGAAATTTTATTCAAGACACTGGTCTTCAAAAGATGCAAAAATTGCGGCAGTTATATTTCTAAGGCATGAGTCTTAGCACAGATATGGGGCATCCGTTGCAGACCGTGGCAGACAGACGTCTGTTGGCCGCTTACTATATCTGTCCTATGACTCGCCCCCCGGATATTAGTTATGCTGATTTCAAACAACTCAGTCAGTTTATGCAGGTTCCTCATCATACATCTAAAAGCTGCTCTTACTGTTGGCAAATATTTTGAAAAGCGGTTACCAGTATTGCGAACAGAGGAACACTAGTTTGTTTATATGTCAGGTCGTGCGAACTCAAGTATGCACTCTGAGCAAAGTTCAAGTATCCTTTCACTCCTGAATAGCAGTAGCATTTGTGTGTTTCGACGGTGTGTCGCATTTAGTGATTCTCGACGTGACATTCGGCCAAATTGTCATTGACTTGCAATCGGTTATTTAGTTATTTTTTATCCATGGGCCCCGTTCATCTCTGAATATTGTTGTGGATCGCTCATGGAAAGGGCAGAAAACGCACTCAGTTAGCGAGTTCGATTCCGGGCTACTGCTAGAGTCCGACGACTTACATACCTTACTGCAGTCAGGATAGGACATCTACTGTATTAGCAGAAATTCAGTGTGAGTAACTACTCTCTTGTTTCAACAGTGATTCTGCGCCATTAACAATATTCACACAACTAATTAGGCATTCACGTTGTATCCTCAATTCCAACTTCATTGTGATTAATAGGCATCGTTGTCAATGTTGCTCTCTGCGTCCAACACTCCAGATGTTTTTCACGGGTCCTATCGATTAGATATGAGTGGAGCATTTATCACTCCGACTGACTCCATGTTAGTGTCGCGAAGTTCACATTTCGCAGGGGACTGTCAAGATTGATAAAAGCAAATCGCATATGGCATATCATAACTCCTGTGAAGCTGCAGGACAATCTCTCACGCAAAGTCCTGTGTCGGTAACACCTCCGTGTAATGGGCAGCCACTTCTTTGATCGTGCGTGCTATGGTGTTAGTTCTCAGGGAAAGTGCTCGACATATGCGTGCCCACCTGCGCTTGAGGGGAGGGCGGGGTGTAAAAAGGACATTGGTATTCGGTATGCTGTATCATAATAGCAATGGACAACCGTGCAGGATAACATGTATCGGATGTGTATCTTGTAACAGATTGTAACAACTCCCTTTAGAATAGGTTAGTTATAACTTCTTTTGTGTATATATGTAACCTATTTTGCTGCGAATTAAATAATGAGAAAGAGTCTATCATTCTGCTCCTAATTCAAATATGTATACTTTCTACCGGTTTCTTTAATTCTCTTCACACGTGAGCATTTTGACAATCAAAAATTATGCCACGTAAGTTTCTACGCTGCTCTTTTTTATACTATGCAGACTCACTTATAAAACAGCTTTGGGATGGACCAGATCCAATTCCTTGATCACGTCCAACAATTTAAGTGAAAAAAAAAAGGTAATAATACAACTTGGTTCCATCTTGTTTGGTAAATATACCGGGCATTTTTGAAAGTTTAGCTATGTTAAACAATTTAGTCCTCTTTCCGAAGGGTATTATTTTCGCTATTAAATAAGAAACCAACTAATAATACCACGATATTAAATGCAAAAAAATAAATAGTTAAATACCAGGATATTTAACCTCTAGAAAGATACTTTTTTTGGACGATATGACTAAATAGTTTACTGGGATTAAATCTAACAGATTAATCCATAAATCTTATGTGTCTTTAGGGAACTTTGCCAATATTAATAGAAATATCACATTTTTTAGGGAGAAAAACTTCCTATTTTTTTTTTTTACCTCATGAAATTATGTTTTCCTTTCTAACCAGCTACTGGTGTTCATTGTATATTATTGTTATAAGCATTTAGTCAAAAATTTATTTCAGAATTTATTTTCCCTTTTCCTTTTTGTATATTAGAATTTGAGTTTAGTGTTTGATGTCATATGAAATTATGAAAGTTTGATCGACAAAGGAACAAGAACAGAGATGTAGATAAACCCGCTGGATTGAACAATCTCTCCTTTTGTTTAAATTAAAAAAATGTAAGTAAACAAAAATTCAAAGTAAGGATTGAATAGAGGGGAATTTCATATGCATTAACATTTTTAGTATTTATTAGAGAACTAATGAGGTAGAATATCATTAGAGATTACAACATTAGAGGGTACGCTTCCCCTGTATATAACGTTATATAGGGAGCTAAGCACTCATTTCGTTTATGAAATTATGAAATTTTGATCGTCAATGAACAGAACAGAGATGTGGATAACCATACTGGATTGAACCAATCTCTCCTTTTTGTTTGAATTAAAAAAATGTTAAATAAACAAAATTCAAAGCAAGGATTGAATAGAGGGAAATTTCATACTGTGAAAATGACATTTTAATCCTTCAAAATATGGAAAGTTACATTTGGCCTTGTTAAAACTTAAAAAATATTTCATTTGGCTCCCTCAAATTAATTGTCATAATTCCGCCCTGAGAAGGTAGCTTTCCTCTATTTATAATATCCTCCGAACTTAGATTTCTTACTCTTCACATCTATATAGAATATGAAAAGATAAGCCACATGTGATTGACTTATTTACATTAATATTGCAATTAGTCATGCTTCAAAATATATAAATGTGACTTTAAAAAACTTCTAGCTCTTGAATCAAGTACCTTTGGGCCCTTCTAAATGAATGTAATCATACATTATACCATGAAATATTGCAACAGATCTTGTCTGAGTTAAATAAATTGTATTTTTTCCATTGATAAGTACATCATTTGGCACACCAATGGTATAAAACCAATAGATCCCATGAATTCCATGCGTTGCAATTGCATTGTCCCTGCCTATTAGCCCCGTTGTGAAAAGAGGTCGTTTGGCACTTGAATCATTGAACCTCACCTTAATTATGAACAGAGTTTAAGTTAACTTCCCATTTAGTAAAACTTTGCGAGTAATAATAAGAGAGGATTTATAGCACCTGTATCTCAGCTTCAGATGCTGATGCTAAGGCTAATTGCATTGTGTAATTTCCAGTTCGAATCACAGTTTGGAGCTCGAAAGTTATTTGCCATGTGGTTGGTTCGTACGCACTTTTTCCAGTATTTCTACAATGCAAAGAACAATATATATTAGATCTAGACCAACAAGTTTTGGTCCAGAAATATTACAGTTGTCTTCAGGATTGTAATGTCTTTAATTTAAAAATTCTCAATCAACAATGAGATAAGCTACCTTGGAACATGAATAAAAAACCAATCTTGACTGCTGTTGCTGGTGCCAACATTGTATACGAGATCTTCTGTAGGATATAAGTCAGTGTAGCCTACCTTAGATATTAACAAAGAAGTTTATATGTTAAGGGAATATTGATTTACGTGCAAGGATTTTGAAACTGATAATTGTTGATGAGAGTAACTTTTCGGTTGGCTGGTCGATGAATAATTTTGTTTGTAGTGTTGGCTCTGTGTCCGCAACAAAGAACTCAGCAGCTGATCGGTCAGCATACCCTATTTCCCATATGGTTGGCCCCTTTCTAGGAGATTCATAGTTGAGGACACCTAATTTAGTATTGCTTCCTGCATTTAGAAATTAATTACCAATTAATTTTTGAAATTAAATTTACCAACTAAAGCAAAAAAAAAAAAAAAGAAGAAGAAGAAGAAGAAGAAGAAGAAGATCAATTGTATCTTGCTTCATTAGATGAAGATAGAGCAGAAGTTTTCTGGATTTTTCACCCTCCTTAATATTTCGGAAAAGGAAAAATATATAACAGAAAAAAACATAAAGAGTATTTTTTTTTTTTTTCTCTTGGTGGTAGATTATGCTTTTAAGCACACAGAGCAGTGTACAGTGCTTTAAGTATAATTTAAGTAATGCAATCCACCAATTCTTCACTCACAAACATCAAATCAAGACATTTAAACCTCCTATCTCAAACTAGACACTCAAAATTCCCCGACATACAGTTCTACATGTAACTAGCTGAACATAAGCGCAATTAACATTAGATTAGTTGTAAAATTCAGTGAGGCCAAAGAAAAGCTCCCATGGCGAAATTTCTTTTGTGCTCAACATCTCCAGTATTTTCCAATTTTTGCTTCATAGATAATTAAAAGAGATAAAGGTTATGGAGGGTTAACCTTGGTCTCAAATTGCCATGAATTTACATCTCCTGGAGCTGCCAAGCCCACATGAGCACCACTTGCCAATTTGGAATCCCCTCTAATTAACAGTAAAAAAGTTCGAATATGAAAGTGTATTAATTGTTGCAATATTCAGAAATTGTTAGTATTAATCAAAGAATAATAATAAAGAAAAAGCTTATGACATACTCATTTTGTATTGTTATTTGTCCTGAGACAGTTCCTCGTTTATCAGAATAAGGAAAATCTTCTGATTGAGTAAAATTGTATGGCCAACTTTCTGTATGGCCAACTTTCCAACTTCCACTGACATTATAATTGACATGAAAGCGTGCATATTATTGGGGAGGAAAAAAAAATTAAAAAATAAAAATTATTAATAAAGATCGTTCATTCTGCTGGTAATCAAATATTTCAATTTATTCGAAAAAATAAACCATAATGTGTTAATAATCTACCTGTCTTTTAGCATCATCCCAAAGTGGCTTTTTGATCAGCAGTTGGGTTGGAATTAAAGATAAATAAAAAAGCAGGCCTCAAAAAACATTTTCCGGGGGGTGGGGGGGGACGCTCTTCATAATTTGGTATTTGCATACTTGTCCCAGATAATGACAACTAGATAAACATTGCAGTATGCATAAAAATGATATTTAAAATATTATTTATAGAGTAATGGTATGTTTAATTTAAGCGAACATATATAACATGATTTTAGGGTTTTCATTATTAAATAAACAATCAAAATTGGTATTTTATTGAATTATGTGAAAATTTGTAAAATAAGCCTATTCTAATTTGTGCTTTTACTTCAAAAATAAATTCCTTCTTTTGGGGGTCGTTCAAGGCTAAGCCTATGTGTAATAAACTTTACGGTAAAAATAAATGGACCAAGCATAGCTGTCGAGTCTCTTGGTCTAAAGGGTACCGCGCCGTACCAGTACTGCATCAGTGGTCGGATAACCAAAATCCCAATTGCCGGATCTTGTGGATATTCCACCCATACACTATTGCACTTTGGATCCATGGAAATCTGATGACTTTGTCATCCACTAATACATTCCATATAGTCATAACATTAGGAATTCAACCCATAATACATGAAATCCATATTAATTTTAATAAGAAAGTAAAAGTTAATTAAAGAGCAAGGTCAAACTATATCGGTCTATTTACAACATATGTTTTCGTTATGTAGTTAAAAAATAGCAAATTCAAATTAAGCATGAACGTAGTTTTAGAATCACCGGGATTTGATTTCAGAATCGTTGATTTCATTTCCGTTCTCATTTAATAATCCAATTCGATAAGAATTTTCCAGTTTTATAAAGCTATTTTTTGAATTATAACTAGAAATAAATGATAATAACAATAATAATAAATAGTATTGTTAAATTTCTAAACCAATTTACCAAAGTCTTCAAATTTATCTTAAAAAGTATAATAAAATAAAAAAGCAAATTGGGATTTTTTAAAAAAAAATATTCTTTTCACGGTTGCAAATCCAAACTGCCGATTTAAAATCAAATTCGCCGATTCTCGTTTAAAAAAATGAAAAATCGAAATCGAACTGTAAATACACAGTTTCTATTACGGTTTGAAATTAAAAACCGTTTACCACAATTTGGTACTGATTTCGGCTAATTCAAATTCATTTTAAGATCGAACCATGATCGTGCTGTCCAAAACCTATACCTCTCCTTGCAATTTAGGATCGGCTGTTTTGGTCAAGAGAACAGCTTCAGGATACGCTAGAGGTTGACTGCTTTCACGATCTTGAAATGTAGGCATGATCCTTTGATCTTGAATGTAGGCATGTAAATCCCTTTGTATGTTGTCTGATATCGCCATATAGTGAAACCTAATCATTGAAAATTATAGACCTTATATATGTGTCATAAAAGCATTTCGACGTAAAAATAAGTTAGAACAAAGCTTCAGTTACTTCTCATTTTCCAATTTGAAAAAACAACCCTAAATTTGATCCAGTGCTTACGGCAGGCACCCTGCCAAACGTTCATTATAATATATCTGTTAAAATCCGGAAGCTGCCACGGCGCGGCAATATCTACGTAACAAAAAATCAATTAGACTCGGACTGGAATGATCTTCTAAACTAGTCCTAAGGATTTTAATCTTGGTTTCAATCAACATGAGACCCAATTAGTCTCCTAATATTGTTTTTTTCAGCAATTGTTACTGTTCGTCAACAGTTCTGTTTAAAACAACGGAAAATAGAAATCTGGAATAGAACTTCAGGCTCTTAATTTTGGTTTGATTCAAAATTAAAACTTTCGTGACCGATTTTTTATCCAATTACCCATTAGATGTTCAATTTTAGTTCTATATTTCTAGCTAAAACCAATGCGTAACCCTACTACCGATATATCTTTTTTCAATGGAAAAAATTATCATCGAGAAAATCATACCTTTTGTCGAACGTTTAGAGGAATGCCCTAGCATCTTAGTGGAAATATCTCCATTTTTTGTTGAACGATACTTCCACTTGGTCTTCATTTCCGTTATAGACACTAAAACTTGCTGCTTTCTAGCGTGAGATAGTGCGATTCAAGTTTAGAAGCAACATGTATATGAGTCCTCATTCTATAGTTGCTTGTTCAAGAGGCCATTTAACTTGTCAAAAAATGTAGCCCCTGGTTTGTACCAAACAATGTCCCAGTAACTGCGTTGCGAATAAAATTTTTGTTAGGACATAATTAGTGTAAGATAAAATAAAGGAATTGAATCTTGTAAAATGAAACTAATCTAATAAATAGAAAGTTCATTTTATTAATATTGTCAGATACTATTGAGATTTTTTTTCCTTGATATTAAAAAGACAGATTTCCATCCCACTAAGTTAGTACTAAATTTGGATCACGTCCGACTGTCAACTAATGGATAAAGCATTTTCAGCCAGTATTTTCTCTATCCATAAAATTCAAACTCTCGACCTTATTAACATATAGTAATAAAAGTTTAAAAATGCTTTAACCAAAATGAGAAGGATAAATGCTTATATATGCATACCCACGATCATCTACATCATTTTTAGGTTCCAGTATGTTCTCAACTCCATTATATTTTACTGCAAGGACAAAACCACCTGGCTTGGATAAAGTGACTTGAACAATTCCATTGTCGATCACAACCTAAAAAGAGATATCCAATTTTTATTTGTAGCCTGGTATGAAAAATAATAGGTTTTTAAGGAAAGAAAAGAAAATTAATAATTCATAGTTACAGATTCAGGCTCTTCACGCGTTTACAGATTCAGGCCTCTTCACGCAATATCAATCCAGAGGACGAGTTCGGGCGGCCAAAATATTCCTACAAAAAGGAAACGTTAACTCTTAAGAAAAAATCTAATTAAGATATGTAAAAAAATTTTTTTTAATAAAATAAGTAAATTCCTACTCTGAGAAAAACTGAGTGGAGAACAAAAACTCACTTGCATCCATTTAGTAACCATAGATGGCAGCAAATATTTCCAGTGCATGGCAAATAGAACGAGATTTCTCATATCTCAATGATAGGTGTAACCCCTTTGTAAAAAAGTGGCGGAAAACTGTCAAAGGAAGAAAATCCGCAATCACTTCATATTTTCTCTCCTCTCCTTCAAACAAGTCTATAAAATTTCGACAGAGAACTACAAAACAAAATGAGATGATCCTTGCAATTATTTAATAGAGCAATAAATAACCAATTTATGGTAATGAGCAACGCAAATTGAGAAATTAACGGCAGTAAATGGTAGTGGCCACAAATTAAAATTATAAAGTTAATTAATTTTAAAGGTTATTTGCTTACACCAAGGAGAGGATTAGCATTTATTTAGGTTTCTAATTATGGTTGGATTTTAATAACAAAGACTTTCAAGTAAAACTCGCTTAGATTAGGCTCGTACAAGTTTTATATAGGTACAAAAACTTGATCGGTTGAACTCTAGTTAAAAAGAATCAACAAAGCAGTTGCCTCTTGCAACAAGCTAATTTATCTTATGTTGATAACAAATCGGTTGAAGAGAATTAGTTGATAAAATCGAGAACAAGAAATGAATCTCATAAAATTTGTATGCAAATTTGGCTTTAATTAGAAATCATTATTGCTAAAACATTGATCGGTCGACGGTTTCAATCTACAGAACCGGACTACGGTTGATAATAAGAATCGATAGCTTTAACGCAGGTGTAAAACCCGGTGAAAATCTGAATGAACATCCGTTGAACCCAAGGTCGGCAACTATCGTGCGGTTCGAGTTCAAATTCTAAGTTTTTGTGCCTGCAAAATATGGGCTCTTAAAATTGCCCTACTGTTTTTTAGCCATTGAGCCTCTTTATTTTCTAAAACCCAAAAGTCTTTAATTTGTTAACAAATATAGAGTGCCCAACTTTAAAGTCCATTTGAAATAATAGGTTAAACTTTGTGTCAAAAATTCCGTGTTTTGAAACAAGAGGATGAATAATGTTTTAAGATCCGTTTTAGTTCTTTTAGTTCTTGAGATTAGGTTTCCATTTCGTAATCAACTACTGAGTTTAACTGATATTTATTGTTATATTGAGTGTTTTGGTAAAGATTTATTATTTCAGACATTTTTTTTTTCCTTTTTCCTTTGTGTAACGCCAGAATTATGATGTTTTATTTGAATATCGATTAAACCATTGCTCTTCACACTTTTTTTATGTAACTAATAAAGTTTCAATAACCCCAAAATGATAAAATTTGATATCAGGAAGATTGAGTATAAATTATTTAAAAACTTTTGACATTTTACATCGTTGGTCTTATATTGAGAGCCTAGACAATGGTATGAAAAAATATATATACATTTTGTTAGTGTTAGGAAATATTTTGAACATAGTATAAAATTTTTCTTTTTTCATCTTTCTAAATTTGAGCTCATTTTTTTTGCCTAATTAATTTCTTCAATTTCCACGAGCCTACCACAATTCAAGGCCCAATGAAAAACTAGCCGTGTTCCCGCGCTTCGCGTGCGGATGTTATATAATGTTTAAAAATAAAAATTTGATGTTTATTATAACAAATATTTATTTTCAAGAATCGAAATATTCAATATATTATACTTACTAATACCAAAACATAAAATGAAAATTAATTTTTAGCTCACATTCTCGCAAAACGATCAATACATTAACATATACGTATGTATTTCAAGTTTATAATGAAGCTTAAAATTCTTAATTTCTAGATTTTAATAGATTGTAAAATAATCTTTATAAATTGTTTGAATTCATTTTAAATAAATAATCTAAAATCTCAGCATAAATCCAACAAATATTAAATTTTTTTAAAAAAAATTTTCTCAAAGTTTTCCTTCATTTGGAATAGGTTGAGATGTACTGTCATCTCTCCCAGCAAACAAAACATAAACGCCAATTCTGTCACAAAATATTTCTCTATCACACATAATGACATTAGAAAACGAATTTTAATCTAATAGTTATAGAATAATTTATAAACAACATAATCAGGCCTTAGTCGATTATCGAAAACTGGAATACACTTCATAATTCCATCGTCAAACCATATTGATCAAGCTCACATCAATAAAATGCTATGAAAATAGTATTGCATTGTTTGCAAAGAATCTATTTCTTTTTGTTGAAAGTATGATTTGATTGTATTTATATTTTCATTTATATTAAAATAGGCATCCATACAAAGTATGAAGAAATGAAAATGAAGAAAATAAATATTAATGATATTGTTAATTATTTGAAAAAAGAAAGTGAAAAGTTTTTAAAATATTAATGATATTATTAATTTTATTAATTTTTAAATCCAAAGATATTATTAATGATATTAAAAGATATTATTAATGATATTAATTAAGTTGTCTATTAATTATAATAAAATAATTTTTAAAAATGTAAAAATTATTTTCAACTCAATATATTAACATTTTACCACATGAGCATTTTGACAATCTAAAATTATGCCACTTAAGTTTCTACGCTTCTCTTTTTTATACTATGCAAACTCACTTATAAAACAGCTTTGGGATGGACCAGATCCAATTCCTTGATCACCTCCAACAATCTAAGTGAAAAAAAAAGGTAATAATACAACTTGGTTCCATCTTGTTTGGTAAATATACCGGGCATTTTTAAAAGTTTAGCTATGTTAAACCATTTAGTCCTCTTTCTAAAGGGTGTTATAAAGCTATTTTTTGAATTGTAACTTGAAATAAATAATAATAATAATAATAATAATAATAATAACTTGAAGTAAATATATCAACCTGATTTTAGGTTCCATTATTTTCAATAATTTCAAAATTATATTTTATGAGTTAATGGTGAAATTTGTAGAATAATATGATTGTAATGTGGTTTTTTTTTTTTTTTTTTTTTTTTTTTTTTTTGCTTCAAAATAAATTCTTTTTTTTAACTAATAAGCTTATGTTTTATACAGTAAACTTAGGGATAAAAGAAATGGATCAGTATGAATTGTTAGATCATGTCTAAAAGGTCCATTTGTACAGAATTCTCCATTGGGTCGAATCACCCAAAATCCTATTGCCGGATTTTGTGATATCCACCCATATACTTACTATTTTTGCCTTCCAAGGAATATGATACTTGTCATCCACCGAATACATTTCATTAAGGCAATTTCAACTCACAGTGATTAATAATATTAATTTATGTATGTTTCATTAAAAAGTAAACGTTAAATAGCAAGGTTAAATTATATGTCTATTTTATTGAAACGACCTGAAAAATTATTTTCAAAAGTTTTTCATTTAAAAATTTAAATATTAATCCAACCAATAGTATTAAGGACGTCGTTATATTTAAAAATATATAAATTAATACCCTAAAATTTATTTAATAGAAATTTGATACAGACATAATTTTATTTGCTAAACTAAACCTATAACCAAAAGGAAACCAAGCAAAAATCCAAGAATTGAGCCAAATCAGTTCTAAATCGAACCAAACCGGCCCATTAACCAATTAGAAACTTCCATCAGTGCTAAAAAATCTCCATTTGTGTCCCAACTTCCCTTCTCCCTTCCCGTGAGCGTCAACCTCGGTCCCCTCCCCCATTCTCGACTCCGTTCATCGCCTGGACCAGCCGACTCCTCCTGCCACCATCATCCCTTCGCCGTCTGTCTCTCTCTTTCTCCCTTCGTCTCTATTTATGGTGAGCGTAATAACCACAGACGAGCTGCTTCACCTGCGTTTCCTTCCTCTCCGATCGACACAGCAGCTTCTTCCATCACCAGCGACACAAGCTTTAATCAACAGTGTTGGGATTAATGCTCTGATACCACTTGTTGGATATAAGTGTAGTGATAAACTCCAAGATTGATTAATAATTTATAACACCAAGAATAATAACGATAAATTTATAACACCGAAGAATAATCAACGGGAAAAGGTTCCAACCAAATTAAACTAAACACAAAAACACCAAATTATAATACCAAATATAATTGTATTAATAAGAAGTAAACATTCACAAAGCTTAAGGAAAAGATTACTTACTTGGTTTTTGCTTGGTGCTTGCTTTGTTTGCTTGGTTTTTACAAATGAGGTGAGATGTGGTATTTATAGGCATTTCCACCTCCTCAATGTACGGCTAAGATTTGTCTACAAAAATGGACGGTTTAGATTGCATGGAGAATTCTAGAACTATGTAGACATTATACAAAATATCTTTTGGGTGGAGTAATGTGGAGTATTCTAGAATGCGGGCTTGGACCTTCAACTTTGGGCTTAAGGCTTCCCAAGTCTTGGCTTATTATAGCAACCCATTTTGGTGGTGACTAAATTAATCGATGATATTTTAATACTCTCCCTCAACGATTAATTTCTCTTTCTTCATCATTCCCAATTGTTGGCGAAAATCTTCATATTTATTTTATTTGTGCTTTAAACTCTTTGTAAAAAATATCGCTGGTTGATCCTCCGTGTTGATAATATTTCATTTTAATTCTCCTTTTAGGAACCTTCTCTCTGATTAAATGATAGTGAAGCTCACGTGTTTTGTTCCGCATGAAACAAACACCGGTATTCTCACCATTTGTATAGCCGAATGATTATCACAATTAACGGAATTGGATAGTCGATGGGTTGATGCAGATCGTTCCATAAGCTATTTGACAACCAAACCACTTCCCTGAGCTTGCTGTTTCATGCTGCCCGGAACTCAGCTTCTGTTGTGGAAAGTGACACTGCGAGGTTGTCTCTTGCACGACCCAAGAGATTACTCCTGAACCAAGACTAAATTGCATAGCCTGTTGTTTCGAGCGCCGAGTGTTTCGTGATCTCCTGCATAATCAGCATTGCAATATCCTTCCAACTTGATAATTTCACCTCTCTGTAAAAGATCCCATAATCGATTGTACCTTTGACATATCTCAATATTCTTTCGAAACTGCTCAAGTGAGGTTTTTAGGCTTCTGCATAAATCGGCTGACTTACTCTAACTTGCAAGGAAATGTCCGGCCGTTCATTAGTGAGATAGAATTTAGGCTTCCCACTAGTTGTTATACATAGTAAGCATCCTTCGAGATCATTCCCTTCATTGAGCACACAGCTCGACATTAGCATCCATTGGAGTAGATATCGGCTTGCATTCCATCATTCCAAACCTCTTCAGAGATCTCTTGCATACTTCTGTTTCGAGGTACAATAACCTTTCCTTGGCTTCTCTCTATCTCCAATCCAAGGAAATGTTTCTGAGCTTTTCCTAGCTCTTTCATTCTGAAACGAGTAGGCCAAATTCTCTCGATGAGTTGAATCTCTTCAATGTTTGTCGCCAGTGACTATTAAATCATCAACGTAATAATTAGCACATATACTAGTCTTTCCTTCCCGATCTTTTACAAATAAACGGAGTCTGCTTTAGTGCCATAACATATCGATTCTTGACAGGAATTCTGCATCTGCCATACCAGGGCCCTCGGTGCTTGTTTTTAGGACCATAGAGAAGCTTCCTTAGCTTGACACATAGTTAGAATTTTCACGACTTCTAACCCTGGTGGTTGGCTCCATGTGATTCACGATCAACTTCACCATGTAAGAATTGGCATTCTTCACATCCATCTGCCACAAAGGCCATGACTACTAAGCTGCTAAAGCTTAGTAATACTCGCACAAGTCATGATCTTGGCAATGGAACTAAATGTTCTCATCATAGGTCCAAGCCATTACTGCTAGAAAATCCACGAGCAACTAGTCTTGCTTGTAATGCGCTCCAATTGATCCATCCGGGCGAGTTTTGATTTTGATAGACCATTTGAAGAGATGGGGTTTCACATTTCTCTTGGTTTTGGCCACTAATTCCCATGTTTGATTTTTCCTCAAAGCGCAATTTCTCTTACATCGCCAGTGTCCACTCCATCTTCTTTGATGCTTCTTCATAAGTTGTTGCGTCCTTTAATGCTTCTTCATAAGTTGTTGGCTCCTTTATCTCTGCTATAGCAGCATTTGCATATTTTGGATTAGGCCTTCTTTCTCGACCCGATCGCCGAAGTGGAGGATAATCTGGATCTTGTTCTTCTTGACTTGGCTGCTGTTGTTCGTATGCACCTATCTTCCATGGGCTCTTCGATTTCTTTTGAACTTTGGATGGCTCTGCTTGACCTTTCTCTGGGATGAACTCTCCCTCTCCTATCTTCTTTTTAACTTTGTCTTGAATTTCTTTTGAGTCTGGTAGCAAGGTTGCTTGAGATGACCACCAAGTTCTTCATCTCGAAGACCCACATTTCGTGAAATATGGCACTTGTTAGTTATAGGATTCACAAAGGATCACAACATCTCCAGCCTTTTCTTTGCTCATCATAACCAACAAATATGCAGCGAAGTGCCTTTTTGTCAAACTTGCTTCGAAGTTCATCTGGAACGAAGACATAACACACACATCCAAAAACATGAAAATGACTTACAGTTGGTTTAATGTTCCACAGTTTCTGGAATGGGGATGTAAACTCCATTCTTACTTGAGGTAGTCTATTGGTGACGAACACAACTGTCTTTATGCACTCTGCCCAAAATCTAGCCGGCACATTCTTCGTATAGAGCAAACTCCTGCAAATCTCCACTAGGTGTCGATTCTTTCTCTCAGTAACTCCATTATGCTGCGGTGTTCTTGGACATGTGAATTGCCTTCGAATGCCTTGCTCTTGGCAATATTTAGTGAATTCGTCAGACGTGTACTCTCCACCATTGTTGGTGCGAAGGCATTCTAATTTTATTTCCGACTTCTTTTTTCAACTTTCTTCTTGAAAGCTTTGAATTTTTCAAAAAGCTTCCGACTTCTTCTTACCATGAAATCTACCCAAATATATCTCGAGTAGTTCATCGATGAAAGTAATCATGTACCTCATATTACTATTTGTAGAGTTGCTTGATCCGTCCTCAAGAACATCTTGAATGTATTAAACTCCAATGGCCACCTTTGCTTCTATGTTTTGACTCTTCAAAGGGAAGTGATGAGCTTTTCCATACTGCAATCACTGGCATCCAGCACATATAGTGTCTTCTCGGCATTCCAACTGAGGAAGACCTTTAAGCATGGACTTCTTCATCATCACCTTAAGCTTGTGATAAGTAACATGTCCCAGACGAGCGTGCCACAAGTCAGTTGTCTCATTCTTTCTTGTTCGGTCAACATAGGCTTCTTGTGCTGACATGACGTAGATTGATTCTACTCGTCGTCCTTCCATGACTGGACCTCCGATTAATTTAAGGTTACGATAAACCTTAACATTATCAGGACCGAACACCACATAATTACCGGAATTACCTGCACTTGCTATTTGTGATACAGAGAGCAAGTTTTTCTTCATCTTTGGCTCATGGTAAACCATCTGTAACTCCATTTTCTCCTCACTAGAGGGAGAAACAATGGTTGTCTTTCCAATATGAGCTATTGGTAATCTCGTGTTATTTGCTGTGACTACAACACGACCCCCATCATAATCGGATACATCCGATAATTTCTCCTTGTTTCCTGTCATGTGAATAGAACTTCCAGAATCAACTATCCAATCATCATCATAGTTGATTCTATCACTTATAGATATTAATGATGACTCCTACTCGGGTCCTTTCATCATCATCTCTACTGGCTTCTGTGGCAAATATTCTTCCTCCTGAACAAAGAAACTATGAATATCCCATTCCTCTTCACTTTGTTTCCTTCCTTCACTTTGTTGCTCGTTCCTGGGTTGAAATGTTTGTGTTTCCTTCTACTGAACTCGTCTGCTTCGACATTCTCAGGGCGAAATGTCTCTTTTTGTTGCAACTTATAGCAACGATCATTTTTCTTGCCAATCAATCTTTCCTTTGTCCTAGCCTTACTCTCCCTTGCCTTGTGATTGGTCTCCAACTTTTTGGTTTCTCCATCCTTGTTGATTGCTCCTTTATTTTTCCACCATCCTACTCTCGGTTCAACGTTTCGAAATCCCTCTTTTTTAAGCAAAGACGAGGCTTTTTCATCATCCTTCAAAGGCTTACATTTAGACATTTTTTCGTCTAAAGTCCTCTTTCATTGGACAAGATATTCTCTAACTCGTCTAAGGTTGGTTGTGTAGCCCAACCAAGAGTAAAGCAGTCATAAGACCCTTAAATTCAAGGTCTTAGACCGTGGATGATGATCCTCCTCATCCTTGTCCCTCGTTGATCCTCGTTGTCTGGATCTAAATTTTGAAAATCCTCATCACTAAAGATTTTAAACTTTAGAAAAAGTATTGACTTACAGTGAGGTTATGTTGCGAGATTGAGAACAACTCATTTCGAGCCGTTGCAATTTTTGCTTCGTTCTTCTTGGCGAAAGCAGACTTGAGAATGTTCCCATGCTTCCTTGGTGTTTTAGCCGACTTGATCCGTTGCATCTGCTCAATCTTCCTACTCATTGTCAGCACATAACTCGCCTTTCCCCGCATTTTGTCCTCCCACTCTTCAGAGCCTGTCGCATCCCCAACTGGTGGTGGTAGTATTAATAGTATTATCTCCTCCGACGATATCCCATAAGTCTTGACCTATGAGATAATATCTGATACGGGTACTCCAGTTCCCGTAATTGTTGTTATTTAGCTTCTTGATGCTATTCGCGACTCCAGAAAAATCCGCCATAAGGTACTGGTGTTCCTGACACTAACCAATGCACAACGGTCCTTGACCAATCAAGATCACAATCCTTGCTTGTGAATCTTGATTTAACAACAGTCCCCGACTATTAATTCCAGTAGAGTAACAATACTCTACACTTGTAAATGAACACCACAAAATACCAAGGCTACAACTACTACCACCACAACTAGGCTCTGATACCACTTGTTGGGATTAATGCTCTGATACCACTTGTTGGATATAAATGTAGTGATAAACTCCAATATTGATTAATCATTTATAACACCAAGAATAATAACGGGAAAGGCAACCAAAATAATACTAACACAAAACACCAAATATAATTGTATTAATAAGAAGCAAACACTCACAAAGCTTAAGGAACACAAAGCTTAAGGAAAAGATTACTTACTTGGTTTTTGCCTTGTGCTTGCTTTGTTTGCTTTGGTTTTTACAAATGAGGTGGAGGGAATGGTACATTTATAGGCATTTCCATCCTCCTCAATGTACGGCTAAGATTTGTCTACAAAAATGGACAGTTTAGATTACCATGGAGAATTCTAGAACTAAATGTAGACATTAATAACAAACTTACTTGGTTTTTGCTTGGTGCTTGCTTTGTTTGCTTGGTTTTTACAAATGAGGTGAGGGATGGTATTTATAGGCATTTCCATCTCCTCAATGTACGGCTAAGATTTGTCTACAAAAATGGACAGTTTAGATTACATGGAGAATTCTAGAACTATGTAGACATTATACAAAATATCTTTTGGGTGGAGTAATATGGAGTATTCTAGAATGCGGGCTTGGACCTTAAACTTTGGGCTTAAGGCTTCCCAAGTCTTGGCTTATTATAGCAGCCCATTTTGGTGGTGACTAAATTAATCGGTGATATTTTAATAAACAGAATGTCCTCTTCCTCGCCTCAGCAGCGCTTCCAGCCAGTGCTAGTAGTCAAGCGAGAAGCTGCACTCATTTTTCGATTGAAGCAGCTCCATCCCAGTCCTCTCTCTCGCTTCCGGAGACACTTGTTTGATAGGCATCACTCCTGTCTCTCTCTCTCACTCTCTCTCTCTCTCTCTCTCTCTCTCTCTCTCTTCCGGCGAGTGCAACAAAGAGCAAGCTGCAATTTTGTTGTTCTGGTCGGCACAGTCCCTTCAGTGTCCTCCTCGTTTTTTCGGTGGAACTGAGTTCCTACCATTGAAGCTGTTTTCGATCACTGTAACCGGAAATTATCAATTTCCAACGCTTTTTGTAGCTAGGTAAATTAACTTGCAACCCTTCCCAGTATATTTCATGAATTTTATTCTTTACAATTTATTTGGCACATAAATTGGATTTTCATATAGAAACATCTAGATTACCGACTTGTATATTGTTGTCTTGGTAGAGAAAATTAATAATTTTTATTTGTTGCATCAGCTAGCTTAAGTGGGTCACTGAGGTGTGAGAGGGCGGTCTTCAATACCGTCGGCTATGTATAGGAGATTGCCCCGTGTGCATCTAATGATATATGATATGAAAAACCACGAGGTGATCGCCTGTTGGTATGAAAAAGAAAAGAGAGTATAAAAAAATGAGAGGACTGGTCAAGTGAGGATTAGACTGGTCGGCCATGTATGGGGATCGGTTCCCTAGTGCACACTTTTGAGAGGGCAGCCATGTGCGAGGACAACTCGTCGGAGGTTTCGATGATACCACTTACCAATTTCCACTTGTTTGATTATTTGAATGTGTAATTACTTGTGGTTGCTTTGTTGTGTCATGGGCTTGACTAGCTGAGTGTTCATTATAGTATTTTAGGAAGCATTTCGTGTGAATGTCTGTTTTATGCATTATTTATTATTATTCACCGAGTTGCAAAATTCACTCCTCTCTTATTTAACTTTTCAAGAAGTAGGATTCTCGTCGAGTCAGCTAAAACTCTGCATCCTTCTCCACAGGGCTATAGAAGTAAATTTCTAATTTTGGTAGTTACTTAAAATTATGTATCTTTGTAGATATAGGCACTATTATTTCTAATTATTATTGAACTCCGAATTTGTAGGACTTATATGCATCCAATCGTGTGTTAAAATGGGTGTACCAACCCATAACCTTATGAATGTTTCAATTATTTATCTAAGTGCATGTATAACCAGCTAGCCCATATTATGAATGATGTATATTATAATTAGGCCCGAACTATGAGTTATTTGAGATGTTAAAATTGGGCCAGGAATATGTGATTATTAGATTTATATATAACATAATTTGGGCTCATTGTTCCTAGAAACTCGTGGGCACGAATGGTCTTTGTGGTTTAGGCTTACTACGGGCCTCGAGAGCTTTATGCTTCGTAGGATCGGCTCACAATTTCGGGTCGTGACACTTATAATATTCAATTTTATTATGTAGTTAAAAATAGCAAACTACAAAACTAGATATAAACATTATTTAAGAAATCACTAGTTACCATGGTTTATATCATAATTTAGAAACCTTTTACTATGGTTTGATATTGATTTTGATCAATTCAAATTTCAATTTAAGATTGAACCATAATCATACATATAACTCTCCATGCAATTTAGAATTGCTTGTTTTGGTCAAGAGAACAGCTTCAGGATATGCTAGAGGTTGACCATTTTCACGATCTTGAAGTGTAAGTATGATCCTCTGTATGTTGTCTAATAACACCATATAGTTAAGCCTGACCATTCAAAATTATAGACCTTATATATATTGTAAACTACTTCAAAAGTGGAAGTAAATTAGAACAAAAATTTTCCTTATTTGTCATTTTGTAGCTTGAAAACAATCCTAATTTGATCCATGTTGATGGTAGACCATCCTTCAAAACGTTCCATTATAGTATATGTGTAAAATCCTGAGCTGCCACATCGCAATATATATCTACAGAAATTCAATCACAATTAGGACTGAAATTGACTTCTGAACTAGTCCTAAGATTACCAAATTTGGTTTCAATCAGAACCATCAGATCCAATTTAGTCTTATCTTAATTATTTATAGAATTGTTCTTTCATAACTGTTGTTTTTATCAATAGTTTCGAGTTGATTCCAATTATAGAAAATAGAAACTCGAATCGATCTCAGTCCTTCAATTTTGGTTTGATTTAAAATTGAAACTTTTATACAGTTTTTATCCAACTCTCCGCATTAAATTTTTCAATTTAGCTTTAATTCGAACTAGACAGGTGCTAGCCTACTACCAATACATCTTATTTGTTGAAAAAAAAATATATCACAAGAAAATCATACGTTTTGTCTATGTTTAGAGGAACTATGCTATTTATAATGGAAATGTCCCATTTTTTATTGAAAGAAACTTCCACTTGGTCTTCATTTTTTGTTATACCACTAAAATTTTCTCCTTCTAACCTGTAAATTATTCATATACAATTCAAGTTGAGAACCAACATGTGTAGAAGTCCCTTGTATGTAGTTACTTGTTCAGGAGGAGATTTACTTGTCAAAAATGTCCTCAGCCCCTGGTTTGCACTAAACAATGTCCCAGTAACTGCATAGTGAATTAAATTTTTGTTAGGGACATAATTGGTACATGATAAAATTAAAGAATTGAATGTTGTAAAATATAATTAATATAATAAATGAAAAGTTTATTTATTAACATTGTAAGATACTATTAAGTTTTTTTTCTTTGGTATAAACTAGACAGATAATTTCCAGCTCACTGAATCAATACTAAAGTCCAACCAAACCACTAATGGATAAAGTATTCCCAATAAATATTTATTCTATTTATAAAAATGAAACTCTCGACTTCACTTAAAATATACTAACAAAAGTTTAAAAATGCTTTAACCAAAATGAGAAGTGCAAATGCATATATCTACATACATATCCACGATCATCTTCTGCATTTTTAGTTTCTAGTATATTCTCAATTCCATTATATTTTATTCTAGTGACAAAATCATTTGACTTGGATAAAGTGACTTGAATAATTCCATCATCGACCGCCGCTTAAAAAGAGAAATCCAATTGTTATACATAGCTTGGCATGAACAATATTAGGCTTTTAAGAAAAGAAAACTAAGGATTCATACTTACAAATTTAGACTCTTCACACAGTACAACTCCAGCGGATAAAGTTTTCCTACAAACAAAGAAAATGTTAACTCTCAAGAAAAACTTAATTAAGATATGTAAAATAATTTTTTAATTAAAATAAGTAAATTCTTACCTTTGAGGAAAATTGAGTGGAGAACAAAAACTCAATTGCATTACATTTAGTAACCATATGCAAGTAAATATTTTCGAGTGCATGCAAATAGAACAACATGTCTTCAAATCCATGTGTTAATTCTGTGTTTGGAAAAGAGGATTCTTTTCGAGGAAAGAAAATATGTGAAAGGAATATCAAGGGAAAGGATATTCCCTTACTTAAAAACAAGTGCGAAAAATATCAAAGCAACCTCTCCTTTTCAAACAAAGTTTATGAATTTCAAAGAGAACTAAAACAAAATGAGATGATCTTTATTATATTTATAATTAATAAATAACCAAATATACGGTAATAACGAAACTCATTGATAAAATTATGGTAATAATGTGTACCATAAATCTATAATTAAAAAATTATTAATTTAGGTATTTACCTTCACAACTAAGAGAGGACTAGCACATGGTGAAATTGGAAGGCAACAAATAATTATTTAACCTTTATTTAATTGAATCAAATAAAAATGTAGAAGGCCATTCTTCACCAAATCTTTTTTCAAACTAAATTAATAATTAGCTGGAAGGTATGCGATTGTCTCTTCTTTGAGGAGTATTTGTCCCTATTGTATTTAGGGTTTGTCCTTCTGCCATGGATGATGATAATATTTCTGTAGAAATGGCCAACTTGAATGTTGGCGAAGTCGAAGAGGAGGATCTCGTGTTTGAAGAGGATGTGGTTGCTCCCGCTGAAGATCCAAAATTCTGTTTAGTTGGACGTTTCCTCACGGAACGCTCGATCAATTTTCAGGCAATGCGACAGACAATTGCCTCACTTTGGCGTCCTCTCATGGGAATGCAGGTCAGAGAGGTTAATGGGGTGCTGTATCTTTTCCTTTCCCTCACGGAACGCCTCGACTATTTTCATTTTCAGGCAATGCGACAGACAATTGCCTCACTTTGGCGTCCTCTCATGGGAATGCAGGTCAGAGAGGTTAATGGGGTGCTGTATCTTTTCCAACTTTTTCATGAAGTTGATGTGCACCGTATTTTGGATATGTCCCCTTGGACATTTGATAATCAACTCCTACTCTTGGATCGGTTGGGCGATCACCCTTCTCCCTTGAACGTTCCTCTGTTTTATTTTCCTCTATGGGTGCATGTAACGGGTTTGATGCCAGGGTACCGATCTGAGCATATTCTCAAGAATATAGGGAATCGCCTCAGGGAGTTTATTGAGGCTGACCCTACTAATTTTTCATCCTCTGCTTGGGATTCCTATTTTCGCATTAGGGTGAAATGGGATGTCCGTCGTCCGATTCGTGACAGCCTCACTCTAAGGTTTGGACAAAAAGTTTGTTTTACAGTGAACTTTTGCTATTTTGGACAAAAAGTTTGTTTTACAGTGAACTTTTGCTATGAGCGACTGCCCTCTCTGTGTTTCATATGTGGTTTCTTTGGTCACACTGAGAAGTTCTGCCCAAAGCTTCTAGATTTTGAGCCTGGAAAGGCAGTTAGAAGGTTCAGTTCGTCTCTTCGAGCCCCCTCTCGACGTGCTCAAAAGAATGTCGGGGAAAAATGGCTCCAGCCAATGGAGGTTTCCGGTGAGGCTTCATGGCAACAATCAGATAAGGATAGGGAAGCTAATCCCAAAAATCAAGGATTGGATGGCGTAGTTCAAAATTCAACTGAGAACGTGACTGGAAAGAATTCTGATGAGGAAGGAGTGTCAACCAACATTTACTGCAATCCTTTGGCAGTAAATCATAATACCCTTCCTAATGTTTTGGAGTTGACTGAGGAAGATTCGGATTCCCTTAATGAGGTCACAGTGGGGGAACCGAAAAGGAAAAGAGTGGGCTTGGATCTTCCCAACTTGGGGGCCCTGGGTTTTGTTCCTAAACCGAGCATGCCTATTGATCCCAAAACCAGTGTATCGGCCGGTTCGACTCGAACCCGCCGCACGAAATGAGTTGCTTAAGTTGGAATTGCCGCGGGTTGGGCAACTCGCGGGCTCTACAACATTTACAGTTTCTTGTCTCTGAAAAGAACCCTGTATTTGTTTTTTTAATTGAAACTATTTGTTTGTCTTCTAAAATTAATGAAATAAAAGAGCTTTTGGGTTATGATGATTTTTTAGCTGTGGATTGTTCTGGTCACAGCGGTGGTTTAGCTTTACTGTGGAAATCTGTTGACTCAGCTACCCCTCTTAATCTCTCTAAAAGATGTATTGATGTTGAAGTTACTATGAACTTATTTGGCTCGTGGAGGTTTACAGGTTTTTATGGCCAACCAGATAGAACTAGAAGAAGTGAGTCCTGGGTCCTACTCAAAAACTTAGCAGATTGTAGCTCTCTCCCTTGGGTCTGTATTGGGGATTTCAATGATATTTTGAGTCAGAATGAGAAAAAAGGAGGTCATCGTCAACCTCAGAATCTTATTGATGGCTTTAGGGACTCTGTGTTGACCGCAGGCCTTAATGATTTTACAATGGGAGGGTATCCCTATACTTGGGAGCATGGGTATCCCTATACTTGGGAGCATGGAAGAGAGTCGGGTTGCCTTATTGAATCTAAGTTAGACCGGGTTCTTATTACTGATTCGTGGAGAGCTCTCTTTCCTTTAGCTAGAGCTTATACTCTAGACAGTACCTCTTCTGATCATCTCCCTATTTTCCTTGAGATTCGTAAATTAATCTCTCGATCTTCTGCAATTCATTTTAGATTTGAAAACTGGTGGCTGCGCAACCCCGAATGTAAAGCTCTGGTTCAAGCTGATTGGGATCTTTCGAATGGGCAAGATATTCTTAACCGGTTAAGCTCATGTGGCTCTACTTTGTTAAATTGGGGCCAGCGATTGCGAAATAAACATAAGGTGGAGCTTGATGTTTGCCGGAGAACAATGAAGCAGCTTCGGGGTATTCGTAATCTTAGTGCTACCAATAGATTTATTGAGGCTCGGAATCGATTTAATGAACTTTTAGATGAACATGAAGTTCGATGGAAGCAGAGGGCAAAGGTATTTTGGTTACGTGAAGGGGATCGCAATACCAAGTTTTTCCACGCTGCTGCTACGGCAAGGAAAAAGAAGAACCTTATCTCTCGTTTGATGAATGCCAATGGAGAATGGATTGAGGATAGAGATGCTTTGGGTTCACTGCTTACAGATTACTTCTCGGGTATGTTCTCTTCTTCTCCTGGTATTACTGATTCGGTTGTGGATGTTATGCCAGCTTGCATTACAGATGAAATGAACAATGAGTTGTTGGCTCCTTATTCGAATGATGAGATTAAATCTGCTGTGTTCAGTATGCAACCTGATAAAGCCGCCCAGGTTTTTGTTAGAGCGGTTTCAATCCGGCATTCTAACCAGAATCATTGGGATATTTGTGGACCTCTATCTGTGCTGATTGGCATTTTGCATTTATTTTCTTGAGCAACGTTGTTTCCCTGCAAATTTGAATAATACTTTGCTTGTGTTGATTCCTAAGAAAGGTGTGCCGGAAACAACAGGGGATTTAAGACCCATCGCTCTCTGTAATGTTCTTTACAAGATTATGAGTAAAGTTGTTGCTAATCGATTAAGGAGAATACTGCCTCTGATTATTTCTCCTTCGCAAAGTGCCTTTGTTATGGGTCGAAGTATCCAGGACAATAGCATCATTGCTTATGAATTGATGCATTTTTTCTTAAATAGAAGAAGAGGTAAAGAGGGCTTTGTGACTTTAAAGATGGACATTTCGAAATTCCGAAGGCGTATGGATAAACTTTGAATGGTCCTACATTTTTTTTTTTTTTTTTTTTTTTTTTTTTTAAAAATTAACTGCTGTCCTTCTAAAGATGGGTTTTTCATCCGCTTTGGGTGAATTTAATTCAAATAACTGTAATTTCCTCTGTTAAATACTGGATTTCATATGAAAGGCACTCCTTTGGGTCGATTATTCCATCAAGAGGCATACGGGCAGGGCGATCCCATAATCGCCAAACTCTTTATTCTTTGTGCAGAGGTTTGGAGCAGGTTAATACAAGCTCAAGTGATAAGAACGTTTGGCAAATGGCTGTTCTTTAGCCCGTGGTGCTCCGACGATTCATCATCTCTTCTTCGCAGATGATAGTTTGTTAGTTTTTCGGGCTGATGTAATGGAGGCTTCTATGGTTAAACAAGTTATTGCTACTTATGCTCAAGCTTCGGGCCAACATATCAACTTGAGAAAGTCTTCTGCTTGTTTCTCCAAGAATGTGTCTGCTGATTTGCGGGGTGAATTGTGTTCTGTATTGGGTGTTGAGGAGAAACCTGACTTGGGTATTTATCTAGGTCTTCCCACTAGGGTGGGTATTAACAAAAAAGAAGTCTTTGCTTTCTTGAAAGACCGTGTGTGGAAGAAGCTCAATTCATGGAAACGTCGTTGTTTATCTAATTTATCTAAGGCAGGCAAAGAAGTCAATGTTAAAAGCTGTATTACAGAGCAAACTCCCAAAATTATGTGATGGAACCTTGTTTGTACTACCTAAGACTTTTTGCTCATGAAATTGCAGCGGTTGTTGAGTAACTTTTTGGTTAACTTTTGGTGGGGTAAAGGTAAAAATCATGATAAAGGTTTGTGTTGGGTGAGCTGGGATAGAATGAGTAGACCAAAGTGCTTTGGGGGTCTTGGTTTTAAAAAGCTTCATGAGTTTAATATTTCTATGGTGGGCAGAAATGCATGGAAGCTCCTATCTGCACCAAATTCTTTTGTTGCTCGCCTTCTCAAGGCTAAGTATTTTCCCAATACGGACTTTTTGAATGCTCAATTGGGATACAACCCGAGCTTTGTTTGGCGTAGTCTTCATGACTGTCAAAAGCTGATTCGTAAGGGGGCTTGTAAGAGAATTGGCAGAGGATCCTCTACATCAATTTGGAATGACCCTTGGCTTTACATGACCGAATCTTTGAGGGTTACTACTCCTATGCCTGTGGACACAGATTTGTCTATTGTAGCAGATTTAATAAGTAATGGCTCTTGGAGGTCTGATGTTCTGCTTCATCAGTTTTGTGAGGCAGACAAGGAGGCAATTCTTTCAATTCCAATCAGCTCTCGTTTCCATGAGGATAGTTGGTTCTGGAAATTCGAAAAGAAAGGCCTATATACTGTTAAGAGCTCCTATAAAATATTGACTCCTGTAAGTCCTTCTTTTGCTACCTCTGATTTTTCTTCTATGTGGTGTAAGCTGTGGAATTTGCAAATACCTCCTAGATGTTATTTTCTACTGATGGTTGGTAAGCTGTGGAAAATTTGCAAATGACCTCCTAAGTGTCGAAATTTTTTATGGCGGTCTGTGTCATTTGGAAACGCCATCTGCCCACCATTGTACCAGGGCACTTTCAACATCGGAAAGAGTGTCCAATTGTTACTTGGTCCTGATGTATGTTGAGTGGAGTGTGGAATGCATGAGGGAAACGTTAGTAGCATAGCTATTTTTGTTACTTGCCACTTTTTGCACGTGGCTATCCTGCTGGTCTGTCTATCTGAGATGGTCTGTGGCCAGCCGGTAGCGTACGCGCTCTCTGGGGGCCAAAATATTCGATTGGAGCTGGGTTTAGTTGCGTTTATTTGGAGGCAGGGGATCTGCAAATAGCAATGATTTGATTGTTAAAGAGTATTTTGGCAATGATTCTTTATGTGCTCTTGTGGGAGGCTCGAAACCAGCAGCTGTTCTGGAAAAGGGGGTTATTTCAAAGAACCAAATGGCAGCGTTAAGCGGGATAAAGCGTGTTCTGGTTTGTTAGAATGACTGGAGAAACGAGGCTGGCAAACTTGGTACAGAAGAACACATCAGCCTGCAGCAGTGGCGTGCAATCCGTGGTCACGTCCACGCAAGAGGGGACCTTGAAGATTATATGTGGACGGGTGCTTTGGTTTCCTCAAGACTGGGTTGATGCGATTTTCGGGTTGATGTGGCTCAGTAGATATGCAATGTGGTGCTTTTATGTGGTGTGGCTCTTTCGCAATCTTCGCTTGGTTGCTCCTCACTTGAAACCCAGGGTTCTGTGGAATCTGTGTGGCTATTCTATGAGGCCTTTATCTTGGATAAATAGGAGAAAAGGCTAAGGGCAATTCTAGTTTAGGGTGGAATGCAGTGATGCTGCATTGACTGAGTGTGTCCTGGGTGCGGAAAGGTCCTGGAGTGGTCGAATTAATGTTTGTGATGTCTAGTGTTGGTTTGTATGTATTGAGTTGGTAAATCTCTGCACTGTAGTGAGCTTAGACGATGTACATAATCTTTCTTATAGATTCGGGGATTAGATTTCGTGCTGAAATGATATCAGTCCTAGATATAGGGTTGGCTAGCATAGAGCTGTGCTTCTCATGCGCAGACAGATCCTGTGTGGTTTGGGTGTGTCTCCCGCTTCGCACGCTGTGTTATTTCCGGATGGTCTTTCTTGCTGTTTTAACTCGACAATTTACCACATTTCCTCAAAGTAAAAAAAGAGAGACTAGCACAGCCGTGGTTTTAGCTGCTCCTATTGATGATTGGCATATTTGGTTGGAGAACATTATACTGGTGAAGATAAGGTAAAGAAAATCGCCTTAGATAGAGGTATGGGTTAAAAATTTGTATAATTATAGGTATAAGCAAACTGATGATGCAGCTGAAATGATTTAAAAGCATACATATCTCTAGTTCTGTGTTCTGGATTAAAAGGGTTAATCGTTACTGACAAAATCTAGGTGTGAATCGTCATTTAAAAATTTTGTGTAATGTTCTTAATTTGGGAGCAGATTTTATGTTTACAGTATTTACTATAAAGCGGAAACGATATTGTCTTCACTCGCGATAATATCTAATGATACAGCTCATAGGTTGGCTAGAGCTTGTCTCATGGAGACAGATCCTGTGGTTTGGGTTGTCTCCCCTCCACCTTGTATTTCGGATTCTTTCTTGCTGTTTTAATATAATCTACCACATTTCCTCAAAAAAAAAAGAGAGGACTAGCACATGCATTGTTTAGCTTTCTAATTATGATTGGATTTGTTGACATTATAGTAAATAATTAAAAAATCGCTTAGATTAGGTATGTAAAAATTTTAATTATAGGTATAAAAACATGATCACTGAAATTTATTTAAAAATTCAACAATATTTAGTTCTTGTTCTGATAAATTAATCTTACTTGACAAAATCTAGTGAAATGAATCTCATAAAATTTTGTGTAATTTCTTAATTTGAGCAATTTTATATTTACATATTTACTATAAACGAAAATATTTGTCTTCACTCCTAAATATCTATACAAGATATTGAAGCAAAAAAATAATTTTTAAAGTTATGAATTGAAAGTCAAAATGGTTTTTATGTTTTTTTAATTTTATCTTACAATTTACACGTTAATTGAGTTGAAATCACTATTATTATCATTAATAATATTAAATAATTTTTATTTTTTTAATAGTTAACTAAATAATTTATAATATTATAATATTATTTCAAATAATAAACTTTTGTAATTTCCTTTTTATAATTTAATAATTTTTTCACTACATTAATTCACTTATGTATCGTAATGTCAAAACATTAAAGTGTTGAGGTAGCAAAAGAAATAATTATAAAGTGCTGAGTTGGCAAGAAAAAATGATTTTTATATTAATTTTTAATAATATTATAATTTTTCAATAAATTTTGATTTATAATTATAAATTTTGATTTATAATTTTTTCAAAAAACTGAAGATTTTTTCATAATGCAGTATACTTATAAATAAAGCTAAGCATGGATTTTTAAAAAAATGTTGAATTAAAGTTATAAGGTTTCTAATTGAATTAAAATAAAAATTTCCAATCGATTTAAATTTATCAAATTAAAATTATTTAATAGAGCTGTAATATTGCAACATTGAGGACCAACAAAAACACCAGCAGAACAAAACTCAAGAAGCTAAGAGCCGCGGTTGGTGTGCTAACCCTCACTTGAATTAACTGTTGGAAAATAATTCAAGTCGCAGTATTTCTGAATTTCAGTTATTTAATTTATGCTACTGTCCTATTTTATTATTAGCAGTGCAGTATCATGTGTCAAGTAGTTGAGATATTGTAAAGATATTTTACTTAGTTAAGTTGGATTATAAAAACGAGTCAAACTGATTAATTTAATGTGTCTATTTAAACATCAATGTAACACTTTATTTATTTATTTATTTATTTATTTTACTATGAGTCAAATATTTCAATTGTTGGGTCTACCTTAATCAGATGTCTCGAGTTCAAACTCTGAGTATAGAGTTCTTTTAAAAACTCGGAAGGGAACATCTTGCCTTCTTTTGTGGGTTTATCTGGTGTGAATCAAGATTAGTAGAACTACTGGGCTTCCGATACCAAATGATTAAAATAAAAA
Organism: Jatropha curcas; assembly: GCF_014843425.1. The sequence continues at coordinate 18,709,444 of NW_023590789.1, read as the reverse complement.
AATATATATTTCAATTGTCAACCAAAAATGGTTCGGTTTTTATTCCTACCTTTTGTAGAAGATGTAAAGAGTAAGAGATCTGAAGTTCGAATCCTCTTCACCACAAAAATTATGACCAATTTAATAAATGTTATTCAAATGGAAAAGCTGTCTCGTTATTTTTTTCGGTCCATTGGATTTCCCTTGTATCCAAGAATATTGTCAATCAAGTGTGGTTGGTCTTACTCTTTCTCGTTTATGTTACAGACATTCTTAGTCAAACTTTGCTTGTAAAGTTAAAAAATATATATATATTAACATAATAATTAATTTAATTAATATCGTCTTTCAAGATGTATTCCATTACATATATTGGTATAAATCACAAAGTAGTATAAATCAATATTCTTCTAATGAATCAATGAGAGAAAAATAGAATTTGTTATTAGATTAAGTTAAATTAATTTCATCTTCTACTTTGCCGTAAAGAATCAACAATATCATTTACGTATATAGTTAAAAAAACAAAAAAAAGGCAATTGACACGATAAAAGAGTTTTAAATTAAGAGTAGAGCTGTCAAAAAATTTTTAATCAAACAATATGAAACGCTAAAGTTAGGTGGGATTACGTTTTAATAAATGTTATTTTATCTACTAACTATTTTACATACTATCTTACCGAACGATGATCTATAAAAATATATATATTTTAATTCTTTCCTCTAAATAATATATACTACTTTCAAATTTTTGAATATTTCCTTATTTATAAAGGACCTATATTTATCTATATAAATTTTTTATTTTTTTTATTTTTTCAAGTTTTAATTAGATATATATTTTCTTAAAAATTCTTTTATCTAAATAGATATATACCACTTTCAAAATTTTGAATATTTCATTATTTGTAAGATACTCATATTTATGTGTATAAATTTCTTTCTTTTCTTTATTTTTGTATGTTTTAATTGGATACATTTTTAAAAAATTCTTTTCACTAAGTAGATATATACCACTTTCAAATTCTTGATATTTCCTTATCCGTAAATTATCCATATTTATCTATAAAAATTTCTTTCTTTTATTTATTTTTTTTATATTGTAATTGGATATATATATTTTTTGAATTATTTTCTCTAAATAGATATATACTACGATAAAAATTTACCGTATTTATCTATATAAATTTCTTTCTTTTCTTTATGTTTCTATGTTTTAATTGGATATTTTTTGTTAAAAAAAAATACTAGATATATATCACCACTTTCAAATTTTGAACTTATCTGTAAAACTTTTTTCTATAAATAGATATACACCACTTTCTATTTTTTAATCTATTTAAGTTATATATATTAAATTAAACTAAAATATTTTTTTGGAATTAATATAAATTTATTTTTGAACTTATCTGTAAAACTATCCATATTTATCTATATAAATTGCTTTCTTTCTTATTTTCTTTGTCTTGTAGACATTAATTATTTAATAGTAATATTTATTACATTTTCTGTTGAATAATAAATAAAATAGTTATCTAATATATTATTCCATTGACTTATTTTTAAATCGTAAACTTTATTTGAATAGAATTATCTAATTATAAGATAGGGTGTTTAAATTATTAAAACTTGTAACTAAGACTATTACATATTAATTATTCTATAATTATTTAAAAATAAATTAATTCCATATTACAATTTCTATAATATGAAATTTTCAATAAAGCCCAGGGTGGAAAATAGATATTTTAATAATAAGATTAAATACAATTATTAAAGGAAAACGTTATTATCTAATTCAAGAAATGTTTAATTAGCATAGAAAATTTTTAATTAGACAAAAATACCATTTTTTCTATTTATTGCTATCATCTCCCATTATAATCATTTTGAAGTACTTAAATTGTTAAAAAATAAGGCAACGAAATAATACGCACAAATAATATTTCTTCATCTAGTTTAAATATAGACCCCATTTTGATTAAATCATGTGGTCAAACTAGAAAACAAAAAAGACACTTTTTTTTTTTTTTTTTGAAATAGACACACTATTATAGCATTAAACACACTCCCTCAAGCTATGCAATTTCTTAGAAATGACGATGCACTCTTGAATTATTGATATCAGACAGATTGTTATTACACGCGTGCATTTAAAGATACTTTGATACCATTTTTTTTATTTTTTGGAAAAAAAGGAAAAAAAAAAAAAAAGATTCCAGATCAAACCAAACAGAGTTGATTATGTTTTATAAGATACTTTTTTTTTTTTTTTTTGAAAAGACACACTATATAGCATAAACACACTCTACAAGCTATGCAAATCTTAGAAAATGAGATGCACTCTTGAATTCATTGGATATCAGATCAGATTTGTTATTACAGGTGCATAAAGATACGTTTGATACATTTTTTTTATTTTTTGGAAAAAAAAAAAAAAAGATTCCAGATCAAACCACAATTGATTATTGTTTTATAAGATATAGACTAAAAAAGAATAGGTGGGTTCTATTAGAAAAGAAATAAAAACTAAATATGATAACATAGTAAAATCTAACTTAAATGGAAAAAAATAATACAAAAATGTAGATACAAGCTATAACATTTGAAATACATATTTGATAATGATATTCTATCATTTCCTCAAACTAAATATTGTAATGCAATCCGAATGGGATAACTCAACGGAAAAGAGAACTTTCAGAGTTGTTCATCATGACTTAAGTCGTGGATTTGATCCTTTATAATATAAACTCTTAAATAGTCCCTTTGCCTCCAAGGGTGAGGAGGGATTTGTAATATAATTACTAATTGTTAATTCTCACGCATTGCATTAGGTTTTGAAAACACTCCCAATTTTATATGTTTTTGCAATTTCACCTTATTTTGACATTTTTTATCAATACTACCTCAATTTAAAGCTTTTATAATATCATCCTCAATTACAATTAATTAAAAATGGAATTGCAAATTAAAAAGTATTCCAATCTTTTTTTTCTAAATCATTATGTAACTCTAATTAAAATGGCCTAATATATCAAACTATCTCAAACTTTAAGAGTTACTGCAGTTTCACCCTATTTTAATTTATTTTGTCAATTTTACCCCATTTTCAATCTTTTATAACAATAACACCTTCAATTAAAATTAAGAATGGAATTGCAAATAAGAAAAGTATTTCCATCCATTTTTGATCACCATGTGATAATAATGAAAATTCAAAAAATAAAATTCGAAAAGAATTTCGTTAGTATTGATAGACACGGGATTATTCAGTCAAAAAGCTCACCTCGAAAAAGGATCATAAATGTTGACATGATATTAAGAAATAATACTCAGTGACCAACTTTACCTTATCCATGTATATAAAACAAACATTTTCCACAGAGAAAAGGTTAGTGATCAACAATACACCGGAACTAAAACTACTGTATCACTGTCGTATTGTTTGCAGATCATCAAGTATATATCAATTGATGCTGCACATATCAAATTTTTTATTTTTAATAACAACTTAATACATAGTATTGTGTTACTTACCGAAAAATTTTGGAGTACAAAATAAAAATTAAATTAACAAAATATTATTTTTTCCAACTTTGTATTTTCTTTGATATTATGTATATGTAATGAATGAAAAAAAATCTCAATTCTTGTAATTTTTTGATTGATAATATAGCTAATTATTATTTATTTAATTGAAAAATAAATAACTCCTTAATTATTTTAATTGCCAATTTTAACTATCATATTTCTACATCTAAATATGTTACCCACTAAATGTCAATGTAATTTAATATCCAAAAGACATTTAGTTTTTTTTTAATTAATTTTTTACTATTTATTTAACAATAGATACCATACTTAAAAAATGATAGAAATATTTTTTTATTTACAATTTCATTTTGTTGCAGTTGAGGATGCTATTGTTACGAAAGGTTGAAATTATGATAAAATTGCTAAAAATGTCAAAATAGAGTGAAATTGCAAAAGTGTATTTCAAAATAGAGTAAATTGCAAAAGTTTACAAGGTTGGGGTATTTTGATACGTTAGGCCAATAAAAATCTGAAAAAAATTCCATTAGTTTATATAAATAATGTTGCAACAGATTAAATTTTAATTTTTTAAAATGAATATGTTAATTAATAATTTAGTAAATCTCTAAGCATCGTATAAAAATTAAATTAGAAAAATATAATAAGGATGAAAAATCCTTATTGTTATAATTTTTTGGATTGACAATTATTATTCATTTAAGAAAAATAAAAAAATAAAATCTTAATACTTTAATTGCACTTATCTCAAATATTATATTTTTAAATCTATATCATGAATAATTTGATATTTAAAAAATTTTTTTGAAAATTTTATTTTCATTATTAATTTCTTTAAAAAAAGAATGAAAATATTTTTTATTTGCAATTTCATTTTTAATTGTAATTGAGAGTGTTACTGCTGTAAAATGTTGAAATGAGGTCAAATTGAGAAAAATGTCAAAATAGGTTGAAATTGCAAAAATATGGAAAGTTGGAATTATTTTGATACATTAAGCCCACATGTAATATTTTTATCATTGGAAAACCCATCATATTAAATTACAAAGACGGGAAAAAAAATAATCTATACTTGTTTTATTATCAATCTATATATATATGATTGGATTTACAGACTATATTTTTTTAGTAAAACAAGAATTTAAATACATATAAACAATAAATAAATTTATCTACATAAAAATTTCTTAATTTTAAGTATCTCTTGGTCCTTCTAAACGAATATAATCATACATGACACCATGGAATGGACCATCATCTCTTGATTGAGTTAGATAAATTGTATTGTCTCCATTGACAAGCTGATCATTAGGTACATTTATACTGTACGACCAATAGAGTCCATGGATTCCATGTCTTGCAATTGCATTATCTTTGCCTACTAACCCTGTAGTAAAAAAAGGTTGATCGGCACCGGCATTATTGAATCGCACCTATTGAACACATTATCAAATTACTATTATTCAAACATCAATCTATCAATAATTAATTAAAATATATTGGGCTTGTTGGACAAAATTAACTGCTTTAATAACGTTTTGTTATTCAAATAGCTTTTTATAAAAAGTTAAAAACTCATTATATGGGTTTAACTTTTATAAAAAGTTAACTTAACCTCTAAATAATAGTTAAAGCGCTATATTACCAAACACTATAAAAAGTAACGTTTTTAAAAAGTTGTTGTCAAATATAAGATAATTCAATTACTAGGTCATTAGTGCAATGGCAAAATTTCCAAGGAATACCTGGAGTTCAGACAATGTAGCTGATGCCAAGGCTAGCTGGAGAGTGTAGTTTCCACTTTGGTTTACATTTTTTAGTTCAAAAATGATCTGCCATGTGGTTGCTTCATATGTATTATTTCCTTTCTCTCTGCATTGCAAAAATTAGAATAAGAGGCATGGAACTTCAAGTAAAGAATTGATAGGAATAAAAATATGGGTGTAAAGAGTACCTAGTAACATGGGCAAAGAACCAATCTTGAAAGTAATTGTTGACTCCAACATTATATACAAGATCGTTCCTAGGATATAAATCAGCATATCTTTCCCATAAACCATATTGCCTAAATCTACAATTGAAGTTATTAATCAGGAAATAACTAATAAAGCATCAAGTATAGGGATGAAAATGGTAAATAATGTTGATGATAACTAACCTGTCTGTTGGGTGTTTGGTATATAATTTGTTCATGAGTGTTGGATATGTCTCTGGCACATAAAACTCGGAAGCTTTGCGGTCAGGAATTCCGATTTCCCATAGAGTTGGGCCATTTCTTGGAGGATCATGTATAAGGACACCCAATTTGATGCTAGACCCTACAATTAAAATTTTAAATCACTCCAATCATCTCATTAATTCTTTCTATAGTTTTATTTATTTGATTAGAAACTCCTTTTTTACTGCATTAGATATTCCAAAAGGAGAGGGGTTGTCAGGATCTTCATCAAAAAATTTCAGATTGAATTTGTTTCGACAAAAAAATAAGAAGATAGTCATACCTGGTTGGATGGTGATATTGAAGTCGTACTTGTAATCTCCCATTATACCAGGAACCCATGCATATAAACTGTAATTCCCAGCTCGAACATTTTTTATTAAGAAATTTCCTTTTCTACTAGCTTGAGTCCAAAATTGGTAACCCTGAAAAGAAATACAAAAATAAAATAGAAATTAAACTCAGCTATTAACTTCATTATTTCAGTACTACAAAAGTTCACACGACTAGAAAAGGTCTATTGCAACCTTTGCTTCCATTTGCCATGAGCCTAAATCTCCCGGTGCTGCCAATCCCACATAAGCAGAGCTAGCATACATTAACCTTTTGTTGATGTACCGGTCACGAACTATTAGCTGACCGGAAATAATCCCTCGTTGATCAGAATAAGGGAAGTCTTCAGATTGAGGAAAATCGTAAGGCCAACTTTTAACTTCAGTTGACATCTAAACAATGAATGTCCCAAACATGATTACTCAATAAATACATTTCATTCAGAATCCTCATGAATTGGAGTAATGTTAAGCTAGTTGACATATTTATATTATATACCTGTTGTTTAGCATCTTGCCAAAGAGTTTCTCGATCCTCAGAAGGTGATATAGAATTAAGATAGACAAAAACAGGGCCAAGAACTTTCTTCCATGCCTCTCCATTTCTATACTGTGTATTTAAGTCCTTCCCAGCATAGTGAGTACTGGTAAACATCTGCACACACGAATGGATAAGGTTGAATTTATTGACATTTGAATTGTCCAATAAAGTCAGGAAAAAAAAAAAAAAAAAAATTGCATAAAATATAAACTTACATTGAGGACAGTAGGGCCAACATGGGACGTAAGATCTTGTTTGATGGGCCCACCAACACGGAATTCATCAGTGGGTGTGATCATCCAAAACCCAACTGGTGGATCATCTGAAATCCAGCCATGGACCTTATTATCTTTATCTTCACACGAGTATTGGTACTTGTCATCTACCTATAACATCCACATAATATTCAGACGCTTAAAGGGAAATTAATACAAGATTTTAAAGAATGAACAAATGTTACCAATTTGTCAAAAGTAGTATATAATAAATCAATTTGGAACAATTTCAACATATAAAATAGCATAAACCTCAAGACAAGCAAATCTGTCTTCTTTGGAGCATTTTATCAAACACTTGACGACTGTTATTCCAATTTTTGTTTTGAAATTAGAGTTACCTCTCCTCTAAGGTCCGGATTGGTTGGATTGGTTAACAGCACAGCTTCAGGATAAGCTAAAGGCGAGCCCCTGATGCGATCTTCTGGCATTGGCATGATTCTTTGCCTATCGTCAGAAACCGCCATGAAATGAAACCTGACCATTGTTTCGTACATTATTTAGGAAATGGAACCCATAATTAATTTTCAATATGGCTTTAAATGGAGTTAATTAATGCATCAATTACTTGTCCTTCTGGAGCTTAAAAACAACTCTAATTTGATCCATGTCAACGTCAGGCCATCCTTCTTCGCGTTCTAATATGGTATACAAGTAAAGTCCTGAGCTGCCACGCCTCAGTATATACCTGCAAATTTTTAAATTAATAATAATTCTTTGATTTTAATTTTATATAAGATAATAAAATTTATTTTATTTTTTAATAATTCAAATCTCTCTCTTTAGCAAACATTGTGTGGTACTTTTTAGCCCGTAATATTATTTAAAAAAAATATTATCTTTAGATATATTGTGAAAGTTACACTAAAGTTTACCTTTTATCTACATTCAAAGGCACTGTGGATTCACCCATGGATGGTCTCCATCTTTTAGAAAATGAAACCTCTACTTGGTCTTCGTTTTCCATTACCACACTAAAATTTGTTGCTTGTAACCTGAAAAAGGCAGTAAAACGATAATCATATTGAAATAATCAGAGTATGGTTAACCTTAACTCTTCCTGCTTAAGTTTAAACAAACCCCACATAAACAGAAATTTAACCGAATTACAGTTAGATTAAATTAATTAATTTGATGGATATAATTAATATAATTACCTGTCATAGATGATACGATCTCCTGGTTTGTTCCAGACAACATCCCAATACCTGAATAGAAAATTACTAACTGTTAACAGTAATTAGAATTTCAAGTACATGGTAAAAGTAACAGTAAAAGTGAAAATAATGATGCTTAAATAATCAAGTACCCTCGATTATCTTCTTCATTATCAATTTCAAGTACGTTATCGATTCCTTTGTATTTAATTCCAGTGACATCACCTCCTGGAATCGACAAAGTGACTCGTACAATTCCATTGTCAATCACCACCTGAAACAAACATATAGCGAATTACAGAAATTTTCTATTTCTACAAACTGGAATAAGTTAGCTGTTAATAATATAAATTAAGAATTGATCCTGATGTTCCTTTTCTTTTTTTACTGTTAAACAAAAATTTAATGGCTAGCCAGCACGATGCACTCCCAGATAAAATTAGTCGCATAGCTAAAAATAGTATGAAAAATAATAATTGAAAATTAAAAAAAGAAAATCAGCAGCAAGAATGATTACTCGTTGATGCTTTGTTACTTGTAATTGCACCCCAATATAAGAGCTGTTATTGGTCGTCCTGAGTATTTTTCTGCACATAAAAAAAATAATATTATGTTATTTCTGATACCAAAGTTTATATGAAATAATTAACTTGTTTAAATAAAATCAACATTCTAATCCTTATAGCAAGTCTGAGTCAAGTCATCAATATCATGTAATTAGTCTCTCAAAAAAATTTTTTTTTTCCTTTGAAGTCTTCTTTTTCCATATGAGAATTCAACCTATTATTATATTTACAACTGAAAAATTTAACTAGCTATTTTTTATTTTATTTCATTTATTTATTTTTGTTTCTTTTTAAGGGTATTCCTATATTTTGAAGATTCAAAATCACAAAATATTTAGTAGGATTTAATATTTAAAAATAAAAAAATAAAATAAATATTTTGGTAGAAAATGAAATTCCAAGCCTTTGGCCGAATTTGCAATCACAGCTAATTTTTCCAATTCAACCCTAAGGACTGGAATTTGAGTTTGGTAAAGCAAAAGGAAATGTGAAATGCTACAAATTGACACGTAAAAGAAAATGCAGAGGAATAATTGCAGCTCGAGCTTTCGTCAATGGTGTGAGAGAGAGAGAGAGAGAGAGAGAGAAAAAAAAAAAACATATGCATAAAACGAGTGTGGACACAAAGACTTAAATGGCATTGTGAGGTGTAAGCAGCAGAGAAACGCTTAAAAGCTGGAAAAAATGAAAAGATCCAGAATTTTTGTTCGCCCGTGACATGAACTTCCAATCACTTCGTAAAAGGTGAAATGTTGTAAGTAGGACCATTTCTTTTTGTTTCTTTTGTACTCTTCTTCCAACCACCCTTATGACTTATGAGTTACTACCCCAATTAGACATATATGAAATTAATCTTAGTGCGGAATGTTATTAAAAAAAATGTCTAATGCTACCCACCTTCTAATTGAAAAAGAAAAGGAAAATTATAAAACTTTTGAGTCCTCTTCAAAAATTGTGAAGTTTTGGAGTTGGATTTTCCAAATCAAAAAAAGTTGTCGAAGAAATAAGAACAAACAAAAGAAGAAAAAAAAAGAGAAAACAGAGGGGTGACCAAACTCACCACACAAAATGTCTCTTTTAGATAAAAAGGTTAAAAACAAAACTTGTAGGCATGTCTGGTTTATATTCTATACTATTGAAACAGTACACAGCATGTGAATGAATATAAATCAATTAACTTTTTATCAACTCTCACACACACAATGCACAACAATAACTAACAGGAACAATAACGATAACGGTTGAGAAGAACAGAGAAGAAGAAGAAGAAGAAGAAGAAAACAATAACGATAACGGTTGAGAAGAACAGAGAAGAAGAAGAAGAAGAAGAAGAAGAAGAAGATAAGCAAGAACCTAACTGAGGTCTTCGCGTAAGAGGCAATGAAGAAGAAGAAGAAGAGCTGAGAAAGAATTAAAACTAAACGCATCTTCCTTATTCAGTACCAAGAAAATCCTACAAAACAAAAAACAAGAAAAGAAAATTAAAGAAAGGAGATTGCTTTTAAACAAGAAAAATAAAATATAAGAAAGATAAAAGACACACATACCTTTCTTAATACCAATGTATGCCTCAAGAAAGCTGATTTTCAAAGCAAAACAAAGAATTAATTGCAAAAGAAGAGAAATCCAAGGTATCTGATTTCGATATAATTAATAATTAACTTCGTTTCTCTCTTTCTCTGCCTCTGTTTTTCTGTCGTTACAAATTGCTTTCCAGACCTATGTTACACTCAATGATGGCTGCGTTGTAAAAGGAAACGTCAAAGAAAAGAGAAGCCAAAGCTCTCTGCTTTTTTTCTCTGTGGGTTTCAAGTTTTTGTTTAATCATCAGAGAGATTGTTGGGGTCTTATATAGGAAAATTCCTCAGTGTTTATTGGGTTATTAGAGAGTATCACGTGGGAGTCAGAAATTAATTTCTCTTTCAAGGTTTTTCGGCACGATTTTGATAATTTTCCATTTCTTTTTTCATGGCATTTATATGTAGAAAATTATAGCTTGAAGAGTTAAATATGTTTGCTTCTCCTTTCATCTATCAGAATTTAGCTCTAATTTTTATTAATATAAATATTTTTAAAAAATTATTAAATACATAAGCCAAGAATGGGCCCTTAAAATTTATTGGAGAACAGATTTTTTAGTTCAAAAAAAAAAAAAAAAAGAAAGGGTTTCTGTCTACCCACAATTAATTGTTGTTTTATAACGGTATAGACTAATTAATAAAAGAAGGTGAGTTCTATTCTATTATTTTTCAGTTTTATAAAATAAGCTTACCTTTTTTTTTTTTTTTTTTTTAAGCCTTACCTTTTTTTTTTTTTTTTTGTCTCAAGTTAATACTATTTTTCTCCCTTTTAGTAGAAGTAATATTTGCAGTTTTTTTTTTTTTTTTTTTTTTTTGTCTCAAGTTATACTACTTTTTCTCCTTTTAGTTAGAAGTAATATTTGCAGTTTTTTATTTTATTCCTCTATAATATGCAGTAACATTAATGAATCTATTATTATTAATTAAATCTTGAAATAAACCACTAAGAAGACTTTCATATTCCTGTATAAATTTTCATTATACATGTAATTGGACAAGTGAAAATGGATCGCATCTTAGGAGAACTTTACATGCAAAGTCAAAAGTCTGAACTCACATCATTTTTTATAAGATTTTACCTGAATATTATCGTTGGCTCTAGCGTAGAGACATATGTTACAAATAAAAAATATATATATATTCCCTTTTTTCATATATTTAATATAATTTTCATATTGATAATTATATATATATAAATAATTTATCCGATGGAAATATTAATGAATTTTAGTTAAGCGGTATTTGGTTATTCTGATCAAATATGAGAATACTTCTAAAATGAATAACCTTTTGATCAAATATTTCATTAACCTTTAGTTAACGAAAGATTTGTTATTTTTGCATGGAATGCTTATGTCAGTTTTAGCCATTCTTGTGCATATTAAATTAGAGAATGTCAAATAAATACAAAGATTAATTCTTTAATCACACATTTTTAGAAATAATTACCGGTATGGGATTATGGAGAGACTTTTTCCAGTCAAAAAAAGGTCCTTCTAAGATTCTAATAAGCATCACATTTTCACATTTCAATCTTGTTCTTGACTAATCAAATATTAATCTTGGCAGGACAGACGGGTCTTTGGTGAGTCATTCTCCATTTCTTTTTTTTCCGTTTTCAATCGGAACAAAAATAGTAAAATAAATTTATTTTCCATTCCTAGTTCCTACTACAACTAGGTTAAGCCAAGCCGCACTACTTGGCTTGCGCTTCCCATAACGTGTATTCTACTTTTCTTTATGGAGCAGAAAGGAAATCATGGGAAAAGGAATTGGTGGAGGTGGTGAATAAATGAAATGGGCAATAGTTTGTTCTTGAAAGTTCAATAGTTTAATGGAATTAAAATATAATTTAGTGGACGACGCAATTTTTAAAAATTGAAAGTGGGTGGCTTACTCTAGAATTACATTAAAGAATCTGCTCATTCTTTTTTGCTTCTTTTCTTTTTTGGAGTAATAATTTGCTTGTCTGCTTGAGCTTTTGCAACCTTGAGGATATATCTCAAGCATCAGGAGTTCTTTTATTCCTCCACCAAGTTCAAATTTTGAGGCAACAAAGAATAAAAGTCTTATCCCTGTAAGAAAAATAAATAAATAGGTGCCTACTTTTTTATTTTTATAATTTTTTAAAGTGTACTTTCTTTGTCTATTTTTCTTTTGTCCATAATTATTATATAGTATTGAGAACATTAAGATTATTAATTAATCTTTTTCAATTTGACTATTATCTCTGCTAAACACATTAAAAGTTTTTCTACAATCTCTTAATTTTAATAGCAAATTAAAGAAAATTATTGAGATTGAAATAATCATATGAGATAAAATGTAATTTAATCAAATTTAAAAGTTTTTTTTATTATGATTTAGGTGATTTACTTGTTCTTTAATCACATACCATGCAAAAACTTTAAAATAGCGATACAGATAACAGACGGAAAAATGTTTTTGTTCTTCACATTTAATAAATTCAATGTTTAGATTAATCTTTCAAATTTTATTACTTATTATTAGTTAATGATTCAATATTATAAATTAATGAAGGAAATGGTAGAAGCTAAATTTATTTTATTAAATATTAACTCAATTAGGTGTATAAAGAAACTTTTGCATGACAACTAACATATGAATAACGAACCAAATTAACAAATTTCTTGAACTAATAATTATTTTTAATTGGGAGTCTACTTTGAAAATTGGGCAAAAATACACCAATTAAGCATTTGCCTTCCTTGTTTGCTGTTGACAATGGATCCTTAGTTGACTTGGCCACGAGGCACAAAGCAGGTAGTTTCTTAAGAAGGGTTCATTGACTATTTGAACAATAGATTGATCTTTTCAAAAGATTAGGGATGTTAGGAACCATTTTTATTTTTACACCTTACCAAACCATACATGACTCATGTTTTTCATGTCCAAGTCATGTTTTTGGTTCAACAATACAAGATTTTTTTATTTTTTTACATATTTTCTAGAATAAATATGAGTGGAATTCATTTTATTTGCAATTGAATTTCATTAAAAAATTTAATTATAAATGAATTTCATGTTTAACTTAATTATAATTTATATTTGAAATTCATTAGTTTTAATAATTTGTACTTTTTAAGTTTAAAATTTATTTACAAACTTTTTAATTTTGATATAATTTAGTCTATACATAATTATTTCCATAGAATTATAAAAAAAAAAGAAATTCTAAATGAATTTTCCTTTTTGAAGAAAACTCCAAATGAATTTTAATCTATAGCTAATGTAAGAATTTAAATTTATAACTGACATACAGTTGAATCAACATAAAATAAACTATATCCAGACAAATTTTAAGTGTAAAATGAGAGCCTGAAACCTGGAGTCACCACAGTTGAAAACCACATCTCATGTTGAGAAATTTTTTCCTAAATATCACCCTATTTGCGTGGAGATACATGTCCAAATAAATAATAATAATAATAATAATAATAATAAATTTGTAAATGAATTATATAGAATTTTAGAGAGTTGATTTATCTGAAACAAACAAATTGTTAATGAATTTGTTAACTAACCCCAATTGAATTATATATCGCCTCCCTCTTGAGACTTCAGTTGGTAAACGGTCCTAACTGATTAAGGACTTTTGCTTTCTAAATTTTGCTTGTTCAGAGATTGTAAAGTCAACAGATTTAACTAATTTTTTTATTTATTTGGAAAAGTTAATTACATTGAGTAATTATTCTACTTATCTGCCAAATTAATAGGAATAATTTGTCCTTATCAAGAAATCTACCAATAGCACATTAAAAATTTGTTGTTTGATTTTTCTTTGGAAAAATTTTCCATAAAATAAAATTATATTTAATTATAAGTATTTGAAATGAATTGAAAAAACAATTAAAAACACAATCAACATGGTACCAAATTTAAATACTCAACTATTTCAAATGTCAATCTATTTGAATAGACCTTTATTTGACTGTCTATAAATAAATTTTTGGAACTTATTATATATTATACATTAAACAGAAAATTTATTAACACCCTTGCTATTCTAGAGTTTATTTCTAATTTTGATAAAATTTTGATTAAGTATAAATAATTTTATAATATTAATTGTAACACCCGCCGCCCGATCCCGAAAGACCCGACGGTGGATGCCACATTCAGTGCCGGAGGCACCGTCCTAACCTGCATATAAATCGACTGGTGGAGCTCACATTCAGTGCCGGAGGCACCGTCCTAACCTGCATATAATCATAACAATCATATTATGAATCAGAAGTGACTTAGTAAATTCATAAGTTTACAAGTACTAATATTTTTGTTTTGAAAAGTGATTTGGGAGAGGTCCTACAGAAAAACTTGCAAAGAGTTTCCCCTAAAAAAGAGAAGTTGCCAACATATAATACAAAGCACTCCATTTCCACTCCAAACACAAAATCAAACTCCATGACAACACAATAGCAACTTCTATCATTTTCAATCCTCAATAAAATTTTAATATTCACCAATTAAATAGATGCATATAAACATATCAACTCTAATATTCTAACCATTAAATAGTTTCCGTTTTCTCCCATATTACTCCAAAATAATTTACAACAAATATGCCCTTTAAGTTATAACATTAACTCATACAGTCTTCCAAATTTGGGTTAAATACTCAATACATGCCATATATTTTTTAGTTACATAAAATACTAATCAACTACCAAAGATCTTCAGTCCTGATGTACTTTCAGGTCTTTAAAACAGGCAAGCACAATCTCCAACCTGCGCGTGAATAAAATCAACGCGCTGAGCATCCAACTTGATTTAAGTAATAAATCTTAGAGAGTGAAGCTAGAGAAGCAATATTTGGTGACTAATTTCAAGGAATTTGGTGATTTTCCTACTTGGGTCAAGTAAGTGATTTTATGATAAGTTAATTATTTTTGGGATTAGAGTTTTCTTTTAGCATATACATGCTTAATCATGCTCCAATTACTTCTTTTATTTGTTTTCTTTGTTTGATTTTGAGTTTCTTATATGTAGAGGGTGGAGAGCCTTCTAACAAAGATAAGGGCAAGACCAAAGAAGCTTTGATTAAAGTTTGAGAAGCTTTGATTAAAGCTTGTTTTTGAAGGTTAGTGTTCATAAACACACTTACCTTACTCAAATTTTTGATTTTGTGCCTTTATGCTATTATGTGGATATTTTGGGATTTTGTATGAAATGAAATGAAATTGATGACATCTTGGTATATTCTTCAGACTAGAGAGGATCATGGATCAACCAATTTGGAATTGTAAACTTCAGATTATTGAGAGAGAGACATTTGTATGCTAAGCATGAGTAAACAGTGTGAATTCTTGGTTGTCCTGAGAATTGCTTTCCTTGGGTCCACATTATTTCCTGTTGAGGGGTATTAGAGTCTGATCCGAAGAAGATGGAGGCAGTGCTTGAATGGAAGCCACCGAGAATGTTGTAGAGATTCCGGAGTTTCTTGGATTGGCTGGTTATCTATAGAGATTTTGTCAAGGGAATTTTTCTCTCATTTGCGGCTCCTTGAATAGACTTCTTCAAAAAAAGATGTCAGATTTCGAGTGGAATGATAAATGTCAGAATAGTTTGAGAAGCTTAAGGCGATGCTTACTGAAGCTCCAGTTTGTACACAACCAGTTTCGGGTAGACCGTATGAATGTGTAATAGTGATGCTTTCACATATGGGATTGGGTTTGTTGGCTTAAATGGCAGGAGGGTAAAAGTAGTTGCTTTATGCTTCAGACACGCTTAAACCACACAAGAAGAACTAACCCTACTTTGATTTTGGAGTTGCAGCTCTAGTCCTTCTGCTTTGGGAAGATTTGGAAGGCATTACCTTGTAAATGGTGAGAAATGTCATTTGTATAATACGGATCATAAGAGTGCCTCAAGTATCCTTGCTTTAAACTCCAAAAAGGAGCTTAATCTGAGACAGCGCAGATGGGTTTTAGAGGCTCTTAAGGACTATGACTTCACCATTGATTACCCATCCGGGTAAAAGCTAATGTGGTAGCAGATTCACTTAGTAGGAAAAGTCCCTTGGTTTGCTTTAACATGCTATGAATACTCGATTATCCTGGTAGCTAGTCAATGTGCACTCGTGGCAAGAGCTTAATGAAATTAGCCTAAGTCACTTCAGCATGATTCCGAAAGATGCACAGGATGATGAGAACAATTGCCTTGTGGAAAGACCTAAATCCAAAGATGGAAGGAAAGAGATTTATGATTACAAAGGATGAAACGACTTTGCCTTGTACTCTGGGGATCGGATTTGTTGTGCTAATTTTCAGACTGAGGAAGAGTAATCTTAAAAGGAAGCTATAGTAGTCCCTATGCTATGCATCTTGGCATAATAAGATGTATCAGGATTTGAAATCAAATATTGGTGGTTGGCGATGAAGAGGGATATCACAAGATTATGTGTCGAGGTGTTGATTGTGCCAGCAAGTGAAACAGAGCATCGTTTCATCTGGTTTGTTACGCCCTACTCTCTATTCCAGAGTGGAATGGGATAAGGTTACTATGGATTTGTGACTTGTTGCTTTACTCCTAAAAAAAAGAAAGATGCTGTATGGGTAATAGTTGACAGATTGGAATTTTACCGATTTAATCATATTACTCTAAGTGCAACTAAAATAATGTCTAATTGGTAAAAATTGTCTAACAAAGTGAATTAAGCACATAAATAACCCAAAAATGCATACGAATATAGACAATAAAAGCACTTGATAATGCACTTTTCAAAGCTGCATGAGGCCCTAGGTACTAAGCTAAACTTCAGCACAGCTTTTCATCCTCAAACTGATGGTCAGTCAGAGCGGGTTATTCAAAAGCGGGTTATTCAGATTTTGGAGGATATGTTAAGAGCTTGTGCTATTGAGTTTGAGGGCAGTTGGGAGAAGTACATTCGACTTGTAGAATTTCCTATAATAACAGTTATCAGTCGAGTATTCAGATGGCCCCTTTTGAAGCACTATATGGTAGGAGATGTAAGACTCCACTGTGTTGGTCAGAATTGAGTGAGGGCAAGATGGTAGGTCCGAATTTGATTCGAGATACAGAGGAAAAGGTCAAAATTATCAGAGATAGATTGAAAGCAGCTTCAGATCGTCAAAAATCTTATGTGGATTTGAAGAGGAAAGATATAGAGTATGCAGTGGGAGATAAGGTTTTAAGGTACTCCGTGGAAAAAGATATTGAGAATTTGGAAGAAAAGGGGAAAGCCTTAGTCCTAGAGCTTAGTCCTAGGTTCATTGGTCCATATGAGATCATTGAGCATGTGGGTCCATTAGCCTATAGACTAGCTTTACCACCAGACCTGGATAGGATAAATAATGTTTTCCACGTGTCTATGTTGAGGAGGTATCGGTCCGATCCATCGCATGTGATACCAATTGAGTTTGTTACCATAGAGCCAGATTTGACCTAGAACCAGTGAGGATACTTGCTAGGGAAATCAAGGAACTAAGGAATAAGAGAATTCCGTTGGTAAAGGTTCTTTGGAGAAACCATAAGACCGAGTAAGCCACATGGGAAAGTGAAGATATTATGAGACAACAGCATCCTCAGTTGTTTAATTCAGGTGAATTTCGAGGACGAAATTCTTTAAGCGGGGGGAGAACTGTAACGCCCCATTTTCCTGTGTTTCAATAGTAGTTTACTGGTCTGTGAATAATACCACCGGTCCGGAAGTTGGTATTATTTTTTGTCCGGAAAAATTACTATTTATGTTTTATATTTTATTTAACATTTTTGATTTTATTTAACATTTTTGGAGCATGTATGCATGGTTTTATGTAGAAAAGTAAGTAAGGAATATTTTTGGAGAATTAGAATAATTAAGTGGAATAGTGAATATGGTAGTATACGTAAGGAATTTGAGGAATTATTTTTATGGATATTAGAGAATTTTTGTGGAGATAAATAATTTTGAAACGGAATTTAATTGGAGAATAATTTGGAAGAAAAGACCAAAAACACCCTCCCAATTATGGAGAAAAGACCAAAATACCCCTTAGTGCTGTTATTAAAAAGCAACTATCAATTATTGAGGATCTTTGTCCTTCTTCTCCTTTTTCCTACACGTCTCCTTACCTTCTTCTTCTTCTTTCTTCTTCTTCTTCTTCATTTTCTTCAATTCTTACTAAGTAAACACATCAAATTCACCCACCAACCTTGATTTAAATTCAGTGGTGCTCATAAAACACAACAAACCAATGTTGTGATGACAACATACTAAAAAAAAATCATTTATATACCATAAAATCATTAATTTAAAACATGCAGTACATATGCCACACCAACCAGTCATGCCTTTAAGAAATTCATTTTGAATATCAATAAATACGTTGTGGGGTAAAACTAAGAGTTTATTAACAATAAGTGATCTCATTTATTTACTTCCTTAAAAATATTGTATAAGGGCTCACCAAACACTTAGAAAGAAAAAAGAAGCAGATAAGTTTCTCATAAGCTTATTTCATAATGGCCTTAGGTCGCCAAACCTTTTCATAACATATAGAGCCGCGTCCGCCCTACACATAGACACCCACGTGCCTAAGCATATGATCATAGCCTTTCTTATCATAATGGGGCAAAATCAAATGCCGAGCATTGCTCATCATACATAATAAAATCAAATCAAGCATCAAATCCACACCAAGTATATTAGAGCCCAAAAACATTTCTCAATAAAAATTCATGTTCTTTAGTCTTCCTCATAATAAAACTTAATTTACACTTAGGTAATTCATAAAAAATTCTCATACTTAAACAAATGTGTAAACGGCCCAGCCCATGGTGTGATATTGTCGCTCTAAATGCCCTAACGGCCGCAATGGTTTTGTTCTTGGGGGAAATGGGAAAACTTCCCAGGAGGTCACCCATCCTAGGATTGCCGTTAAGCGAGCAACGCTTACCCTGGAGTTCTTCCAACTCTTTAAGCCATTTTAACCACCAAAAGGCCTCACACATGTTTTAAACCGCCCACCTAATACATTCACTTCCCTCGTCGCACTTAACGCGATGTGAGATTTGCTAAGGTGAGTGCACTGTGATGCACTGCACTACAGCCACCGCTCACTAGCCACCGCTCACCCCCTTGGAAGACCTCAAAGTCCTCTCTCCGCTGAGGTTTGCCCCACCACCGGCCAGAGGAGCGAGGCTTCGCTCTGATACCAATTGGTACGGCCCAGCCCATTGTGTGAAATTGGTCCGCTCTAAGCCCTCCCGCACGGTTTTGTTCTTGGGTGACCTCCTGGGAAGTTTCCCATTTCCCCCAAGAACAAAACCGTGCGGGCCGTAGGGCCTAGAGCGAACAATATCACACATGGGCTGGGCCGTTACAAAATGACTTAATATATCAAGAAATTTTCAGCATTTTTATAAACTTGACCTTTGCTGGGTTTTTAAAACATAACTTGAGTTATGGGTCTCCAAATTAACTGAAATCAGATTCATTAGAAAGCTAAGACAAAATACTACAAATGTTATGAAGGGACCACAGCCCAGATCCATCGATCAAATAGCAAACAAAAGCTCAAAACACAGACCAACGGATCAAACCTGATTCAGCAGAACCAAGTCCAATGTTTATTGAATTCCTATTTACCGAAACACTCAAATTAAACCAATTTAGAACGAGAGAAGTCTCAAGACATAGGGGACACAGGGAAACAACTTTTATGAAGAACTCAAGACTAATCTTTGTCAATTATAGTGATCAAAATGGGCAACTCAAATTCAGTGATGCATGTGGGCCCGACACAAACAGAGTTCAGTTTGAGTGGTTTCAGCCCCCATAGTTGAGTTATATATCTCCAAATTGGACATAAGAGGATGGGTTGGAAAGCTAAGAGATAAGACCTACAACTTTTATGAAGGATTCAGCACACAGATGGAAATTAAGAAAGGATTGAAAAATTGGTTCCTAAATCTCAACAAATCAACGTTTTTTCCCAAATTCAGTTTACTTTAGCCATGAAAGGAACATGAACCACAAAGATAACAAAGGTGAATGTCTACCACAACATAAATACTCATCAACATCATCCAAGAGCATGTAATCGGCAACCAAAATTCAACCAAATCAATCATTTCATACCAAATCTCAAAATAATAACATAATAGCATAAAGGCACAAAAATCAAAATTTCTGAGTAAGGTAAGTGTGTTTATGAACACTAAACCTTCAAAAAACAAGCCTTTAAAAAGCTTTAAATCAAAGCTTCTCAAAGCTTTGGTCTTGACTTATCTTTGGTAGAAGGCTCTCACCTCTACATGTAAGAAACTCAAAATCAAACAAAGAAAACAAATAAAAGAAAGTAATTGGCAGCATGATTAAGCATGTATATGCAAAAGACGAACTCTAAACCCAAAATAATGAGATTATCATAAAAATCCCACTTACTTGACCCAAGTAGGAAAATCAACCAAAATTCCTTGAAATTAAGTCACCAAAGATTACTTCTCCTAGCTCACTTTCTCTAAGATTTAGTACTTAAATCAAGTTGGATGGGTGAATTTGATGTGTTTACTTAGTAAGAATTGAAGAAAATGAAGAAGAAGAAGAAGAAGAACGAGGAGGAGGAGAAGGAGACGTGTAGGAAAAGGAGAAGAAGGACAAAGTGTTGCTCAATAATTGATAGTTGCTTTTAATAAAGCAACTAGGGGTATTTTGGTCTTTTCTCCAAATTGGAGGGTGTTTTGGTGTTTTCTCCAAATATTCTCCAATTAAATTCCTTCAAAATATTATTTATCTCCACAAAACTCTCTAATGTTCCTCCATAAAAAATAATTGCTCAAATTTCCTTACTTAATATAATACCATAATTCACTATTCGCTAATTATCTAAATTCTCCAAAAATATTCATTACTTACTTTCTACCCATAAAAACCATGCATATATGCTCCAAAAATGTTATTTTCTACCATAAAAACCGATGCATACATGCTCCAAACAATGTTAAATAAAATATAAAAACATAAATAGTAATTTTCCGGACCAAAAATAATCCAACTTTTTTTTCCGGACCAAAAATAATACCAACTTTCGGACCGGTGGTACTATTCACAGACCGGTAAACTACTATTGAAACACAGGAAAAATGGGGCGTTACATTAATATTGTAAATTTTTTAAATGTATTTTTGTGCATACACATTAAGTGTGGATTTTTACATAAATTTCTTAAAAATTTATTCATTTACATATATAGCAAGAAATCTCTAATTATGTCAATATATCTCTAATTATGTCACTATGGTGATTGTTTATTGCTAGCCACTAAGATCAATATGTTAATAGATGATTGGTGAAATGTTTTAATATTGTATATAAATATGTATATTGCTAAGAAGGTTGGATATTAATCTTTGTTGGAGATTATTTTCTTGAATATGTCAATTGCAATTTAAATGAAAATTATATATTATAAATATTTGAGACTAACGAAAAATCAAACTATGTGATATCTTAAACTGTAAAAATAAAATAATAATGATGATGATAATGAAAAAAAATTTTATATAGTTGATGTCTAATTTTGTAATGTTATTTTTTTTTTTTGTTAATTAATTGTTTGAAATTGAAAGGATTGTTAATTACCAAGTGTATTTGGAAAAATCTTTTATAAAATATTAAAATGGAAAACATTATTCAGTAAATTAAGATTCATTTTGTTTATATAGCATTTCAATTCTTTTACTATATTGTATCTCTTCGTTTCAACAAAAATAAATTCATTAATTTTATATTTCAAAATAAAATTGAAAAAAATAAAAAAGAATGAAATAAAGAAAAATTAAGGTAAAAAACATTTTAATATTTTATAAAAAAATTTCGAATTATAAAATTTATCAGCCCAAACATTTAATTTTGTTAGTTAAATGCGTACAAAATGTTAATTTTATTAATTCAAACACTAAAAGAGTTTATTTACGAATTCTCCTTCCGTTATGTTTTAATCAAATTAAAAATATAACTTTAAGACAATAAGGGTGATTGTGATACCTCGATCAATAAAAGTCAAAAAGAGGGCGGAATGAAAAGGAGGCCTCTGACTCAGGCTAACATGCTATAGCACTAACACCAAGACGACGATTTATTTAGCCATATAGGCACAGAAGCTGACACAAAGTTCCCCAGAGTAACTAGAAACGACAACAGTCAAACACGGACAAAACAACAACGGCAAACACTCCCGTGACATTAACTAACTAATCCAAATATTGTTTGCTAGCAAAATTTAGCTTACGTGGCATAAAAAATATCCTTTTAAAAGAAAAAGTTAGAATCAAATAAGTTGTGCCGCACACGGGTAAGAATTTCTTTCCAGTATTCATTCGACACGTACATGCCACAATTAATTAAAGTTAAACACTTTTACTAGCTTTTTTTTTTTTTCGGTAGACCCAAATTGAAGTTAATCACTCCATGATACTTGTCACATTTTAAAAAATAATTTATTTTAAAATATTTATCACATTTGAAAAAATAATTTATTTCAAAATACTTATCACATTTGTGATTTCAAGAAGTAATAATTATTTTTTTCCATGTTTAACATTTGTATACAACAAATAATTATTACTTTAATTTAATTAAGATAATATTTTTTTTTCAAATTAAATTAAGGTACACCTGAAATTAAATTAAACTAAATAACTATTGATAATGTCACATTTGAAAGTTATAACTCAAATGACATATAAGCACACGTTTTGGCATGAGAATAAGTAAAATCTCAGGATCAATCCTTGTACAAATCATTTTGTGATAAGTCTATAGACGTTCTCTACATATAAATTTTAATGTATATAGATAAAGAGAAAAACTTTAATGGTTAATTTACACTCTATTAAATCATATTTAAAATCAAATTAAATTAAGATATTTAAACTAAAGTTAAATGAAGTAACAATTAAGTAAGTCACACTTGAATCAAATTAATTAGACGTTCTCCACATATAAATTTGATAAAGACAATAACTTGAATAGTTAATTTACACTCTATGAAATCACATTTAAAAATCAAATTAAATTAAGATATCAAAACTAAAGTTAAGTGAAATAACAATTGAGTAGTCACACTTGAATCAAATTAATTAGACAATCTAATTTGAATTAAATTAAAGTAAAATACCATAATTGAATTAAATCAAGTAATGATTGATGAAGTCTCATACTTAGAACTAAATTAAATTAAGACAATCACATTGGAACGAGATTAAGTAACAATTAGTTAAAGTTGCACTTGGTCACACAATAATTAAATTAAATTTAGTCAAGTTCAAAATTTTCAATTAGGCATGAACAATTGTAGGATCCATACTTTGGTTAAAAATTTATATAGAATTTAGACTTAAAAATTTTTATTAAAAGGATTCATGTGTTAGGATTTTGTATCCTCTCAAATAAATTAAAAGCATATTCACATACAGTATTGTTTGAATTGGAGCGGACTGAGCGGTTGAACCAGTTAAACCAAAACTAATTGGTTATTTGATTCCATTATCAACTTGGACTGATTTTTGAAAAAAAAAATTGAATTTTTAAATCAGGTTGAACCCGTGATAAAAGCTGGATTTTCTTGATAAAACTGGACAAAATCAAATTTTCTTAATAAAAACCGATTTTTTTTTTTTTTTGGAAAAAATTGATTTTTTTTAAAAAACTGGGTTGAAAATTAAGAATTTGGTTGAAACTGTCTAACCCAATCCAACTTTGATCTTAATAAAAACCGATTTTTTTTTTTTTTTGGAAAAAATTGATTTTTTTTAAAAAACTGGGTTGAAAATTAAGAATTTGGTTGAAACTGTCTAACCCAATCCAACTTTGATCCAGTCATGATACCGGTTCAGTTTCAGCCTAATTTATAATTACTTGTTTGTTGTTCAATCTTTACAAAATTCATTTTAGACTTTAAATTTTTATTATGTACATAAATTATTTTGATTAGCTTGAATCAAATTAATCATGACCAATAAACATGATGATGTCAAAAATATTTTTTTTTAAGTTAAAATTAATGATTGTCATAATTTTCAACAACATATATAATTAATTATGTGATAGAGTGAAGCAAAATAATAAATTGCGGGAACATATATTTAATGCATACATTTTCTCCTAAAATTAAGTTTATTTTCCATCCATTTATCCTCCAAAACCTCTCAAAGTCAAATTAAGTTTATTTTCCATCCATTTATCCTCCAAAACCTCTCAAAGTCATATATGTCATCACCATGAGCCAAATAACACTACTTTTTTCTTAATTGTCTCAAATTGCTAACAATTACTCATTCTGTTCCAAAATATATATCATTTTTGGTTTGTTATTTTGTCCCAAAATATAAATCGTTTTATGTATTTCAATATGTAATAAATTATGCTTTTTCAATGTTGCCCTTATTTACACTAAATACAATAAATATTTTATAAACAAATATTGATTTTTAGATAAAGGATAATTTGGTTAAATTATCTTTGAATTTGTTATAATCTAGAAGAATTAATTGCTTCCTTAATCCTTGTGCAAAAATTTTAAACAACTTATATTTTGGGACAGATGGAATAGTATTCAGCTGTAACAAACTTGTGGCTAATTAATTCTATAGACATCAATACTCAAGTTAATTATTTTGTTTATCTTTTAAAAACTTAATTATTTTCTTTATCTTTTCAAAAAATTTTTAAAGATAAATAAATGACATTTTTATAATAAAAGTCAAATTATATTTCATTATATGAAATTAGGGGTATAATTGAACTAAGCCAGTTAACAATCTATTCGAACTTAGCTTAAAAAAATTTTAAAAATTTCAGTTTAAATCGAATTTAGACAACTTCATTTAATAAAATGAGTTGGGCTCAAGCTAAATATTCCTTATTGAGCTATATATATTTATTTTAGGATTACTCAAGTTTCGAGTATTAATTTAGCCGAACTTGAATTCAAAATTTTTTAAATTGAGTTCCAACATCCATTCAACTCAATTTAAACCTAAAATTTCTGAACTCTTTAAATTTTGAACCTTAATATATTTGAACTCACTGCAACTTATTTATTATCCGCGTATGAAACGACAATTTAATGATTTGAAAACATGTTAGTATATTATATACTATACTTTTCCATAAGTAACTTTAACATTACCTACTTAAAAATAATAATAATTATTAATTTGATTTGAAAAATCCAATTTTGGTGTTGATAAAACATTGGATTTGAACCATAGAAGTAGCATATTTCAATTGGTGACAATTTATGATCACTATTTGATTTCAGATCTTTCAACAATTATGATGTTGATAATTTTTAAATTATTTCCTCTATTAGAGAACATCATTGGTAATATTGTTTCAACAACAAAATAACACAATCAAAATTTAAATGAAGCAATAAAATCCTCAAAATCTATGAAAACATATAAGTCTAAGGATATATATCAAAATTTTATTCAAAAAGACACATACTTGAGGGTGTCTATTTTGATACATAAATCAAAAAGTTAAAAAAAAATAAAATGGCGAGGAAAGAGTGATCACCTATGGCCATTAAAAAAGGGGGTGAGACTTTAGTTTGAGCGATACAACTGCTCAAACTAGTAAGTTATCCAATTATAAAATTAAATGATTTTAATGTCTATAAGGATGAGAATATAAATTTAAT
This sequence comes from Jatropha curcas, assembly GCF_014843425.1. The sequence continues at coordinate 18,683,570 of NW_023590789.1, read as the reverse complement.
TTTTGGGGAGTACAACTTATTGAGAGGATAAAAAAATTCATGCTATACGGCTTAAACAAAACTCACATCCTGATATAAAAAAAAATGACTTTTGAATTTAACATAAAAATTATTATGTCTCTATAAATTGATTTTGTCGTATTGTTAACCACATTTACATGAAATTAATTCTTTATAATTTTTAAGTGAAATCCAATACATACATTTTTATGTATATGTAAAATATTATACGGTATAATATTTTAATAAACTGAATAGTTTGGCAAATACATAAATGCATATGATGATAGTTTTGTGATGCATATATGATTTGGTGACCGCCCCACAACGGACGCAACTTGTAAAAGCAGTGTTGTTTTTGGTTCTTTTGAGTGCATTAATATTTGGGACAACCACCAACAACTTGTTGGCCTGAGGGTGAGAATATCAGTTCGATTTTTGAAAAATGAATTTTATTAGGATGATGAAAAACCTTTATATTCAATGGCCCAAGGAATATTACATCTCCCGATTAATATATATATATATATATATATATATTACCTCCCGATTAATAAGTATATAATATATATATATATATATATATATTTGAGACAACCATTTACTTCATTCGTTTCAGTATCACTTTCCTATTAAAATTAGCTCTCATCAACCATTATCATTTTCCTATTAAAATTTCAAACCTTGGCACCCAAAAGATATTCTATTCTTTAAAATGGTTTCTTTTAAATGAAAAAGATATATAGACTTATATCCTACATAAAATCTCATATGCAACGATGGCATTAAAGATTACAGTCGAAATTAATCTTTATTCAACCGAACGTTTTGTAGTGTAATATATGATTATATTCATTTAGAAGGGCTAATAAAAGCCTGATTTGTCAGCTAGAAATTTTTTCTTTTTTCTTATTATTATTTTTTTATGGAATAGGTATAGAATAGTTATATTGGCCATGTTTAAGTATTTTCCAAGAATTCTAATGCTAACGCAAGTGGAGTTTCTCTTCTTTAATTCTTTCATTGGAATTTTTGTTTATTTATTTATTTTTAAATCTAAACATAATGAGAAATAATTGTTATATATATATATTTTTTATATATTCATGTGATTAAACACTTTCATAACCTTCATTTTTATATCTATACGAGGTAAAAGTTTCCCTCGTATCCAAATGACAGGAATGATTCCGTTGAGTTGGATTTTGAATTGGGTAATGGATGATATCAAATATGGGCTTTAGAATACAGGCCAGCTGGTGAATTGAAAGTAGATTATGCTATACCGTTAAACAGATGCATTGGGTCATAAATTTGACCAAGCTCATTGTTCTCTAATTAGGCGGTAAGCATGAAGGTGAGGTTGGGCTTGGCGGAGTTTTTTGGTACTTATCAGAATTTATCAAATCTGTTCCCATCTAACGGAATCCTGTTAGATCAAATGACAAAAACATAGTTAGAAAAAGATAGCTTTTTTCCGGATGAAATGAAAATTGAATTCATATAATAGAAGACACTCTTCAGCCTGAAAAATATATAGTCATGAAATAGGAATTAAGTGGAATAAAATTGATTGGGTGGTGGAGTCGTGAAAACACCTGTGCAAAACCTCTATTTGCCTCTATCATTCTACTAGTCTTTTCCTTTTTGCGTATGGCATCACCACTCCCTTTTGCAGCATCCACTAATTCAAAACTTAATTTGAAAGCAATACTTTGATCTGGACATTTTCGGGATGCCCCTAATAGTCATCTTGGTGTTAAATTTGCTAAGCTTTTGGGGTTACAGTGACAGTAATTAGTTCCTCTTCCTCCATTAGCAAAAAGAAGAGGCTCTGAATTATCTTTGTGCAGCCATGACCAAGAGCAAATGCAGGTAATTACTTATAATTATTATTTTGTTTTCTATTGATTTTCTAGATTGTATATGATTGGTAATGATATTTAATAAAAAAAAGTACTATAAAAAAAATATTGACCAAAAGTCTATCAATACAATTTTATTTTTAAAGTGAATTTAAATATTAATTAAGCTTATAGAAATTTCAAAAGTTAAATAATAAGATTATTTTTGTTTTTTTAAATTGCATCCGAACAAATTCTACATTATTGATTTCCAACCAATACATCAACTTTTTGGAAGTTGCAACTAATATTCCTAGATCTAATCTGGCCAGTCTTATTAAGACAAATCCATTACTATTGCTGATAGCCTTTTCTTTCTTTTTTTTTTTTTAATCAATTCTTTTAAAATCCATTGACTTAATGTGAAAATGTGTGGATTTGGCACGGAAGGGGCAACACTCTATAACGGAAACATAATTTAGGAACATCGTAGTGTAATTTCTAATACACAGGAAACGCGTAAATTAGCAATTTTATAGGGCCAAAATAGTTTTTTTTTTTTCTTTATAATTATAATACTAAAAAAAGCAACTTAACCAAATTAACATTTATCTCAAATTGAAATAACATATGAAAATAGTCATTATATCTATATAAATAAGTGTAAAATTGAAAATATTTATTTACTTTTTAAAATACTCTAAGTGTCTTATATTTTGGATAAAACAATTACCTTAATCTATTTATGTTTTGGTGGGAGCAGTTGGGATTGGTTATCTAAGTTATTTATTTCCTTTCCATTTTATATACAATTATGTTCGCTCTAACATTAAAAAATAGCAATCTTTAGAGATAATTATTTTCACATGATATTAAGAGTAACTATTTTCCTTTAATTATCCTCCACCAATAATATATTAAACTTGCAAAGCAAACTATATATATATTTTTGAGAAAAATCAAACTAGAATTTCATTAATTGGAAACTGTATACAATACAGATATGGGATACAGATCAATATATTTCTATATTTTTGCATAAAAAGCTTAATAATAAACTACATATACAAAGAATAAAAGAGCACAATCTTGATTTGAAGTATCCTATCGAGTTGACAGAACATAATATTTGTGCTATAGACGGTCGCTTGCTCTACTTGGTAGCTATTCATCGCCACTGTTCGACTCTATGGTCTTTCTACAAGTCTGATCTGATTACCTTCAAATTTCTTCCTTCAATTGGAGGGAAAGTCTGATCTGATTACTTTCAATTTCATTCCTTCAATATTGGAATATATTGTTTTTGCATAATTATCCAAATAATAAAAGATGTAAAACAAAATCACCATAATAGTGATAACAATAACTCAGAACTATATGTAAGGATAAAATCTCAATATATGGGTAACAATAAATCACAATATATGAGCGACAATAACTCAGATCTGTAAACAGATTTGATAATTATTTGTAAAAAACCAAACAAATAAAAAAAAGGAAAGGGGTTTAGGTTTTCAGAGAAAGAGGGAGAGACATAGGGAGAGAGAAAATATATATGAATTTACATATCACTTGATTTTTTCTTTTTTAATATTAGGATCAGAGATTTAAATTTGAATTTATTGCAAAATTAAATATATATTTACCATTAGGCTATGTTTTGTTGCTCGCATATCACATGATTTGATCGGTATGATTACTTCTTTTTGAAAAGGGATCAATACCCATAACTTCATTGAGAATAAAGATCAGAGCAACAAGGAGGAATATTTTTAATTTACAACATGGTATATATTATAATTATTAACAATGATGCCGAACATTTTCTTTTAAAATAGAACGGATTTGATTAATGACAAAATGGAGGGCAAGTTTCCGGTCAACATATTAAAGAAAGGGTAGCCGCCTCGACGGTGGAATAAAAGAAATTAAAAATGGGAGCTACTGCCATAGAAGAAAGTTAGGGGGACCTTAGACATGATCTCATTATATTAACCAGTAATTCCTCTTTCTGTCCCAAAATAGAAATCGTTTTTGAGTGATTATTTTATTCGAAAATATTGCCCTGTTTAGATTAGGTACAACAAATATATTTACAAGCAAGTATTGGTTTTGAACTAAATGATAATTTGATGAAATTACCCTTGAGTTTATTATAATCTAGGAGAATTAATTCCTTTATTAATCCTTATGCGATAATCTTAAGCAACTTATATTTTGAGACAGGGGAGCAGTAATTAATATAATGAATTATTTTACAGAGGCAGCTAAGCTAAGTGTTTCAATTTTTGTTTTCTATGTGATTGTTTCTACTTAAACAGTCGATTTTAAAATTTTTTTTTCAATTTAAGTGTTATTTTTAGAATTCAAGAAAAAATTTATTATTGTTTTACATTTTTATTCTTATCTATTGAATCCCACTAACACTAAAAAAATATTGAGATCTAGAAAGATAAAAGGTATTGAAATTATTTGAAATGAAAATTTTATAAAATTAAAATAGATTAATCATTTTTTTATTGTGAGAAAAAGCTGAAAGTTAATCTACCAACAAGAAAAAGCCGAAAGTTAAATGTGCTATGAAAGGTTTTTAAAAAAAAAAAAAAAAGAAAGAAAATATAGGGCAGCTTTTATCTTTTAATTAATACAATATATGTTTTTTCTTAAAAAAAAAAATAAATAAAAATATATAGGGAAAAAGAGTGTGCTGGCATATCATTGGAGGATTGAAGGAGACACAAGAGATTATTCCAATGGATTATGTGAACAAAGCTATGGAATGTCTTGCTTCGGATATAATTCTGTGTTTAAATAGCTGTTTAATTTAAAATGACAAAAAGGATATTTTTAACTATATAAATATATAAAAGTTAAGACATAAAAGCTTATGTGGCACAGTTCTAGAGTATTAAAATGCTTATGTGGCAAATGTTAATCTATTAAGTTGGAAATAATTTTTATATTTTTAAAAATTATTTTTATTAATTTTTAATATAATTAATAAAGAACTTAATTATTATCATTTATAAATTTTCAGTTTTTTAAATACAATTAAATTAAAATTAATAATGTCCATTTAGTATTTTAAAAAAATTTTCTTCTTTTTTCCCATAAAAATAATTATCAAATATCATCTAATAGTATTAAAATGCTTATGTGGCAAATGTTAATCTATTAAGTTGGAAATAATTTTTATATTTTTAAAAATTATTTTTAATATAATTAATAAAGAACTTAATTATTATCATTTATAATATTTTCAGTTTTTTAAATAATTAATTAAATTAATAATGTCATTAGTATTTTAAAAAATTTTCTCTTTTTTCCCTAAAATAATTATCAATATCATTAATAATTATTCTATCTATTTTCTTTTTTCACTGTTACAGAATTTGTTTAGACATCGATTTCAATATAAATGAAACCTTAAAGAAAATCAATTATCCTTTCAACAAAAAGAAATGAGTTCTTTGTAAACAATATAAAACTATTTTCATGATATTTTTTTTCTATGTGAGCTTAATCAATGTGGTGATGATGATAGATTTACAAATTGTATTCAGTTTCCGATTATCAATTAAGGTATGATTTTGTGATTTATAATAAATTATTCCATAGCTATTAGAGTATCTAATCCATATAAAAAGATTTTATTTATTGTTACTATAGTTAAGTGTTTTTTTTTTTTTTTGTTCAACACGATGCTACCTAAACCATAAAATTTATTTTTCACATTGCTTTTTTAATGAAACTAAAATTAAAATTCATTTTCTAATGTCATTATCCGTGAAATAGAGAAATATTTAATGACAAAATTAATATTTATCTTTTATTTTGTGAATGGAGATGATAATATTTCTCAACCTATTCCAAATCAGGGCAAACTTCAATGAATTTTTTTTAAGTTTTCAATATTTATTGGATTTATGCTAGAATTCTAGATTATTTATTCAAAATGAATTCAATAATTGGTATTTAAAAAGATCATTTTAAATCTATTACAATATTTATAAAAATTAGAAATTTTAAGCTTGATTACAAATTTGATTTATGTATGCATGTGTCAATGTATTGATCATTTTGCAAGACTTTGGAAAAAAATTATTTTAATTTAATTTTTTTATATTAGTAAGTATAATATTGGATATTTGGATTCTTGAAAGTAATTATTAATTATAATCAAAAGAACATTTTTATTCTTAAACATTATATAACATTGGCACGCGAAGTGCAAGAAGACGACTAATTAATTGTTTAATTAGTTGAATTCAAAAGAAAAATGGATATAATTATTGAAAAATTTTAATTAAAGCTAAATATTATAGTATTTAACATTTCATAAAAAGCTCCCTGAAACTATTATAAAGCTACCGTATCAAACATTATAATTAATAAAGATAGAGTTTGAACTAGTTTACAATGCTAAAAGCTATAGTTCAAAAGTTACTACTCCCTCTTTCCCAAATGTTTGTCCATATTTTTATTTTTAGATGTCCCAAAATGTTTATCCACTTGATTTAAGAAATATTTACTTTTCCTTTATACTCCTCGTTATAAATGATTTTAAAATCTATGAATAATCTTTTTTTTTTTTATTTTAGAGGAGGACAATTTTGAAAAGATATGAATATTTTTATTTGATGTGACACAATTATTAATGTATTTTTTAAATTTTGTGCAAAAATAAACAGGACAAACATTTTAAGACGGAAGAATTATAATATAAAAGTTGTTGCCAAATCAAAACACTAGAAGTTAGTTCAAAAGCAGTTGCGAACAAGATCGGTATACTATAAATTTGATGAACTGGGTCCATATAAATAATAGAAGTAGCGTTTTGACTAGATCAAAAGACTAAAAGCTATTTGAAATGTTATTGCTAAAAATAATGACAGACTAAATAATATTTAAAGTTTTTCTTTTCAATTTTTAATTTTAAGTACAACTAAATTATTCAATTTATACGTAAAATCTCATACTAAAAAAATTTCATTATATCTACAAAATTTTTAAAAGTATTTTTAAAAGACTCGAGAAGTATTTTCAAAGTGTTTTAAAAATATATTTAAAATCAAAATTAAAAAAATTAATAAAACATATTTTAGAATATTCAATGCATGTTAGTGTGTTGGAGAAATATTATTTTCGATACGGACAATACGATTATGCTATTAAGACTTGTCTATATACACATATTTTAGAATATTCAATGCTTGTTTTGTGTGCTTCAGAAATATTATTATTTGATTCGTACAATACGATTATTTTCATAAGACTTGTTTGTACATACGGTATAAATACTCTTTTCCATATATTAATGATTATATGCATTGATCCCGCCTGAAATCAGGATTGTATTATATTAAGAAATTAAACCAACAACAATGTGGGACCCTATCAGCTTAATAATTAGATCACCCATTACTTAGCCTTTCATATTAAACTAATTAATTCATTTCTTGCTTTATATAACGCACTACTTCTCTGATCTCTCTGCTCTCTCCATTTCTGCAAAAGCAACTTCTTCTTTTTCTTCCTCCTCTCTCTCTCTCTGTGTCTAATGGCGAAATCACCAGAACAAGAACACCCAGTGAAGGCCTTTGGTTGGGCAGCTAAAGAACAATCTGCCAAACTTGGTCCCTTCATTTTCTCGAGAAGGTCATATTAATAAATATGTTTGATTTTAATTATTAGGCGGTGTGTGGGTTTAATAACTAATGTTGTTCATTGTTATGACTTATGTGCAGAGCTACTGGGGAGGAGGATGTGAGATTCAAGGTGTTGTATTGTGGGATATGCCATTCTGACTTGCATAGCATCAATAATGACTGGGGCTTGTCTGCCTACCCCATTCTTCCTGGGTGAGTGTCAATCCATCCTTTATTTAATTTTTACTTTGTTGTTTACAAATATAAATTATATTTTTATATCAAGAGCACCGAAAAAGATGAATCCGAAGATTTCAACTCTTTGTGATTTTTCTTTTTAATTCAACCTTTTCTTTTACTTTTTTTTCGGTCAAAATTATCCTGAAATCCTAATTAATCTGAATTTATCCCGTAAAATGATAAAACATTTTCTCTCGATTATTAGTACTTTCATCCTTTATTACTTGATAATTATTCATAAATGATAGAACATTCGACTCGCTTCTAAGACGGTGACTTTTAAAATATATGTAGCTCTACATGTTTCGTTGTATTTATGACAACTTCTATATATGTGGGATCAGTTCTAATTGAAAAATAATTTTAAAATGCTTGAAAATCAACGCGAGTCTAACGTATTAGTGCTTTATTTTTTTTTCAGAATATAATTCTTAATATTTTACGTGAGATAAATATTTTATTTTTTATTAAAATAAATAGATATTTTTCACACTCTAAACGTAAAATCTTATCAATAGTAGTAACTCAGGTTTTAAATTATTAAATTTAGAAATTCAATTATCTAAATTCAGTTTGTGGTTTCCCCTATAGATCAAATTAATGAAAAATATATATTTTTAATAAAATGAAGATATTTCTAATCACAGTGAGAAATAAAAAGTAAAACTAATTTTTTTTTTTAAATTAGTTTTATTGATTTAGTTTATAGATGAAATTATAGATCAAATTAGGCAAATTAATGCTTAAATTTCTAGGTAAAACTCGCTTAAAAACGCAGTTTACCTAAGCATGTTTGTAGACGTGAGATATATATATTTATTTCTTTGAAAATATGAGATATATATTTATTGATAATACACAGTAACATTCACAATTCTTTGATGAAAGATAATATTTTATCAGATAATGTCTGTTTTAGCCTGAAAATTAAGTAATTAACTTTCGATCTTTTGGAAGTAATTGGATGTTTGAAAGTTGAAATTAAAGCGAAAGTATGAGATATATGGACATGGTGTGTCGGCTTTATCTTATAAGATAAACAGTTTGATCATCTCACCATTTAATATTAACATATAATGAGTTGATTATATCTTTAACACAAAATGACTTAAACCATTTTAATTAGTTCACCTTTTACATTATATGCATTTTTTAGTTAGTTGTATTTATTTGATGTAGGATTACCCGCGTACTCCAACACCATTCTTTTTTATTATCAGTTTTTTATTGGGAAAACGCTGCGCTTACACCAACAGGCCAACAGCAGCTTAACGGATGGCGTCATCGTCATGTGTATATATATAAAAATATAACGCACAATTTTTCTTCATTTTCAAGTGTTAAATTTAAATTAGATTTTTGTCATGCACAGTGAGACAATTTTAAATTTTTTCATTTACATAATTAAAAAATAAAAAATGATCAAAACCACCTGTAACCTCCGTCGTTAATCATGGGAAAACGAAGCCTTATTTATTTACCATTTATCTATTTATATATATTTTTTTTAAATCAAGGGATATAATCACTCTTAGCTCTCTTTTCTCTCTCTTTTAATCGATTAGGAAGAATGTTATTGGGACATTAACGAACTAACAATAAAATTATTTATGAAATCATAAAAATTGATGTGAGAGTATATCCCCTTAAGATTGTTGGAAAAAGAAAATTCATTTTGATAAAATATCAACAATGTAGCGTGACCACGGTTGTGGAATTACTGAAATCTATTATAAAACTACATTTATAGTATCAAAAAATGTGAAACCGTACAAATTGACGTTTTAGTTTCGATTTTAGTTTTTTAACGATTGCGGTCAGCTCACGTAATTTAAAAATTAAAAAATTAGAAAACATTTTCTTTCATAATTTAAAATTTAAAATTTATGAATAATTTTTTAAAAATAATTTTAAAAAAAATATTAGTAAAAAAAGTTATAAATCGGGGAGTTTAGAAAGTATCGAGAAATAATGATGTGAGGATTAATGAAAATAATATAGGATATTAATAGTAAATTAAAAAAAATCTAATTTTCAAAAATATCCTTAAAATTAATCGTTTTATTGTTTTTTTTTTTTAAAGAAATTGTTTAATTATTGGGAGGATTAATTTGGGATTTTGAATAATTAAAAAAAAAAAACTGTTAGAATCGCTGATTCTGGCTGTCGTATAAAACGATTGCAAAATTTTTAAAATTTTTAAAATCGCCGGTTCACGGTTCTAAAGAAGTACCGATTTTGGATGGTTCCGGCTCCAGTTACTACCCGTCCCAAGCTGGCTGCGTACTTGTTTGGATTCGGACCAAAAATATTATCCTTGATGAGCCACTTATTAATTTCTTTTCAGCGAAGCTGTGTATGATAATACTAAAACTAGAAAGCTACTTATGCAGGCATGAAATTGTAGGGGAAGTAACAGAAGTTGGCAACAAGGTAAAAAAGGTTAAAGTTGGGGATAAAGTGGGAGTAGGTTGCATGGTTGGTGCATGCCATTCCTGCGAAAACTGTAACAACGACCTTGAAAATTACTGTCCAGAAATGACACTGACCTATGGTGCCATCTACACAGATGGAACAGTCACTTATGGAGGCTACTCAGATCACATGGTGGCTAATGAACGTTATATTGTTCGTTTCCCTGATAATATGCCGCTTGACACCGGTGCTCCTCTTCTTTGTGCCGGTATTACAGTTTATAGTCCGTTGAAATATTATGAAATAGCAAAACCTGGAAACCATGTAGGTGTGGTTGGTCTTGGTGGACTTGGTCATGTTGCTGTAAAATTTGCCAAGGCTTTAGGGGCTAAAGTCACAGTTATTAGTACATCACCTACTAAGAAAGACGAAGCTATCAACCATCTTGGTGCTGATTCTTTCTTGGTTAGCCGTGACCAAGCCCAATTGCAGGTAAAACTATATACATATACATATATTTATATATACGATAAAGTTGTAATATTATCTCGTTTTTTATATAGGCTGCCATGGGCACACTAGATGGGATCATAGATACAGTGTCTGCGGTTCATCCCATTTTGCCATTGATTGGTTTATTGAAATCTCATGGAAAGCTTGTCTTGGTTGGCGTTCCAGAGAAGCCTCTTGAGCTACCTGTATTTCCAATGATTATGGGTAATGAAATTAAAATAAATTTTCAATTCATATAGTTATGCTTTGCTAATTTAGAATATAACTAAAGGTAATAAATTAAGACAATTAAGTGATGAGTGAACCTACAGGAAGAAAGGTTGTCGCTGGGAGTTGCATCGGAGGAATGAAGGAGACACAAGAAATGATTGATTTTGCAGCCAAACACAACATAAAAGCAGACATTGAGGTTATCCCAATTGACTATGTCAACACTGCAATGGAGCGTTTGGCTAAAGCTGATGTTAAATACCGGTTTGTCATCGACATTGGAAACACCTTGGCTTCTGATGCTGCTGCTGCTGCTGCTTCCAATCCTTAAACAGGTTTCTGATTAATTTTTGAATAAATAATCCATATATATGATGTATCATAAATGTATGGTTACACTATGGCGGGTCTGTATTCTTAAGAAGTGCATTAAAACAAAATAAAAGGTTAAGATACTGGAGACTTTAATCCTAATGTAATACTCAATTTTAGTATAAAATTACTGTCGTTTCGATTTTTTTTTTTTTCCTCGACCCTGATTCTTGTAGTTTTCGTTCTTAATTTTAATTTAAATATATTGAAATTTTTTCGGATATCATGAAATTATGATTTTAAACTCCGATAAATAAATCAACAAGTGAGATACAACGTGGACTTCATAATCTTGTCTCATCAGTTAAATCATCAAATGGGCAATGAGACTGCTATTGCTGCCTCAGTCTCTACTCTCCATCATTACTGGATGCCCCTGTACGATAGTGCTTCTCATCACTATTTTTTTTTTCAGGTCCTCTTTAACAAAAGTAAGAAAATCTGCTTGATTTATTGTTCATATTTTCCTTATTTTAGTACATTCAATTTCTACGTTTATTGAAAAAAAAAAATCAAATTTTGTATATGATACATTTAACAAATTAACTAATTTTTAAATAATAGCTTTACCTAATTAATCAGGTGTGGTATGATTAATCTTCTCACTCATATGAGAAGTGGAAGATTTTGAATTCGAATCATTTGGATCGTAAGTGAGAAAAATGGGAGGGGCTACCCTATTATGTAGCCCATCATGTTATTGAGCTCGTAGATATGTAAAGATATATAAACATTCTATATTTGTAACATAATTAAAGCTGTAATTGTCTTATTAAGGGTTCTTTTTTTTCCATAAAATAATTTGTAGTAAAATATTTTCTACAATTTTTCATTATTTGAGGTGTTCAGAAAAATAAGTCCATAGAGAATATTTTTTCGATCAAAGAAAAATGAAGTTATTTTTAATGAAAAATATTTTACGAATATTAACAAATTTATTATAACCTTATAAATGTATATTTTTTTAATTTATTAATTTTTGGTAGCCATTATCAACAATCATCATTCACTGCCAGCTACCACCACAGCTTCCCACAGACACTATCACCGCCGGCGACTTTCAAACAAAGCCTAAGATATGAAAAATATGAAATTGACATGTACATTGAATAGGTGGGAACTAACACATCCAGAATTGAGATAGCATAGACAGCCAAGAATGGACCACTACCAAACATTAAATTAAGTCCAGCAAGAAAATATCTATGATGTGAAAATCGTTGTAACAGATAATTCTTCTGACTGTACCCAATTTTGCCACGTACCTGCCTTTTTTTCAATTTATGTTTGCATTATCAACTTAATCATGTGCAACACGTGTGCTTTCGGTTTTTTTTTTTTTCTGCCACACATATTTATATATATTTTGAGTAATAAGAGAGAAGATTCGAATTGGGATCTATAGTCAAATTATAAATGCATTTATTATTGGGTTATGACTTGTGTATTTTTTTTTTCATAATTTGTGTAGGTTGATATGTCAATTTATGTTTGCATTTTTAACTTGAGTCCAAGGCAGTGGACCACAATTTAAAAAAGGAAATTTTTCCCAAAATAAAGAAAAACAAGTAGGAAATCGAAGGCAAATTAGGGAATTAATAAGAACTTGCCATAACCAATTATGCGCCAGGATTGCTTTCACACGGTTTCTTTTTATTAACAATGTCCTGATATATTAGAATACTCTGAATTTTTCAAGCTTTACAGTTGATATTTTGCAGTCATATCATTCTCAACTTCAATTTAAAGATGGAATTGTAAATAAAAAAATTTTATCTCATCTTCAATTAAAGATGGAATTGTGAAACTTATAAAAATTTTAAAAAAATTCAAAACTTTTCTATTAATCTATACAATTAATGTTGCATAGATTAAATTTTAATTTTTAAAATAAATGTGTCAATTAATAATTTAATAACAAAAATTTTTGTTCGTTACCAAAAAATCCTGAAACATGGGATAAAAAATTAAGTTAATAAAATATAAAATTTTTAAATTACGTAATTTGTTTTCATATTATATATTTTTAAAAGGTGAAAAATCTAATGATTGTAATTTTTTATTGATAATATAATTAAATTATTACTTATTTAATAAAAAATAATTTTTTAAATATCTCAAATATAATTTCTATAAATGTCATCCACTATATGTGATTATAATTTCTTTTTTCTTAATTAATTTTTTTTAAATGATAAAATACTCTTTAATTTACAATTTTATCCTTAATTGCAATTTGAGTTCTATCGCTATTAAAGATCAAAATTAAGATAAATTCACATAAAGATCAAAATATGATGAAATTAAAAAATCTATAAAATTTAGAGTATTACGATACATTCAGTCTTTTTTTTTTTTTTTTTTTTTATGTCATCCACTATAGTGGTGAATTATAGATTCCTTTTTTCTTTAATTAAATTTTTTTAAAAAAATGATAAAATACTCTTTAATTTACAATTTTAATCCTTAATTGCAATTTGAGTTCTATCGCTATTAAAGATCAAGAATTAAGACTAAATTCACCATAAAGATCAAAAAATATTGAAATTAAAAAATCTATAAAATTTAGAGTATTACGATAACATTCAGTTCTTTTTTTTTTTTTTTTTTTTTTTTTTTTTTTTTTTTTTTTTGAGTATTAGGAGAGTGGGGATATGAACTTGATTCTATTGTCAAATTGCATATATATTTACAATTAGACTATGTCATGGTGTGTCACGGTATACCTCTCGCATATATATTTACAATTAGACTATGTCATGGTGTGTCACGGTATGCCTCTTAACAAGCCTATAAGTGTAAATTGAAACACAAAAAAAGTTTTATCCGAGTCAAATCAAAATACATTATGAATAAATTTCCGTTCATTGAAACTAAACATACAACCAGTTATTCTCCCTAATGAATGGGCAAATCAGTCATTTAATTTTCTAATGAAATGCGGAGATAAATTTAGAACCTATCGTATCGATTTTAGTTTCTAAAATAATTTATAACTAGATAAATATCGATGTTTAATTTAATTTTAGAATTAATTTATATATAATTAATTATATGAATTATGATTAATTTACTTCATTTTTAATAAAAATAAAAATAATTTTAGTTGTTTTAGAATCTAACGTACGGATTTACTAAGAGTTTAATCTTTATTTTAATCATGAAGATAAAGGAGCAGAAGATGTGAACTCACGACATGAGCATTTTTTTTTTTTTAAATAAAAATGGTCTTGGATTGGATGCGCCGAAATTTTCGAATCCATTGACCATAGTTCATGCTTTTCTCCCATTTGGCCCTTTCTCTCTCTGTGTTTCGTCAGCAAATATGCAAATCACGAAACAAAAGCTCGCCTAATCTAATACGTCATCGCTCTAGCCCAGGCTAGAACCTTCACAGTTCCAATTTTCCTAACCGCTTGTTTCCCTTCCCACTGTATATATATATATGTATATATATAATATATGCATGCCCACAAATCCTAAACTCCATCACCAACCTACATTGGAGCCTTTCTTCTCTCAACTCTCTCCAAACTCATTTGCTATTTGTATATTGCCATTTCGATTTTCCATAATTAAAAAAAAATGGCAGCCAAATCGCCAGAGGAAGAGCATCCTAAGCCAGCCTTTGGATGGGCAGCAAGAGACCAGACTGGCCATCTCTCTCCTTTCAAATTCTCTAGAAGGTTCTTTACTTATTCCATAGATCTGGTTGATTGGTTTTGTCCCTCTAGATCTGGTTGAATTGTTTGTCTCCTCCTTCATCATACAATATACGATAGATCTGGTTGATTGGTTTTGTCCCTCCCTTATCATACAATATACGTAGTTCATATAAAAAGTAACTGTATTTGTGTTTTTGGTGTTTATGCAATGCAGGGCAACAGGGGAAAAAGATGTGGCTTTTAAAGTCCTATATTGTGGGATGTGTCACTCTGATCTTCACATGCTCAAGAATGAATGGGGTTCTTCTACTTACCCTCTTGTCCCTGGGTAATTAAATGCTTCTTTCACATTTACATTTTTCTTGATTAGTTTTGTTGCTGTTGTTGTTTGAATTTGAATCCAATTGGTTAATTTTAATATAATATTTATATTTATTTTAATTGCGTTCTTGGAAAATTCTATTACCAAGTTGGTTTTTAATTTTTTTAATTTTTAAATGGTGAACTGAGATTTACTATAAAAATGCAGGCATGAGATTGTGGGAGTGGTGACAGAGGTGGGAAGCCAGGTTGAAAAATTCAAGGTAGGAGACAAGGTGGGTGTAGGATGCATGGTAGGATCATGTCGCTCCTGCGATAACTGCACAAACAATCTTGAAAATTACTGTCCACAAATGATACTTACATATGGCGTCAAGTATTATGACGGAACCACCACCTACGGCGGCTACTCTGACTCAATGGTCGCCGACGAGCACTTCATCGTTCGTATTCCAGATGGCTTGCCTCTCGATGCTGCTGCCCCTCTCCTATGCGCTGGGATTACAGTGTACAGCCCGTTAAGATATTATGGGCTTGACAAACCGGGCATGCATGTGGGTGTTGTTGGGCTTGGTGGCCTCGGTCACATGGCTGTCAAGTTTGGTAAGGCTATGGGGGTTAAAGTAACTGTCATTAGCACCTCACCCCACAAGAAAGAGGAAGCCATTGGCCGTCTAGGTGCTGACTCATTTTTGGTCAGCCGTGACCAAGATCAAATCAAGGTATTCAAATAAATTGCATTGCTGAATTTAGAGTATTATGTTTATTTAGACCCGTATTATGGTTCCACTCACATATCAAAGCAATTAAAACACTGATTTTTTTTTTAAAACAAAGTTCATTTTATTCTTTTTTTTTCTAAATGAATAATTAAAAATAATTTCGTTTCAGCAAAATAAATTATTTTTTATTATTTTGATTTATAAATGCCTCCATAGATCAAATCTGACGAAGTCAATCGCAAATTTAGATTATTCAAAAAACATTTTATAGTAAGATATGTTTAATATTGTTAACTATTTTGCTTCAATAGGCTGCAATGGGAACAATGGATGGAATTATTGATACAGTGTCTGCAACGCACCCTCTCTACCCTTTGATTGGCCTATTGAAGTCTCATGGAAAGATAGTTCTGGTTGGTGCTCCAGAGAAGCCATTAGATCTCCCAGTATTTCCTCTGATAATGGGTAATTAACTGATTATTATTCCCCTTCCACTTTTATCTTTCATTTAAGATTTTGAAATGGCGATTAAACCATTAACCGTCTAATAATAGGGAGGAAGATAGTTGGTGGAAGCTGCATTGGAGGAATGAAAGAGACGCAGGAAATGATTGATTTCGCAGCCGAACACGGCATAAGAGCAGATGTTGAAGTTATTGGAATTGATTATGTGAACACCGCCTTAGAGCGGTTGTTGAAAGCTGATGTTAGATACCGATTTGTGATTGATGTTGCCAATACAATAAACCCTACCCATTGAAAATGACCATTCATTTTCATATATGTGGTTGTTTATTGGTTGAAAGCTGATGTTAGATACCGATTTGTGATTGATGTTGCCAATACAATAAACCCTACCCATTGAAAATGACCATTCATTTTCATATATGTGGTTGTTTATTGAAATAAAAAGTTTGATGACTTTATGCCATTTTGTAGTTGTAGTATTTTTTCTATTTTTCTTTTTAATTTGGTGAATTAATTGCATTTGCACTCTTATTCTCCCAATTTATATTAATTTATACTTTTTAATTATAATTTTTATGTGTTAAATAAATGAGACGTGAAATTCAAAATAAATTCTGAGATTATAGTTTTAATAAAATTGAGAATAGACTGAATTTGTAAAATCAACTATCAAGATAGATAGTTCGTTTTAGCATTAATATTGGAAATTAACTTTTCTATTTTTACAGAACTTTTCTTTGTTTTAAGAAGAGTGCAGAAATTTTAGTGAAATGAGCACAATACAAATATGAAATACAATTATTTACTGTAGAAATCAACTTCTTGATGAGCAGAAAATAATATTTATAATGTAAAATTAAGTATATTTAATTTAATAAATTCATTGCATTTAATTAGAAAAATGCAATTTCCCTAGCCATATCTAAAGAACTTAAAAGATCCCTTAATTTTACATCTTACATAATTTTAATTTGTCATTTTTTATTTACTAAATTTTAATGTCTGTTTCAGCGGAAGTTCACCCACCGAAATGCCATTATAAAAAAAACTAACATGTAATAAAAATAAAATATTTTATTTTAACAAAATTCATATATTCTCTTAACACATTAATTTAAAATCTACCAATTAATTTATTTAATAAATAATTTCATTTACACGGAATAAGTTTTAAAAAGATAAGAGGTAAATTTTCATTCCATTATTTATATTTTGTAGCATTGTTTCCTTTTCCTTTTTATATTCCTTTGTAATTATAATTTTATTTTTGTGATAAATGTAATTTTTATTGTCATATTATTGTTCCTATTGCCATATTCCGGTAAGTGAACTCCTATTAAAACAAAAATTAAAATTCAGTAATTAAAAAATAACATTAAACTTATGTGACTTAGATAAAAAAAAAGTACAAAATTAAGTGATCATTGATATAATTTACCCAATTTATTTATTTCTCTTGTATAAAAAAAATTGAATAATCTATTTATCGGAAAATAGAATTAATAATGTAAACTAAATAGAAGTATTTTATGCTCTTTATAAGAATTTACATTTTCCTAATCCACTTATCCCCAACCAAACTCCTTGATTCCATCACTAATAAGGGTTTGGAGTATTTATGCTTAGGTCGTTAGGTTTGGGGAAAGGCTACATTGTTCTTGTTGACATGGCCAAGGAGGTTCGTGGGTCCATTGGCCCATCACTACTAAAATATCAACGGACTCAATCCCAAAACAGAAAGACCAAGGAAATGAAAACAGAAAATTGTAATTTCTTCATACTATATTTTATTTTTATTTTTATACTTTTTTTTTCGAAAATACAACAATTAAATACGAAAATACAACAATTAAATACATGAAAATAAAGACATTATATAAGCTTTGATGTAAATACATCATGTGAAAAATTGAAACAAATAAAACTTAACCAATGATGGATTTAAAAAAAAAAATCCAAAGTAAACATAAAATAAAATAATATAAAAATTTTAATCTTAATTATAAAAATAGTCAAGTTTAAAATTTTGGATAGGTTAAAAAGGAATTAAATAAAGGAAGTCAATTGAACTCCTTTTTTGTCCACATACAATCGCAATTTATCTTAACAACATGTAAGAAAACATTTTTATTTAATATTTGCAATGTGGTGATCCAGAGACTTGATATTTCTTTAGGAGGAAATATAATAAATATATTAATTATACCACACATGCTTTTCATTATTTAATATTTGTAGTTGTATCACCTACCTTATTACACATGTGATTTTTAGTCGTTTTACTAGGCATCACCACGGTTGAATTCAAATCGAAACCGAACCATAACCGAGTTAAAATTACCATCATACGACAATCAATTGCATCCAATTTCAAACCATAATTAAAATGATATTTTTATAGTTTGGTTTCGGTTCTTCATTTTCTAAAATTAGAATGCACGATTCTAATTTGAAACCATAAAAAAAATTACAAGAAACTCTTAATACTTTTTTTTGTTTTGTTATAATTTTTTAAATTAAATTTTAGAACTTTTAATTATTAATTTGGTTTAGTTTGTCCAATAGTACTATTTTATTATTATTATTATTTATTAAAAATACAAAACTAAAAAAAAATTAATAAGTTTGAAAATGATTATCTAAATTCGGTTTCAAATCGAAACCAGTGGTTCCAAAACCATCTTAAAATCTGCCTAAAAACCAGTGGTTCCAATACCATCTTAAAATCTGCAGAAAAGTGATTTGAATTTCGATTCAATCCTTAAAGTTTTTTATAATTGAAATCGATAGTTTTAAAACCGAAACCAATAGCTTTGAAACTATGATCATAACTACCTCTCTCACTCTACTCACAATAAGATTCGAACTCGAGAGCTCTAACTCCTTACATTAGTGAAAAGACCAACAAGACCACATCTGATTGACATAGAACCTTATATTTTATTATTTGGTTGAAAAAAATTGCATAGATTTGAATGTTATTTTTAAAATAAAATTAAATGATTTAACTTCCATCGTTCATATAAAACTATATAATTAATAAAGTTCTCAACTTCGAGCCGAGATTTCTCTCTCTCAAAACGATGAAATTAAAGTTACGAAGAAATTCATAAATTTTATGATTTACTTTTTCTCAACCAAATAAAAAAATATAAGGAATCCACATAAATGATTAAATGTGGAAAATACCCGAGAAAGGAAAATAATTGAGTAAAATAAATGAGGAAAGTTATTTTCCTCTGTTTGGATGATGTTAAGAAAATTGTAGAGGAAGGAGAATTTGTACTGAAATCATCTGTTTGGAATTGGCTCAGCAATTTTTCAATCTCTCCGAATCGGAGATAAAACAAAAAATTTTGTGGGAGATTTTCAATGTTTGTAAAAAATTACAAAAAAAAATTCATTTTCCTAAAAAAAAATTCATTTTCCTATCTCCAACAATTAACTCCTCTGTCTTGTTTCCATGTCGCTGCAATTCTCCACAAATAGCAAATATAGAAGATGGAAATTGGAAAGAACCAAACTATTATTGTTGATGCTTTATATTAAAAAATAAATATTATTTTTTTTAGATGGTGATTGATGGTATTTAATTAAATTAAATAGTAATTAATTAAATATACTATTTTTATTTATCAAGTAAACTTGTAACATTATATAAAATGTTAAGGTTAAAACTGCAATTATGCAACAGTAATATTTTCTTTCCTCTCTTTATTTTCCATTCTATCTAAAGTGGAAAATATCCAAGGAAAGAAAATAAAACAATTTTCTTTTATTTTCCTTTGTTATTTTCCTTTCTTTCTTATTTTCTGTTCTCTCTTTTCCATACAGCGTGTAAATTTTATGACTTCTTATTTTATTCTTACTCTAATATCAAAATATTAAACCTTAGTCAAATATCAGACTTCAAATATTTTCTGCACTTATTCTTATTTTGTGCCTTATTTTATTTTCTGTTGCTATCGTAAACACAATCCGCCGCTAAAATATCACAGCATTTTATTGGTAATTCAATCATTATTTTAACTGAAAATTTTCAGAATTTTAAATTAATTAGTTTATCGTTGATGATATTATTCCTTAATTTTCAGAATTTTTTAAGTATAAATGTCAAATATTATTCCTTACTACTCATCTAAACATGTCTTTATTAAAAAAAATAAAAAATAAAAAGAGAGAGCTCAGCATTGAGAATCTTCTCCCTTGAATGATATATAGGGTAGATCTACTAATTCCATCAGCTTCGATTGGAAGTTTTCGTATCAACTGTTAACTTTTCTGTATTTATATTTTATTTTGAATTCATTGACCTTATAAAAATAACTATTAGTAAATTTCTTTTTTTTTTTCAAATTAATATTTTTATAGTCATGTTATTTACAGTTATTTAATAATAATAACAATTTTCTATTAAATTTTACGACTTCTTATTTTATTCTTACTCTAATATCAAAATATTAAATTCTAGTCAAATATCAGACTTCAAATTCTCTATTAAATTATTATTTTTTGTATAAAATGGAATAATTTGATTTATAAGAAAGGGTAAAATTTTAATTTTTTCACTTCTTTTTTTACTATATTTTTTATTAATGAAATATGAGATATCTCAGCTTTTTCTTAAAAAAAATAAAATCTTAGCTAATGGCAAGGAAACAAACTGAGTTTACTAACTGAGCTCAACACTTAAGATTAATGAAATATATTTGTTTCATGCATAGAAGATTATTAAAACTTGAAGAAATCATTATTCAAGTGTTAAATTTTGGTTAATAAAAATAAATAAGATACGTTTTAATTAATCTGTTTATATTTCTTTAAGGATATAAAGAGCGAAAAATTTTTCGAATTCAAATGTATTTCATTATAAAAGGTTTTACTAATTTGATAAAGAAAAATGTTATGTCTACTTTATAACTAACAATAAAAAGAAACTCTCGTTACAAATTAATTTTAGTGCCCATAAGGTGACCAATTATATTCTTTATCTTAATGACTTTTAGAAGGTTTCTTACTTCTCCAATTTAAAGTTGGTGACTAAATAAGATAAATGTGGTTGAATTCCTTCAAATTTGTGTAACATGCAGATAGTCAGATGAAGCACTCCAATGTAAAGTCCAGTGATTAACCAATGTTAAGTCCAGTTATCAACCAATGCTAAAAAGTTAATACTAACAAATTAATTGACTAGTTTACCACTTTATAGATTGACTATTTAGTTAATATGGAATTGTTAACAGCTAGTTTAACTCTTGGTATACGTTTCTTGTGTCGGGCATGAGAGATTGACCCTCCAATATGGCGTGATGGAGTAGATCGCCAGCCACCCTTCTCACTGGAACAATTATTTGGGAATTGCGTTAACTTGTCTAGCTCGTTCAAAGCATTTCAATCTTAATGTACAACATGTGGACTACAATAGATGACTTCGAATGTGTAGCAATCTAACCACATGTTCACGTTTGAGGCATCTAGCGTTTTATACAACTTACAAGCATATATATATATATATATATATATATTCGTCAATAAATATTATAAATCTCCTTATATTTTCTTAAATTTTCAATATCAACCATGTCATTTAGAATATTTATGCATATAAATATAAAGGCGGATTTTCTACTATATATTCATCAAAATTTTAGCAACATCTCTCTGTGTAAGAGTGTTCAAGTGTACCAAATGGATAATCTAATATGCAACTCAAGAACAGGGAGATGTAAAAATATAGTAATTTTTCTGAAAGAATAATTAAGCTTAGAGTGGAAATTATGTGTATGAATAAGATGAAGTGGTCTCTTCTAAGGATTTTTGTCTTCGGTTAATCATAAAACAAAAATATGTAACAATGTGATCTTCTATCTATATGTGGAGAATAAAAGACTATGTATGTCTTTTTTTTTTTTTCAAGAGGACGATGTTACGTATATGGTGAATATTTGGACTATGTTTTCTCACAAATTCAAGAAACAAATTAAGTTCGAAATTTAAATTCCTATATATATATTTAATTCCCTAAACAAATAATGACATAATAAAAGAACCAAAAATTTATATTCTACTCTAATTTTTTTTGAAATGGTATTCTGCTATAATTAAGTTAATTATAATTATACAATCAATCACATTTTAAAAATTAAGTAATTATACTAATTATCTAATCTAGTTAATTAAATATACATTAATTAAACCAATTTACTTTTATATACTGATTAAAATATTGTACAATAACATTACACTATTTGTTCTAATAATATCTATTGAAATTAATCAACTCCAAAAAAAAAAAAACAATTTCAATTAAAATCAATCAACTTCTAATATCAACAATTAAACAAGATAAATAATTAATTAAACAACAAATTACCAAAGAAAAATAAAACATAAATAATAGTAGAAAGTGAATGAATAATAGTAGAAAGAGGAGTGGTATATTTTCTCGGACGTGTGTCGTCGGCATTGATGAATAGTGCATATTAATGAAATACGACCACTGTTGATTGATTCTAGAGGGTGTTAAAAATAGAGATCAAGGGAAATGAAGGCAAAAAAAAAAAAAAAAAAAAAAAACTATCTTTTAATTTTTAAATTAAAATTACAGACAAATATTTCAATCAGTAATGTTTTAAAATCTGCCACTAAACTAGTTAAATGAACATGCTACATGTCCGTTACAAAGCAAAATTCCGTCACTAATTGTCTTTAATTAATTGTTTCAGTTACGAGATGAAATAGTACCGTCGTTATTCTTTGTGCCTTATTTTGTTTTCCGTTGTTACAGTAAGCACAATCTGCCGCTAAAATATGACAGCATTTTATAGGAAATTTGTTCATTATTTTTAACTGAAAATTTTCAGAATTTTAAATTAATTATGTAAAGGTTCGGGTATATTTGAGTTCTTTTTTATTATTATTTATTTTAGAGTTTTATTTCTTTCATTTAATTTTCATAAACTTAAATCAACATCCAATAACATACCATCATATTATTTAGTTTTTTTAAAAGAAATCGATGCTGTTAAGGTCTAACATTATCAGTTTCAAAAAAATATATATATATATAATCTTATAATTAATAATAATTTATATTTTTATTAAATTATACTTAGCTTTCTAATTTGTTCTATCATATTAAAATTAGTTTAAGAAAAATATTATTCGCCTAGTATATGAATATTATTTAATAGAGATAAAGAGATAAATTTTAATTTAAAGTTGTTATATATAAAATCATGTCTTAATATTATATAAATATTTAGAGAATATTAGAGAAAAATTATAATCATACTTAATACTTATAAAAATAAATTAATAAATATAAATAATAAAAATACCAAATAATAATGATGCAATGGACGCACGTCACAAAAAATATCAGTACTATTTAAGTTTTCATACATTTTCTAAATTGACTGTCATGAATCAATATGAAATAAAGTGATCCTAAATTGGGTCGCACATCGAAGCAAAACCCCGCATATATTCGGATACGTTGAATAGTTAGTTGTAGTTCCTCAAGCCGAATGATTAACAGCTTAAGCTCAAATGGCATAAAAAAAAAATCCAAAATATTTTAATTAAAATTTTAAAAACCAAGTTGATGCCAAATATGTACGTACAAGTTGATGCCAAATATGTACGTAATTCTCTTACATATAAGTAAAATTTTAGTTTTCAAATCAAGTTCAAATAGCGAAAATGTTGTTTTTCATTGTGTAAACTAGCTCAACAAATATGTATTAAATGTTATTTTTCATTCTATAATTTTCCTGTTCTTTTTAAGTATGAGATTAATTTTATTTCAGAATTTGCGACTGTATCTTTTCATAATATTTTTGTACAGATTAAATTCTTATTTTTAGAAACATTGATCACAAAGTATTTCTAGAAGGATAGATTTTTTTAAAATTGTTAGAATTAATGAATGGGTATAGGTACGCCCATTACTAACCTTTTTAACCCAAATACATTAATAATACGTGATAATAATTAATATGTCTTATTATTATTATGTGTATTTAAATAAATTTAAATACCCTAATTGGATATATTTTAGAGAGTTTGTGTTTTAGTTAGATTCCTTCAACCTACGGTAATCTAACTAAATTTAAGAAAAAATGAGAACACACTCTTTTTTTTTTCAAAAAGACAAAAAAAAGCATAAACAAATAGATGCTCTCAAGAAAAATCTGAATGTTTTCTCATCGCTATAAGAGATAGTAGGGCTTTTAGAGTGTGGACAATAAAAGCAGTTCGTTTGATTGTGATTACTCTTACAGTCAGCGAACTGGTAACACGAGGCTAGAGATTATTCATCTACTGCGCTACAAGAGTTAGGTATTTGACCCTCCCATTTACATATCATGTATAGGTATATGATCTCTTTGTTTATACTAACAAAAATGAAAGAAAGGTTAAGGGATTGTAAATTACATATGACCTATTCATATTTTATAGAGTAAAAAATATATTTTACAGAAAATTTGGGTAAGGTTAAGAGATTTCATTTATAATCCTGGGTTGCATTGGTAGACACTCAACTAACTCTCAATTGAAACATTCTATTAAGGTACATAATATCAATATATTTCATTCAATTATAATTACGAATGACATATCTAAAGGTGTTATAAATCATCCAACCCTCAATACAATTTTTTATTATCAAATAGTCTCTCTTATTTTTTTTAGGGTATCAGATATTTTTCAATTATATTTTTGCATTTATAACACTAAATTTTGTTTTGTTTAGAGGAGTTTAATAACACATCTCTTCACAATATATAAAGTTAATAGTTTGATTGTTTCAGGTTTTTGGAGTTTGGATCAATATATTAACAGACTCTATACTTTGCAATATCTCTATATTTTGACCTTTTAATTAATTTTACTTTAATTTTGACATTGTCTAACAATAGCACTCTTAATTGCAATTAAAATAAAATAGCAATAGAAAAGTATTTCCATCACTTTTATAAATTATAATATCACGTGGCGCTTATTAAAAATTTTAAAAAATTTCATTAGTCTTATCCAGTTAATGTTGTAGATTGAATTTTAATTTTTGAAAAAAACGTGCTAATTAATAATTTAAAAACATAAATTTCTATTACTTAAAAAAAACACAAAGCATATGACATAAAAATCAATTTAAATAAACATAATTTTTTTCAATTACGTATTTTATTGTCATATTTCTATATTTTAAGGATGAAAAAAAAATTCTAATTGTTAATTCTTTTAAATTGAGACAATTAGTTCTCACAAGTTTCAATCTTAGTCAAATTCCATTCAACAACATATATTACAATTTCACTGGCTTTTATAAATTAATAATTAACTCCTGAAATTTTTGAAAAATATGTTAATGAAAAATATGTTAAAATATTTTTTTAATATCTGTAGGTTCCAGACTCCAAACCCCTTCCCTCGTTTCTTTAACTTCTAATTTCTGCTCTTTAATAGGTTTATAATGTTATTCGTAATGCTGTATTTGAGAAAATTGTAATTGTGTAATAATGTATTATAGTTTGATAATATATTTCTTTGGGATTGATTTGTGTAGACTAATCTATGGATCTATCCATAAATCAAGCCAATGAAAAATATATATATTTTTTCCATTAATATAATTTATGGGTAGACTTATAGATCGGGTCTAAGTAAGTCAATGCGAAATATAATATTCGTATATTGCAATATCAGATCAAAAGATTTAAATAACAAGGTGAATATTTACGATTATTTTTGTTTTGATTTGCTACCAACCAGTTTCCCACATGAGAAATATGAATTAGACGATGAATGGATTTCACATTTCAATTACTTTACTTAGCTTGCAAGTCAAATTAGCTTTGTGTATTAGGCAAGTTAATTTTGGTGTATAAATAGGACTTTTGTATAACTTGTAATCTTACCGTTACTTCCTTCTCGTGTGACTGCTTCATTTAATTAAGAATTATACTTAATAAGTTCTTTTAATGAATTGCAATGTTTCTTTCCTGTCAATAGCACTACAGGTGCTTATTCTATGTAATACAAATATTGCAGAAAATTGCTTAAATATTAATAGATGTGCATGGAAGAATATGTTTGACAAAATTAATTGATTTGGTAGTTGCTAGCTGTTTGAGTACCGTTTAGTGTTTAACTGTTTGAGTAGCTTTTCATAAAATGTTAAAAGGTAAATTTTATATGAGTTAACTTTTTATAAAAATCTATATTAATATCTAAAAGTCAATTTAAACGCTATGTTATCGAATACCGTAAAAAGTATAAAATGTAAAAAATTATTTAAAATGAAACATTATTTAAAACCCTATGTTAGAATGAGACTAGTCGTAGGATTAGAAATTGTATAATTCACTTTCTTTCTACGTCGTTCCATGCGCCCCTTCTACGTCCACATGCAAAGGCCCTTCAAAAAAAAAAAAAAAATTGAATTATATATTTGAAATTAAATATATGAAACATAATATAAATGAATTATATATTTTGAATTCATTTATACCAAATGGATTAAATGTAAATGTTATAATTATTATATATAATTAAACGGTCCTTCTATCATGTTTATTAATTTATAAAGATTCTATTTTTCAAATCTCTTTTGTTGGTATCAGAGCCAAACGATCCTAACGATCTAAACATAGTTTACATTTACATCAATAAAGTGATTTGTTTTATAATATATTATAAAAGCTTTTGCTTTGCCCACTGAGCCGATTCCATATGAACCCGTTGTAAGTCCTATTTGTTGAGATTTGTTGGGCAGTTGAAGGGTATAACCGGAGGGCATAATAGGGTAGTTGAAAGATTTTATAATATATAATAAAATGGATCCTTTGTTGTGTAGATCGGCTAGTAGTAATAAATCTGAAGACTCAGATAACTCAGAAATTAAAAGGGTAATAAATAGAAAATAATTACAGGATTTTAGTAAAGCTATTGATAATGGGAATACCTAAAGTGGATAAAGAACAAATTATAAAATTTAAATTAATTATTTAAACTCATTTATGTTATAAAACCAAAAAGAGATCTTCAATTAAGTAAACCTTTTGAAAGGATAACTTCTTTTGTCTTCTAAAACTTTGCAACATCATAATAAGTAAAAAATAATAATATATTCATATCGGATTAATTCAAGTAGGTATAAACCTTTTAACCCAGAAAAAGGATTAATATACTAGTATTCTGCAGTAGTAAGAGATGCAGATTTAAATTTTCAAGATTCTTTATTAGGATCAGTTGAGACAGCTTAGTGAAGGACCAATCCTTTGTGAGGTCTTATCCAGATATGACTGGTCTAATTAAAATTGATTAAATATTTTTAGAAAGTATAGTTTTAGAAAATTAAAAACCATAATTATAAAAATGAAGCAAGGGATCGATTCCTATAGCTTTGATTTAGTAAAAATTCATTATAAAAGCAATGAACTCACTTTGGACTAAATATAAGTTACAACCTAAAATTGGCGAACACGTTTCTGTCAAACAGATTTAACTTAAAAAAACACATGTAATACCTAAAACCATTTCAATGGAAAAGATCATCACACTTCCCGATGATGGGATTTTGGAAGGGGGTACCTCCTCCTAATTAGAACAATTAACCAATGTCAATTTACAAAAAAATTGAACAATTTGAAATGGTAAAATTACATTAAAATAATAGAATCATAGTATGAGAAATTTAGGGTTCATTCTTCCTCTGTAACTACAGATTGAAAATGATAAACCTAGTTCTTTCTATTACCGTCTGTTACTATACCTTCTGTTATTTATGCAAAATATAAAGAATCTGAACCTAAACCGATTATTCAAACTTTTGTAAAACCTAGGTATTCTACTTCAGATATACCCAATTTAAATAAAATGAAAGGAGTTGATTATAGTTCTTCTATACCACAGGCTGTTTATAATCCTGTAACTAACTATGTTAATCAACAATCTAATTTGGTAAATTCATCTCCAGAATCACCAACAGCTTCGGCTATAACTGAAAATGTTAGTGCAATAGACAAAGAATTAAATGTTCTTACTAAAGAAAATATTGAAAAGAATTTAATAAAAGAAATATCCAAAACAAAAAATTTATTAAAAATAAAAAAGATATTAAAAACATATACTTTTGACTTTTGAAGGAATTTAAAATTCTGAATATATAGAATATAAATTAAATACCAAACGAACTTAAATTCTTTGATTGGTATAACTTAATTAAAAAAATAAAATTTTTGAGAATAGCTAAACCCAAAACTATTAGAACAAGAGACCAGAAATTTGTAGTAAATTGATTCAAACAATAAAGGGAGGATTTCCACCTAAAACAATTAGTAAATTAAAAAAACACCTATGATAATGAAATACTTGTGCCCTCATAACAAAACTGCTCAAGATAATGATGTAAATTAAAAAAAAATAATGAACCAAATAAATTTTATAATGCGAGTTTTAATTTGTTTAAATACCAACAATTAAAAAAGAATTGGAAAACTTATTGGACAATAATCTAATTGTGAATGAAACGGTTTGGACAATTAATTAGTATAATTCAAAAGGAAGGATTACAAATATGTCATGATCTAAAACTTCAAAGAACAATAAAATATGAAATGCAGAAACCTAAAAAAGAAATAGGATCTTTTTGTAAACAATTTGACTATAGTATAACTTCGCCACAGAAATGTGATGGCCAATGTTCTAAAACAAATATATTTCCAAAACTATACTTTCTAGAAAACTCTGATGTTAGTGAACCTGACTCAGAAAATATTAAACAATTTGAAATCAATCCTATAAATCATCATAGAGAAATTTTTCACCAAAAACAAGTGCTCTTTCTATATTGTTGATAACACCCTAAATACTATATCTCAATTTAAATTATATTGCATTCAACAATTATGAATGAAACAATAGATGGTTTTAAGTGAATAATAATCTTAAGTATTTTTGAACAAAACAAAAATGACAATGGCTGCAAATGCTTATAAAACACAGTCAATCATTTCTGATAAAGCTATAGCAGAAATCTTAATTGCTGGATTTACTAGCCAACTTAAAGGATGGTGGGATTATCATCTCACTGACCAACAACATTTAGAAATCCTAAATTCAATTCAAATATATGATGAAGGTGAACCTATATATGATGAAAATGGTGAAGTAATTCAAGATGCAGTGAATTATGAGTTTAAACCTTGTAGATAAATACGTGGGCTCTAGTGCTGGTCTGGCCTACAGAAACGAGTCGTGACAGATTGTTAATAATGATAGTTTCATTGATACTTTTACAAATGATTATTACATATGACTTATAATTGAGTGTAGAAACATATTTGTGATGAACTCCAACAACAACTTGCTTTTGAAAGACAAAAATATTAATGTTAAGGGAAGATTCTAACCAAAGCTTTTGGAAAGAAAAGTTTTTGGCTGGATTACCTTATTTTTTGGGTGAAAAAGTTAGAAATCATATAAAACAACAGTATGGACAACCTATACCTTATAGTAAATTAACTTATGGTCAATTAATTAGTATAGTTCAAAAAGAAGGATTTTTTAAATGAAAAATTTTTGAAAATAATTTTTCGGGTCATTTCACATATAATTTGCTAAAATGGTGTTTTAATGAATAAAAGAAAAAAAAAAAAGGAAGTAATTTTTTATGGTTTTGTACCTCCGCACTTTATTTTTAGTCGCATGAATGCAATGGTTTCTAACATAAGATGCTATGCTAGATTCTAAATAGATATAGACATACGATAGTTTTAGTTAAGACAATTGGATTTTATTATTTTTGGGAGTAAATAGATTTTTTTAGAGATTAATATATATATATATATATAACTAGTTCAATGGTCTTTTAAACTTTTATCAGATTGTTTAACTAGTTCATACCAATCAAAGAATTTAATAAAAAATTACATGAATTAAATTTGGAAGAAAATGTTTTAAATAAAATATACGAACTCTATATTGATTCGGATTCCTCGGAATCTGAGACTAATGAAAGTGAAAATCACCATTGATGAAGTTAGAACTACTACAAGTCTTCAGTTCTAAAATTTTCTTTAAATATGTTATCTACACTAAAGATCAAAGTAATTTATTAACAGTAGTTAATGGAATTGAAGATCAAGAAATTAGAGCTAAACTTCTTAAAAAACTAATAAAAAGTTTTGAAGACGAAGATGCCGTAAAAAATATTACTCCTAAAATTCAGTCTAATACTTATGATTTAACTACCATTTTAAATAAAAATCAACCTAAAAAGGTCGATATGGATGAATATACTAAAGAATTATATAAAGAAATTAAGATGCTAAAAAATGAAGTAAAAGAATTAAAAAAAGTAAAAGAATTAAAAACCCAACTTCAACAAAATTCTAAAAAAATAAAAATACTAGAATCCCAACTTATTTCCAGTTCTTCCTCAGAAGAAGACGAATCAGATAATAATTTAAATGGACAAATAAATGAATTAGATGAAGATGTAGATTGTAATTTTCTCAATCTATTACAAGAAATTACTTCACGAAAATATTTAGTAAAAATAAACATTCAAATAAAGGATTTTGTGATAGATGCAATTGCACTCTTTGACACAGGTGCAGATTTAAACTGTATAAAATCTGATCTAGTTCCTAAAAGATATTGGTTAATGAAAAAGTAAGTACAGCCAAAAACAAATCTAAACTTGGAATTATAGGAAAAACAGATGCAATAACATAAATCAAGCCTTTAAAATAAACACAGTATTTTACTTTCACCCAGTAAATTATATTAATATTAGGCACTCCATTTATAAATCGCATCACACCATATTCAGTTAAAGAGGATCTGTATTAAATTTAAAATAAAAAAATTGCGAGGCTCAACTAGAATTTGCGGAAAAACCTAAGAAAAGACAATTAAATTTATTAAAAGCTCATTCAATTAAGAATATTAGAAATAAATTCCTTTAATCAAATCTAAAGAAGAAACTTAAAACATTTAAAAAATAAGCATGCTTAAAAATAGGAAGTTAAAAAAACCAAAATTAAATTTGATGAATATCCAAAATAAAATCTCAACTCTAAAAAATTTTATCGAAAAACAAATTATGTGGCTGCCCATAACCAATGAACTTTTTGGTACGTAAACCACCATAGTGGACTTACCATATGAAAAAGATTTTTGATGAAAAAACCATTTAAAAACTAAAGCTAGACCAATTCAGGATGAGTCCTTGAAATTGATTAACACTGTAAAAATGAAATTCAAAATTTACTTTAATAAAACCAATAATTTTTAAATCTAAGAAGCCCATGGTCTTTGTGCAGCTTTTTATGTAAATAAAAACGCTGAAATAAACGAGTGCTCCAGATTATTTTAATAAATTATAAACCATTTAATATACAGCCTCCCATAAAACCGTGGATTTTTCAGCGACCACTTGAGATACCTCAGAACATGTTTTACGGCATGGGACCCGGCCAAAGGCACAGACAGCCACCATATCTTGCCTCACGACAAGGCCAACCCCCGCGGTGGCTAGCCGCCCGGGGTCCTGGTAGGGTAAGAGCCAGTATTTCGTCACAGGTCACACTGTGAGAACCCCATTTATTACCCTTTTAATTTCTGATGTGGAATATGTATGATATTTTTAACCCATATTCTAAATTTTGTATTGTTTATATTGATGATGTGCTTATATTTAGTACAACTCTAGAAGATCATTTTAAACATTTAAAAACATTTTGTATGATTATCGAGAAAAAATGGTTTAGCATTAAGTAAAAGCTAAAATGGTAAAATGGATTTGTTTAAAACTAAAATAAGATTTTTAGGTCATTATATAGAACAAGGTAAGATTCAACCTATAGAAAGAGCACTTGTTTTTGGTGGAAAATTTCCTGATGAAATTTCTAATAAACCCCAATTACAACGTTTTCTTGGTTGTTTAAATTATGTGATTGATTTTTATCCAAATTTAAATTGCATGATAAAACCTTTACATAATAGACTTTGTAAAAATGCTGGTCCTTGGACAATTCAGCACACTCAACTTGTAAAAAAGATCAAATCATTCGTAAAAGAAATTCCTTACTTATATATTCCTGATCCTAATGCTTTTAAAATTGTTGAAACTGATGCTTCTAATATTGGCTATGGAGGTATTTTAAAACAAAAAATTAATGGTAAAGAAAGAATAATCCAATATACTTCAGGTCATTGGACTTCAACTCAATTAAATTATTCTACCATAAGAGAAATTTTAAGTATTGTTATTTGCTATAAATTAAATTTCAATCGTTGGATCTTTTAAATCAAAAATCTACTTCGTATTGATTTAAATCTGCAAAGAAGTTTGCAGAAGATGTTCCAAAATTTGCCTTGCTTCTAAACAAATCTTTGCTAGATGGCAAGCATTATTAAGTATTTTTGAATTTGATATTGAATATATTAAAGGAAATTCTAATAATATTCCAGACTTTCTGACACGCGAATTCTTACAGAACAATGGGAAAGAAGAAAGATAAGGGGAAAGCATCTAAACAAGAGTCTGATTCACCTACTAAAGCTCTTTCAGAGCATTCTGAAGATCTTAGTAAAACCCTTACCTTAAACAGTAAACCAACCCCTTCTAAAGACCTTAAAAAATGGATTGAGGAACTTACTCAATCTCTAGAGGTATTAAAGGCGTTGCAAGGTATGGCATCTTCTTCTACAGAAGATACAGGTATGAAAAGGTAATGATAACAATATTCCAGACTTTCTAACTAGAGAATTCTTACAGAACAATGGGAAGAAAGAAGGATAAAGAGTTATCAAATCCGTTGATGGCTGTGGATTTGCCAAAAATCCAATATAAATCTACTAGTAATATACATAAATGGTTTGATAAAAATTTGATTTGGAAATCGAAAGTTGAGGATGGTATAATCTTTACTAAATCCTGGCAAATATTATAAAAATGTATTATCCTGAGAATTGGTTTTTGCAAAAGACTGGCAAAACCTCAGCCCTATTATAATAATATATTATAGATAAGTGAATCAGCTAAACATTACAAACATTACTTTGAGAAAAAGTGGAATAATTTCCTATTCTTTCCTATAAAAAATAAAGCGCGTTCAATCCATCTAAGGATTGGCCCGTATCTTCTTAACAACGCCAGTTGAAATTTAAAGTTACATAAATATGAAGATGTGTTTATATATAATTATTTTGATTATAAAGCAGCGTGGGATAAAGTTTTTTGTCTTCAAAACCCCACAGCTACACATTCATGGTTAATATATTTTGATCAAAATATACGCATTGATTTAAAATTCCCAAATTGGTTTAAACGATGGTGGCAATTTAAAGGAATTTCCGAGGAAATCATTCCTCCTGATATCCATTCTTTGTACCAGTTCTTTAAAACCCATTATAAACCTAAACCTGAAGAAGTTCATATTCCTTCTTTGATGTATTATTGTATGACCTTCTTCACTCCATGGGTATATCAATGGTATTTTGATTATCAGTATGTCCAGGGAAGGCCAATTCCCATGATAATAAAAAGACATAAAATAAAATGGTTGGGATCATTCAAAGAATTCCACACTGAATATAAAATTAGTCAATGAATGCCGCCAAATAAATTATCCAGCCCATCTAAACCAGCTTTAACCTATCTGCCCATACATTAGCTATTCAGGATAACCCCCAGTTGCTATCCAAAAAAGGCCCAATTGTCAGGCCCGGTTAGCTGCAGCTAAACAGCAGAAGAATATAGATTGATCTGTCAAGAGATGTCTGAACAAACTCTCAACCAGTATCAAATCAGCCCATAAAACCATCGACCAGGTAAAAGGCCCACAGTGCATCCTCCAGTAAATCTTCAAAACACTACACACCATAAAAACAAGTGGTAAAATTTGTTCTTACCATCAGCCTACATTCATCGTAGTTCATCTAGTGACGAAAAGTGTGATGGACACAATATTCCATAAAACATCCAAAGTAAAGCAGGGTTAAAAAAAGAAAGAAGACAAGAAAAAAGAAGTAAAACAAAAAGAAAAAATAAAAAGAAAAAGGAAAAGTTAAAAAAATGAAAAAGAAGGACAAAGAAGGACACATCATCGTCCTCATCTTATTCTGAATCACTGTAAACAGGCAGAAGGAACCTTATTCCTTCACTCTTTGTAAAATACCCAATCAAAGCAGCACACAAGTTTTTAGTAAAAGGCCAATTTAGCAAAAGTAAAATACAGCTCGGCACAGCCAAAATCGATTCAGCAACAGTAAAAGTCCACTCAGCAACAGTAAAGGTCCACTCAGCAAACAGTAAAAGTCCACTTGCCAACAGTAAAGGTCAGTAAAGGTCAACTTAGAACAGTAAAAGCAAAACAGTAGAGATTCTTCGACAGAGACTACTGTTCCCACAGTAAAAGCAAACAGTAGAGATTTTCCGACAGAGACTTGTTATATATATATCAATCAAAAATAAATTTCAAGACAAAGACTACTGTTCACCAACAGTAAAAGTAAATAGTAAAGATTCCAAAATTTTTATTTAAGGGAGCCTTTTCCCCTTGTGAAGGCATCGAATAAAAACTCATATACTTCAATCTAGGCGTAATTATTCCCTCCTTAAACTATCTCCCTCCTTTCCCAGTTCGATTGTAAAGGATTCAAGTGTTGAAAGTCTTAAATTCTTGTAAGTAAAAACTAGTTTCAGTTTATCATTTAAAGTTTAAATTTTGTATTTCAATACTGTAATACTATTTTGTTATTTCAATTATTTATTTTAGTCAATATAAATTGCTACTTTTAAAGCCCTGTTAAAGGCTTCATTCTCTTCTCCCTCCACACTCCCCTCCACACTCTGGACTTAGTTCTGGGGAACCCAGGCTAAGGTGCGAGGAACCCTAAAAGCCTTAATTAAAACTAAAAATTCAAATTAAAAATTGGTTGAGTTTTAAATTGATAAATATTAAAGTTATTTGTGATTTGTATGTTGATATAAGTATCTCTGTGGTTGCACCTTGTGTGATCTTCCACATCAGAAATATCCATTCTTGTTATGTTTATAAATAAATACTATTTAAAATTAAAAATCTTTGTATATCGGCTGGAAAACATCATAACCTCCTGGTGTTTATCCATTGCAAATTTTGATTTCTTTTTTAAAAAACCAAGGGAAACCAACCTTGTGCTACAACGCTACGTACCAAGAAAATTATATTTGCTGTTAGTTAATGCTTATTCTGGTAACCATATCATTATCACATCACCCATATATATAAACTTAGCCTATCCGAATCTATCACCTCAATTATATTTCAAATAAATTAAATTTTTTTATATAAAATACAACTACAACTATATATATACACACACGTTACATGGGCATGTCAATATATATATATATTTATTAAAGTATTGTTTTATGATTGTTTTACTTGAATTCTTAATTAAAGTATTGAGGATTTGGCTCTATGATAAAACATTTCATTGACTGTTGAGAATAAATAAACATTGCAGAAAATAAAAAATTACAAGAAGGATATAAAAAAAAAAAAGAAAATGTAATACCTGGAAAAATAAGAAAATGATTTATCTACACTCAGTGTATAGATCTACGTGTACAATAAACTAAGTATAAACAACGTGAACTATTTTATTCAATTATTTTACTTTATTTATTTTTTTAGATTTTTAAGATTATTACCTTTCTTTTATTTTCTTCTCACTCTCTTTTTCTTATATAAGAAATTTTTAAGACTTTATTTTAGAGAGAAAAGATAAGGTAATGAAAAAAAAATTAAAAAATATATACTGAAAGATAATATATGAAAAGAATAAATGTTTAATAATTTTAATATTTCAGCAAAATAATTCAGTCAAATGCATTTAATTTCTATTTTTTTAATAGTTCAGAATTCAATTATAAATTTTTTTGTTGAAACACTATAGATATAATTAATCCTATATCTGTACACACATACCAATAATTAAAAACCTAAAATCTCTGTTAATAAGTCTTAAAATTGAGTAGGTTATATATAAATAATGATGCCTTGGGACTCAAGAATCAAAGATCCCAGATTTAATTCTCATACATGTCGACGTTTAATTATAATTTGTATTTTTGCCCCTTTAGGTTGTATTGTCCTTAATAGGTTTTGTACTTATTGTAATAGATTTAATATTTATTGTAATAGATTTAATATTCACTGTAAATAGTAATTGATGAAAAAAAAAAGAATATTACTGTTATTTATCAATTCACGTTGTTTGAAGTGGTTGGAACTCCTTTTCCTTTAATAAAAGTTTCAAGTTTGAACTTTAAGTATAGAAATTATCGTATTAGGAGAATCGCTTTTATATAAGTCATTTTCCTAATTAGTGTTTCTTAATTCTCTATGGTACCAAAATATAATATTTTAATTAATTCCCCATTTCTTAATCACTTTCACTTAGACAATAAAAAAAAATATGATTAAGTTAATTGATAAAAAGAAAAGTAGCATCTGCAATTAATCAATTAATATATGTATGACAATTTGAAATCAGCTTATGAATGTAACGATGACAACTTGAAATTTAACTCAAGTCTCGTGAAGCGTGGGTCCCATCACTTTTATTGTTTATTCATTTTTCTACTTTAGATTTTAAGTTGGGGTGCAATTATAATATAAATTTATAGTGTTTAAAGGATTAACTTATGATAAAATCCTTACAACACGTAAAGTTTATAGTATTTTACTTCTACATATAGTCATATATTAGTATAAATCAGGAAATTTATTTTTCAATCAAGAAATTTGACTTTTTATAAATAAATTTAAAAATTCACAAAAATATATTGTACATGCGTCTAATGCATAAATTTGACTCTAAACTTTTTTTGTCGATTATCTTTGTAGTCTCTTGAACTTTGCGAGTGTTTAATTATAACCCTACACTTTCACATTTTATTAATAACTATGTCTCTCATCAAAATGAAATATTACTAAAATTTCATATCAATGACCCTACATTTTTACATTTTATTTTGGTCTTGAGAATAGTTATTATTGAAATGTGAAAATGCATGGTCATGAAAGGTTCTAGCAAAATTCAATAAGCCACAAAAATAATCGCAAAAAATTATAAAATCAAATTTATGCATTAGGTCATTATTTATGAGAGTTGAAACTATCCGTTTGCTAAATTTATGTAAAAAAGACATCCATCACTTACCAATCAGACAGTTTGTCAAATTAAAAGACAGTTTGTCAAAATTAAAAGAGGGAAGAAAAGAAAGAAGGTTTGAATATTGTTTACATTGAAAAATATAAGTAGATTAAAATTTATAATAAAAAAAGTAGGTTTAAGTTTGAATTTGTTAAATTTTAATTTTGCAAAGTAGAATTATTATATCAATATAATCTTCAAATATATTACCATGAATTTTTAAAATTAAAAATTATCCAATCAAAAATGTTTAGAAAATAAAGAAAAAACTAAAAAATTCTCAAAAAAGAAAAAAATTATCCAATCAAAATGTAGAAAATAAAGAAAAAATTAAAAAATTTCTCAAAAAAGAAAACGAAACTTCTGGAGTCTATCGATTCATCGCAAGTCGTCGAGAAAGATTGTTCTCTTACAAATAAAATACTGAACAAAGAGAAAGCCAAGAACTTTCTTCTTGTTTCAACTTTCATATATATAACATAAATGAGGAGGTGAAAAACTAAAGATTTAATATTAATATCAAATTTAACTTTAAACTTATTTAGTATTACAAATCTAATTCTTTTGATTACTAATAGTTATAGCGTTCAGTAATATAATATCTACTCGAACTTTTAGAATTTGAGACAGTGTTTTATGAAACCTTATCTTTATTAACATTTAATATTTTATAATTTCTTTATGACACCTACACTCATCACTTGTCTTACTTTGTTCTTCGCTTTCATACATATTTTGTCATTTTATAGTAAACATCTAATTATCGTAGCCAACACTTTTATTCTAAACCGCTATATAGTGGATAACTATCAACACTTAATATTTAATAGCTAATCACTATTAAGGCAATATTTGGATTTATGATTCTTAAATATAGAGATAATCACTATTTGTTAGCCGCCGTTGTTGAAAACAAAAGAAAAAAAAATATATAAAAAAATTAGTTTTTGCTTAATCCCACATCGGGGAGATAAGCAAAATGAAGGTAGTGATTTGGCTATAAAATGGAAGCAATGTTTAGGTTTCCATACACACCAAAACACACCAAAAATATTTGAGTGCGTTTTATATTAGGGATTTAGAGGGATTAGAGCAAAGTCTCGCTTGGAGTCTCTTGGAGTATAAAAAATATTTGTGGGGTGTTTTGAGGGTGTCGGGTAGGAAAAATATTTTGTAATTGTGGTTGTAAACAATTTGCCCGCATAGTGCAATATCTTTTCTTTGATTGTCGTTTGACAACGGCTGGTTTTCATCCATTTGGGGAGTTTTCCACGTTAAATTATCGTTTCTCTTTAATTTCTCCGAGGTATTTTTTAATATTTCTCATTTATTCCTGTTTGAAAGTGCCGATCCGAGAAGTGTTCTCTTTAATTTCTCAGTTATTATTTTATTTTCTCATTTATTCCTGCTTGAAGCCGATCCGAAGGGCGGGAAAAATAGCGATTTTCCCAACACTATTAACAATAAAATCCAACACATAAATATAGGAAATTTAATGGTGATGCACCATTTTATTTATTCAACACTTCCCTACTCAAATATGAAAAATATGAAATTGACATGTACATTGAATAGGTGGGAACTAACACATCCAGAATTGAGATAGCATAGACAGCCAAGAATGGACCACTACCAAACATAAAATTGAGTACATACAAGTATTTTTCACAAACACATGATTTCTAGTTCTAAGCATTTGTCCACTTATACTTAAAAATAGTTAATTGATTGATTCTCTCCTTTGAAAAAGAAAAAACATTTTCCATGAAATTAAAGTAATCTTCTAAGAAGGAAAAAGGATGTAATTATAAGTCCAGCAAGAAAATATCTATGGTGTGAAAATCGTTGTAACAGATAATTCTTCTGACTGTACCCAATTTTGCCACGTACCTGCCTTTTTTTCAATTTATGTTTGCATTATCAACTTAATCATGTGCAACACGTGTGCTTTCTTTTTTTTTTTTTGTCTGTGTGCTTTCTTCTTTTGTCTGCCACACATATTTATATATATTTTAAGTATTAAGAAAGAAGATTCGAATCGAAATTTATAGTCAAGTTATAAATGCACTTATTACTGGGCTATGACTTGATGTATTTTTTTTTCATAATTTGTGTAGGTTGACATGTCAATTTATGTTTGCATTTTTAACTTGAGTCCAAGGCAGTGGACCACAATTTAAAAAAGGAAATTTTTCCCAAAATAAAGAAAAACAAGTAGGAAATCGAAGGCAAATTAGGGAATTAATAAGAACTTGCCATAACCACATTACGCGCCAGGATTGCTTTCACACGGTTTCTTTATATTAACAATGTCCTGATATATTAAAATACTCTGAATTTTTCAAACTTTAGAGTTGATATTTTGCAGTCATATCATTCTCAACTTCAATTTAAAGATGGAATTGTAAATAAAAAAATTTTATTTATAACTTGATAAATTTAGAACCTATCTTATTGATTTTAGTTTTTGAAATAATTTATAACTAGATAAATATCAATGTTTAATTTAATTTTAGAATTAATTTATATATAATTAATTATATGAATTATGATTAATTTACTTCATTTTTAATAAAAATAAAAATAATTTTAGTTGTTTTAGAATCTTACGTGCGGATTTACTAAGAGTTTAATCGTTATTTTAATCATGAAGATTAATGAGCAGAAGATGTGAACTCCCGACATGAGCATTTTTTAAAAAATAAAAATAAAAATGGTCTTGGATTGGATGTGCCGAAATTTTCGAATACATTGACCATTGTTCACGCTTTTCTCTCTCTGTGTTTCGTCCGCAAATATGCAAATCACGACACGAAAGCTCACCCAATCTAATACGTCATCACTTTAGCCAGGCTAGAATCTTACCAGTTCCAATTTTCCTAGCCGCTTGCTTCCCTTCCCACTGTGTATAATATATACATGCCTACAAACACTAAAATCCATCACCAA
Source organism: Jatropha curcas (assembly GCF_014843425.1). Next base: position 18,642,981 of record NW_023590789.1, on the reverse strand, counting down.
ACTACACTGGAGCCTTTCTTCTCTCAACTCTCTCTAAACCCATTTGCTATTTATATATATATTGCCATTTCGATTTTCCATAATTAAAAAAAATGGCAGCCAAATCGCCAGAGGAAGAGCATCCTAAGCCAGCCTTTGGATGGGCAGCAAGAGACCAGACTGGCCATCTCTCTCCTTTCAAATTCTCTAGAAGGTTCTTTACTTATTCCATAGATCTGGTTGATTGGTTTTGTCCCTCCATTATCATACAATATACATAGTTCATATAAAAAGTAACTGTATTTGTGTTTTTGGTGTCTATGCAATGCAGGGCAACAGGGGAAAAAGATGTGGCTTTTAAAGTCCTATATTGTGGGATGTGTCACTCTGATCTTCACATGCTCAAGAATGAATGGGGTTCTTCTACTTACCCTCTTGTCCCTGGGTAATTAAGTACTTCTTTCACATTTACATTTTTGTTAATTAGTTTTGTTGCTGTTGTTGTTTGAATTTGAATCCAATTGGTTAATTTTAATATAATATTTATATTTATTTTAATTGCGTTCTTGGAGAAAATTGTATTACCAAATTGGTTTTTCGATTTTTTTAATTTTTAAATGATGAACTGAGCTTTACTATAAAAATGCAGGCATGAGATTGTGGGAGTGGTGACAGAGGTGGGAAGCCAGGTAGAAAAATTCAAGGTAGGAGACAAGGTGGGAGTAGGATGCATGGTAGGATCATGTCGCTCCTGCGATAACTGCACAAAAAATCTTGAAAATTACTGTCCACAAATGATACTTACATATGGCGTCAAGTATTATGACGGAACCACCACCTACGGCGGCTACTCTGACTCAATGGTCGCCGACGAGCACTTCATCGTTCGTATTCCAGATGGCTTGCCTCTCGATGCTGCTGCCCCTCTCCTTTGCGCTGGGATTACGGTGTACAGTCCATTAAGATATTATGGGCTTGACAAACCCGGTATGCATGTCGGTCTTGTTGGGCTTGGTGGGCTCGGTCACATGGCTGTCAAGTTTGGTAAGGCTATGGGGGTTAAAGTGACTGTCATTAGCACCTCACCTAACAAGAAAGAGGAAGCTATTGGCCGTCTAGGTGCTGACTCATTTTTGGTCAGCCGTGACCAAGATCAAATCAAGGTATTTAAATAAATTGCATTGCTGAATTTAGAGTATTATATTTATTCAGACTCCTTTTATGGTTTCACTCGAAAACACTGATTTTTTTTTTAAAAAAAAATTCATTTTATTCTTTCGTTTTCTAAATGAACAATCAGAAATAAGTCCGTTTCAGCAAAATAAATTATCTTTTATTATTTTGATTTATAAATGCCCCTATAGACTGAATCTGGTGAAGTAAATTGCAAATTTAAATTATTCAAAAAACATTTTATAGTAAGGTATGTTTAATATTGTTAACTATTTTGCTTCTATAGGCTGCAACGGGAACAATGGATGGAATTATTGATACAGTGTCTGCAATGCACCCTCTCTTGCCTTTGATTGGCCTATTGAAGTCTCATGGAAAGATAGTTTTGGTTGGTGCTCCAGAGAAGCCATTAGAGCTCCCAATATTTCCTCTGATAATGGGTAATTAACTGATTATTATTCCCCTTCCACTTTTATCTTTCATTTAAGATTTTGAAATGGCGATTAAACCATTAACCGTCTAATAATAGGGAGGAAGATAGTTGGTGGAAGCAGCATTGGAGGAATGAAAGAGACGCAGGAAATGATTGATTTCGCAGCCGAACACGGCATAAGAGCAGATGTTGAAGTTATTGGAATTGATTATGTGAACACCGCCTTAGAGCGGTTGTTGAAAGCTGATGTTAGATACCGATTTGTTGATCTATGGTGAACACCGCTCTTAGAGCGGTTGTTGAAAGCTGATGTTAGATACGGTTGAAAGCTGATGTTAGATACCGATTTGTGATTGATGTTGCCAATACAATAAACCCTACCCATTGAAAATGACCATTCATTTTCATATATGTGGTTGTTTATTGAAATAAAAAGTTTGATGACTTTATGCCATTTTGTAGTTGTAGTATTTTTTCTATTTTTCTTTTTAATTTGGTGAATCAATTGCATTTGCACTCTTATTCTCACAATTTATATTAATTTATACTTTTTAATTATAATTTTTATTTGTTAAATAAATGAGACGTGAAATTCAAAATAGATTCTGAGATTATAGTTCTAATAAAATTGAGAATAGACTAAATTTGTAAAATCAACTATCAAGATAGATAGTTCGTTTTAATATGAAATACAATTATTTACTGTAGAAATCAACTTCTTGACGAGTAGAAAATAATATTTGTAATGTAAAATTAAGTGTATTTAATTTGATAAATTCATTGCATTTAACTAGGAAAATGCAATTTCTCTAGCCATGTCTAAAGAACTTAAAAGATCCCTTAATTTTACATTTTACATAACTTTAATTTGTCATTTTTTATTTACTAAATTTTAATGTTTGTTTCAACAGAAGTTCACCCACCGAAATGCCATTATAAAAAAAAACTAACATGTAATAAAAATACAATATTTTATTTTAACAAAATTCATATTTTCTCTTAACACATTAATTTAAAATCTACCGATTAATTTATTTAATAAATAATTTCATTTACACGAAACAAGTTTAAAAAAGATAAGAGATAAATTTTCATTCTATTATTTATATTCTGTAGCATTATTTCCTTTTCCTTTTTATATTCCTTTGTAATTATGATTTTATTTTTGTGATAAATGTAATTTTTAATGTCATATTATTGTTCCTATTACCATATTCCGGTAAGTGAACTCCTATTAAAACAAAAATTAAAATTCAGTAATTAAAAAATAACATTAAACTTATGTGACTTAAATAAAAAAGAATATAAAATTAAGTGACCATTGATATAATTTACCCGACTTATTTATTGTTTTTGTATAAAAAAAAATGAATAACCTATTTATCGGAAAATAGAATTAATAATGTAAACTAAATAGGACCACTTTATGCTCTTTATAAGAATTTACATTTTCCTAATCCACTTATCCCCAACCAAACTCCTTGATTCCATCGCTAATAAGGGTTTGGAGTATTTATGTTTAGGTCGTTAGGTTTGGGAAAAGGCTACATTGTTCTTGTTGACATGGCCAAGGAGGTTCGTGGGTCCATTGGCCCATCACTACTGAAATATCAACGGGCTCTATCCCAAAACAGAAAGACCAAGGAAATGAAAACAGAAAATTGTAATTTCTTCATACTATATTTTATTTTTATTTTTATACATTTTTTTTCGAAAATACAACAATTAAATACAATTGTAATTTCTTTCATTTACTATATTATTATTTTTACATTTTTATAACATTTTTTTTTTTCGGAAATACAACAATTAAATACAATGAAAATAAGACATCTTACTAAGCATTGATGTAATACGCATCTGTGAAAACAATTGAAACCAACATAAATTCTGTAGCCAATGATAGGATTTAAAAAAAAAATCCAAGCTAAACAATTGAAAATAATATAATATAAAAAGTTTCTAATTCTTAATCTATAAAATAGTTAAGTTTAAAAGCTTGTTATACATTAAAAAGGAAATTAAATAAGGATTCACGTGAACTCCTTTTTGTCCCACATATCCCAAAACAGAAAGACCAAGGAAATGAAAACAGAAAATTGTAATTTCTTCATACTATATTTTATTTTTATTTTTATACATTTTTTTTCGAAAATACAACAATTAAATACATGAAAATAAAGACATTATATAAGCTTTGATGTAAATACATCATGTGAAAAATTGAAACAAATAAATCTTAGCCAATGATGGATTTAAAAAAAAAATCCAAAGTAAACATAAAATAATATAATATAAAAGTTTTAATCTTAATTATAAAAATAGTTAAGTTTAAAAGCTTGTATACATTAAAAAGGAATTAAATAAAGGAAGTCACTTGAACTCCTTTTTGTCCACATACAATCGCAATTTATCTTAACAAGATGTAAGAAAACATTTTTATTTTGAGATATTAAATATGTTCTTTAAAAAAATAAATTCTAAAATAAATTTGATATGCTTATTTTTAAATATCCAAATTATTTTTGGCATTTTCAACTTAACATTTAGATGTAAGATTTTGGAAAAAATAATTTTCAACATTTGAAAATCCAACAATTTGTAATATTAGAAAATAAAATACTTTAAATAAAAGGATAAAATATATTTAAAATTTTAAATTATATCCTAATTAACACTTTTATCTTTCTGTTTTTAAAAAATCAATATGTCATCTCTTTAATATTTACTTAATATTACAGGTTTTTCGTCTAAAATTTCAGTATTTTCGTCCATAAACAAAGTCCATTTTATTTAAAAAGTGCATTTAATTGATGGTAAAGTATTAACTTGTTTTACATAAAAATTAAATAATAAATTTAAATAAAATTTTATAACATTATAATAATTTTTTGAAAATAGAAAAATTTAAGCGTTAATTAAAATATAATGTAGGAAGTGAAGTGTATTTTACTCTTCAATAAATTTAAAAAGCACTATGAAATGGGAATGAAGAGCCCAAAACGTCAAACTTTAGAAACTCGTGTACATGAGAGCGACTTCACGACATGAACCTATTTATCACAGGAAATGACCAAATCACCCTTCTTGCCTGGCAACTACAATTATTAGTACAGGACTGCAGAGGGGAGGGGAGGGCACGCTGGACCGTACGCTCATAGGTGACGATATGGGGAAGTTTGTTTTGGGCGAGACTTGCACTGCCACTGGAGGCAAGGCAACCACAGCAGCTGCATTGATTATATGTTATTTACTACAATATCCTTTCCATTTTTTCAGGAGAAATTAATTTTTTAAGCATTTATTATTGATATTAAAATTTTCATTTCTTAAAGTGGTGATAGCGATATATCATTTGACGAACCTTAGGTGATTGGGGTGCGTGAATATATATATGTATATAATAAATTTATATTCTGTCTTTAACTCTTTATACTTTTTGTCCTAACATTATATATAATTTTACTTCTGACAAAAGAAATTCATTATAAATACATTATTATTTCCATCCATAAATATATGGTATAATTGATTGCAGAAAATTATTTCTCTTTTCAGAATAATTTGTTATTTATAAATACTGAATCTTGATCGATAGTCGAAAAAATTTAAATTATTTGATAAATAGTGTATATGAATGATGATAATGAAATCCTTAACTTATATATGATTTCGTTAACACTTAATTCTTCCATCCAAAACAAAATATTCTAAATTTTTAATTTTAAAATTTTAAAATTTTTATAGAAAATATATGATTTCGTTAACACTTAAATTATATAATATCATTTAAAATTCTTATAAGAGCAAGACATTGTAAAATTTGAATTCTTAAATTTTAAATTTTTTTTAATCATCTTAAACATTCACTTAAAAAACAAACACACAATTTTTAAAATATGAAATTCATGATTTTATCATAATGTTGTATAAATCAAGTCAAGATAATGTATGCCCAAAAAGGCTCCGGACCTTTTCAAAAAGGGCCGGTCTCAATATAGGCTTTGCTTGTACTTGCCCAAATTTGGAACACGCATGCTCCTTATTCAATGTTTGTCTCCTATTGAATAAGTTCAACCATTAAGGATTAATTGCAATTAATGCCTCTCATCGTTTCCTCCCCATATAGCTTAAAAAAATTAAAAATAAAAAGAAAGAATTGGAACAATGAAAAAATGATTTCCAAGTCATTTTAAGGTTTTAGTAATGAATTAGAAAATGGACAAATAAGGAAAATGGATTGCATTTTCAAATGAATTTTAAAGATTGATTACCAGTAACTATTCAAAGTTTTTCCCATAGGAAAGAAAGAATTGCGACACTGAAAAAATGATTTCTATGTTCATTTTAACATTTCAGTAATTGATTAGAAATTGACGGACAGATTAAGAGAAGAAATACGAATTTTATTTATAAAAGTCAAGAGTTTGAAATTTAAAGTCATTACTATTGAAAGGGTTTTAAGCTGAAAATGATTCCAAACCGAGCGTAAAAGAAACAAAGTTAGGAATAATACATTAGTGATGATGAAAAGAATAGCATGCAAAAGAAAGATGTAGAAAATGGTGAAGGAGCAAGTCAAATGAGACGTAGAGGAAGGCCCGTGAGATGATGCACATGCAGCGTTACGTTAGTTCTATACACAGATAGCAAGTTTGGGTTTAGGTTTGGTGTCACGGGAATCCAGCCAGCTCTATACTCTAGTCTAGATCTCTCACGTGTTAGTTTGTGTGTATAACTCAGATATAGTTTTATGTCCGTCTGGAATTAGTTGGTTTGCCCAGAAATAGTAATATTTGCGGCTTCTCCACGTTTATGCTACTGTTTACATTTGCCCTTCCTCAACGTCTTTGGGCGGTTCTACTGCTATCATTTTGCTTTTCTTTTATTGTATTCCCAGATTATCCCAAATTTAATGTTTCTAAAGTTTCATCGCCCATAATCCAAGAGATAGTTCAATGGCAAAGAGCATTTGAGAGAGTTAAGGTATCCACAAAGGCTCTGTTCGGCAACAGTAAAAATTTCATCTTTATTACTTGTTGTGTTTAGTAATATAATTTTTATAATAGCTTCTATAGTTTCAATGAGCTTTTTATGAATTGAAGATTCTAATGTTTTGTTTAGTGTTTAGGTTCTAATTAAATTTTTTTGATAATCATACCCATTTGTTTTTTTTTTCCTCGGAATTCAACTAATTAAATAACTAATGTCATTTTTTTTATCTTAAGTTAAAATATCTAATTAAATAGTTATTTTGACCGAACACTTTTAATTTTAAACCACTGTATAAACCATCTACCAAATAATTTAAAAACTAACAACTACTGCCATAGCAAAAGTTAGTAAAGCAACTAATATTCCAAATAAACCCGAAGTTGTAGGCCTGAGTCCACTACTTCTCGAAGCGAATGGAAAATAGTCAGTTATGTTAACCATTAAACGACACCGGACCCAGAGATCTCAGTGATTAAAAAAAAAAAAGTTTCATCATCCTTTTCCTAATTTCGCTTTTTCTGTTATGATGCAAAGTGTAAAGATTTTTCTTTTTCTTTTTTTTCTAAATTGTTGGTAACATTTGTTTCTAAAATCTTTTATACTGAAACGCAGTTGAACTGGCGGTTTAAGTGCAAAATTTTAACTTCCACGAGTACTCACATTACATTTGGAAACTATTTAAAATTAGAATGAAATAGTTCTTCAAATCACAATGTTTTTGTGATAAACCCGTTTATTAAATGATATATTTTGAATTAAAAGATTTTAAGTTTTTGTCCTAAATTAAAATGTAAACTCGATAATTTCACGCGACTGTCATTTAATAATTTTGATGATCATCAGCACTTTCCTTTGCAAAGTCTTCATCAGATGTACGTAACAACCCAGTGATTGGACTCTCTTATTCTTATTCTTATTCTTATAGTTGGAGATGTAGTAATCTGATTTCTGCAAGATGGAATGAGTGTACAAAAGAGGTTAATTCAACTGCAGATGCTTTGTCTAATGAAGTTTTGCTGGTGAATACAGGTTTTTATGTAAGTGGTATAGTCATCCTTTTTGTTATTTGTCCACGCAGATAGAGTGGGAACTCATTAGCCTTAACTAATTAGTTGTTAATTTGGGTATTGATACTCTCTGCTCGATCAAAGAAAATAGTAAATATAATTTCTATAATTATTCTAGAGTAGCACAAGAATTCAAGAATGATTAAAAACCAAAAAGACTAAATTCTGGATTGATCTCTAAAATTTAACTCTATTAAACTATTTAATCATTTATCTAAAACAATATTATTTTTACATTTAAATGAGAGACTAATCAGTAACTCAATACCAAATGAGAGACTAAGTAATATCATCAAAAAGACTTTCATAAACTCGTTGTATGACCCATTTATATACCAAATTAATTACAAAATCTTTTAGTTGAAATAAAGTATTTCTAACCATACATTAAGAAAAAAATAGTAATATTTTTTTTAAAAATCATTTTTTGATTAGCTTGTTATATTGGACCACTCATATGCTGGGTGTAAACAAGTATTTTTCTAGTATCACTATATTAAATCTGAAGGATTTATTTGGTAAAAACATTGATTTGTCCTTAAAAATTTAACTCTATTATTTTCAAAAAAAAAAAAAAAACTCTATTAAATAATTTATCCATCAACCTAAAACAATTCACTTTTAAGTGATGAACTAAATAATATATAACTCAATACTATATATAAGAGACCAAATAGTATCACTACATTAGATGGGAAGAATCAAACAGGGCAGACCACCTCAAGTAATTAGAAAGGTGAAAAAAATAATTTTGGAGGCCAATTAAAATATATTATTTCAAAAATTTTTAACTAAAAATTTTAATAGCTATATATTATAGGTTACTTAATCTCTAAAATGACACTTTGTAAATACAATGACTAACAGGAATAAGTTATAATTATGATTAAATTTGAAGGATTAAAATAGTTAATTACCTTTGTATTATGTATGTATACGTGGTCATAATTCATAGGTGCTGCCCTAATTTCATAGGGCAAAGTTAAAATTGTTGTACATACATATACACACAAGTACAAGACACAGTTCCTGTATATTAGGTCCCACTTTACAAGGACAGGCAACCCTGAGTAAAGGTATACACCATATCATCTGGTCTAGGACTAGTTAATTTTGTCTCTATGCAAGTGGTTGTACGATTTATACAGTCTATCTCTTTAAATTGTTACTATTAGATTGTGTACCTAAGCAATATATATTTTGTTTTTACTGAAATTATTTTGATATTAGCAGTCTATGCTTTTTCTTTAATTCAAAATTAAAGATTATATTAAGAAAAAAAAGCAACCAAAAGACTATATTTTGATTATATACACTATGTAAATTTAATAAAGATAATAGGATAACAAATGAAGGTATCGTTGACATTCAATGGAAACAAAAAAGCCAAAAAGTCCTAAATAGTAAATAATAATAATAATAATTCATTAGTTTCCTATATGGATGGTCATATACAATGAGATTAAGTAACCAATTTCTCTTTGGTAATTATTATTGAAAACAATAAAATTTTATTATTATTATTATTGGAATTCATGTAGATTTCCTTTATCTTTTTGAGCGTCATTAGAAAGTAAGTAATTGTTTAAGAACTAAGAAAATGATATGATTAACTAATCTAGGGGAAAAGAGAATTATAATTAACTAAGTTATCGTTTTATAGATTTTCTAAATAATTATTTCTTATGCAATGGAGATGCTAATTAACTTTTTCAGAATAAAATTGAAGAAAAAAATCATTACTACTTCACTAATTTTCTCAAATGACAATTAAGGGGCGGAAAAGAAAAATTTTTAAAGTGATACTTACAAAAAGAACTGAGAAAATATATAAAATTGAGTATTTTATTCGTTGGAAATTTATATTAAGAAGTTAGTAGAATATAGTTTGGTTAGTCTCGAGTCTTTTACGTCTTCCACCGTAATTTTGGCAAGACGTTGTTATAAGATCATTTTTTTTAAGAATGATTTTATTATAAATGTTTTAAAAAGATCAATAGCTGACAAAATCATTGTTATATAAAATCACTTTGTAACAGTCAAATTTTTGTATTTTATATCATTGGGTTGTACATCAAAATTCAAAAAGAACCAATCACTTTTCAATTTAAAAAAAAAAAAAAAAAAAAAAATGATTTTATTTAAATGCTTTTAAAAAAAAAAAGATCAATAGCTGACAAAATCAAGTGTTATACTAAAATCACTTTGTAACGATAAGATTTTTGTATTTACTATTCATTGGGTTAGTACATTCAAAATTCAAAAGAACCAATCACTTTTCAATTTAAAAAAAAAAAAAAAAAAAAATCTCCTTCATCGATCAGCTTAACATATGTAAAAGTCAGGGCTATAATATTAATAACATTTCAAGTTAAATATCGAGATAACGTTAGGATACTTAGTATTATATATAGTATGAAGGATAGCCAAGTAGCTATCAACAAGATAATGAATTTAAAAAAAAAAAAAAAAAAAAATCTCCTTCGATCAGTTAAATGATGTAAAAGTCAGGGCTATAATATAATAAAAACATTCAGTTAATATGGATAATTGTTAGATACTATATATATATATATATATAGTACTGGATAGCTAGCCAAGTAGCTATCATACAGAGATAATGAAAGATGAAGTTACCTTTGAAACATGTGAGCTTTGTATTTAAAAGAGACATTACATGGGAAGGAATAGACAAGCACTGCCATGACTTGCAGAACCTTACTGATTCAGCCCTAATGCTCTGTGCAGCCTACTAATTCTGCCATGGCTGCTGCTCTTTCAATATTCTATCACATCACATCCAACCATTTCAACACTTTAACTAATCATATTAGATTTAGATAGTTCATCGCTAGCTTCTGCTGCTTCTGTATAAACAACCATTTGACTTCTTTATAACTTGTTTTGTGATCTCTTTTTCTTTTAAGGTCTTCAGTTTAATGATTGTGTGTTTATGTTAAGTTTGTCTAATTTTTGGCATCACTCATTACCAATCTATGTAACAGTATAAACACTTTTAGAAGAATGTTCTTCATAAAATCTCATTGAAAAATTGATATGGATGACGCGTTAGATACCAAATTATTTTTTATTTTTAACAATTGTTTTTGTTTTTCTCTCTTCTTTCACTTTTTTTTTTCCCTTTAAAACAGTAATTTTCTCTCACTTTTAATTGATTCTACAGACAAACAGGTAGAAAAGAGACAATTGTAGCAATCTATTACAGATAATATTTTTAGTATTTTAGGAGATCGGGACAGTAATAAGTCACTGTAAGTTTTGTAAAAGTAAGAATATAATTTCAAAAGAGGTTTATACAACAACAAAGTAAAGCAACACCTCCTCATTTCTCAAAAAAAAAAAAAAACAATTTCAACTATTTTTAAATTGTTATTGTTTTTTAATTTTTTATTCGTGAAAAATAAAAATATATTTAAATAATTCTCTAAGTTACACGATAAAAAAATATATGAATCTTTTTATATTTTTGAAAACTGTATTCTATATGAAAAGATTTTTAACCTCCCAAATCTTCCATTCCAACAGCACCATAAAATATTATGTGATTGACTTAAATTAGCCAGATATCGAAACCGGAATGGTTTAATGCCATGTTAGCTAAACTTTTTTGGCAACGAGGGAGAGCTAAGCTCTAGAAATTATAAGCACAATGATATAAAAAAACAAAAGTCTAATTGAGTTTCGCTTATGTTAGGTTCACTTTTATGAATAGAGATTTTTCGCATGCACAATGATCGAAAATTCAGCCTCTTACTTAAAAGATTTGAATTCTTTCTATTCAAATCAATTTTACTTATTAAATTTATCTAGCTTTAGTAATAGAGATATAAAAATCATTATACCACGAAATCAACGGTGGGTCTTAAAAGAAATTTCTACGGTGAAATATTTTGAAACCTTTATTAGGACATCCTAAAATCTACCTTACAAATGAATTTTAATTTTAATCATTGTCCAATTAATTAAATAATTTTATATCTCACCAAATAAGGGTGAAGGGTTTATAAAACCTTCAAAAAAATTATACGTAAAACAAAACATTTGCAGAGAAAATAACTTACAAATCTGAAAAGAGATTAAACTTATATTAAACACTTAAATCTATTTACATTTGAGAAATAACTATGACGTACTTAATTTATATTTTATACCATTATCAAATCTCTTTGACCAAAAGTAAGCTATTTCCGTTCAAAAAATATGTATATAACTAACGGTAAATAGCTCATTTTTAGATAGAAGGATTTAACAGTGAGACGAAAGTATAAATTAAAAATGTCATATTTATTTCTTAAATATAGAAAGATTTAAGTGTTTTATCCGGATATAGATACATGTATTATTTTGTCTATAAATACAGAAACCGTGGAATTGAATTTAATAAAATAAAAAAAAAAAACAGTAAATTCCTCATTTCCCTTTCAAGCCTCGGATTTCATGTGTTCACCTTGTGGCACATCAATTCCTATTCGTTTCAATTTGTGTAGTTGTCTACATGTATATATATACATATAAGTGAGATGAGATCAGCTCTCTTTATTTATTCTACCAGATCTAATCTCTTTCAAACCCAGTTTTTCTTATATACATAAATAAATACATAATTTTTCCATTTCTTCCCCAAAATACCCCCTCTCTCTCTTGATGAATATCACAAGACCCCATCACCATCCTCTCCAATCCATGCATGAAACCATTCAATTTTCTATCTTTGCCTCTGCAAAAAGAAACTGAACCACCCCATAACCGTTCCACACTTTCTTTCTTTCTTTCATCGCTCCATGATGTCCCCTAACAGTCTTCAAGGAAAGCAAGCTAACAAAGAAGAAAATCAAAACTCCGGTAACCGGAAAACAGCAGCATCAAGACCGCAAGAGCAAGCTTTGAAGTGTCCAAGATGTGACTCACCAAACACAAAATTCTGTTACTATAATAATTACAGTCTAACACAACCTAGACATTTTTGCAAGACTTGTAGAAGATACTGGACTAAAGGAGGAGCTTTACGCAACGTTCCTATAGGCGGTGGTTGCCGGAAAAACAAGAAAATGAAGTCATCTTCAAGATTATCATGTGATTCAAAAGACTCTAGTGGGTCATCGGAGATCGGTGGATTTAAGTTCTTTCATGGACTTTCTCCAGCCATGGATTTTAATCTTGGTGGGTTATCTTTCCCTAGATTAAACCCTTCACCTAGTGGTTTATACAATCAATTCTCTCCTTTTGGTGATATTTCTGCTAGTTCTGCAACTGCTGGTAGTGTTACTAGTCCTTGTTTCAGTCTGGACCCATCTGGAAGCTCTTCTGGTACTTTGATGGGGCTTAACTATCCGATTTCAAGTGGCTTTACCGGTGCAATTCAAGAAATGGGCGGTGGCGGTGTTGGTGGCGGAAATGGCGGTTCGATGAATGTTCATACTAACCTTGCATCATCAATTGAGTCTTTGAGTTCTATAAATCAAGATTTGCACTGGAAATTGCAGCAACAACGATTGGCTATGCTTTTTGGAGGAGAAGACCAGAAAGATAATAATAGTGTTTCTTCGGTTCCTATTGAAAACCAAGTGCAAAAGCCTCAACCCATTTTGTTTCAAAATCTTGAAATTTCAAAACCAGAAGTAAATGTTGCTGGAAATTCAAGAAGATTAGGTGATACAACCACCGAATGGTTCTTTGGGAATTCTTATGGCCAAGTCAATCCAACTACACCAGCTAACAGTAACAGCAATGGAAATGATCAAAACGCAGGTGTAGCAAGCAACTGGAATGGAGTTCAAGGATGGAGTGATTTGCATCAATATAATGGTTTGCCCTAGATGATCATCAAGAAGCATATCAGCATGACTCATAAGGTACACCCTTTAACAGAAAGGGGGAAAAACTATAGAGAAATGAAAATATTATCTAAACCAATTTTAGGTGTATGTTTGTTCTTGTTAATTGCTTTTGTTGGATGCAGATTATCAACTTGTAAAAGTTGGGGAAAGGGAAAAAAAAAAAAAAAGGAACAAGAGAGTATTTTTTTGCTTTTGTATTTTCTTTTAGTAAGACGTTGAACAATTAACTAGTGTTTAGTTCTTTATGTTTCTATAAGTTGTTGTTGCTATTGCATCTTTTACATATTACGATAAAGATGCAGGACTATACACACACATATATATATATTGCAGTTTATGGTAGGAAAAAAAGGCTATATATATATCTTGTTTAGATGAAAATGAAAGAAGTGAAGAGGATATTATTCGTTTTGTCTCTATACATGCAATATATCTAAACTCAAATTTGGATGATATGGTAATAGAGATAGCTTTTGTTCTTCACAAGGATTTTTCTTTTTTTTTTTTTTACACATAAAAATTTCTGAAAGAGAAGAGAGTTATCAAGAATATCGAAACTGATGAGGCAGAAGGTCGACCACTGGACTACTAGTGAAATGCATTCTTGAAGGGTTTGATCCTCTCATCAATCTTCAGAATCACTTTGGGATCTGTGATGGGATTTTTGGACTGTTATTAAATGAAACTTAATGGCATATCCTTGATTTGTTTTATGTACAGTCATTGTCCAGAACTCTCACTGTCAATGTGTGTATAAGTTTTTTTTTGTTTTATGTCTTTCTTTCTCATAGAACTCAGTCTCAGGCTCCTTACCTACTGAACAAACAGACAATATATGTCAATCTGTAATATTATCAGTAGCTAGCTGGGTAACCCTTAACTAGCCCTGCACAGTTTAGCCCTAATACATACACACTCTCTCTCTCTCTATCAATATCTCTATCTCTGAGTGCATAAGGCTCTTAGTAATAATTAGTTGCAGTGTGGGGTGATTTGGTGGTGTCTGAAAAAGTGGTGGTTTGAAAGTGTATTGAATGAAAGACTGTCAACATTTGAATGTATAAGAGAGAGAGAGAGAGAGAGAGAGAGCATCTAAAAGCTTAGGGTTCGTTCTTTTGTATATCAAAAATGTTTTGTTTAGCTTTTTGGGGTCTTGGGGAGTGAGCCTCTCTCTCTCTGTGTCTTTGTTAATTGCTACTTGTTACTGAGCATTCCATTTTGATTCTGGGTTGTGACTATTGAGAGAAAGAAAAAGCTTTTTTTTCTTTTCTTTTACTCTTTTGATTGCCTTTGCTTTCTTTATTCCCTGCTTTCACTAGTATGTGTAAAAGAAAAATGGCCCCACTATCTTTGAATAATATATAATAATACTAACAACAGATTGTTAGCTTCTCATTCTTCACTCCTTTACACGTTAATTAATGTGGCTTAATCATATTTATCTCATGCATGCCAATCTTGTTTTCAATCATTTGTCTATATGCATACACTTGCAATGTGGATGACAAAGCTCCTCTCCATAATTTAATTGACTAAATTTTACTTTTATTATTCTTAAAACATTAACATAAATACAAATTCTTTATAATATAATATCGTAAATTATTAAAATTTTCGATCAGACAAAAAAATCAGAGTTAAAATTTAGAATAAAAACGATCTATTTACCCTTTTATCGTTTTCTTTTACTAGTTAATATCACAACAAATGGCTAATTATCTATGCTGGTATAGAAATGTTAATTTCTTTCATGACCTAGAGTATTTCCTTTTTCTTTTTCTCCTTTTTGCCTTTGATCCACTACCTACATACATATGCTATTTAGACCTTTAGCTCAACATTCCATATGTTAACAGAAAGGCATTTCTAATTCTATAGGTACCAACTTCCTACAAAAAAGGTTAGCCCCCACAAGCCACAACCCCACATCTTTTAACATTTTGTAGTTGTTTTTTCCCACCTAATCTCTCTCTTTCTTTTAAACACATAAAGCCACAACATTTGAAACCAAAAAGAAATATGTAATTAGACCGTATTTGTAAATAATTTTTTAAATAGCTTTAATTATTATTTTTTATAGTGTTCATTAACATAGAGTTTGAATTAACTTTTAGAGATGAATGTAGCATTTTATAAAAAGTTAACTCATATAACGTTTATCTTTTAATATTTTATGAAATACTGTTCAAACAGCTAATAGCTATCAAAACAGTTAGTTTTACCGAACAAATTCTTATTTAAAAGTTAGACAATCATTTATAAGTATAACTCAATAATTTATATATCTCTTTCGATTTCTTTATCCCATTTTCATCTCGCAATTAATTTCTTGTCCATTTTATGTAAAGAAAAGAGACTTTCAAAAACTGTTATTCAATTTCTAGATTATAAGACCAACCCTCGATCGTCTATATTTAATAATTTTACCCAAAGAAGGGGGGGGGGGGTCCTTTTATGTAAGAAAAGAGGCTTCTCAAAACATCGGCTTATTCAATTTCTGCATTATATAAGACAGACCTCGATCGTCGTATATTTAATAATTTTACCCAAAGGAATGGGGGGGGGGGGAGAGAAAAAGAAGAGGGGGGGGGGGAGAGAAAGAGAGAGAGAGATTGGCAGGTTTTGTAAGAAACTGAAGAAGACATGAAGTTGCGTGATTAACGTGAAGGGACAACTCCACTAGGAAAAAACTTTTGTTTGGAAGCTGCTAACTTGTGCATTGTATTATAAACTGTCTTTTTTTACAACTTATAAGCTGCAAGAAGCTCATGACCTATTGAGAAGAAGAATCTATATATTGCAATTCACATCCTCAATAAACCTATACCTGCCCTACCTATTACCCAAATCTCTGGCCCCACCTTTGCAACTACTTGGATAGTGTCTTCCACTCTAATATATAGCCACAAAATCAAGATTTGGGGATATTCTTATTTTATGCTTGAACAATCTCAAATTTTATGCAAAGTCAACCAATTGAATGGTCTAGGTTTTTTTTTTTTTTAATTTGATATGTTTATTAACTCTATTCCTAATTCAATTAAAAACTTGCAAACTTTCGAATTGGATTGAATTCTGTTGTCCTTGATTTGGAAAAGTTATTTTTAAAATTTTAAAAAACGTTAAATCAATTAATAGGCTGATAACTTATAATCGAATGCAAACTGGTTAGTATTCTTACAAGTTCAAATGCTCACAGTGATATTTTAGTTTATCTGATCTTCAATATGTTTTTTTATATAAAAAGAAAGTTAGTAGATTGAATATATGTTTCATAGTTATGAGTGACTGGAATTTTGAGAGGCATTTCTATTTTAGGAAATTCTGAAATAAAAAAACAAAAGATTATAGGGAATCGAATGGATTAAAAAAGAGATAGTCATTGGACAGGACTGACCCATTCTCACATACATCATCACAAAAATCAAACATGATGATTGCTTAGTTCATCATCAGACGGCTGATATTAATTTGGCAATAAAAGAAAAAAGGATATATATACATATAGGAGAATGGGGATTTTCAGATTTCTTTCACTCAATCAATTATGGAGGTGTGAACAAATTTGGTATTTCTAAAAGCCTGAGGAAAATACAAACAATATAAATGTATATCATAACTAATCAGACATGTCATCATCATCACATAATGAAATGGAATGGAACGAAACGCATCTCATCTCTGTTTCAGAAAACAGAAGGGATTTTTGTAGTGTAGTGGTTAATGGTGACGTGTACAAAAATGGAAGAGAGTAAATTATAAAACCCTAAAACGAGAAAAATGCTTTTCTTTCTTGTCATCGTTTTTGGATTCTTATAGTAAGTGTTTCGATTCAAAAAACCAAAACACCTCTCCCACACCTTCCACCAACCCTTCTCATCATTTCTTCTTTTTGGATTTTACTGCTCTTTTCTTTTCTTCTTAAATTTTATTTTTATTTGCTTTTTTTTTAACCTATTTTAGAAAATGAAAAGATCTCTTTCTTTTTTGGGAAAAAGATAATTCCTTTCTTTTGTTTTTGGTTATATATCCTATTGTTATGATAATTCCTTTATTTTTTCCATAAATATTAATTTAACCTTACGATTCTAATTTGTTTTTATCTTTTTTCTTAGCAATTGGGATCATTTAACTTCTATGGAAGTAAAAGAATTATGTTTCTAAGTTGTGGAAATATGTTACTTTTATAGAATGTTAGGTGCAAAATTAATTCATCTTATTATATTTTATTTCAAAATTTAATTTCTAAATAAATTCTCATGTTTGTATTAATTTTTGGATTTAATTTGTATTTAATTTATTAAGTTTAGAATTCATTTATAAACTCTATGAACTTCGATAGGATTCGTTAAATATAAAAAACAAAAATTTATAAATAAATTCATTATACTAAACCATTGGTCAAATGATTTGATTGTAGAATTCATTATTGGTTTGAATTCTTAATTTCTTAGCGAATTGGAATTTAAATACTCATAGTCTCTTAGTTAGCTTCTAAAAGAAAACATTTTAATTAAATGTTATTTTCAAATGCATGAAATGAAGAGAATGAAAAAAAAAAAAAAAACAAACATATATAAGCAAAGATTAATTTGTTATTAGCCTTGGTCCACTTGTGGATATACAGCGGTTTTTCACGAGTTGGGTCCAAACCGGATCCAACACTGGTTTAACTTGGACCGTCTTGAAACCTTGTCTTTGACTCCCCACTTGAACCAAGCTCAGAAAAAAAAAAAAAAAAAAAAAAAAAAAAAAAAAAAAAAAAAAAAAAAAAAAAAAAAAAAAAAAAAAAAAAAAAAAAGGAAATTTTCAGCTAGTTTGGATTAAAAATGGGTCTGAACTTATCAAATGCCAGTCAAATCCAAGCGGTCGTAAAGTAAAAAAGAATGTTGGTCCTAACCGGCCTAACCAGAACCGACTTAAAAGGACCAGTTCAGAACCCGGCTCACATTATTTTAAAACCCTGGCCCAATGGGCCTGACATGAACCTAGGCCTATGTGGAGGTAGTTATTACATACAAAGGGCCGAAAATCATGTATTTTTTTTTAAATGTTAATGTTAATGTTATGTTATAAGGAGAAGCGATCCCAACGAGAATTTTCCCTATGCATAAAGATCGAACAGCCTTTTGACATTTTCTATAGACCGAATTAGGGTGAAATGAGGACGGTCGCCTAATAAAACAATATTTAGTAGTCATTAAGCACTAATGACTGTCCCAGGGAATATTTTGAGATGACAAGCTTGACAATTTCCTACTAATTATGCAAGATTAGGGTAATCCCTTTTCCATTAACAGTAAGCAGCATGTTTGACTCGAAGCATTTCTTCCGTACACAAAAGCCAAATATTAGAAGTGATACTTATCATATTTCACCAACTTTTTGGAAATTTCTAGTCTATGCTGTCCGGAAGTAATAATTAATAATATCAATCCATTCGTCACGAAATATTTTTCACATGTATTGCTTTTTTGCTTTTTAATCTCACAAAACATAAAAGAACCCAAAAAAACATAATAAAACTCTGGTGGTTTAGATAAATAGTTTGTGAAGTTCCCCCACGAGGTGAATTTTCAACTACCTGATTGTTTCCTGATGTTTGTGGGATTTCTTATCATGTTACTGTGCAGTGTATTTTTCCTTCGCTTTGTATGAAAAAAAGAAAAAAAAAAAATCATCTCACAAGGCCTAAATGCTAACTCTTGTCAGAGCCCACTTGACCTTGATCCAATTAGGTTTCCAATTCTAGATGACCCACAACTTGATTTAGACAAATCTTAATTTCTATATAGCTTATGAATCCTTAAATGTTGGCATGAGTAAGCTTGCACTTGCCTGTTACAAGATCATATGTATCAGAAAATGTTGGAAGACTTCTTAAATTTGTTAATTTTAATTG
Organism: Jatropha curcas; assembly: GCF_014843425.1. The sequence goes on along the minus strand of NW_023590789.1, from coordinate 18,623,574 downwards.
ATACAAAAGGCCTCTTCCATTGTTATGACCATGGACAACCTATTCTTATTAACTGATTTCATTAAGTTTACAATTTAAAAAAAAGAAAAAAAGTTATAGTTTCATTTCTATTAACTTTAAAATGTAGTTTCCATACACATTACGAAAACAAAGAACTATATTTTAGAGGATAAAATACATTGAGAAAAAAAAAAAAAAAAAAGAAAGAATACATGAAAAAAAAAAAAAAAAAAAAAAAAAGAAAGAACAAAACAACAGACCAGTGTTGATTGATGATTAATGCTGCAATACTATCTAGACCAAATCTTTTTCTTAGCCTCCCTCTCTCTAATTCCCTGTCCCTGCTGATCTCTGACAACTCTCTTGTGAGTCAAAGGCCCTTGAGCAGCAGCTGTGATTGGCTTTGCTGTTGGTCTCATAACCCTTGCAATTTTGGGAGGATCAGATTTTCTGCCCCTGTTGTCATGTATCATATTATTCTCTATTTCTGCACTTCTGGATTGTCTTTTCTTTCTTATTTCATAAAGGTTATCATTGGCATTTCCTCTTGGCAATGTAGACCCATGACTTAAAGGCCGGTTAATTGAATTTGAACTCCTTAGGATATGAGATTCAATGTCACTCAGGAATTCATCATCTCTTGCACAGATTTTAGCTTCATGGGGTGTGGCCTTTATAGTGCTAGGAAAATCATGAGCTTGCATGTATTGTATTTGCTTATCTTGCTCTCTCAGCTTCTCTTCTAGCTCCTTAATCTGGATGGCCAATGATTAATAATAATTAGAAACTTAAATTCTAGCTGAAATAATAAACATGCAACAGAAATTATGAAATGATCCTGAGAACAAGAATTTTGACCTTTTGCTGAAGTAACAACACCTCTGAGTTCTCTTCCTGCTCTGTCAATTTTCTCTCAAGCTCCTTAACCTAAAAGAGGAAAGACAAGTAGATGAAAAACGTAATGAAAATCCTACTGAAAAAGAAAAAAAAGAAAATCAGTTGCAGACCTTATTTTGCAGCATGAGGGAATGTAAATCAGACTCTTGCACTTGCTCTTTCAGCTTGTTCTCAAGTTCCTTAGCCTGTTTGAAGTGAAAATGTAGTAAAATTTTTCAGTGTTCTTTTCAAAATAGAGGCCGCTTATTAAATAGAGGAAAAAGCAAAGCTATCAGTATTTGAGAGACCAACCTTCTGTTGAAAAGCTGCAGAATCTGACTGCTGTCGCTCTCTAAGCTTGTTCTCTAGTTCCTTGACCTTCACCGGACAGTCAGTTCAGGTTATCCCAGGAAAATAAAGTACAAACAAAACTATATTAGTAGTAAACCAAGTCAAAAGCAACCTTTTGCTGAAGAGCATTGCAAATATCTTCCCTCCCCTTTAATCTATCTGAAAGTTGTGAGACTTGCTTCTCTGACTGGCTATGCAAGGTAGACTTCAATTCAAGTTGGCCTTCGAGTTCTTTAATTTTCTCTTGCTGGTTTTTGTAAATATTGTCTTTGCCTCTTGCCTTGTTCTCCAGGATTTGCAAGTTTTCTTCTAGTTTTCTTAGTGATTCATCTTTTGATTTAGATTCCTGCCTTGCTTTATCAAGCTTCAAAGGACAAAAAGAAAAACAACAATCTATAAATCAGATATTTCAATCATAAGAAATTTAACTATATTTATTGCAAAAAAAAAAAAAAAAAAAAAAAAAACAACCTTTTTAAGGCATGAACCAGCAATTGCAAAATTATCCCTTTGCCTCCCCTTTAAACTCACTGATGTCCTAGAGAGAGATAATGTGAGACTTTGAGACGTATATCTCATGACTTGGAACTATTGACTGAATAGGTAGACTTCATGACATATCAAGGGTTGCCCCGTTCCGAGAAGATTCTTATTACGATTTGATACTCTCCTCGCCTGAAAGTTGCTATTGTAGGGAGTATTGTCTTATGCCTCTGTGCCTTAAGTTCGTCACCCCAGGATTATGCCACAAAGTTTCTGTTCAATAGCTTCAATTTTCCATCTCAGCTTTTGATCTCGACTCTTATTGATTTGGCCTTATGAAGACTCTACTATAGAGACCTTGGCTTTATCAAGCTTCAAAGGACTCAATGAATACAGAGAAATACAAGAAGAACACGGAGAACAGGGGAATCTAATGATGAGAGGCTAGATATTGAGGCTAAGTCATAAAAAGACAGATTTAGGTACTTAGATATTTAGTAAATTGCACAGCAAAAAATAAAAATACAAATCAAAATACAAAAAAAAAAAGAACCGAACTGAAAAGTTGCACCAGAGTCATTCTGATCATTAGACCCATCCATTTCACTTTTTATCTTCTGAAGCTAAAAAAAAAAAAAAAAAAAAAAAAAGAAGACTGAAAAGTTGCACCAATCATATCAAACCCACCATCACTTTTATCTTCTGAAGCTCTGTTGTATCGATTTGCTTCCTCACAGGCCCCAATTCAACGCCTCGAACTCTAGTAGCAAAGTTTAATGAACTCAAAGTCTCACTCAAGTCCTGCTCTGAAGGGCTAATTTGCACAAACATCAAAGTTTTGGAGTCACCCCCTGTAACACAAGTATGAATTTATCAGATGGTATAGGCTTAATAATTTGCAATCCACATCGATTTGGATACAAAGCCAAAAACTTAGACTCCAAATTTATGGACGCTGAAAACATGAGTTATTCACCTAATGAATCTTGAAGTAAATGTGTCAGCTTAGAGTTCCTGAAACCAAATAGCAGAAATTATTAGAAATTAGTATTATTGAGGTGGAAGGATAAACACTAGGTGAATCCATAAGTGTTAACCTGTATGGAATATGACTACTTTTAGTTGCTAAAGCATATATAACATCTCCAAGGGCAGAAAGTGATCTGTTGATATTCTGAGCTTCCTTTAGTCGATCCCCTTGCGCATCAGTTTTTGCCAGCCTCTCACTGCCTGCCAGGTCCACAAGCCAAAGCTTGCTTTTGGTGCATTCACCATTCATCAAGTTCTTTGCTTTTACCATTACACATAGCATACTGATTCAAATGCGAAAAGTCAAGGTGTTATGTGGTAAATCATTAACGAGAAAGAAGCTTCTCATGATCAAGAAAAGGGAAGGAAAATAACAGAGCTTGATACCAGTGAGACCGGCTGCTATGCTCATTGACATTATTGGATCCTACAGCTCTAGCATTGCTTCCAACCTGCAGCACATCCCAGACTTCCCTTAAGTTATCAACTTTAGCTTCTACTATCCCTGGAACATGATGAGACCCTTCAGAAGATTGTTTTATCTCCAACCTTGCAATGCAAAAAAAAAAAAAAAAAAAACAATGCAAAAAAAAAAAAAAAAAAGGAAGAATTCCAGAAAAAAAAAAAAAAAAAAAAGGAAGAATTCAGTTTTCTTTGTCTTTTCATGCAATTTTTCCCAGCACAGTGACCTTTCAGCCACTGACTTTATGGTGTTAAGTTCAGCAATGAGTTGTTACTGTACAGAAGTAACTGTACTTACTTCTTTGATGTTGGAGTTGTAGCCAACAAGTCCCTGATTTGCTCATTATAGACTTCAAGCACACTAACAGATAAACTATATGTAAAAGTTTCACTCCTTTCCTTCGCAATTTTAAATAATTGCTCAAGAGTCCTATAATTGACCCCCCTGTTTTGCTGAGTGCCCTCCATTGTAAATGTCTTTCCTGTCCCCGTTTGACCATATGCGAAAATACAAACGTTGTACCCATCTAGCACTGAGATCACCATTGGCGAAGCATCCGCAAACACATCAACTATAGAAATAAAGACAGGTTCAATATTCACATGGTAGATGCTAACAGTGCAGCAACCAAATGTAAATGCTCCATGAATACCTTGATTATCCCTTGGCGTGTAAACCCGATCAAATTTAAAAGTCTTTCTGGAGGAGCCACCTGTTAGAATCCCCAGATCTCCATCCTTTGCTGCATCAAAGTCAACAACTGTTGCATGTCCAGTTGATATCTCCTTCTCACTTAATGGGCGACACCGGCAGAATACCCTAATATTTCCTGATATTTGACAGAAAGAATAGTTCCTTTCAAGTCAATTCCCCGTATAATGAAGTCTAGAACCACTTAGGAAAGATAAAGAAGAAAAGGCATGCCTTTAGCCTCCTGAATTTGGTTGTACAGCTCCTTTCTCTTTGCTTGCTCTTCACTATACTTTGCCTTGAGATCCTCACACTGTGCAACTGCAGAGTGATTCTATGAGTCCATGCAAAAGGATAGTACAAACCAGTGCAACCAATTAACTATGATTGGCGTGGTTCAAACTTACCCAGTGCCTGAACTCCCGTGACCATTTTATTCAACTCAGGTATTGAATCAGTACATTCATGTGCCTCGCGAGAAAGCTGAGCATGCTCTTCTTTCATTATCTGACATAAAATAAATATATGATCAAAACCCAAGTAATAAAGACAAAGAATGGACATAAAGATAAATTTTGACTCGTCATTTATAAAAGAGAGGTCATTACTTACCTTAATTCTTTCTTGTAAATTCTTGACCGCTCCTGCCCAGTATTTTTTATCACGTTCATACATGCTGGTGATATTCCTCAGATTTTCAGATTGTTTCCCCACAGTTTGATCTGCCAGAGGGGAAATTGATAAAAAGAGATTAAAATGTAACAAAAAACTTTAGTTTATCTTCAGGATAACCCAGGAAGTCATCCTAGTAAGAGGCTGACTTAAACAATTAAACAAATGATCAATATTAGTAACGTTCATCTAGTCCAAGTATGATACACATTTTCTAGCTAGTGCTGTTAAGGTTCAGTAAGTGGCTTAGGAATCAGGATAATATCACTCGAGAGTTCTGAGTTCTCTCCCATTAGATACTGTTAAAATTTAGAACGTACACATCAGATTATTTGAAGTCAAAGTGTGTTCACAACCAATACAATAAATTATATTAAGCAAAAAAAAAAAAAAAAAATCCAAGAAAAAAAATCGCAAAAAAAAAAAAAAAAAAAATCCAAGAAAATAAACTGGCAAGTTAAAGTTTTACGATCAGCAGAATTACCTAGAGAGCGTGTCTGAAAGGTCTTGTTATCAAGTTCCATTCTGACATTCTCCAGCTGTTCATTTGCAGCAGTCAATGACATCCAAGCCTCGTGGCATTCATTTGTCTTACGCTCACACTCATTAATGAGTTCTTGTATTTTCTTTTCATATTTCTCTGTAGCTTTTGTTCGCATGAGTTTCTTCTGCAACTCGAGAAATGCAAGGTCAAATAAGCAACAGGTCAAATGCTTCAAAGCTGAAATCTTTTCATATGACATGCATCTAACCTGATCTGAAGAAACTTCTATTTCAGCAGCGCAGTTGTTGCATTTTAGATATTCTTGTGACTTTTGAGGAACTGCAATCATTCACAAGCAAGAAAAATTAAAAATTTTCTTTAATCTGCTCTAACATTCTTGGTCCCTAATGGATGAACATAAACACATAAGACTAACTATATTACCTGAAAATTTTGGTGCTTTCCTTATGCAAATTCCGCATACAACTGGGCTTCCAATAATTTGTTCAAATCTTATCACTAATATTCCGTCCTCCTTCACTGAGACCCTTGAGTCAACTAACTGCAATGGCTTATTGGCTCCAACAACAGAAAAGATATCAAATTCTGACAAGACCTGCCAAGTTCCCCAAAATAACGAAAATCTTTAAGCATATATTTCATATATAACCCCCCCCCCCCCCAAATAAAGCAAGACCCCAAAAAAAAAAAAAAAAAAAAAAAAAAAAAAAAAAAAAAAAAAGCAACCTATAAACTGTCTTTTGCTTAATTAACTTGCCTTGTCTTCCTGTATGAATACATTAAACACTCTCATCCCTTTAGGCCCATTTGTGTTTATAATCTCTGCAAAATGAAGATCAACAAAATAGCCTCCAGAAGGAAGGTTGTCGAACCGATAGCAAAAGTTACCCAATCTCGCAGATTGATAAATGAGTGGGTAATCTCCAGCCTCATTTATAAGCTCGTTGGTTCTTAAAACATTTCCTCCTTCAAAATTGGTGTCACCAATAAATTTTACAGTTGAATCAGCTTCATTCACTTCGCCTCCAGCATTTACAAACATCACAATATCATCTGGTTCAAGAAATCACTTAATGATTTTAGCAACCATTGTATTTCGGGAAAAGAATACTAAAACACCAAAATTAACAGAATCTTACACATAATTGGTAAGCTGTTACCCTAAATTTCACATTAAAATCCAAAAATAGAACGGCTATTCATATACTATTGACGTATTTAACTAATCAAAAAGTAGATAACATAAGATTTTTGAGTGTCTAATTTCTTTCCTCAGCTATAATTTCCTCGTCAATCAGAAAAGGCAAAACTTGCAGCATAAGTAGCATGATATAGAACCGAAAGTATTAACCTGTGCAATTGGATCTACAAAACCCAGACGGGATTAGTCTTGAGTTGGAGTCACAAACCATAGAATCAACCAAAGAATCCCAATCTCCATCCCTTGAAGAATCTTTGCTTTCTGGGTCCAGCTTTACATCTTTCTCCCATTCAAAAACCCTAGAAACGGAGCAAGTTGGGAAATGAGTTTCTGGTTCTTGGTAGAAATTGGTGAATTGGCTATTCTCCATAAAGATCAGGGCTTTGGGGAGCGTTTGGGAAATGGGAAAAATGTTTAGAAACAGTTAAAATAGGAACTTTCTTGCAGCAAGAATTAGTTTAGGGTTGGAATAAGGGGAAAGAGAGCAAATCTTTGGTCTTCTTGCGTTTTCGCTTGTACTGTGTAGTACTTGGGTCGGAAGACGTTCAAATTTGAATTTCTATGTGACCGTTGAGAGCCTTTACCGTTACTTGCCTTTTGTGAGTTGCACATTTTATGTGAAGCGTAAAGAGAGAGACAGAGAGAGCGCAAATTCTAAAAGAGAGCGTCTTCGATATGTGCCCATATATGGGTTTGTATAATTAACCAAACAAAAGAAATATATATAAAAATATACAAATTTCTATATTCTGTTAAATAAAAATATTTATTTTTAGCAAAATATAAATATAATAAAAAAATATTTTCCAATAAAATTAAATTTATAATTAATTTCTTGACTGGTTAATTTATATAATTAATAATTTTTTAATTAAATCAAAAATAGTGTAACTGATGATAATAAAATAAGCATACTTACTTTATTGAAATTGCAATGTGAATTTTAACATAGTGAAATATTTTTAGATAATAAATATAAATTATTGAAGATAAATTAAATTTAATTATTTGGAATGAAGCATTTATAGTAAATAAATATAAATCATTTAACACTTTATTAATTTTAAATTTTGTTTTTTAAATTATGGAAAATTATCTTCATTGTCAAGATGTTTCCTTCTTTTTAACTTAATTTTTCTATTCAATAAATACATATTTTTTTAATTAATTAGAAACACATATCTCTTTAACATATATCTTTCTTATGTCTTTTTTTTTTTTTTTAACTTGACAATTCATTTACAATGAATACATCACATAATATTTATCAATCCATTTAGAATTATAGTGATTTATACGTGAATGTCGTTATATAAACCTAACACTTAAGTTAAATTTCATAGTTTATAAAAACCAATATTATGAAATCAATTTCTCTGTCTCCAGCAAAGTTGCCAACATGGTTTCTGCTATTTGTTGATCATTCCTAATTTTGGCCAACCTTATATAATTACACATCTAAACGAGCATTCGCAACTCGATAGCTAGCATTGTTAGTCTCAACACCATCTTATAGAACTTGCATGTCGTCTTTTCCCTTTTCCGTCCTATAAATAACATTTTATTTAATTTTGAAAAAATCAAAATAAAAAAAGCCTTTGCCAAATCGCAAATACATTTTATTATCAAGGACTAGACTGTCCTACCGAACAGATTTAGCGAGAATTTGACATATGAAATGAAATTAGCCGGTTCAAACTATCCATTTCTATTTTAACTTCTTATAATAAATCATAATGCGTCCACGTATTCTAAAAAAAATTGGATGGAATCTATAATCTAATAAAGAAAAAATTTCAAAAATTTTCAGAAAAGGAATATAAATATTTTTCTTTTCTTTATCTTTTTCCTAAATAAAAATTTTGAATTACTATCAAATATTTAAATTAAATTTTTGAAAAAATAAATTAAAAAAGTAAACAACTAAAAAATTTTAAAAAACTTAATTATCTTATCAAATAATAGAAATAAAGAAAAAATTTCGAGAATTTTTCTCTCTATATATATTTTTTTCCTTATTTCTCTAATTGAAATCTTTTAAATTATCATCAAATATTACTATATATATATTAAATTAAAATATTTCGTTGGCTATGTCAAATCTAAAGTTTTTTTTTTAAATATAATTTATTAATAATAATATCAATTAAGTAAGTACTGAGAACACTGGTATATGTATATTATGCATAAAACTTTACTATCTAAAGTTGGTTCATCTTTTAATAAATCAAAAGAATTTATTTTCTTTTAAATAATAAAACTAAAATTAAAATATAAAATTTTTACAATAGCAAATATTTTGTTAATTGATTTATACGTCAAACTAATAATTTTTCTAAATCTTTCATATCTGAATTGTTTTTCCAATAACTTATAACACATAACAAACACATGGATTCCATCACGATACATCAAATGATACAAGTCTTAGATAAGAATCTATAACGAACTAGAACACCCTTGTTGACGATTCTTTATTTTGACAATATCTAAGGTTTCTCAAACAATGTGATATCTCACCCGAGATAAACCATTCCCCCTCTTACTAAGACTACAAAATTTGTGTGAATTATGTCAATAGCAAGTATATAAGCGGTAATTTCAAATCAAAAGGTCAATCGTATTCCGACTTTACGTACGTAAGTCTTGGATAAGAATCTACGACGAATTAGAATGCTCTTATTGACGATTCTTTGTTTTGACAGCATCTAGGGTTCTTCAAACAATGTGATATCTCACGCCAGATAAACCATTCCTCCTCTTACTAATCTCACTAAGACTACAAAATGTTGTTGTATGAATTATGGCAATACCAAGTACATAACCAATGATTTCAAATCAAGAGGTTAATCGTACTCCAACTTTACATATGTAGGACATTTATTAAAGTGAATAAAAGATTAAAAGCGAAAAAATAATAGGAAGTGAAATAAAAAAAAGAGTGAAAGGAAAATGCTATCGCTGCCGCAATAATTAGAGACCGTTTAAAATAAATTAGGTTTAGACTCGTGTCTAAAGTTATTTTAGGATAACTAAAATCATTAAAAATATAAGATTTATTGGTAATCCAATCATTTTTCATTTTATATTACACATTTGTAGATTATAGATATATAATAATTATATTATAGATTATAGATTATAGATTGTAGATTAAAATATAATATTTTAAGCAAACTCAAATTTGCAAAAAATTTCAAATTGAAAAAGAAGTTAAATTGATCACAGTAAAAATAATAAATTTTTTCCCCCAACAATCATATGAAAATCCCATATGACTAAATAAGGCAACTTCATACTCGGAATTCTTTCCTTTCTTATTTCCTCAAACGCAATAAAAAAATTCCACCAAAACCCTAAGCTTGCTGACTGCTGTTGCTCCTCCGTCACCAATCGCCAGTAGTATTTTCCGGTTATCAGATTCCATTCAACACGGGCATATTCTATTTGTCTCATTCAATTGGGAGTACCGGCCTAGAGACTCTCATCGAAGTGTCGTAGGTAGTCCACCAAACAAACAGAAGGAGAAGATGATGGTGATGACTATGCAGTGTTAATGCAGAAGTATAATTGGTGCACTTTATATGCGATTGTGAAACAAGAAAAAAAAAAAATCAATGTTATTGCTCTATTTTCTGTGTTTCATACTCACCAAATTCAAAATCTAGCATAAAAAATGGAAACAGGAACTCAAATGGAGTGTATGGGTCAGTATAAGATGCTTCCTCCTGAACCAGGAACATTTCAGGATCGTGAAGGGCTAATCAAATATGTTCGTGATTTTGGGGCTAATCAAGGTTATGTGGTAACAATTAAAAAGTCTAGGAAAGATAGGAGAGTGATTCTTGGTTGTGATAGAGGTGGTGTTTATAGAAATAGGAGAAAGATTGAAGAAAGTCAAAGAAAAAGGAAAGCTTGTTCGCGGCTTATCAATTGTCCGTTTGAAGCAATTGGGAAGAAAGAAGACGATGTTTGGGTACTTGCTGTTAAAAATGGAGAGCATAATCATGAACCTTTAAAAGACATGTCAGAGCATCCTTATAGCCGTCGTTTCTCTGAAGAGGAAGTTAGGCAAATTAAAATGATGACTGAAGCTGGTATTAAACCAAGACAAGTGCTAAAAGCTCTCAAACAAAGCAATCCAGAGCTGCAGTCAACCCCAAGGCATTTGTATAACCTCAAAGCTAAAATCCGTCAAGGGAATTTTTTAGGTCAGACTAATTCAGAACTTTTCACGAGAACTGCTTTGCATGTTTAATTTTGAGAATTTATATAATTAGTAGGAACTTGAATTTACATAATTGAAGACTTCTATGAAGCATTAGTTTGCATTCCTCTTCACACTGTGGTAATTGTGAAGGTTTTTTTTTTTAATCTTTTGCAGAGAAAAATATAAAGTCATGGAGACCTAACAGGTCTGTTCCTGTAAACACAAGCACTTCCACAACTGGAGGGTCCTTGGAGCAAAACAACCACCCTGTAGGATACGATATATTTGAATTGTTAAACTTCTTCTGTCTTTTAAATCATTTGTTGAACGTATTTGGCCTAAAGTCTTCTCCTGCTAAACAATTGCAGCTGAAAGTTCCTAACTTTATTGGAGGAAAATTTGTGGAATCGCAAGGGTCTTCTGTCATCGATGTGATAAACCCTGTAAGCTAAGAATACTGCATCATTTTTTCCCCTCTTTTAACGTTAAAGGACTTCAGTATAGTCCAGTTTTTGTTTGAGTTAAAAAAGGTTTCTCGTGTTCTATTAACTGCCTATGAACTCAATTTAAATTAGGCTACACAAGAGGTTGTTTCTCAAGTTCCATTAACCGCCTATGAAGAGTACAAAGATGCAGTGATTGCAGCCAAGAAAGCTTTTCCTTCATGGAAAAATACCCCAATTTCCACTCGTCAACGAATCATGTTCAAATTACAGGAGCTTATTCGCAGGGATATGGTTAGTTTACTAGCATTGTTTTCATAGACATTTTAAAACCAGTATTTTTTTCTTAGATTTTCTGCAAATTTTTTATTTTAAACTGCCAAAAAATTAATTTCAGGATAAGCTTGCGATGAATATTACCTTAGAACAGGGTAAGACACTCAAAGGTGCCCAAGATGATGTACTCCGTGGTTTAGGTCAGTTTTAACAGATATTTCCTATTGTCATTTTCTTATATGTTTGAGAATATTAATTACAATCTGATCCTAGTTATTGAGATTAACCTCATTGCTTATTTGTATAGAGGTAGTTGAGCATGCTTGTGGAATGGCAGCTTTGCAAATGGGGGAATTTGTTCCTAATGCTTCTAATGGAATTGATACATACTGTATTAGAGAACCACTTGGAGTTTGTGCTGGGATATGCCCTTTTAACTTCCCAGCAATGATTCCCTTGTGGGTATGTGCTGTGATTTTTAGTTTTTTCCTTTGGTAATTGTTTTTATTCATCTTTTCTCTTTTTTCTTCCTGGATTCTTTTATTGAAAAACATTGCCCCTCAGCTTTTAAACCTTTTTACCACTTTCTCGCAAGCATATTTTGGCTGAATGGATTATTCTTTGCCAACTTTATGTAATCTAGTTTCTGTATGTTCTATTTTCTTTTATTTGTCAAAATATGAAATTTGAGTGTTTTTATATTGTTACTTTAGCACATTACAAGATAAATCAAGTAAAGAAAGAAATGTTGCTCATTGTTCTTCATTTTTGCAGATGTTCCCCATTGCAGTCACATGTGGAAATACTTTTGTTCTTAAGCCATGTGAAAAAAATCCAGGTTAGTTTTTACCCATTCAATATTATGTTTATATCTTTTCCTTTTATGATGCTTCTATTGGATACTGGATTGTTGGAAATACCAACCTTTATTGGCTAAGATAAACCATTGAGAAGTGAATTCATTTTGTACGTGAAACCTTTAACTTGGAATTTAGTTTCTATTATGGGTGCATGTTAACTGTCGGATGTGAAAGCATGTGTCTGGGCATTTTAAAAAAATGGAACGGTTCATTGCACAAGGATTTTCTATAAAAATCTTTGTTTTAGAATAAGGATTAAGACAAATTAAACTTGCACCACATGATCTTCTCGAAATATCGTTAGAATATTTTCCAGTACTAATTCAGTTGGAGGAATTTCTAATCATGGACATTTGCTTCTGAATTTGTAAACATTATCAGGGGTAGTTTATACATTGAGGATTCAAGATTCATGATCATAAATATTCACTCCCGAAAAATTTACTCTTGTAATCTAATTTGTAGCCCTAGTAATCTCCATACAAATTCTCTCACGCTGTATAGCAGATTAAAAATTGAGAATCAGTCTGGCCCAGTGTTGAACACTTAATGTAAAACCAATGTCCTGTGCTACATGATTCATGAAGGATGCACAAGAATTCTTCAAGACATTCCATCAGTAGCCACTAGCCAGGAAAAATGGTCATCACTGTATCTTATCTTATCTTATCTTATTTATTTATTTATTTTTTATGTAAAACATATCCCCAACTCAGAATCCCATGGAAGAGAATAATTTCTCTGTATCATCGTCTGAGAACATATGCAGATAAGTAATTACATACTACCATATAGGTTTTTAGTCTTGCATTATTGTTAGATACATTTAATTGGAATCGTGTCTTGCAACCAATGCATCTCAGTTGAATACCTCTTTGGATGTAAATATGATTGGTAATATCTTTAACTCCATGCTGTCAGGGGCTTCAATCATACTCGCAGAATTGGCTATGGAGGCTGGTTTGCCTGATGGTGTCTTAAATGTTGTTCATGGCACCAATGTAAGCTTTGTTTTGGTGTCTTTTTATTTTTTATTGTTTTTGTCTTTCACGTGATCACAATGAATTTTATAGAACTATGAACGGAATGTTATATATGATTTTGAGGTTTGCTATATATAATTAGGGGTCCTTTCTCATTTTCTTTGATATAAATGAGAAGGGAAAGGTTCAAGAAAGACTAACATCAGACATGGGTTGGTTGATTTGTGTTCTGTGAAGTACTTGTTGGACATTAATATTTCCATTACAATTCGCTAATTCCAATCACTTTAAATAAACTTTTGCAGGATATTGTTAATTACATATGTGATGATGATGATATAAAGGCTTTATCATTCATTGGTTCAGATATTGTAAGTTTCAGATTTTAATGTATCCTGCTTACAATTATATTTGTGCAATTCATGATGCAATGATATAAATATAAAAGTTCTCCATGTTTTCACATGCATGCATTATTTTTGGAGCTTACTGAACTTCAGTTATTGAAAATAGTATTTTAACTATTTGCTTTCATCTGTTGGATTGATTCTAATGCAATTTTCCTCTTAAAACAAATGGTTATAACTTTTGACCAGCCTTAATGTTATCGTTGCATATACTGTGTTCACTTATTTGATGCTTACATTCTTTTTTCCGGTTGTTTGTTCACCTGTTTCCAGCCTGGCATGCACATACATGCTAGGGCAGCTGCCAGAGGCAAACGAGTTCAGGTTAACCCTCTCATTTCACTATATATGATGCACTCTCCCCCTCTCTCATGCACATACGCAAGTTCTTGTAATTTGTAGATTATGTTGGAAATCCTAGGTCCTCCTAAATTTGGCTGTATAACTTATTGTTGTGTTGACTCCTTAGTCCAATATAGGCGGAAAAAATCATGCAATTATCATGCCTGACGCAAGCATGGATGATACTTTGAATGCCTTGGTTGCTGCTGGTTTTGGTGCTGCGGGGCAACGGTGCATGGCTTTGAGTACGGCTGTTTTTGTTGGAGGATCAATGGCATGGTATGGTGACTTGTTTACTCGAAGATTTATCTTGTTCAGTTATCTGTCTCATGCTGAGTAAACTAAATAAGGATAGGGATTTGAAAGTTGTCTTCGGAAAAAAAAAAAAAGATTCATATTCACTTGTGTTTTGACACTTTTTTTCTCCACAAAACCCATCCCATGGTGGTTTGTCATTGTTTTTCTTTATGCACAAATTTTTGGAAAAGGGTTGAAATTTGTTGATCAGAGTGCATCAGTGAAAAGCCAGACGAAAAATGTGGATTTTGTGATGAAATTGAGGGCTAAAAAATGTAAAAGAAAAAGATGATGAAAACAAAAAGGTTTTCATTGTATTTTTCATTCCTTTTCTCTTGCTTTATGAAAGATCCACTAAAGATATTATACTATTTTATATCTCTGGACAAGTCTTTTTTTTCTCCCCTCAATAAAAGAAGTTTTCAAGAATTTCACCTCTTTCATGATCTTCTAAACTATGCTTGATCTATCTTTATCTGCTAATGATCTTTCCGCCCAGTGATGTAGACATCTCTAAGCTACAACCATGAATACTCAAGCATTTGTCCAGATATTTGAGGTTGTTTTATCGAGACAACAGATACAAGCATTGCTTTCTTCCTCAAGCTATTGTTGCTGCTATCTCTAAAGATTGAGTCAATGCTTGGTTCTGCTGTCAAGAGAAAACAACATCAAAAACTGTCTTTACTGTTCTAGGAGCACTGAATAACATAGTATAAGTTGATAAAAAGTTGGGTGGAGGAGTGGGGGGATTTATAGTGAATTGAACAATGTTGCTCTATTAGATGGTGTAGATGACCTGGTCCAAATTAATTTTGTATTTTGGCATATGAGAAAATCTGTGTCTTTCTTGATTTTAACCACACGGCATACAGCATCAACTAGAGTGTTTTATGAATTTTTCCAGGGAAGATGAACTTGTGGAGCGTGCCAAAGCACTTAAAGTGAATTTGGGCACTGATCCTAGTGCAGACATTGGTCCAGTAATTAGCAAAGAGGTGAATATGCAGAGGCCTGATGATATTTCTACTTAACTTGCTTGATATAAAGAGAGTGTGGTTTGAGAGCTGAATCCCGTTGTATGCAAATTTTCTTATGGCATTTTCTTGCTAGTGGATTCTAATGCAGTAGTTGAAAACTTTATTCTCAAATCAGATAGGATAGGAGGATAGCTTATTCCCCACATGCATGCTCCTCTCTCTTTCTCCCTCAATGAAATTTTGGTGAAAAGGAAATGAATAAAAAGGACAAATATAATTCACTTATATATACTGGCAGCAAGTTTTCCATTTTGATTGCCATGTTTCTCTTTTTTGCTTGATTAATTCAGTTACTTACTTTGAAATTGTCTTGTGTTTCATCCTAAATGGCAATTTTGTGATTGCTAATTACACAGGTAAAGGATCGCATAAGCAGATTAGTTCAGAGTGGTGTTGACAGTGGTGCTAGGCTTATTCTTGATGGAAGAAACATTGTGGTATAGTACAGAAACACACACAAAATTTATCAAATGAACCTCTTTTTCTTTACTGTATCAGTAAAGGGTTTATATTTTGCTCTCTTCACAACTCTCTTCGGACTCTTTTAAATGCTGTTGCATTTATTGTGCAATAAAGAATTTTGCATTTTCTTATTAGTATTTCTATGGTCTCTAATTAGATAAGATCTTTGATTAAGGGATGATGATTCACTGAAGAACATTTGGCAGTCTTTTCTATTCTATTATTATTCAATGGAAGCTTATGCCGAGTTCCATATTGTAGGTGCCAGGATATGAGAAAGGAAGTTTTGTTGGTCCTACAATCTTATGTGATGTTACAGTCAACATGGATTGTTACAAGGTATGTTTCAATGCTTGAACTTTGTTTTGCTACAGAAATGAATGGGATTGGGCAATTTATGATTCTCAGTCGAAGAAAAGTTAAACCAAAGAACTTGCCTTTTGACAGCAATGTTTGTGTTGAGCAGGAAGAAATTTTTGGCCCTGTGCTACTTTGTATGCAGGTACCCTGTAATTAGTATTTCTTGTGTTTTCATGTGAATGCTATGGAGACTGGTTAGCTATATTCCCCTTTTTTTTTACCACTGGCAGGCTCACAGCCTAGAAGAGGCCATAACCATTGCGAATAGAAACAGGTACTAACTCAGGCACCCACTTGAGCATGTTTTTAACTTCTTTATTATCTAAATTTATAACACACGTGATAATTTACTTTCATGGTAAATTTTAAATTGTTTCTTCATCCTGCCTTTCTCGCTAGAGTTTAATTAAATATTTACTGTGGAAGGCTTTTAAATAATTTGCGTATTTCATGAAGAATTTTTATGAAATTTTGACTAAGAATAGCTGCTTTTTAATATTGAAGTGCCAAAAGGAATTGCTACTTTCAGAAATGTAGCGTTTAAAATGTGGGAAAAAGATAGCATTGGTTTGATGTGTTTTGTATGATATCTGGTAAAACACACATCTGCATATTGCCTCAATGATCCTAAAATTTTTGTCTAATTTTGAATTCATATAAACTTACTTTTGGCAGGTATAGGAATGGTGCATCCATATTTACATCATCTGGTGTTGCTGCAAGAAAGTTTCAGAATGATATTGATGCTGCACTGGTAAGCTGGCATTTCTCTCCATCTGGAATATAGGGATCCAACTGGTTCAGAATAAAGTGTTGGGTCTTTTCTGTTTTCACTGTCTAGAAGATCTCTTGAACCTCTAGTTAGTCCATTAGGTGGAAATTCTATGGGTAAACATTCTAAATCTGAAGAACTTAATGTATGTTAGTTTTCACCATTCAAGATGGAAAAAGCTTTTTTTTTTTTTTAATTGTTATTTTAATTTTTTTTAGCTGTGGTGGGAAAGGGGGAATCAAAATCTTGGCCCCTGCATTTGATCGTGTTTTGTCAATTGTTGTGATCAGTCAACTGAAGGAGTGGTTACTCTACCGGAGTAGGATTTAGTTCAGAGAGAGCTTTTATAGCAAAATGAGATGTGCTTATGGCAATCTCTGTTTAAGCCTGCCGATACAAATTGCATAATTTTTTTTTGACCTGAAATTAGTCTGACAGGTTGGAATCAATGTTCCTGTTCCAGTTCCAGTGCCAGTTTCGTCATCTAACGAACCAAAAGCGTCTTTTGCTGGTGATCTCAATTTTTGTGGTATAATTCCTTACACCCTACTTTGCCTGCTCTGGTAACAGTGCCCAATTGTTGGTTGAACGGTTTTAACAGGCTTTTCCCCCTCATTTTTTTTCTATTTCTAAATGGCAGGAAAGGCAAGTGTGCAATTTTACACGCAGATTAAAACAGTGGCACAACAGTGGAGGGGCTTGCCTAGCCTAGGAGTGTCATTGTCCATGCTTCCATCGTTTCATATGGAAGCAAGTCGAGGAGTTTCATCAGTGCCTCCACATGAGAGAGATTCACCCAACCAATCACTTTCCCCAGATATTTCACTAGCATCAGAGAGGGATTCACCAAAGTGTGGAGAGCTCCTGCAAGAAGATTTATCAAACTCAGGAATATCATCTATGCCTCAAATAGTTGATGATGATGTACCAAGCCAGGGGGCATCTCTGGTCTTGCCAGCAACATCTGAGCAGGATTTATTTGACCGGGAGGGATCACATGGTATACTTACTCCAACAGAGAGGAGCTCATCAAGCCAAGAGATGTCACTAACCATGCCTCAAACGTCTGAAAGCATGTATACACCTCAAACATCTAGGTGGAGTGAAAATCCAGTGCTAACATCTCAGAGGACTGAAAGCATATCTTCAACTTCTCAGAGAATATACATTCAAATGTCTCAGAGAAATGGCAATGCTGGTCCATCTTCTAAGAAGACTGAAGCTGCAATGGCTTTAACACCTGAGTGTTTGTTTGTGTCTACATCGCACGAGAGTGACAATATGGGTTCAATATCGCATAGGAATAACAGCATAACTTGTAGGAGTGACTGTACTGCACATCCAGCTTCTGAGAGGTTATATGACATGATAGCAACTTCTCACTTGAATGACGCCATGGGTCAAACGTTTCAAAGGACAGCTGCAATGGGTCAAACGTTTCAAAGGACAGCTGCAATCTTTCCAGCTTCTGAGAGGAGATATGTACCTGCTACAGCTCATAGGAATGACCATATGGGTTCAACATCTCAGAGGTCTGATATTGCTTCACATCCAGGTTCTGAGAGGATGTATGTTACCAGAACATCTCAAAGGACTGACAACATGATTCCAGCTTCTCAGCGGGCGAACGCTATGCCTCCGGAGAATATCTATATGCCTACAGTTGTTCAGAGGAATAGTGGTGTACCACCAACATCAGAGAGGCTACATATGACTTTAACATCTCAAAGGATGTATACTGAAAACTCCATAATGACAATGGATGATTTTCCCAATCAGGGAGCTTCTCTGACTTTGCCAACATCTCAGAGAATATAGGATACTAATCAATGTTTATTTATTTTTCATTTTAGGAACTTTGTAGACAGTCATCTGAAAATAGCAAATAAGATTTTTTTTTTTTTTTTTTTTCCAGTTAACTTCTCAATTGCAGAAAGGCAAGTCAATTTTTTTAGTCAATATAAATTATAATACAGAAATGGTTAGATGGAAATAAAATTGTAAGGCTGAAGGATGTCAGGCCCAGAGCATATGCATGGAATTTATCTGGACTTGCTAGAAAAGGACCAAGATGAATACCTTATGTAACCCCTTTTGAACATGTGATTAGGTGTACTGGTGAGGGACGCCTGACGGTGAAGCTCAACCTGGCTTATACATAGCTCCTACTATGGCAGCAAAGAAGGGCCTTAGTATCAACTCTTATCCAAGTTTGATTTCGGACAATTCCTTTCTTCTATCTCAGAATATGAAGGGGGAAAAAACAGAGTTCTCAACTTTTATTTTGACAAATTGAATCCTTAGATTGTTGTTTATGAAATGATTAAATTCAATTTCTGCAACTATGTGATAGATCCAATATGAATTTTTGCCTAATGTCAAAAGATTTGTGTCATTTACTCTAAAATTAATTGGATATAATTTGTACAAAGTCACATTGTTTATGAATTTGTTATTCTTTCCAATTATTCAAATTCTTAAAAGGGAAGGAAAGTGGTTTGGATACGAATCCTTAATGTATCACCTATGGCATTGGAGCACTCAAGTAGGGTGCAAACGAGTCAAGACGAGTTCAAATATGATAGGGTCGAAATTTGATAACAGAGCATTTAACTCGATTAGATTAATGAACTAAAAATTTTAGCCTCGAGTTCAACTTGAAAAATTTTAAACTCGAGTTTGGCACAAAACTCAAATAAATTTAAAATAAATATTATATATAAGGTTGATAAGATTTGATGAGCTTTCGAGCTGAACATTTACACCCATGCACTCAACCGAACATTTACACCCTTGCACTCTGCTGCTAGGACAAAGATATTATTTTTAATTTCACTTATAAGACAATAATACTCAAAAAAAAAAAAAAAAAAAAAATATAAATATTTTAGATTTTCAAATGATAGTATAAAAGATGTTTTCAAGAGTTGCAGACGTTAAAAAATTATCATAGAGAGCTCGTATGACAAATTTATTATATAAATACCACCTACTCAATCCACACATTCGGCGTTACAAACTTCGAACCTATGGTATTACTATAAACATTGTGATATACACATTTAATAGAAAATAATGAACTCCATTTTAGCATCACTACCGAAGGGAGGCTAAATGCTGTAATTTATACGCAAAATTCACTAATAAAATGTAAATATTTATTGTATTGAACACTTAAATATGATCAATCTTTATTATAGGTAATAATAATAAAATTCTCCAATAAAAAAATAAAAAAAAAGAGAAAAAAGGAAATTTGTTTTTTTTCCATTAATTTATTATAGAGTATGTTATTATTATCTACTCATCTATAATCATTCATGAACATATCGAGGGATATAGAAAGAAAGAGAGTAAATCTACATTAAAACAATGTAACATAATCTATATCTTCTATTTAACTTCTTTATACACATCTATATATGACTCAAAAAATTGAATTTAAAAGATCTTTCTCTCACCAAGGAATTAAACAGGTCTTAGCAGCCCGGTAAACGAACCAAAACAGAATTTATAATCAGAGGCAACAAAACCTTCCGTATATGCGAAAACATATGTGTTTTATTATACTTTTTAAATTCTTGATATCTATACTTTTAAAATTTTGTGGTATAATATCAAGAGCGAATCAGTGCGCTCAATTTTTGTATGAATATGACCTCACAACAGTTGGCAAATAAGGATGTGGCCTATTTCATCTCAGTTATAATGAAAAACAGTTACTAGGGAGTACAAACATATGTAAAAGAATAAATTACAAAGAGTAAAAATAAGAAATATGACATTGTACTAACTTTAATTTTCTTAGTGCATAGGTTGCATCTAACTAACAGGCTTCCTCTCCTTTCTCTTAGCGATCAGATAACCTTAACGAAATCAAAAAATGCACATCCACACAAAAGCGGACTTAAGCGACAATAAAAGATTGGAAATCCATATGCGAGCATATCACATCTAAAATCGACTACGCCTACAACATTTCTAATTTAAATTCAGGGAGTAACAGAAAAATTATACCTCATATTTTTTGAAATTACTTCACGTTATTCTTCTTAACCCTCACCCATTTCACTCGATTTTGGATATCCGTTGCGTAAATAAAGTAGTGCAGATTTTTGTTGAGTGTCCTGTATTAATTTAGTATATTTAGTAAGATGTTCTTGGTGCCAGTCATTAATTGAGTGAGTGTAATTGTTTCCTTTACCAAAAGGCATATTAAATAACTATGGCACACAAAAATGATTAAAAATACTTCAAATATAACATTATAGATTTTAATTTGTAATTATTTTTAAGTAAATCGGTAACTGCTTAAATCCTCATTAAATAATACCGTAATATTGCATCTCCAATAGACTATCTTGTAGAGTGACAGCCACACACTCAGCACCCGTTTGGCACATGCATATAAACTATATTTATTAAACACGAGATACCTTAAACCTAATTTTTGAAAATTTTTTTGCATTGAGTGTGTTTTGTGTCAAAGAAATTTACTTACGGTTGTTTTTTGGGTGTGAGCTTGAGAATACTAGGTATTTATTTCTCAAGTTTTCAGTGTAAGAATGATCATATTTACAAGTTCTTTCTGTTATCAATTGTAATTTATATGTATTGCTTTAACACTTTAATCAATCTCTACAAATTTATCAATAAATATGATGGAAGTAATCAATTACTCCAAATCATCATTAATTCTTTATGGAACTCTCTAATTTACCAAAATGCAGTCTCCTTGAGTCTATTAGATTACATCTTAATAACTCTAAATATAATGTTAAGGACAAGGAACGTTTCTTTTGTCGTAATAAACTTTTAGAAGATTTTCAGCTCCCTGGTGTAAGGATATTATTCATTCTATCTACACGGCTTCAAAATAGTTTACGGAGTCGCTCACTATAAGTAATTCATCAATCATACTATGTATCTAAACAGCTGATTGATAAGGCCTAGGTTAATTTTGAAATAGCAATATTTTGACCATAGGATTGATATCTGTGTACTAAGATCTTTGACTTTTTTTGAGTAATTAACATTTTGTAGCAAAATTAAAATACTGCAAGTTATAACTGATAATGCGTTTTGTCAATTATTCTAATCACGCTTTCAGATAACTAAAGATATGTTTGATTTCAAACCATATCACTAATGAAAAACATTTGTCAATATATCATTTAAGAAGAATGTTAGACCTATGTCTTAAATTGGGAGTTATATGTCCTATATTCGTAAATCTCTCATAAAAAGTCTATTAAATAAGACATTGCATTGACGACAACATAGACTGTACTATGTACTATTGGTTTGGCTAAGTTACTCTAGCCTTTTTACTAATAATACATATGGTGATTAATTAAATTACTACTTGCAAGATGATATAATACTATGTGGTCATTGATTCTCTCACTATTCCTATATTGGAAAGCTTGCAATTTATGTTAACTTGAGTTCACACTTATTTCAATTAAATTAATATATATGTAGTAGAACTTAAGCTAAATATATTCCATTGACAGTTCAAATACAAAACAATATTTGCATTTATGACCAATATGTAAGCAGTCGTAGTACACATGTAAAGGTATATGCCAATCTACTATTAAGCTATAAACCTACACACACACACACCCACAATTATTCTATGATCTCAATTTCAAACTGGTATGTCTATTAATTATCTAATCCCCTACCTCAAGCCACTCTAAGCGAAGTTATCTAACCTATTATCACGACCACTATCTTGCTTCACAATGCACCATTCACTAATACACCAAAGCATATTATTCCGCAGAATATAATCTATTCTATAATGTAATTTTTTTTATATCTATAACTCCAAGTACTTCAACAACAAATAACCATCTCGGCCTCACCACTTTAACCAACCAATCTCATATCTGCTCGACACACAATTGCCCTCACCAGATCCTCATTCGTCACCCACTTATCTCTCTTATTCAGCCAACCACTTTTCCACATACCATCCAGCTACTGTACTGCATAATTACTCTCATTCAAATACCTTTAGCCTTTTCGACCCCACCCTTGTTGATATTACTCAATCTGGCTCCCTTCAGTTAATTCCACACCTATAAAAGGAGTCCTTAGTACTGCTTATCGCAGAAATAGTCACATTCCACTCTCATCACACAGGCACAGCACTCAACAACACCAACCATCCTTACTTTTCACGACCAGACACATCCTTGAAGAACCAGCGACGATCAGTAGACTCGGAGTCTAACCACGCACACGTATTGGGGCTTCCTAATCTCACTACTCAAACCACAGCCTTCTCATGTATTAACCAACACCATCAAACCACTACCACAAAGGCTTATAGGTATACCTGAAAAGGACCTTGACAAGTTCGTCTGAAACCAGTACGATAACTCATGCGTGTGAGTGCCTTGGATGATGAAAAAAAGCTTTCACAGTTGCAATCTACAGAAATCTAATTGAAGCAAAATATTGAGCCTATGATGAAAAGTTCACCAACCAGCTACTTATGTAATTGTAAGATGATCATGAAAAACAATAGCATAGAATTGTCTGGAAATGGTTCCCAACTCCACATCGAAAACGAATTCTAGTTAAACAAATCAATCACCAAAGAAGGAGAAGATAATATACAGAGAGTTATATATTTACATCTACTAACAATATGCTACATTCAAAAACATATGAAAAAAAATAGCGATTATTGTTTTTTTTTCTTGTACTTTTGATATATAAATGTTTCTGTTGTCACACTGTTACTAATATAAAATCACACAACATCGTAAAAAGTTTATATTGGATGGACATAAGGAGAATATCAAAATCCGAACAGTGAAATATTGTAATATATTATGAGAATATGGAATATATTGTATTATATGAAACATCCATAAAGATAGTGAAACACTAGAGAGGTTATATCATTCTAATGAACTTGTGAATACAAATTATCTATAATTTTTGAGATGTAGCGCATAATTATTAAATTTTAATATCAGTCGGAAGGTTTCTCACTATGGTCGGTGTTTAAGTCTTATTTGCTTTGATTTATTTAAGTTGTAGAGTATACAAAAAAGTTCCTTGGTAGTCTATAAATCTTAACAGAGTCACATGGGAGATGCAATCTTTAAATTATAGAACTTCATAGTCAAGTTTAACTATGTATATCTTATGTTTTCGCAATAATAATTATTTTTCTTGTGGTGGTGTAGAGGTCTACATGACTGCGTTGATGTGATGGTCACGAAGAGTACTTGGTAGTGTGGAAGTAAGTATTTGACAAAAAATTTACTATCTGACACTAATAATGAGACAAGGAAGCAAAACACAAAAAGAAAGATGTGGAAAATAGTGGAGTGGTCACATATCTATTCTATAAATTTTTTTCTCTCAATTTACACTCCTATCTCAACAGTACATATGCGTTATATCGAAATCTCTCTTGATATTGTAAGATATCACATATTGCCAATATATGGTACATCTTTGTGAAATATAACCATCATATTAGCCAAATTTTGTCCACTTAATATGATGCCATCTAATTAGATCAGCTTCAATTTGCCAAGATATAGAACGAAATTAAAACACATAATTGCACCAAAGTAATACCCATTTATATTAATGAATTCTATAAATGATAAGTCTCTATTAGGTGTATATAAAGCATGAACTTTGGTTGACTGGAAACTACTTGTTTAATTTTACCTAGTAATTAAAATCTTCTACATGAGGGATCTAAGGAATTGATTGAAATGCTCCTAGTTGCATATAGATTTATACTTCCTTCTTCAGTCCATCACAATCACTTTCATGAAGATTCTGTCTCTTATTTGTGAGATGAGATCTCTACGAATTTTGTCCACTATTTATATACGCCCATAAACTATATATATAAGTCGACTGGTAGAATGATTAATGAGGGAGGTAATAATTTTACTTAATCGTTTTTTTTTTTTATATAATTTTTTTTTTAAAACATCTTATTTTTATTAGATCTGTTCAATAGATAGCTATTCGTTCTATTTTATTCAATGAGTTTGTAAAGGATAGTATATATTAGTACACAATAAGTATAATGAACACAAATTTTGATATCTATCGTAATAAAAATACTTTATTCGCCTAATGTGCTAGAGATATATTATGGTTTCGATTTCATCATCGCTGAAGGGAGAAGTTCCTAAAGGTTAGTACTTACCTTTAGGATCTATACGATAACAACTTTAAATGTAATCTATATATTTTTTGTGAAATCGTACGAAGTCAGTACTCTGTGGCTATTTTAGAATAGTGGTTTTATTTATAGCTACATAAGAATACCTAGACTTAAATCTAACAACATTTGTACTTTTAATTTACTTATGAGCTATGTTTTTTAAACAAAATAATGAAATACTATTATAGTTATACTACTAAACTTAAAATGTACTCTTTATAATACTGACAATCTCAGAGATTTAGAATTGAAATCCAAGCAATTATGTAAATTATGAACAATATATTATCACATGAGTCAAATACAAAATAGTGTTAACAGCATGTCATATCTAAACTCAGTTTGTGCTATCTTCTAATGCACACTCGTAGAATAAAGGGTTACTTTTAGAATCCTCTCTGTTCATATTGGAAAGTTTCATTTTTAAATGAATTGTAACACATAAAAATTAATAAGTTTTGGAGCTTTGTATGAGACTATAGTTTTCCTTATCTCGGACTACACAATGTTGTCTCTCTTATTATATAGTATTAAATATAGGATCTAAGGTATGCATAGTTTTTTAAGAACACCAAGCACACATAAACTACATAAAATTGATTTCTTGTGTTAAAATAAGGGGACATAATCAATTTTTGTGTTATTCACCTGAACTTGTTGGTGTTGATAAAGCAATCACGGTTTAACTTAGCTCAGGATCTTGACTCATTTTCAATGGTCTGATCACCACTTAGACTCAATCCTAACGCAAACTTTACAAATTAATAAGTAGACTTTTGTCAAAAACCATAAGCACACTTAAGATCTTCCTCCTCAGTTATCAACCTTGTAGATCAGATGCACACATAAGGAGCACGGTCTTTCGAAATCGTGAGATCCTAATCGCACAAAAATTAAATGTTAATATTTTTTACATATTATTTGTTCTTATTATATACAAACGTAGACTTGTCCAGCAGATTGTAGAGCCGGTACACTCAATTACCTATTTATAGAGAATCCTAATGGACCTTTCCATCACAAGTCCTTAATAGAATTAAGGCCTACACTTTACTGTCTAACCAATGCTGGCCCATTAGCGGTGCTAGTCCATTACACAAGGAAAAAAAAAAAAAAAAAAAAAGAATTTTCATAAAAAATTGTATTATCTACATAACCTTAATAGAAAAAAAATAATAATTTACTTCTATATTTTCTTTTATCTTTTTCAAAAATTGAATTAAGATCCACAATCGGAATTGGTCTTACAGCCCGGTAAACGAACCAAACAGAATTATATCGAGCCAACTCGATAGGAACGTTCTTTAAACTGGACTTCTTTAAATTGAATTAAGAGCGAAGGCTCAATTGTAGAGCTCCAGTGGTGATGATGCACAGATTTTAGAGACAAAAGAAGAAGAAGAAGAAATGCAGAACTACTTATCGTGGGTGCCAACAGTTTCTCCTCCACCTCTGAACCTCTCAAATCCAAAGGCTAGGCTATTGACTGCTTCGCCAAATCATGCTCAAATTCAAATTCGAACAGAAAAAACATTTGAATATCGTTATTACGATAGTGATGGGGATATTAGTAGTTTGGCAGAGGTGAAGTTTCCATTACCATCCCATGTAAAATCCATAACAAGTACTTCAAACCCATTCGTCAAACACTGTGTCAAGCTCCGTCACAGCTCGTCTTATCGCCATTTTCATGGTTCAGCTCTTGTTGTGGGTACTACTCCAATCAGGTATCTTTTCAGTTCTTTCTGAAATTTTTTACTTCCTTACATCTCAAATTTCAATGTGGGTATCACATAAATCGACTCCATTCAAAGCGTCCTGGCTAAATAACTCTAAAATGTAGGCAATCGTTCTTTATCTTTGATTAGTGTGGATATTCTTACGGCTCAAATTACGGGTATTCATATCATTTGAGCATGCCATAGATGCATATTCTGTGATTTGTGCTAAATTTTTGTACATTTGCAATCCCTACTACTTGCAATCACACTTGTACTAACGATATTATCAACCTTCACTTGAACAATTTCGAATCATAGATTATGCAAATTGGATTCCTTGTTTCAAAGCTTAAAACGGGGCAACAACTTCTAGACTTTATTAGCCTTTACATATTGTTTGGATTAATTCCATATAAAATTCATTTCATTCCATATGGCTTTCATTTTTACTGAATTTTTATGTTTGGACTAACTATAGAGTTCATTTTAAATATGTAGCTTAACTAGGTTGTACTTAGCATGCATTAGTTTTAATAGCTTATTTCCTTGTTAAGTTTAGAGTTTATTCGATTTTCCAAGAATTCATTCAAGCATATTCATTCCGCAGAATATAAATCTAATTCTAAATGAATTTTCATTTATATCAAACAAGCTCAAATATTTACATTAGCAATTATTCAATTGAAGTTGTTTTTCTTATGTCATTTACTTGTCTGCAATTTCAGTCAACTTTAGCCTCACACTTGTTGATGTTCTCATCTGGCTTGTGTCACTATAAAGGAGTCCTTAGTACTTATGAGAAATGTATTCATACAGGGAGATACACAAATTTCAGAAGTCATTGGAAGAGAGGACTGTTGAAACAGAGTGTCTAATTCTTCTTGATAAAGCTAAGGTTCCTGAAGGACTTGACAGTTCGTCCAGTCGTACTCTGCGTGTGAGTGCCTTGGTGATGAAAAAGCTTTCACAGTTGCAATCTACAGAATCTATTGAAGCAATTGCCTTGATGAAGTTCCCCACCAGCTACTTTGTTGTAGATGATCATGAAAACAATGCAGATTGTTGGAAATGGTTCCCAACTCCACATCGAATTCTAGTTCTTGAGGGGATTCAGGTTATCCTAACTCATCTAGAACAGCGTTGTTTGGCTGATATAATGTTTCTTTTCTTCTTCCACTAGTTATGGTCCTAGAATAGAAGGAAGAATAAATTGAAGATAAAACATGTTGGGCCTGGGTATATGAATGCAACATATTAGTTGGCAATTTAACAGTGAAGTTATAGGGGGCATTGCTTGATATTTTGGTCAAAGCCTTGGGCTTTCTGCCATGGAGAGCATTTAGAATCTGCAGTTACTTCTTTTCCAAAATATTGGGGTGGGTCTGTATCCAAAGTCTATATAGCAAAATCCTACTAAAGGGAAAGGAGCCAGAAGTGGAGGGCACTTTTCCTTCTGCGTTCTTCCTATTTGACTGCAAAGGTTGAAAACTCAATTTCCTAAAGTGCCTTTGTCGTTTCACAGAAAAACAAACCCATCAACCCATTTTATACATAAGCCCTGGTGTATATAAAGCATGAAACTTTGTTGACTGGAACTACTTGTTATGCAGATAAACTGTAATCAGTTGAATCTCCTTGCATAATTACTTTCTCATACTCGCTTCATAAATTTTCTTTATGTGATGATCGAGTCACAAAATGCTATTTAGTTGTAGGGATTTTTTTTTTTTTTTTAAATTTTGACTGCAGGCTTTATTTTGAGGAATTACCTAGACAATATATCACTAACTTACAAGTTTTGTTCACTGCAGGATCCAGGTAACCTTGGTACATTAATCAGATCAGCTGTGGCATTTAGATGGGTAAGCAAGAACCTGCTTACTCCAGTTTCTTTTTCTTTGCAGTTTACAAAATCATGTATCCCTTTTGCACCAATGATGATCCAGCTGGATTAACATTTTCAACAAATGTTACAGCATGCATTCATGTTGATCAACCTGATAGTTTGATCCTCTGTTCAATTGAGCATTAATCCCAATTTAGTTGGGTTGGCTTTATGGATCAATTTGTCCATTCTACTGTTTTAAAGCTACAACAACATAAATGTCTGGTTAATAAGCATTTTTTATTACTTAACCTAACAGTATCCAGGTCTGCCTCCAACAACTTCAATATGCTCAACCTTCCATACCATTTCAATCTGATACAGATGCAAACGGTTTGGACTATCTGAAAATTATTTACATAATTGTTTTCATTAAACTCTACTTGCCACATTTACCTATCAACATCAAGAAGGCAATGGCTGCCGTTATTGCAACCTATCAATCTTTTTCTTGCATCCGTATAATGAGCATCAGGTTCAGTGATGCCCTCCATCTAATTTCCTTTTCTGAATCTGATGTTTATTACAATAAATGCACTCCTTAGGTTTAGAGTCTAATTAAGTTGCTTTTTGCTAATTTTTTAACTTGAAACAGAAGATCTAATACTGTGGCTGATGGCTAACAGGGTGGGATTTTTATACTTCCTGGCTGTTGCGATCCATTCAATGACAAAGCACTCAAAGCTAGTCGAGGAGCCTCTTTTCAGGTACCTATAGTTTCAGGTAGTTGGCGTCATCTTGAAGCACTGAAAGATGAATTCCAAATGAAAATGCTTGCTGGCCAGCCAGCAAGTGATGATGAACTGAAACCAGTAGCAGAGTTGTCACAAGGGCTTGCAGATTCTTTAGCTGATACTCCATTATGCTTGGTTTTGGGCAGTGAAGGGCATGGCCTTTCGGAGAAATCCATGCGAGAATGTCAGCTTATAAGCATACCCATGGCAAGAAACTACGAGTCTCTCAATGTTGCTGTTGCTGGTGGCATTTTCTTGTATATGTTACAGCCTAAAAACCAGAGAATTCCTTAATGATTCATTTGTTTTGCTGAGCCAAAATTGCTATATCGTTTACACAAGTAGACGAGTTTTAGTTGCTTGACTCGGGCGAGTTTCGGAAACCTGTGTTGGGGTTAAATTTCAGACTCAGAACTGCTCATCATCTTGCCAAATTTTGATGGATAAAAAATTTCAATTTTTTATATTGAAAATTTAGGCTAAACTGGTCATTTTAAAATTAAATTGAACCTAATTTAGGTTTCGGATTTTAAACGAAATTGCCAACCATTACTGAAGAATGACGCATGAAAATAAAATTTTATTTTTTAAATAAATTATAAATTTAAAATAGAAAGAAATTTGTAAAATAACCATATTATGATTTTTTTTTTTTAAATTTTTATGTTTCACTTACATTATTTTTTCGTAATTAAATTTTACAAATGTAATATGAACTCTGTTATACAAAGTTAAGGGAGTTTCGATTAAAATTATTATCACGTTGTATTAATTGATTTGTCAAATTTAACAAGTTAAACTTTTTATCATTAAATGTTTTATTTGTCATTAAATATTTATAATATTTGATTATTTCACGTGATATTATATTATTTGATGGAGTTGTATTTATTACTGAATTGCTACTTAATTTCTCACTTAACCGAAAAATGTCTTTGGTGAAATTGTTAAATTTTATGGATGAATTAATGATTTTTTTAAAATAAGAGTTTTGGATCAAAATTAGGGACCCAAAAAGCAAATGTTGGATTAAAAATATTACAAATTAAAATTCAGGAGGCAACTGTTAATGTTCACCGGTGACAACCACGGCCCAAAGTAACCATGAAAGCTAGCAATAGTATACTGAAACCCATTTCCAGATTAACAGATACTACTAAGCTGAGAATCGTTAAATCTGATGCTAAAGAGTAAAAACTGAACTTCCTCAGCTCTCTTTCCAATCCTAACTCTTCACCACCACCACCATTTCGGACGGACGCTGATTACTCTTTATCATCAGTATATCCGGTAATCTACTTCCAAATATCCCGGCGATAATGGCCGGAAAGCTTCATCAACAAGCATGGTCATACATGTGTTCTCTACAAGGCTCTCTCCTTACTCTTGCAATCCTAACCCTAATTTCCTTCACTTACCTTACCTTTAACTCCTTTCAATCTTCTTCGTCCATCTCTTCCTTTTCTCCTCCTGTGGTCTCCAGCCCCGTCGTAGACCAGCCACTGATACAGATAAAAGATCAAGAAGAACCATTTGACAATGACACGAAAGGGAAAGAGGAATCATCCGACGATGGCACGAAAGGGAAAGAGGAACCGTTTGACGATGAAATGCCGGATCTATACCACTCGCCGAAGATTTTCAAGTTGAATTATGAGGAAATGGAGAGGAACTTCAAGGTTTATATATATCCGGATGGAGATCCCAACACCTACTATCAAACACCGAGGAAATTGACTGGAAAATACGCTAGCGAAGGCTATTTTTTCCAGAATATCAGAGAAAGTCGCTTTCGAACTGAGGATCCAGATCAGGCACACCTTTTCTTTATTCCGATCTCCTGCCACAAGATGCGAGGCAAGGTAAAGGTTTCCTTACTTACACTTGATGTATTAATAATTACTTATTATTTTTCGCTTTTTCTTCGGTAGAATGCACTGAATAATTACGACTTAATGTACATAACTTGCTTACTTAGGTGTGAAAGTTAATCAAGGTGTTCATGTGGAGAGTTCGTTTGTTATGTAACTCTAATTCAAATGATAATCAATGCTACTTAACTGATTATTAATTTACTTTCGTTTGTATTCTAGACTAATCAGAATGTATCTTCTTATTTGTAAATAATATGATGCTATTCAAGCAAATTGTTGATTTCTTTTATATAAATTTGACTATGCAGTTCCAATGCTAATGAGTATTTTTACTGGATGATTATGGCAAAGCCTATGATTAAAAGATAGAAGATCCTACTTCCCTTTGGCCTAAAACCTTGGCACGGATCCAAGTTAAAACTCCCTCACAAAGATCCAATGAAAAAGAAAGCACAAAAAAATTTCATGAATTCTGAAAATTCGAATGTTGATCTTGAAATTCAATGTGAAATGATTGTTTCTTATTAATGTGATTGTTGTGGCTGACTATTTTCATTAACTTTTACCTTTGTCGGATGTAGTTCTATGCCATGACAGATAATCATCTGCAATAGTTCATTTCCATATGATGTAGTCATTTGTTGATGTTATCATGTTTTGTTTCATGAACTGTTCTGCATATAATTTAACTGCTGATACTTCTTTCTTGAGAAATTGATGCCAGTTTGAAATTCAAACTGGCATCATAATAAAATTGGTTAAAATATTGAATTGGTTGGTCGCTTTTTAAGTTCCTTCTTCATAAAATTGGGATCCTTTATGTAGTGGTATATGATGAGTTCATCATTATGTTCAGGGCACATCCTATGAGAATATGACCATAATTGTTCAGAACTATCTGGAGGGTTTAATAGCTAAGTATCCCTATTGGAACAGAACACTGGGTGCAGATCACTTCTTTGTCACTTGTCATGATGTTGGTGTAAGGGCTACTGAAGGAGTTCCATTTCTTGTAAAGAATGCAATTCGAGTTGTGTGCTCCCCAAGCTATGATGTTGGATTCATTCCACACAAGGATGTTGCTCTTCCTCAAGTACTGCAGCCTTTTGCCCTTCCTGCTGGTGGAAACGATTTAGAGAAAAGGTAACATCACGAAACATGAACTTATGAACATGCTAGTCAGGTTATCCTGATTGTCACCGACTCTGATGTGTTTGCGACAAGTATGAGTTCATGTTATCTAATTCTAATGCTCAATGCAATTTAAGAGCTTAGTTCACTTGTATTCTGGTTGTGTTGCCAACCTGGGTCCATTCACTAATTTTGTCAAGGCTCTCTGGATACCTACCCCACTTCCTTATTTCTATGTTAATTTTTAGTCTCTTTCCCTTAATATTTGGTTGCTATATGGTAAAGATTGTTACAGCAGCATTTGCACCAAAAATAACTGAAGAACAGCAGCTTCATCCCTTCATGGATGATGAATTCAATCGCTGGTATCTTTAACATGGATTTTTGCTGTTATGTCTATGTTCATTTCTTGAGAATATTTTTTGAAGTATCTTTTTTTATGAGTGATTGTCTGTTTTATTTGCTCTGGGTCAATGAATGATACTGAAAGTGAATTTAATTATTTTGAACAGGATACTGTCTTTCCCTAACTTCTTTGCTTAACAAGAAGCATTTCTATGCAGGAAAGTACTTGGGTTTTGGGCAGGTCATAGAAACTCTAAAATTAGAGTTACTTTGGCACGAGTGTGGGAGAATGACACGGAGCTTTATGTTTTGAACAACAGAATAAACAGGGCTACTGGAGATCTATTGTATCAAAAGAGATTTTACATCACTAAATTCTGCATATGCCCTGGTGGTTCTCAGGTCAACAGTGCTCGCATAGCTGATTCAATCCATTATGGATGTGTTCCTGGTAAGTTTTGTAACTGGCGATCTATGTCTATTCCTTACACATATTTAAGGATAGGGTTAGTAAGCTTGTATTGGTTCACAACTTAGATGAAAGTCATTGTTTTACATCTCTAGCAAAGATCTCTAACTACTCTTTGACCCTCTCTTTCAAAAAATGGGAGGAGTCAATGATTGAAATGGATCTGTATTGAGACTCATATTTCCTTTTCTTTTTTCTCATTCCTTACCTGTGCACCTCTCGATATTTAAGTGGAGATTAGCAATCATGGTGCCTGGCCTTTAATAGTGTCATAGGGGCTAGTCCCTTCATACCTTAAGGGCCATGAACGCTTATTTTAATTTTTTTTTTTGTTTTTTAAATGGTTGGCAAGATTCAAACTCTTAAATGCCTTTCTATAACAAGAGGGAGTGAAAGGACACAGGATGATTGGCTTTCTATATTACTGATTATGGCTTTTTTTGTTTGATTGTTCCCTAAATTTATGCATATCATTTTTTAAGACCTCTTTAGTTAGCATGAATGACCGTTTTAAATCTGTCCTTCTGGATGTAAAATTGGAGAGTGGTTATTTGCTGAAATAACAGTCTAACAACACATATTTGTTCCTGTGGTACAATACTATTTGGAGTTGCCAATCCGCATGCACCATCTGAGCAATGTCAAATACTTAAGTCATAAACCTGTCTTATTATTTTACATTTGAAAAGAATTGTAGTGGTTTGAACGTCAGGTTTGGATTTTAAAATATTGCAAGTCATTTTTGCTGAATTGTCTTGTCATTTCTTTTGCAGTAATCTTATCCAACTACTATGACCTGCCATTCAATGACATTCTTGATTGGCGAAAATTTGCTGTCATACTTAAGGAGCAAGATGTGTACCGACTCAAGCAAATTCTGAAGGATATATCTGATGATGAGTTTGTTACACTACATAAGAATTTAGTCAAGGTAACTTTGCTTTTCCTTTTTTTTTTTTTTTTTTTTTTTTTTTTTTTTTTTTAATCGACTGATGAGTTTGTTACACTACATAAGGAATTTAGTCGAGGTAACTTGCTTTTCCTTTTGTTTTTTTTTTTTTTTTTTTTTTTTTTTTTTTTTAAATTAAAATTATTTTCTATATAGCAGCCAGATAAGCACTTTAGCATCTTTTTTTTTTTTTTTTTTTTTTTTTTTTTTTTTTTAAATTAAAATATTTTTCTTATATAGCTAGCCAGATAAGCAACTTTAGATCCCATATGGCAACTTGGCATTACTGATGATAATTTTTCATGTCATGTTATATCAGGTCCAAAAGCACTTCCAATGGAATTCGCCTCCGATTAAATATGATGCGTTCCATATGGTCATGTATGATCTCTGGTTACGCCACCATGTTATCAAATATTAACTGGACAATATTTACGGCTAGTTGACTGTTGTATAACACTCTAGATGTTGCATGCTAACAGCCGAAAAGGCTTGTAGATTCCTGGTCTCATACATCATGACCCTTTGGAAGGGATATTGGAGCACAAGTATGTTAATGTCATTATTTGATTTGTTCTTTACATTCACCTTCTCATCTTTTATACTTGGATATGACCCTTGATTTCTTGTTCAAATACCCAATTCCATGTTTTCTCTCTCTTGAACCACTCAAAAACTTGGGAGAGAGAGGCTTGTGCAATTCTTGGACAGGCATCATCCAAGAAATAATGAAAGCAGCAAATATGCAACTGATCTATTTCCGTTTTGGTCATGTCATGTGATTATTGGCTTCAGTTATTAAGTTTGGGCAGAAGTCGTTCAAGTAGTGCTTGTCAGCCTCGGTAGCTTTCTAGCATTCCAATGCTATGACTATTAATTGGCCTCCAGGTCCGCACTTATTATATGCCAACACTTAATTCAATATCTTCGGAACTTTGCTAGAGCTCACTATTGATGGATGAAATTTAGGTCCTAACGCCATCTTATAAAGAAAGCTCTCTATAGGTGATTTGGCAGACTTCGCTGCTCATTTCTTTGGCTTGTTGGAGGTGAGGAGTAGGAAGGGAAATTCTATAAAAGCCAAATTGAAGTTCCAGAGAAAATGGTGGGTGGTTTAAAAACAATCTCTGAAAAAAAGTAATTTATTGAGTGCATCATAGCTATTCATGTCACATCCCTGAAATTGAGCAGGAGAGAAAGGATTGTATTATTGCATTTCGGTTAATTCATTTCATTGCAGTTTGATTTTAAATTTAAAAATTTTGTGAATTCAAATTCGTAAAACCGAATAAATTGATCAGTATACGCCTCATTTCATGATAATTCTTGCAATTGATGACAAAGGATTAGAGTGTCATATTCTTTACTGTTCTAGGAAACTGAAGTGATGACAAAATCGGAAAATTTGTTGGTTTGGTGATTTTTAAGTTGTAGATGTAAGTCGGAGCTAAGTTTTAGAGATTCAATTAATAGGAATTGGATGCAAAATCCAAGCAAGCAACTGGCAAAACCAATCGATTATTAGCTTCTACTATTTGGCATGGATGTACGGTTAACAAATTACATTTTATAAAAATGTCTTTGTAGTAAGTAGTATATGCATTTTCATGAGAATTTAGGTGAACCTAGTTCAGTTTACTCACCATGTTGAGAAGTATTCAATAATTTAAAAAAGCGATATATATTTTGTCGATTACATGTTTTAATAAGTAACAAGTTACCTTCAAAAATAATTAATTTATCTAATTTAAAATTCATCATGTGTGAGTATACTGTAATTTATTTAACTTATGTAATACGTAATTATTTGCAAGTCATGAGGGTAGCTACACAGTGAGCTAATTTCCTTCTCTTAAGTTCTACTCTACTGAAAAACAATGCAAATTTATTAAGTGGAATAAACTTATTTATTTTGAAATTGACGGACACTGAGGGACGGGTGGAGCCCGTCGTCCAACTAATTAAAATATTTTTGACTTTGACCTTCTTAATTTTTAAAATTTATTTCTTAGCCCTCTGTTTTTAGAGAGATTATGGGTTCATAATGCATACTAGCTGACCTTGTTCATCTTCTTCATATGCATTATTGCCATAGTTGTCTATTTAATTTCACATATCAGCCTTCTTTCTTTCCCTTTAGGTCTCGTCAAATCCGACTAAAACTCAGTTTTCATTCTCTTCGCCACTCATTTCATGAGTTGCCAACAAAGAATTTTACATTTCTTTTAAAATTGAAATATGTGGTAAACGTGTTTATATATACAATTCAAAAAACGTGTGTATACATACACACACATACAATTCTGATATAAATTTTGCCTAAGTGTATGTAAATCATAGTTTAAATTTGAAAGGAGTTTCAAGTAACAAAATATTATGAATTCAAGGACTCGTTTGGTTTAGATATTAATACTAGCTTATAGTTGATAGTGATTGCTTATAGACTATAGCTGTTAGTTGATGACTGATAGGGGTTATCTGATAAATATTGATGTTTAGTAAAGTTTCAGTAACTAGTATTGTAAATGTACACTGACATCCGTTAAGAGCATAATTATTTTTATATATTATTATGTATAATGTATATAATTTTTAAACCTTTAAGGTAAATATTTTTTTCCCTTTAAAAAATATTAATCTTTTAAAAAATATTTTATTCATAATTATTTTTACAAAATTAATTAAGTCCAAATATGATATAAATACAAATCAATTAGTGGTTAATATGGAAAAACTCCAAAATGTAACTGATTAAAACATGATCGGACTCATATCACCTGTTAGCTACTAACTAAAATCTTTACCAAACCCCTCAACTTAATTTTTAGGTACTAACATCTTTACCAAACACCTCAACCTAATTGTTAAGTACGAACCGTTAATGTCGTCGGATAAGGCTTTCAAAATAGGACAATTTAAACCGGTCAATTCCAATCGTTTTTTAAGATGAGATAATTATACTAATAGGGTTTTGAACTTTATTAGTTTTCTATTTTAATATTTCAATCTTATTTTTTGTTAATTAGGTGTTTAAATGGATTTTTTAAATTAAATCTGTATAATTAAATTTTTGTTTACAATTTTACTCAATAAATAATATCATACATAAATATCAATTCATTTAATCTTTATTTCTTTTTTTTTTAACTTTATATTATTTTATATTTTTTCTTTTTCCAAAATAAATCTTAAGACTTTCTTACAATTATCTTTTTGTTTCAAAATAAAATAAATTAAAATAGAGAGAATAACACAAAGAGAGAAAGATGAAACTCTAAATAAATGAATGAAATGATAAAGTTGTAGCTTAAGTTTTGCACTAATTATAATAACTTAATAGACTTTTGAATAAATTCTAAATGATTTAATTAGTAATTGATGACTAATTTGCCCAACTCAAATTATATAAACATTATATGGGATTAAAAAATTTCAAATTAAGATAGAGAAAGTAGGAAAGTGGAGAAAATTAGTTCCATATCTGGGTTTTTTTTTCTTACTTTATGCATGAGAGCCTTTCGATAGCCGTCTTGTGATTTACAATTGTAAGCCATGACAAGACACGATCATGGCAGATCTGGAATTGGGATGGGGAACCTCCTGGTAGCTGATGATGAAGAGGTCCCCTTTGACCTTGTTGGTACACCTCGTCAAATAACCAATCAATCAATCACTCCCTGTGTCTGGTTGGACATCTGCTCAAAGATAGGAGAGTTAATTATGCAGCCATGAAGAGCACTCTGGCAAGTGTGAGGAGACCAGGTCGAAGGATATGTATTACGAAGATTGAACCAAAGGTATCTTCTCTCTTCCAATTTTTTCATAAGGTGGATGTGAATAGGGTATGGAATAGGGGTCCTTGGACGTTTAATAATCATTTGCTTATTCTTCAAAAGATTCCAACAAGGACAAATCCTTTAGAGGTGCAACTCTTTTATGTGGAGCTATGGGTTCAGATTCATGATCTGCCTATTGGTCATGTCTAAAACTATGGTAAAACAATTTGGCAACTTTATTGGAACTTTTATCTCGTATGATCCTAACAATGATTCTGGTGGTTGGAGAAGGTATATGTGTATAAGAGTCTGCATGGATGTTCGAAAACCTCTTAACATTGGAAAAAGATTCGAGATTTTACTGGGAGCTTGAGAAGCGTGAATTTTCGGTATGAAAAATTGCCAACTTTTTATTTCATTTGTGGCCTTCTCGGACACAATGAACAGTTTTGCGAGCAGCTCTTTCATGTGAATGAGGTGGAGGTTCAACGAGGGTGGGGAGTCTGGCTTAGGGCGAATTTACGGCAGTCCGATATGGAGAAGGAGGATCGGTAATGGTTCAGGGATCCTTAGGGTGGCTAGTTGCATAAGGGAAGTGGACTGTGTGATCCTGTTGCGCCGTCGTCAGGGGCTTTGGTTTGAGAGGGTTCTAATGATACTGGTGGAGTCAATCACTTCAATAATCAAGTGGAGTTAGTAACAACTACAACTACTAGTGGGCTTATGTCGCAGCATGTCGACCCTATAGACAATGAGTCTGATGCATTGGATTTGGGAAAAGGGAAAAAAAGGCCTAGGGTTGAAAAGCTTGCTGACCCAATGCTAATTGTGGAGCAAGATGGGCTCGGTGTAGATACTCTGGTTGCAACTAGTGAAGGGTTGAATATGTTATCGGTGGGACCTGAGGTTCAGGCCTGCCGGGCCTAGTGAATCTCCTAAGTTGGAATTGTCGGGGCTTGGGCAATCCCTGGTCAGTTTTAGCTCTTAATAAGCTTGTTAGAAGATAGAAGCCCAATGTAGTTTTTTTAATAGAAACTTTAGTTAAGAAGAATAAAATAGATGAAATAAGGCTGCGTCTTAAGTTTGAAGGGTCGTTCTCAGTGGATAGCATTGGCAGAAGCGATGGTTTGGCTCTTCTTTAGAAGAATAAAAACCAAGTGCAACTTGCATTTTTTTTTCATCCCATTTTATTGATTTGAAGATAGTTATGGAGGATGGCATTGCATGGAGATTGACTGGGTATTATGGGTATGCAGACAAAAGTAGAAGGAGAGAGTTTGGGATTTGCTATGGAGTCTCTCATGAACATGTTGTGTGCTGAGGATAAGAAAGGGGTAGTGGATCATCCTCCATCTTTGTTTAGGGGCTTTAAAAAAGCGGTGGATGATTGTAATCTTATTGATCTCCTCTCCTGGGATACCCTTTTACTTGGATTAGTGATAGGGGGCAGGGAAAGTAGAAGAGAAGTTAGATCGCACTATGTTCACACAATCATGGCTTGATTTATTTCTGACCTATTCTCTTATTAATTTGTTAACTTCGACGTCTGATCACTCTCCTTTGTAGCTTGTGTTGAAGCAAGACTCTCAACGCTGTCGTATCCATCGTTTTCGATTTGAAAATGCATGGACACTAGAGCCATAGTTTTTTTCTACAGTTGATGGATGGTGGAGAGCTGTTGATCCTACTATAGGTAGTTTAGATCGTATTGATGCGCTGGGTAATTTTTTCTCAGTTTGGGGATGCTCTCTGCATAACAATTTTAGGAAGGATATTTCTATTCTTTAGGCGAAACTGGACAAGCTTTGAAATGATCAAATTAATGATATGGCTTCTGTGATTACATGAGAACGTGATGATTTAAATCAGATTCTAGCCCTGGAAGAGTAATATTGGAAACAACAGTTGAAAATCATATGGTTGTAGCAGGGTAACTCCAATAGTCATTTCTTCCATGCTTCGGCAACAACAAGGGCTCGGGTGAATCGCATTCATAGGCTGAAGGATTCTCATGGTATATGGTGTGATACTGATGCTGCTTTAACCGATAGTGAAGGACTATTTTGAGAATCTTTTTGTGGGATCCACAGGTATTTATGATGAGGTGTTGAGTTCTGTTAATCCAGTTGTCTTTGAGGCAGATAAAGACTTGCTGGTTACTCGTTTTAAGGTTGAAGAATTTAGAACAACAGCATTTCAGATGCATCCCAATAAAGCTGCTGGTCCTAATGGGTTAATACCATGTTTTTTCCAAAAGATGTGATATGTGGTGGGTGTTGATGTCTTTCAAAGTTGTCAACAATGGCTCCAGACTGGTACGTTTCCTTCTCATTAAATGATACTATTATTATCTTAATTCCAAAATTAGCTAGCCCTGAAACTGTCAAAGATCTTAGACCCATTTCGCTCTGTAATATTTTATATAAAATCTTGGCCGAGGTCTTAGCTAACAGGCTGAAGGTGTTATTAGGGAAGGTTATCTCAGATTTTAAATATGCTTTTATACTAGGTAGATTGATCACAAATAATGTGTTATTGGCTTTTAAACTCATTCATTCCATGAAAAGGAAAGTGTCGGGGAAGGAAGGTACTGTTGCTTTTAAGATAGACATTAGCAAAGCCTGTGATAGGGTGGATTGAGGGTATCTTAAGGCTATCATGCTTAAAATGGGTTTTTGTTTGAGGTGGGTTGACTGGGTTATGTTGTGTGTGCCCACATTCAGGTATAAGGTTGCTCTCAATGGCTCTGAGGTTGGCCCTATTGTTCCTGCTAGGGGTTTACGGCAAGGGGACCCTTTATCTCTTTACCTTTTCATTCTGTTTGCTGAGGGGTTATTCGCAATGATTCATAAAGCAGAGCTAAGGGGTGATTTACATGGGTGTTGTGACATCCTACCGAGTTGAGTCTTTGCATTGAGTCGAGTCTTGCATTGAGTTGAGTCGAGTTGAACCAAACCTGGTTGGGGTAGAAAGTAGAAGAGATTGAGTGGACTTATTTGCATTAGAAAGAGATTAGAAGTGGACTTATTTGCAAATAAAGGTTAGGACTTGTTTGCATTAAAATATACAGCTTGGGTATTAAGTTGTAGCCTTTGTACACTTGAGGTGCCAATTAGAGAGGTTATACAGCCAAGTCATTTCATCTAGAGACTACCCGTTCTTATCAACTCACTTTCCCATTTTCACGTTTCTCCTTCTCTTCTTACTTGTCCCGCCCATTTTCTTTCAATTGTCAACATAGTGAAGCATTAAGTCCACTCCAAGTAAGTAGAATTCCTTGAAGTGTGATGTTATTTCCTATTTCATTTAGTTCTATTGGAGATGAGTTATGAGAATTCTTGTGTATAGGAGAGGAAAGTTCAAAAGTTGCAGAAAAGAGAAGCTGAAACAGAGTTCAAGCTTTTGACGTCAAGGTTTGATATCTCATGTTGTTTACTACTTTCTTTGCATGTAAATTGTGTAGTGTGTTGCCAATGAGATGATATGTTGCTTGTTGTTGGGTGGAAGTACTGGAAATGATGTGAAAACAGGGGATGAATATATGAAGCGGAAACAAAGTTTGCTGGAAATGTTACCAGCAACTTCATCTTGATTTTGAACCCATATAATGATGGAATTAGGAATTGTCATAGAGTCATAGAAGAGTTATTTGTTCCTCTATGTGTTAGCTTTGCATGGGTTTTTGAATCACCCAAATTGGATTTGTATATTGAGAGATATGATCAAAAGAGTCCAGACTGCGCAGGCTGGAAACGCGTCATGGGTTTTTGAATCACCCAAATTGGATTTGTATATTGAGAGATATGACCAAAAGAGTGCAGACTGCGCAGGCTGGAAACGCGTCGC
The DNA here is from genome assembly GCF_014843425.1 of Jatropha curcas. Next base: position 18,581,904 of record NW_023590789.1, on the reverse strand, counting down.
GACCTGGCACTACGTAGGCTGGAAGCACGTCGCGTGCTCGCGACTTTGCACTGCGCGCACGTGACTTCCACTTCAAACTCTCTGACTCTCAATTGGCACATTACGCGCTCGCGACTCTCAAGTGCGCGCTCACGAAGTTGGCCCTTGGCCTGGAAGCGCTCGCGACTTACATTGCGCACTCGCGTAGTTGGCATGAAAACTCACTGTCTCTCATTTGGCACACTACGCGCTCGCGACTTTCAAGTACGCGATCGCGACTTGTGCCTGAGAACACACTGTCTCTTTTCTGCATCTCGCGCTCGCGACTTCCACAGGCGCGCTCGCGACTTGGTTTTTCTTGCATTTTTGGACTTTCTTTTTCTTTCTATTATTGGTATTCTTTTTGCTCAACTTGTATGCATCCAATTCATTTCAAAACAAAAAGACAAATTAGAACATTGTATCAAAACAAATCCAAAGATGCAAATTGATGTGAAATCACATGACTTTATTTATGGAAGTTGAATGAACTATTACTATGATTGTTGTGTTATACATTTTTGACATACCAACCATTATGCCTCCATTTGAGGTTAGGTAGAAAACCATGTCTGATTAAGGCCATGGTCTGCGACATAGGATAGCAGATCTGCCCTCATACAAGATTTGTTACTCCGGATACAGGCCGTTGAGTGGATATGATTATATGGGGCCATAGCCAGCCAAGTATACAGTATTCATCCGTTATTACAGTTTTTCCTTATTCACCTCGGTTCACTATAACCTTATATAACCTTATGGAGCCATACAGATATTTTAACTTGCTACTGCATGAATCATACAGCAAAATAAACAGTAAGAAAGATCATTAAGGTAAAATGAAAGCCGCATGCTATGTGTGATTATATGTGTGTGCTTACATAATGCTTTTTGCTTATATGTGTGCTTATTGTTGTTTTATGTTGAGATATCCACTGAGCTTTATTTGCTCAGCTAGTTACCTGTTTAAATCGCAGGTTTTGAGACTAGTTCGTAGAGGGTCCGTTTACAACTGCTGCCATTCATCTGTAGAAGACTCGGTCTTCAGGGTAGAAACTCATTTTGTTATTCTTTTATGGCATGTACGAGGCACACAGTTGGGCCCAATCCATTTTGTAACTAGTATCATGTCTTGTAAATATTCAGTACATTATTACTATAAGCAATCTCAGCATGATATTAGATTAGATTCATTATACATTATGATTTCAGCTGTCAGTTTTCTTTCAGGTTCAACCAGTTTGTGCGTTCTCGGCTCGATATAAGTTTATTCGGGGTTTACGGGTGCAACCAGTTTGTAGCGTCTCGGCTCGGTTTATTCGGGTTTACGGGTGGACCGAGAAGGGGTGTTACAGGTGTAGGGTAAGAAGACAGGCTCCTAGTATTTCCCACCTCTTCTTTGCTGATGATAGTTTGCTATTTTTTAAGGCCTCCATTTTTGAATGTAGCACTATCAAAAACATCCTAGATAAATATGGAAATGTGTCTGGGCAAGCTATAAACTTTCAAAAACCTGGAATCTTTTTTTATCTCCAACGTCAGGGGGAATATTAGGGATAATATTTGTTCTAGCCTGGGGGTTTATGCTCCTATAGACCATAGCAAGTATCTAGGCCCTCCTTCGTTGGTGGGATGAAATAAGAAAGGGGTGTTTGCTTTTCTCCGGGATAGGCTTTGGAAGTGTTTACATGGTTGGAAAAATAAGTTCTTGTTGAAGGCATGAAAGAAGTTCTTTTAAAAGCTGTGGCACAAGCTATACCTTCTTACTGTATAAGTGTTTTCCTTCTCCAGGTCTCTCTTTGTGATGAGCTACAGAAGATGATGAATTCTTTTTGGTGGGGGGTCTCAAGGGGAAGATAGAAAAGGGATCCATTGGCTTGGTTGGGATCATAAGTGCATGCCTAAATCTCAAGGAGGTATGGGTTTCCGGCATGTTAATCACGTTAATCTAGCTCTTCTTGGTAAACAAGGTTGGCGCATTTTATCCAACGAGTCTTCTCTTTTGTCTTGTATTTACAAAGCAAAATATTTTCCATCAGGGAATTTTCTAGATTTGACTTTTGGGGCCCAATCCTAGCTTTATTTGGAGAAGCATATTGGAGGCTAAGAAATTATTAGATGAGGGTGTTAGATGATGTGTTGGGATGGGGATAGGATTCGGGTGTGGCATGATCCATGGATTCCGTCTTTTGGGGGCTTTCGAGTTCTTTCACCAGTATTGGAGGGCATGTAGGATCTGGTTGTGGCAAATTTAATGTAGGGGAACGCTTGCTTGTGGGATGACATTCTTATTAGGGGGGTTTTTGCTCCCGTTGAAGTGGAGAGTATATTAGCTATTCCGTTGAGTTTGCAGCGGGTTAATGATATGGTTTTATGGCATTGGAATAAACGTGGTCAATTTGATGTGAAGTCAGCCTATAGGTTAGCTATTCCTAGTTTAGTTCAAGAAGAGAGGGGAGAGTGGAAGAAGCTTTGGGGCTTGAAGACTCTGCCAAAAGTAAAGCATTTTCTTTGGCGAGCTACGAGAAATTTACTTCCTACTCGGTCAAGGTTAAATCAGAGAGGAATAGCTGTGTTTGATGCCTGTGATATATGTGGTGCCCCTGAAATGATTTGTCATGTTCTCCTTCATTGTCCAAAGGCGATTCTGCGTATCCAGAAAATTTCCATGCAAATCCCTACTGTGGTTGATGATGATCTTTTGAGTTGGCTGGGTTTGTTAGCTGGTTTGGTGGATGAGGTAGAACGGTTACGTGAATGGAATAGACGATTATACTCCGTCAGGAGTTGTGATCGATGAAATTTTATCTAACGAATAAAATAGAGAACTAAGCTCTCAAAGATGTTATTGATACGAATAATGATCAAAGATAATGAATACCGTCAATAATACAAAGTAACATATTTATAGGTTTAGGCTAAAAGTTATAAAACCCTAAAAATAATAAAACCCTAAAAATAACACAAAATTCATAAATAAACTAAACCCAATTGAGGGAGGCGGCACGGGCGTGCCGTAGATTCTTAGAGGCTAGCACAGGGCGTGCTTGGCATGACATGGGCGTGCGGGAACTTGATTCTTCATAGTCTCGTCAGCACAGACGTGCTTGACATGGCATGGGCGTGCCTCTGTTTCTTGGTCTTGGGCGTGTCTATCATCCTGGATTTTTAGAGTCTGGCACAAGCATTTTGAGATAGCACGGCCGTGCTCCTTCTTCTTGGATTTGCAATGATCCAAGTTTTCCATATACTTAAGTGCCAGTTACTTCGCATCAATGGATAAGACGTTGGTGGAGGATTTAGTAGTGTTGTTATGGTTCCTATGGTATAATAGGAACCTCTTGGTCTGGAAAGGGACCAATAATTCTCCAAATATTATTGTTGCTCAGGCTGGTCGTTTTTTTCAGGACTGGCGTACTGCTCAGATTGCACATACTCCTTCCCCCTGCAGTAGTTGCCCTGTGCTGCACAGAAGTTGGACTCCACCATGTCCTGGTTCCTTAAAACTTAATGTGGATGCATCTGTGTTTGCTGACTTGAATTGTACAGGATTTGGTGCTCTGCTGCGTGACTCCAGGGGTAGATTTATAGTGGCTGTCACAGGGACTGTGGCTGGCAATCGCACTCCTCGTATGGCAGAAGCTATTGGACTAAGAGAGGTTTTATCTTGGCTTAAAACACAGCAGTTTGGGTCGGTGGTCGTTGAATTGGACGCGCACGAAGTTTGTCATGTTTTATCTGATAATGCTGGAGATTGTTCAGAGTTTGGGTTAGTAGTTAGTGATTGTAAATTTTTAGGAGTAGAGGCTAATGTTAGCTCCTTCTATTGGGTAAGAAGACGAGTTAATACTGTTGCTCACAGTTTGGCTAGGGTGGCGTATTTACATACTGGTCTTCATATTTGGAATTCTCTTCCAAGTCAGGTCTTTGATATTGTTACTACTGAAATGATTCATTAATAATATTCCTTTTTCAAAAAAAAAAAAAAAGTAGGAAATCGGAGGATATAGGAAAATATCAATTTGATAAATTAGGCTGACTTGGTTAAAATTTTATTTTTCCATCCATTTCAACTTGCCATATCAGCTGTCTTATTAACCTTCCAGTCATAGTCATTTTTGTATTATAAGCATAGAGAATGAGACAATTTTAAGTGAGAAAATTAAGATGAGAGACCATAAAGTAATAACTCCGTAAATTAACGACAGGTGAAAATAAACCACTAATTTCCAAAGTATATATAAACATTATAACATTCCAAATTATATATTGACATCTTCTATAGTATAAATATATATATCTTTATAGTATTATTCTTATAAGATTTTGATTAAAGACTTCAAAAAATTCAACTTATTTAAATCCTCATGATTGTAGCTGAGTTCAACAATGGCAGCCTTTGAAGTATATATCCTAATTGTATTTGCATTTTAACAAAAAAAAAAAAAAAAAAAAAAAATAGCTCGAGTTCAACAATTGACAGGCCTTTGAAGTATATATCCTAAATTGTATTTAGCATTTTAACAAAAAAAAAAAAAAAAAAAAAATTCATCAAGTTTTCTGTCATTACAATCTCTACTTCACCAAAAAAAAAAAAAAAAAAAAAAAAATTCATACGTTTTCTGTCATTACAATCTCTACTTCACCTGATTTGATTGGTTATGTAAAGAAAAGAAAAAGAGAGAGAGAGTAATCTATACATATAAGTCATGTTTGAATGAATTAAATACATCAGAATGATACAGAATAGGCCATGCGGTGTTGAAATTTGTATACTCGACAAATTTGTAAACATATTATTTTGTATAACAGTCAAGATTTTAAACAAGGTTACCTAATTTTAATAATAAGTGTTTATTTTATTAGTATTTGAAGCAGACAATAAACGTATTCTTATATCATTAAGTTGATTAATTTCTTAATTCCTATTAATCTTCCAGTTATTATTTAAAATTAGTAGGTACTTAATCTTCTAATTACGTGAAGAAGAAATAGGACTAATCAGTAGGTACTTATATGGTTGAAATGAAATGAAATGAAATCAATATTGGCAACTTAATTTGTATCTTTTAATTCAATCTTTTTCTGCAATTACTTTTATTTCAATGCTTGTGATTATTTATTTTCAATTCAACTTGACCTCACCATTTTCTTTATTTACAAGTGGAGAAAGAGAGAATGAGTTTTGGGTTAGCATACCTATTTTTATGCTCGGACCAGATGAATATCAAATAAAATTTTTGTAAAATTCATATGAAGATGTAATTCATTTTCAATCGATTAGCTAGCTAGTTCGTACCCTTATATGCTTTTTGTGGATTTGTTATTTAATCGATGTGAGTTTTTGAACATTAAGAATAAATAAATGACAATAGCCAATAAGATTTAACTTGTTGACGTGGTCGTTCCATTTTGATGTAGAAAAATATAGGATCTTACAATTTTAAAGTCTTGGTCTTGCTTAGTGTTTCTATACCTGTTAGCTTAAATTAATTCCACCAAACACTATTATATCCATAGATTTGTCGACTCCACCATTGCATCTTCGAACTCACTCACTAAAAAGATGCTTTCCTAGTTTTGGACTTCCAAAAACATTCAAACATGGAAATTTCTGTTTTTCTGTTCTTTTATAATGACAAGTTGACAACATAATAAATAGTACTGTTCTTCTTTTTATTTAAATGGACTAGCTTTATCATAATATTTTTTTGTACACCTTCTTACTAATTTTAATTTACTCCATCTCTTTAATAAAATAAAAAGAAAAATTACAAACCGTTTAGTATAATTGCAATGAAACAATATCATTAGACTGTTGGATCAGCGGATGTGAACTATATTATCGTGTGATTTTTTCTATAAGATTAGAGAGACTAAAAATAAATTAAAATCACTACTGTTGAAAGGATTTTTATCTGAATATTACTTTATTCGAGAAAAACATTGCTATTGAAGAGAAAATAAAATTGCAATGTGATGGTAGTAGATGCTTTAAGGACATGTATATGCATATTTGTTTAATTGTTATGCATAACAAATAAAAAGAGGGAAATTGTGAGTCAAGTGAGCGAGTCAGCCATGGAGAGCTTGAAGAGGGAAATCAAAGAAGAAACGTGAATGCGCAGAAAAGAAAAATGGAATTAAAAAATAAGTAGTCAAGGTTGGAGAGTAAAATTAATTAATTAATTAATTAATATTCGTTTCAAAAAGGGACCGGCACTGTCAAAAGTCAACTTGAGATTTAATTAAATAAATTGTATATTTTTTGAATTTTTAGTTATATAGCGTGAGAATATAAATAAATATATTCATCTTAAATATTATTATTTTATCTCATTTAGATTTAGAAGGTAGTTAGTGATAAAGTATCTGAAACTAATGACTGATTTAGGAGGATAAGACAGTCGCACAGAACTTCCTTTTTATTCTGCCCCAAACTCTATTCTCTTCCATTTTATATATTAAATTCATAAGAAGCAAATTAAATCGTAAATTCATAAATTTATCACAATAGCGATCGCAATTAGGGGTGAGCAATTCTCAATTTGTAACCGATAATCAAACTAAACAGACTCATTTTAGTCAAATTCAGATAGTTATTTGAAAAATTCAATTATCGATATTGTTTGAATATATAAAATTATTTATTTTTCGGTTATCATATATAATCCAAAATAGATAATTTGATTTAAAATAATTAAATTCAAATCAAATCAAGTCGATTTGGATCAATGTTTATGCAATTTGATTCCAAATTCATTTACCATATAAATATATTTTAATAGAATGAAACCGAACTAATTTAATTTGATTAGCTGAATACTGACCCCTAATCATAAAATTGAGTATGGAAGTAAATATCTCAATCATGACTTTAAACATAATTGTAATCATAATCGCCTGTCGTCCAATAAAAATTAATCTCATTCAACCCTTAAACAGAAAAAAAAAAAAAATCATGAAAAAGACCATCAAGTTGGGTCCTCTAATGGTAACAACACATTTTTCTACGTATTAAATTTATTGAATCAAATTTTTTCTTCATAAAATCTTAAACAATGTTTATCTTGTTTAGAGTCAATGCATGATCCTAGTTTAATTTCTCGTATCAAAAATATCAGAATTCAGAAAAATTGTAAACTACCAATAAACACCGGCACTGACACTCTGACCCTATACACCTGAATTGATAGTGATGCCTATCTTGGACCGTCGATCATGTCCTAATTTACAGCTGACAATCATCGAACTGTAGGCTTGCAAGCAGACAATAAACATTGCATGTAAAGCGCGACCCACACTTTGCGTCAACTGTAAACTTCTCAGTTTTGAAAGTTGCGTACTTGAGCCAATTTATCGCGAGATGGACTAAAAAGAAAAGAATAACTAAATAGCAAATATTTGATAATAAATTAGAAAAAAACAACAATTGGTAAAGTTGTAAACTTTTTATAGACTACGTTTGGCCAGGAACGAAACAAAATATAAAGATAATAATTTTTTTTTCTTTACATTTTTATATGTTGAAAGGAAATAATAAATTATAAATTTATTCACTTGAAAAACAAAGACAACAAATAAGTGTGAACTTATAATTTCAATTATTTTCTTCCTATTTTTTTTCTCAAATTCAGGGGAAAAAAAAATACATCTAAACTCCATAATTTACTTTCCTTACAATTATTTATTTCCGTCCAAACAATTGATTCTTCAATTGTCTTTTGTAGCGTGAACTTTAAGGTGTCGATGTCAACTGTCCATATATATTATTTCCGTCCCAACATTGATCTCATGTCTTTGTAGCGTGAACTTTAAGGTGTCGATTGTGTCAACTGTCCATATAATTATATATATATATTATATATATTAATTTACTTAGAGTTAGTTGCCTATTTGTATCGAAAAAAGGTTCCTACCCAAAAAACAAAAAACAAAAAAAAAAAAAAAAAAAAAAAAAAAAAAGTGAACCTCTCTCAAAAAAAAAAAAAAAAAAAAAGTGAAAATTTCTTAGGGATAAAGCTTTAACTTGCATCTTGGGAGCAATATTTAATTTATACAAAAATTAATTTTTTATACTCTTAAAATTGTACCAAAATAACAAAACACCCAATTAAAAATATTATTTTAATATTTTTAACTAATAAAAATTATTTAAAACTTTAAAATTAAGAAAAATATTATTTAAAGACATAACAATAATTATATAAAAAAATAGTAGTCTTATCTTTGATATAAAAAATAACTAAACTAAATATTTGATTTAAAAAATTATAGAATTAGAAAATATTTGATCATATGAATATTTTGTTTAAAAAATTTTATTATTTTTATATTTAATTATTTCTTAATTGTATTGATCTAAATAAAATATTTAGTTATTTTTTAATTATATTTTAATTTAAATTAAAATCTTTTGAGTAATAAATTGGATTTTTTTATTCTTTTGGTGCAAGTTTAGGGGGGTGTAAATTGTATAAAAAATTTATTTTTGACAAACTGAATATTATTACTAAATTCAAAAGGCAAATTCAACTTTATTTCAATCCCTAATTATATATATTTTAGGAACGCATTATATAGTAATATATGTATGTATATATATACAAGCAAAACATGTGTACATGCATACATTGAATAAGGAATTTCGGAATTGGTGTGGCAAATAAAATGAAGGTGATAATTAAAGCAAAGTATGTTGATTAGGAAAGATTAAGGAATGATTGGATGATGGATAAGACACGTAGGTATCAAATACGGCCGGCTTAATCGGTAGTTTGGTATATTCCATGTACGTAAAAGACAAATTTAACGTTCCCATGCATAAATAAAAGAATCATGTCCACCCGTTTTTCAGTTTCCACACCTACAATACATCTCCAAAACCAAATTAAGAAACTTAAATAATTTGTTTGGACATTCCTATATAAGAATAATACTGATAATAAGTTAATAACAATATCAATAATAAAATTTTCTATCATAATTTATTTCTATATTTCTTATGGGGATTTTGAAATTAGTGATAGAAGCAATACATGTATTTTATTATTATTATTAAATGGATTTAGACAGATATAGACAATAAAATTATTTCAGATAATAATTCGGTAGAGTATATATTTAGGTGTATGTATACCTACTATCTATTACTTACTATATTAAATAGATTCGGGATGAATATTAAATGAGTTTGAGTAGTTTCAAATTTGTGAATATTCAAACTACTTAAAGAGTATTTTAAATAATTAAGTCTAATAAGAATATAAATATTTAAAATATGTTTGGAACTTAAAGGGAAATTATTAATTTGTCTCACCTTAATCTTGATGTTTCCTGTTAGGAATCAGGCTCTGATACCAGTTGTTAGGCATCAGCTCTGATACCACTTAATGGGCCATTTCAACCAATTAAGAGAAAATTAACGCAGAGCGGAAAAAAATAAAAATGGACACACAGAAAATTTACGTGGTTTCACCCTCAACTGTTTAGGGCTACGTCCACGGGGACAAACTCCGAAGTTCATCTTCCCACTATTAAAAAAAATGAGAGGTAACACAAAGAGTTATACAAAAATAGTGGCACACAAGTGTTTCCCAAAAACACCCCATAATAATTTTCCTCCTATTTTTTCTCTCCTCTAGTTTTAGAAAACTCATCCTTAAAACTAGAAACTCTCTCGCTACATTTTCTCTTTCTTTTGCTGTGTATTTTTCAAACTGGAGGAAAATCCTCTCCTATTTGCTGATGTATTTCAACTGAGGAAAATCCTCTCCTATAATAGGAGAGGAAATGTTGAGAGACCGTCGTGAGTTACACACGGCTCTTCATTTAAGGTTGGTTGCCAACCTTTCTGCTTTTTTCAATAGCAACTTTTTTTTTTCATTTGGTTGTGGGGTTCCCACTTGAGTGGGCACCACCACAACAAATCTCCCCTGCACACTCAAGTTGGAGACGTTAGCTCATCTCTGCCTGCCAGCTATAATCTATTAGATCTGCCCACCACTCCACCATCTTGTACCGCCGCTACAACTTTGCAGGACACACCGCCCGACCTCCTTTTGTCGGGAAGACTTTCGACACAAGGCACCACCTGCAGATCTTTTTCCGGTCTTGGTCCTGTTGTTACACCTTAGTAATTTTGACTGCCACAACACGGCTCCCCCTGCAAATGTGATTGGATATCCTGAAAATCCATCTCACTGCAGTCCAATGTTCCTTTCCAGGATAATCTATTCGATCTGCCAACCATCTTGTACCGCCGCTACAACTCTGTGGGACACGCCACCCGACCTCCTCTTGTCGGGAAGACTTTCGATACAAGGCACCACCTGCAGATCTTTTTTCGGTCTTTAGCTACCACAAATGAACCTTTTGTGAGCTTCCACTGACCATTTTTGAAGGTGCTACAGAAACCTCATTTTTGAAGGTGCTTACAGAAAACCTTCATCATCCAAATCTACCAACCGAGATTTGGAACGCATACTCGAAAACCCATTTTCTCAATCAGTATCTCTTTCGGTTTTAAGTTTTCAAACTCAAACACAGGCAAATGCATTTTAAACACAGGCAAATGCATTTTAATTACCATAAGGAGATCTCTCATTTCTCCATATATAGTAATTCCCGCCATTTAGACTGATCATTTTGCTTGTCAATTTTGATTTGCGCAGAAAATCATCACCAACATAAACCGTATACGTGAACAGTAGTATATGTAAATAGTGACCATGAATAGTAACAGTATACTCGAATAGTAACTGTATGCATGAATAGTAACTGTACACGTGAATAGTGCTAGGCTTACTTGAAACGGATTCAACAGTAACGCCAATAGTACTGTTCACCATCAACTTTGAGTTACTATTTTACTATTCATCACTAAGTTGATTCTGCAACGTCTTTCAGAGCGAACAGCACCAATGGACTCTTCGTAATTTTCTCTTCGTTGTGGTATATTCATTTTCAAAATATATCCACGGATCCGGTACCGTTATCTGACCTGCTGGACCTGCCGAAACCTTCGGCTCTGATACCACTTGTTAGGAATCAGGCTCTAATACCAGTTGTTAGGCATCAGCTCTGATACCACTTAATGGGCCCTTTCAACCAATTAAGAGAAAATTAACGCAGCGGAAAAATAAAAATGGGACACACAGAAATTTACGTGGTTCACCCTCAACTGTTTAGGGCTTGTTTAGGGCTAAACGTCCACGGACACTCCGAATCTATTTCTTCCGCACTATTAAAAATAGTAGGTACACAAAGAGAGTATAACAAAATAGTGGCCACACAAGGTTTTCCAAAAACACCCCATAATAATTTTCTCACTATTGTTTCTCCTCCTCTAAGTTTAGAAACTCCATCCTAAAACTAAAGAAAATCCTCTCTCGCTCCATGTTTCTGCTTTCTTTCTGCTGTGTATTTTCAACTGAGGAAATCTCTCCTATTGCTTGATAATAATTTTCTCACTATTTTTCTCTCCTCTAGTTTTAGAAACTCATCCTAAAACTAGAAAACTCTCTCGCTACATTTTCTCTTTCTTTCTGCTGTGTATTTCAACTGAGGAAAATCCTCTCCTATTGCTGTGTATTTCAACTGAGGAAAATCCTCTCCTATAAATAGGAGAGGAGATGTGAGAGCCGTGTGTGAGTTACACACGACTCTTCATTTAGGTTGGTTGCCAACATTATGCTTTTTCAAACAGCACATTTTTTTTTCATTTGTGTGTGGGTCCCACTTGAGTGGGCACCACCACAACATTTCATCATTAATGGCCAACAGAATTCTTTTTTGAACTGGCCAACAGAAAATCTGAAAAGAAAGTGGCAGTCTATTTTGATCACTACATATTCATCACTTCATAATATATTTTGGCTCTTTAAAATGTAGCGTGTCGTTTTAGAAAATTATTGATTTATTTATTGCATTTTTTTTTTTTTTTTTTTGGAAAATAACATGCACAAGAGCAGAACCATGGGCGTATATTTATGTCGGATCACCCTTTAATTTGGATGAGACGGTCTAAATTATTACACTGAGTTTCACTTTTCTTGCTTTTGGAAACTCCTGTTAAGGATGAGAAAATAATGAAAGTAAATAGATACTCCACTAATAATAATTGTGCTTAGTCATATCGTGTTGTTTTAATCAAAATACGATTAACAAAAATCCCTAATTTAAAATACAATCAATTTAGTATATATAGATTAAATAAGTTAAACACAATCCTTTTAAATTAAAAATAAAAATTCTATATGATTTTTAATTATCACCAGAAATCTTAAAAGCTCTTTTTTCTTTTTTCACGGGCGACCATCGGTAACCTCTCATTGGCGGTCACACTTTTCCCTTTTTTTTTTTGTTTAGTCTTTTTTGCAAATAATATTCAAATCTGTATATAGATCTGAGTTATTCTCTCCCATATATTGAGATCTATTATTACCCATATTTTGAAATTTTATTCTCAAATTTAGTTCTGAGTTATTATTATCACCATTATGGTGATTTTTTTATTATTTGAATAGTTATACAGAAAGAAGTGCAGATCTTCTCTCCAATAGAAAGAAGAAATTTGAAGGTAATCAGATCGAACTTGTAGAAAGACTATGGAGTCAATAAATAGGCACTAAGTGGAGTGAGCGATCACCTATAGCACAAATATTATGCTCTGTAAACTCGATCAGATACTTCAAATCAAGATTATGTTTTTTTGTTCTTTATATAAGTGGTTTACTATATTAGACTTTCCATACAAAAATATAGAAACATTTTAATCTATATCCCATATCTAGTTTGATTTCTTCTAAAAAAAATTCTACCAAATTATAAATATTATATTATTTAAATATATTACTAATAATAATATGAAAATCTCCAAATTATAATTGTCATTCCTCATTAGATTCTTCTCAATACTTAAATTTGGTCCCATGATTAATTAAATTAAATTTTCAATTAAGTTTTACGTCAAATTTTAATTATGGTTAAAATAAATAATATGTTTAATTATCTTGTGCAATTTCTAGAAATTTAGCAATATTATCTAAAATTTTTTACAACTCAATTATATTACAATTACACATATCAGTCAACTATAATCGACATGCTCCCAAAATTAATTTAATCCCCATCTTTTTAATTTTTTTTTCTAAAAAAAAAGAGTCATAAAAACTATTCATTAAAAAAAAAAAAAGAAAATACAAACTACTGTTAATTCCTTTGTACTGATTAGAAGATGAAGGATTCTTCCCTTCAAGAAATTTGAGAAGAGCATCCACAACTACTTCAATATATATATTGCAGAAGCTATTAATTTTTATGCAATTGTGGCAGTTGACAAACATGCAAGTGGATCAATGTCTCAAAGATGTATATAATAAATATTATATATTATTAAAATTAAAAAAAAAAAACTAACTAGCAAGTATAGAACTAAATAAAAATTAAAAACATAAGAAAAGCAATAGAGATTAGAGAAGGCAGTATGGTTGAGATGAGGTGGCCATATTGAGCAAGATGACAAATTTTGGAACCATTTGAGTAATTTGAGAAGAGACCTATTAATTTCAAGGAAATAAATAAATGCATTGCATCTCTCCAACCATTTGGTACTTGCCAAAATACAATTCATGTATTTATTCTTTAATGCAAATTACTTCCTCCATTAAATTTTACTGTAACTTGTAGAAAATTAGAAAGCTGAGTTTGTTTTCAAATTATTCAGTCAAATTTTGAATTTTCTAATATTTTGTAAGTTGTTTTCTTTGCTGGAGTGGTTGGATTAATGCAAATGTGATGAGAGGTCTATAACCAGGAAATCTTGAACAAGCTTCACTAATTGCCTGAAACTCCTCTTTAAGCACCTTATAAAATTTTTTTATGACACCTATATCCATCACTTATCTTTATCTTTTGTCATGTATTCATAATTTTTTTGTCATTTTATTAAACAGTTAACCCAACACTTATATGTTTTACTAAACACTTTTATTATAAACCTCTGATAAATAACTAATAATTGATATCAATTTCTAACAGATAGTAAAACAGTTGACAGCTGTTACAATAATTAATAGTTACTAGAACGGCTAATTACCGAACAGAGTCTTCATTTTTTAAGAAAATAAAAAATAAAAAACAAAAAACCGTTTTCTTTTAAGTAACACCCTAATAGTTTAAGTTGTGCCACTTTCAAAATCACAATTGAATAAAGTGTGTGGTGTGACCCATTTGATCTTTATCAAATAGTAAGTTTGATATATTATAATAATAACATTTCTTAAAAGATAATAAATAAAAACGGAATCTGTTTTGTCTATCCAAAAATAAAATTCTACTATTTATAAATAGTTTTGTTGAGTTCCCAAAAATGTGAGAAAAAAAAAATTCCCGTTGAGAAAAAAATCTTAGGCAGAGAAACAAAGTACCTGGGCCGTTTTGAATTGTGTTCCGTTTGTAACACGTTTCTAATCCATTGGTAACTAGAAACGGAAAAATCCATTTCTAAAAATCCGTTGCTATTTCACTATCTCCTTGTAGTGTGAAAACATGATTTTTTCTCCGCATGACATATAATGATCAACAAATCAAACCAAACCAAAACCAAAATAATAATACAAATACGACTAGTAATATTAAAAATAATACTTAATACAAAATTTTAATTATTTTTCCATTTTTGATTTTACAATAATTAATGCCCTACCAAAATTCATTGTTGTTTCCTTTTATGAGGCTTACATGTTCCAGAATATTTTTCAGTGGGCGGCAGTGTAGCAAACAGAGCCAAAGATCAAGGGAAATTATATGCATTTGGAATTTTATATTACTTTTTTTTTTGCATATTTTTACTTTTTTTTAATGGAATGAAAATACACATGTTAAATAAAATATAAAAATAAAATGATCGGTGGTATATGATATTATTGTATAAGAAAATTGTATTCTTACATTATTGTTAGATTACCTATACATGAAGAAAGCCGTCTATTTTTATATAATTAAATCTAAGATATGATATAACACTTTCTATGTATCAAAAAAAATATAGCGGTTAAAAATATTCGATTGGTTAAAAATGATCGGTGGCATATGGTTCAACCTTCATTTCTCTTTAAATAAAAGTCTCTATGCAAATATAATTTTCATTTATTAAAAATATATGCTAACAGGTGGATATTATATGATTAGAGATTGCTTCTTTATCATAATAAAAATCTTCTTATAATTCTTAATAAAAAATAGTCTCTAGAAAAATTTTAAATTCCTAATTAAATTAAAAAAAATTGAAAATTAGAGAGTTTTGGTGAAACTCATGGATTAAAGTCTTTTCCATTTTGAATGGCTTGGTTGTTCTTACTATAAAATGATAAATGCATACTGTGTAAGGGGGCTGAACACAATTATTATGATAACACATGAAAAATGCTGGTGCATTTTAATGAAATGAACATTCATGTGGATAATAAATTAAACATCATTGGTGAGATTGCCCCTTTCTTATAATATAATATTTTCTTCCAAACTCCATTAAATTTGAATATAAAACTTCCAAGTTCTTCATATTGTTATTAGAAACTCACACGATTTAACAAAATCTTAATAAATAAAATTAATCTGAAAAGTCAAAGCAAAAACTTTATCATAATATTTTATCTATTGAAGCTATTAGTTATAGCTGGCCGGTGTTAATTATTTGATAAAAAATTATTAGTAATTGTTATATATTATTAAGAATATAATTTTATTTTAGACTATATTGTATAGAATATTGTTTTCCTTTTAATTTAATTATACAAACCAAATAATAGAAACATTTATTAAAAAATGTACAACTAATTTTATGCACATTAACTCGAATGGGATCGTTTAACGCAAAGAACATTTGCAAGTTTGATCACCATAACTTGAGTCATGAGTTTAATTCTTTGCAATGCAAACTCTCTTCGGGCCAGTCTCTTTACTTTTGAAAGCAAGTAGGGATTAATTAATTAGGTCATGTGTTAAAAATATTTTCTTTGAGAAATGAAATATATAGCATTTTATTTAAATAATAATATTAGAGTTTTTTTGAGAAGAAAATATTAATATTAATATTAGAGTTATTCTAAGAAGTACATTAATATATTTTAAGAATTAATTTTTAATAAATTAAACTAATTTAACCGTATATGAAAAAATTAGAAAAAGAATAATTTTTATTAACAAATATGAACGATGAATTGAATTTGAAACAAAATATGAAATAAAATTAAATCAGAAAATTATATAATTTTGCTTTATTTAATTTGTGTTGACTTGACTTAATTTGAATCGAATCATTAAATGTATTCTTATCAAAACCAAACAGTAAACACATCCAATAAAATATCCCTAAAAATATAAATTTAAGCTGAAAAATAAATTGGTCTTTGAAGTATAATTAAATTGACGCATTAAAATTTCTATTTTTAAAAATTAAATATGAGGTCTTTAATTTCTGATTTTGTTAATACGTTGGTCCTCTCATTCAAAATAGTCTTTTTTAGTTGCCAACGGACTAAGAAATTAGTCCTTAAATTATAGTCAAACTAATTGTAATGTCTCTAACTTATAATTTTTATTAACATTTTAGTCTTTTTTATGATTTTTATTAACATTTCAGTCTCTTTATTTTAGGTAAAATGATCAAAGTGTGGATAAAATTATAATTTAGAAGCTCTACACTTTAGTTTGAAAATATGAGTCCTAAATTTATTTTTGAAAATAAAAATCTTCATTTTTTAAAATAAAATCATAACTTAAGCGATCAATTTTTTTTTTTCTAAAATTTCATGCTCGTCCCATATTTCTTTATCTTACTTTTATTTTTTTATCCGTCCCAATTGTTATCTTGTTTCTTTTTATTTTCTTTTTTTTGTTTAGAAGTGAATAATATTTAAAAGTTTTATATTTTATTCTTATTTAATTTACTTCTTTTTCAATAAATATATTAGTTAAATTACTATATTAGATAATCTTGATAAAAATAAAATTAAAAACTTAAAAATTTAATTTTCCATTTATATATTATTTGACTGCCTTGATTGTTGGATTAATAATTAAAATTTGATTGGTTTTAATCATAATTTAATATGAATTATTTTTTATTTTAATAAAATACTAATATAACGATATATTAGAAAAAATATAGAAAAATATTATAACTCAAATCAAGATAAAAATTATGATACAGAAATAATAAAGTTAATTCCTTTCATAAAAAAAGCAAAAAAACAAAAAAAACAAAAATCTCTTAAATAAAAATATAGGTACATGAGTATATCGTCACCACGAAAAACATCCCCCGAACCAGCCTGGCGAAAAATTGAAGGAGAAACTGGAAAGCTAAATCTCGTGAAAATGAAAATTTTGATATTTTATCATGCCACGTAAGTAGCTCTCCTCGTCTTCTCTCACCTTGCCTGCCTATTATATAAACTTCGTTTGTCCTTCCTTTTCAGTCACTAACACATTGTTTCTCTCTTCTGATTTCTCTTACTTTGCAAGCCATGGCGGTTTCTGCTTCTTCCTTTGTAGCAAACCAATCCCTCTCTCCATTCTTGACAGCTTCGAGATCAAAAATCAGTAGCAGAAAACAGGTATATATATGTTATCTGTTCTGCATTAATACTGGTATAATAACATCATTTGATCTCCTTTGAAATTATGGGGTTTTTATGGTGCTGGTTTTGGTTTTTGTGGTTATCGGTTTTTTCCATGATCTTGTTTTTTGCTGGTTTAATGGTGTCTGGTTCTGTGTTTTAGTTCTGTTTACGAGCATCTGCTGATGATAAGGAAGGGAAAATGATGATTAGGAAAGAACAAGATGGCTGGAAAATTGATTTCTCAGGTGAAAAACCACCCACACCATTACTGGACACAGTCAATTACCCAGTTCATATGAAGAACCTATCCCCACAGGTAATAAAATAAAAATAAAACAAAATAAAATATACAAAGAAGATGGAGATTTTTTTTTTTTTTTCCTAATGTCTTTTTACAAGGAATGGTATCTCACACCCAGTTGGACTGCTAGTTGTTTTTGCTATACTATTCTGTTTGTTTCTACTTCTGACGGGGAGAGTTAGAAAATTAAAGGGAAAAATAAAAATAAAAAATAAAAACAAAAAAAGAATCCTACTCATTCTTGGCGGTTATACTGATTGGCAATTTTCAGGATCTTGAACAACTAGCGGCAGAGCTTAGAGCAGATATCGTATACAGTGTATCAAAAACAGGAGGACATTTGAGTGCAAGCTTAGGAGTTGTAGAGCTAACAGTGGCTCTGCATCATGTATTTAATACTCCTGAAGATAGAATCATATGGGATGTTGGTCATCAGGTAAGAGAGATACTTTGTATTCCAAGCCGGAAAAAAAAAAAAATGGAAAAGGGCTTTTCTTAGGATTTGGTAGTGAAAAGGTTCTAAATTTTGCAGGCATACCCACATAAAATTCTAACAGGAAGAAGGTCTAGGATGCATACGATAAGAAAAACTTCAGGGCTTGCAGGATTTCCTAAAAGAGATGAGAGTATTTATGATGCTTTTGGCGCTGGACATAGTTCTACGAGTATCTCTGCTGGTCTTGGTATGTGTAGCTCTTATTATTCAAAAGAGTGTGTGTGTATATATATGTTTTTTTTTTTTTTTTTTTTAGGCATTTCCTAAAAGAGATGAGAGTATTATGATTGCTTTTGGCCCGCTGGACATAGTTCTACCGAAGTAAATCTCTGCCTGGTCTTGGTAAGTGAGCTTCTTTATTATTCAAAAGAGTGGTGTGTGTATTATTTTTTTTTTTTTTTTTTTTCTCGCCATATTGGAAGATTCTCTATTACAGGATATTGGTGACAATTAAATCATCTTGCTAAAAATAGTGCTATTCGTAAAAGTAACAATTAATTATAATAATAATTTTTTCTACAAAATTAAAAAACAAATGCAGGAATGGCAGTTGGAAGAGATTTATTAGGGAAGAACAATAATGTTATTTCTGTAATTGGAGATGGAGCCATGACAGCAGGACAAGCATATGAGGCCATGAATAATGCAGGATTTCTTGATGCTAATCTAATTGTTATACTGAATGATAATAAGCAAGTATCATTACCAACTGCTACTCTCGATGGTCCTGCAACTCCAGTTGGTGCCCTCAGCAGTACTCTGACCAAGCTACAAGCAAGCACCAAATTCCGCAAACTTCGTGAAGCTGCTAAAGTAACTTTTGATATGTTTTTGTCTTCATGTTCTAGTCCTTGAATTTCATTTCCATACTCGAAGATATCTGACATGGGTTTTGTGTTTTGAAGAACATAACAAAGCAAATTGGTGGGCAAACTTATCAAGTTGCAGCAAAGGTAGATGAGTATGCAAGAGGAATGATCAGTGCTTCTGGGTCTACTCTCTTTGAGGAGTTAGGATTATATTATATTGGTCCTGTGGATGGACACAATGTTGAAGATCTAGTGACCATATTTCAAAAAGTAAAAGCAATGCCTGCACAAGGACCTGTTCTGATTCACATTGTGACAGAGAAAGGGAAAGGTTATCCCCCAGCGGAGGCAGCAGCTGATAAAATGCATGGTGAGACTGTAACTTTATCATCTAATGGTATTCTTATGGATTATTGAGAAGAAGATACTAATTCTTTCATCTTTTCAGGTGTTGTAAAGTATGATGTTCCAACAGGGAAGCAATTCAAGCCGAAATCTCCTACACTTTCATATACACAGTACTTTGCTGAAGCTCTAATCAAGGAAGCTGAAATTGACAATAAAATTGTGGCCATTCATGCTGCAATGGGTGGAGGCACTGGTCTCAATTATTTCCAAAAGAAGTTTCCAGATCGATGCTTTGATGTAGGCATTGCTGAGCAGCATGCTGTTACATTTGCAGCTGGTTTAGCCACAGAAGGACTCAAACCATTCTGTGCTATCTACTCATCATTCCTGCAACGAGGATATGATCAGGTGAGTCAATGGCCTGATTCTTGATAAACTAAAAGAATCCTTTGTTGCAAATTTCATACTAACTTTTATCTTTGGAACAAAGGTGGTGCATGATGTGGACCTTCAAAAGTTACCTGTCCGCTTTGCTTTAGATCGAGCTGGTTTGGTTGGTGCAGATGGACCCACCCACTGTGGAGCGTTTGATATCACATACATGGCTTGCTTGCCCAACATGGTGGTCATGGCTCCATCTGATGAAGCTGAGCTAGTGCACATGGTTGCCACTGCAGCGGCCATAGATGACAGACCCAGTTGCTTCAGGTTCCCAAGGGGCAATGGAATTGGAGCAGCTCTTCCACCTAATAATAAAGGAACCCCACTTGAGGTTAGCATAAGCAAAAATCTTGGAAAATTATACACAGCAAAACAAAGAACATATAACTAATGCTTTCTTTTTCAATTACTGAATAGATTGGAAAGGGGAGAATACTGATGGAAGGAAATAGCGTTGCGATTTTGGGATATGGTTCTATAGTTCGACAATGTGTAGAAGCTGCAAACAAACTCAGAACCCGAGACATTTCTGTGACAGTAGCTGATGCAAGATTTTGCAAACCCTTAGATACAGATCTTATCAGGCGATTGACTAGGGAGCATGAAATCCTAATTACAGTGGAAGAGGGTTCTATTGGCGGTTTCTGCTCCCATGTATCTCACTTTCTGAGTTTAAGTGGTATTCTGGATGGAGATCTAAAGGTGATTTTTCTTTCAGTATCGAAATTCATCTCAATATTCTTTTCAAAAGACTGCACTTATTCTCTTTTTAACTTTTCTACACTCTGGTTCTAATGTTTTTAATGCTTATTGCAGTTAAGATCAATGGTTCTTCCTGACAGATATATTGACCATGGATCGCCTCAAGATCAGATTCAAGAGGCAGGGCTTTCCTCAAACCATATTGCTGCCACGGTCTTATCTCTCTTAGGGAAGCCAAAAGAAGCTCTTCAGTTCAAATGAAGAAAGCATAAAAAGAATCAAGGTATCGCCTTGAAACGTAGCAAAAGTTATACACAAAAATGAATTCGAAAGGTTAAAAATTGCAATGTGATAATTCATATTTGGATTAAGGATTAAGGCTCAGTTATGACTTAGGTATAGAGCAGAATGGAAACAAATGAATTATATAGCCAACCCCAACTAGTTTGAGATACAGGCTTAGTTGTTGTAGTTGAAAATTCATATTTGGCTACGCTAATGTACAAAGGTTCAGGACTCCAATCCCATATCTATAAAGCATCCCAGTTCAAGGGTTCAAACATGATTCAATTGAATTTTGAGTCAATGATAGTGTTGTTGTACAGTTATTACTTCCATGTCATAAATATCAAAGTGAACTTGAAATTTCAAAATAGACCAAAGAAAGAAAATTTCTGTATCTTTTGTCTTCCTTCTCTGGTTGTTTATATTTGAAACAGAAGAATCGGTTTATATGGATCATCTCTGTTTGTTTGGAAGCGAAAACCGAACTATCTATAAACATGGATAGCATCAACTTGCATGCATATAATCCAAAAGCTGAATATTGATCTTAGCGCATGAATTAGCAGCTCACCATTGTATTACAATGTTGCAGATGCTCTTCTATCTCCACTTCAATTAGAGACTCACTCATTGTTCACTAGCTAATGATCCATTTGTCTCCTTCTGTTGGAATCACTAATTTTCTGAGCAAGGAATCTATCTCAAAAACTAAAAACTCAGCATCTGAAGTAATTACCATCTGCAATTTTAATCAGACATTTTATAAGGAAAAAAAAAAAAAAAAAAAAAAACCTTTTAGGTTAATAGAGCCAAAAGAATGGAAAACAAAATGAAATTAAATATAGCACCCAACCCTAGTTTTTGAGATTAACAAAGGCCTTTAGTTTGTTGTAGTTTTTTGAATTTCCCATAATTTTTTTTGGGCCCTTACCGCTTTTATGTTCCAAGGTCAGGACCTTTCCAAACCCCATCCTTATAAAAAAGGCATCCAGTTTCCCAAAGGGTTCAAACATGAATTTCCATTTGAATTTTTGAGTCATGATAAGTGTTTTGTTGGGTACCAGTTTATTTTACCTTCCATGTCCATAAAAATATCAAAAAGTTGGAAATTTGGAATTTTCCCAAATAGAAACCAAAAGAAAAAGAAAAATTTTCCTGTAATCCTTTTTTTTGGTCTTTCCTTCCGCCTTCTGGTTGTTTTATATGAAACAGAAGAATCCGGTTTTTTTATATGGGATCATCTCGTTGTTTTTTTGGAAAGCGAAAAACCGAACTAAATCCTATAAAACATGGGATGCATTCAACCCTTGCCAATGCATATAAATCCCCAAAGCCTGTAAATAAATTGAATCTTTAAGCGGCATGAAATAGCCCCAGCTCACCATTGGTATTAAATGGTTTTTTGCAGATCCCCCTTCTTTCTATCTCCACCTTCCCAAATTAGAGATCACTCATTGTCCACTAGCTTAATGTCCATTTTGGTCCCTTCCCCCTTCTTGGTTTGGATATCACCTAATTTCCTGAGCAAGGAAAATCCTTATTCCTCTAAAAAACTTAAAAACTCCAAGCATCTTGAAAGTAAAATAAACCATCTTTGCCAAAATTTTTAATCAGAAAACATTTTAAAATAAGGAAAAAAAAAAAAAAAAAAAGCCGAAACCGTTAAAAATCCCAATGACATTGGAACATCTCTTGTGTAGTTTAACCTAAAAAAAAAAAAAAAAAAAAAAAAGCGAACCGTTAAATCATGATTGACATCTCTGTGTAGTTAAGCTAAATCCAAATATTGTCCACATTCCAACACCCAAAATGATCATTCCAAATCCCCTCAACCCAACCATTTCTTTACGAACTGTTTTGAGGATGAAACGCACAATCATATATTCTCTCGCGTACTAGTATTTGCGTTTCAGTTTATAATCAATAAGAAAATGGCAGCAAGAAGTTCAGCATCTTTACTAAATATCTCCAAATTTTGATTTGGAACAAGAGATTCAATTAACAACTCAATCAAATATTTAAGAAAAGACGAAAGAGAATGGGGTGCTCACCAGTGCCAAACTCTTTGTTGATCCATTGTTGGGAGTAGTTAAGCTTGACACCAACTAAAAAATAATCTGCACAGGAACACAACGCATCTTTAATATGATGATATCTACTTAGATGTCCCTTCTATCAAATAATTATCTCCTGCTGATAATAATTTAATGTTCCAATGAAGGAAGGACAACGCACCTCACTTAATTAGGCAATTCATCAAACAGTTCAATGATCGTGTGAAATGCTGCTTTTTTGTGGCAATTCTGATTACTCATTTGTGACAAATTGTAGTTGTGAGTTTTGAAGCCCAGCCCAGTTGATTGGACTGCCTATTTATGGAATATGGGCAAAGAATATTTGCACTGGAGTTGAAGACCCGATTTCTGCTCTGCAAATATTAAATTCGGCTTCAATAAGTCCAAATTTGTTTGCAATTTTTTGGGCTTTGGTTGGCATTACATTTGCAGTTGTAACTGCCCGCTTTCTGTCTAAGAAGTGGAATAGAATAAATCGGTTGAAGCGTAATGATCGTACGATCTGTAAGACATTATATGTTTCATAATAGATTTCATTCTTCTACCCTTTTTTCGAGAATCGATGGTGCTATCACAAATTGCTAAAATAACAATGGTTAGCCTTAATATGCACTTTTCTTTTTATTTTTTTTAAATGTAATTAATAATTTTGATGTTTGCAATTTCTTAGTGATTGAACATTTTTAGTTTTATTATAATTTTTGCAGTCTAATAATTTGACTGCCTAATTATAGAACTTTTTGAATATTTCGCGGAGAGAGTGGCTGGAGGAGGGGGTTATGGCCCCCTTGCTTTAGAAAAATTTGTCATGAACTCAAAGTACCAGCGTTCGACGGGTCAATGCAGCATTTTACTTTTTGTGTTGATAATAATATTTATATTTTCAAAACATTGTTCTGTTGGAATTGTAACATTCTTGTAAAATTTACAATAATAAATAAAAGTATAAATTCAAATTGATAATAAACAAAAATACAAATTCAAATATTATAAATAAATATTCTAAATTTTTATTATAGAATATACTTTAATTTTATATATCCAAATTTGAAAAATAATTATTATATAATTAATTTAAAATTAAATAAATCATACTAAAATAAATTTAAGAATCATATTTTACTTGTAAATTACTACTCAATAAATAATTAAAATTAATAACATAGAATGAAAATACATATTTGTATTAAAATTTTCAACCTTCATTATTAATACTTTAAATTTGAGGAAAATAAAAGTTTCATAAAATTCTATTCAACCTTTAAATATAGATATTAAAGGAGAGATAATAATGAAACTCTGAAATAATTTTATTTTTTTACTATTCAATATTCGAATTTCAGTGTCTGATTAATTTGATTTCATGTCGACAAGCTTATAAAAAGGGCAAAGTGCCCCGAATATTTAAAAAAAGTCTATATCCATAACTCCAATTTTAAGATCTCTAATTAAGAAGTAAGAGATTTTTATTCTTCTATCTCATTGTTGGGAGATAATTAATTATTTAATTCTTAATTTCTAGGAAGATGGCTAATTATTGGCATCATAATATACACTACAGCTAAATATGTTGTCTTGAAACTACCGAGTTAATACTCAAAAAAAAAAAAAAAAAAAAAAAAAAAAAAAATGTCTTGAAAACTTACGAAGTTAATTACTCAAAAAAAAAAAAAAAAAAAAAAAAAAAAAAAAAAAAAAAAAAGAAACTACCGAGTTAATATTAAATTCAAGTTTCCATTATTACATTTATTTTTAGCAAAACTAATATTCACGCAGATATCCATAGAGTATGATTGATTTATAGAATCCTGAGTTGAATCCATTAATCATTAAACAAAGAGAGGTAGAAGAAATTCTATTAAACTTATAATTATGTGAAAGATAAGACTTGTCTACACTCGATTGTATGGATGATCTCATTTAATAAAAAAAAAAATTTAAGAAAAATATTACTACCTTGATTTGACCATGCTTGTACAAAACAAAAGGGATTCGCCGGCATGTCCAACTGGGACTTGGGAAATTCAGAAACAACGAGAAAGAAGCTGGCATTGCAGGCCTCTAATTACAACTTTCAACGTACTCTCCTATTTAAATTCCAAGTCCTTTCTACCCTCAACTCACCTTCATTAGCTAGCTCAAGCATTCATTTGAATAATCATATACATAAATGGAGTTCTCTAAGATCATTTTTCTTTCCTTACTTTTACTGCTTCCCTATGCAAACTCAGTTTCCTTCAGCTTCAACACATTCTATCCAAACATAGGAGGCATATCCTACCAAGGTGATGCATTCGCTTCTCCTGGATCTCTCCAACTAACAAAAAATCAAATAGACAATAACCTAACTTACAGTGCCGGTCGTGTCTCCTACGTTCTACCAATCCACATCTGGGATTCTTCAACAGGAAAACTATCAGATTTCACCAGTCGTTTCTCTTTTATTGCTAAGGATGTTAAGGACTGGACGATCTATGGTGATGGGTTGACCTTTTTTCTTGCACCCATTGACTCCGAAATTCCTCCTAATGCAGCTGGTGGTTATCTTGGATTATTTAGCCCTGAAACTGCTTTAAATGTCTCTAAACAAAATCAAATTGTTGCGGTTGAGTTCGATTCTTATCAGAATCCTTGGGATCCTATATTTGATCATGTGGGGATTCTTGTTGACTCCATTGTTTCTGTTGCTAATGTTACTTGGAGAAATGATATTACAAACGGTGCAGTAGTAACTTCATGGGTGAATTATGATTCTGCTTCTAAGAACTTGAGTGTGTTTTTTACTGATGCGCAGAATCCGGTAAGTAGAGGAGTTTATAGCCTTTCATATACTGTGGATTTGAGAGAAGTTTTGCCTGAATGGGTTCGAATTGGATTTTCTGCTTCTACTGGTACAGCTGTCGAAACAAATAGCATTCTTTCTTGGGAGTTTTCTTCAAGTTTGTGAGAGATTACCGATGGGAAAGGTAAATGAAGAAAAAGCAAAATTAAATAAAAATTAATTAGCTGATATAATACAAGAATAAAGTTTTTAGGGTTGAGAAAATTTCAGTGGTTTGGTTTGTTTAAGTAATGAGTAAAGTTTATTATCTTGCATTATGGCATTATGGCTTTGTAATAAAAAATTCATTTATAAATGAATAGCTGATTATTTCACATTTATACGATAATTATATTCATATTGTATCAACCCAAAGGTTTTATTAAATTTACTAATAAATCATTTAAATACCAATGAGATCGAAGCCTAATGGCTAAAGGGGGGATCTTATGACCAATAGGTCTTGAATTCAATTCCCATCTCCACTAAATAAATTTTTATTTATGGATTAGATTATTTGTATTAGGCTTTGATTGTATCTTCCTTTTTTTTTTTTTGGTACAAAAAAGATAAAGCAAAGCGGAATTATTTTTCAATATATAAGGAGGATAAAATTAAAAATTTTTATTATTTTATAGATAAAATTAAAATTTTTAATATTTTAAGGAATAAATTTTTAGAAGAAATTTGGGCGGGTTCAAAGGCCACTCCTGACACTCCCTCTCCCTCCATCATTGTAACAGAGCTCAGAGTGAGAAAGATACGTAATGCAAGACCAATCTCTAGGCATGAGGTCTTTGATAGCGATAACCACAGGGCGAGGCTTCCTCTTTCTGTTGCTTGGGGAATTGTTATTAGAAATGGAGCAATATAGTAAATGCATGGTGTAAATTACGATTCTGCTGTGACGAACTTAATTACACGTTTTTTTTTTACGACACAATGAATCCAGTGCTTAGAAGAGTTTCATATGCTGTGGATTTGAAACTGCTTAACATACCGAAAACAAATTCCAGAAATCTCATAAGCAATAGAGACGATCTTCAACTAACAGAATCAATATTGGTAAGTCATGACTCATTTTAATTCAGATTAATTAGACCTGAAGTTCTTATTTCTATTCAGTTGAATTCCCAATTAATTCAGATTAGTTAGACCTCAAGGACTCAAGAAAAATAGAAACCCACTTGCAGTTGCAGGTGCTAACTTCGAGAACAAGACAATTGAGAAATAATTTTACTGCCCATCAAGTTCTCATGGTCTTAGCTATAAAAACATAATTATATAAAAGCCCATAAAACCCTGTCATTGTGTAGCTAAGAACTGGATTGACTAAAAACAAAAGTTCAGAGGTCTAATTGACGGGTTAAAAAAAATGATCCGGTAAGGTTTTAAATTAAAGCATAAAATACCATATAAAAATGTTGCAATGAACTATCCTAAACTTCCAAATCCAAGATGAACCTGTTAGAAAGACAACACCGTTACCTATGGTTTTGATCTTGTTGAGTGACACCTTAAGCTAGAAGAACGTTAGCATTCCCATAATTACATTGACATTCAACTCCCACACCTACAGTACGCTATTGCATCAGATATAAGTATACACAAAGTGTGATATCTATTTCCAACGATCAGCTGGCAACTATAAGAGGTTAGACTGGTACTATGGAAATTACTGGTATGCTAAAATGAAGGCTTGAAACAAACTCTGTGCTGCCCTGGTTTGATCAGGCGTCCCTGAAATCACAACCGTCCTATCATTTTTACCAGGAGAAGGGTCGCATACTTCAACTTTTGCACCTGAGATCTGATGAAAATAAACCGCTAGCAAATTAATAGCAGAAGATTTATATATATAAATAGCAATTATAAGCATGTAGTGGACAAGTTTAACAGACTACATAACCAGCAAATTATGCTGGCCATTTTTCTCACAACTGAAGCAAGTATGTTTCAATCTGTATTGTTCTTCCATTTTTCCAGTGGTTGGTAGAATTTGTGAGAGAGAAATTTTTACAGCCAATTCACAGAACATGATTAGCTATTAAAAGAACTGATAGAATCATATGCATATGGCCCAAGACAAATATCATTAGACAAAAAATGCTAGTGGAATCCAAAACACATACTTTTCTACTGCTTTTATTAGATCATATCTTTTGTATGGAGCTTGTTGATTAATTTTATTAGTCTTTAATACGTACATTCATAGCTAATTGTAAACTAGCACATATATAATAATTAGATTAAATTTGAACTACTTGTGATCAGTTGATAATTCCAAACATTATGAGTTGAATACAAATCAAAATTTTTAATTTCCAAACTCCTATTTTAATGCTATGATGGGGCGACTTCGTAGTGGCCAAATAAAGCAGCAGGTAACTTAATATGAATTTATCAAAACAAAGCAGTTTTCTATTCACAAAATTACAGCAAACTAATAGACAAACCACT
This sequence comes from Jatropha curcas, assembly GCF_014843425.1. The sequence goes on along the minus strand of NW_023590789.1, from coordinate 18,553,521 downwards.
ACACTTAACAGTGGTCTTTCTAATTTTTTTCGCTTTGTTTCATTGCGATTGCAAAGCAAAATTACCTGTCTTAATCGAGTCAGATTGCCGCCATCTTCGCCAAAAACAGAACCAATGATATCTTCAGAAACTAAAAGCTCCACAACTGAATTTGCCACATTAGATCTTTTTCTGCTGCATGAACTAATGAAAGGATGAGCAGTCATTAAATGCATGTCATATTTACAACAAATTTCATATTTAATTTCACAGAAAGATAACTATAGATATGTAGGAAATCAAGACCATATACATATTTGAGGTAGGGGAGCAACATTGTTTTGACTTTTCCTCACACTGACATAGCAGGTAATGGCACATTGCTGCATGTAGGAACACCATCATAATGTCTAAAAAACTGTGACTCCCTTATACTGAACAAGTTTTATGAACCATTAGCAAACACCATTAAGTGCCAACACCAGAACAAGTACACTTATCGTATATTCTACTAGCAAATCAAGAGGTTCGAGCAAGTTATCCTGTCTATTTTTATACGATCACCTAAATCATTTCATCAAAACTCATTTTCTTATCGAGTTCCAGCCACATGCCGCATCAATTACAATATAATCAACTCACTGTGCCAAAAAAGTTTCCTAGTTTCCACAGTTCACACAACGCAAGGATGACATTGATGATGTGTGGTATCAGCTTGATGCCTATCTATAATCTACATTGCAACATTAAAGCAGACGTGTTAAGTTGAGTGTTCCTAAAAAGAATAAATTATTATACAAAAACAAGTTATTTACAAATTTAAACCATCTTTCAAATAACAAATCACTTAATTTTATTTCAATAAACTAGCTGCAAATCTTTATCTTTCATTCTAATAAATTTCCATTAAATAATATTTATTTCATCAATGAATTTGTAGAATAAGTCGATGTGAATACAAACCTCAAATACTAAATCAACTATTTAAAATAAATGCAAAGGATATTTGCAAAACTTCAAAAGGAAAAGAGAAGAGTTGTAAAATAATTAAAAAAACCAATTAACCTTTCTAGCACTGCAAAAACTTATCAGAATTGTCAAGTGAAAGTGCTGAAACAAACTTCTAAATACGACATACATAACATTGTAAGTACACATTTAAAAATACTCAGAGTATGATAACAACTAGTTTTATCGTGTAGCAAAGGTATGACAGTAAGGAATAAAGGCGTAGATGATACAGAAGTAAACGAAACTTTAGTAGTTTGTGTTGTGCCTTGCTGACCTCTCAAGTTCCATGCTCCTGCCAAACATTTTTGAGCTTCTTTCTACAGTCTGTAAATGTACCCATGTTATATACATCCAATTGCTTAGAGCAATGACAAAGAACAACATAAACTGCGATATAAATGAGAAGGAGAACAGTCACCGGTGGCATATGCAATGAAGGTGAAGTAGCGCCAACTTTCATGGGACCAGAAGCTTGACCAATTGATAAATCCAATTCAAGGCAAGCAGTCTCCCTAACTCCAGAAGGACTCTTTGCACCTACCTCATTAAGCACCTCCTTGGGCAAAAGAAAGTGCAGGGATCTTTCAAGTTCTGAACCCCCAACAAATGCTGTTGAGCTGTTTTCATTATTTTTAATGGCTGCTGAACTCCCTTTTCCAAACTTCTGCAATCAAAAAAAAAAAAAAAAAAAAAAAACAATAAAACAAAATCAGCTTAATTTTATTCGAATAAAACTAGCTGCAAATCTTATAATCTTCTCATTCTAACTTTAAAATTTCCATATAAATAATATTTTGTTATTATCATCAATGAATTTCCCGTGTAGAAAGTAAGGTCAGGATGTTTGAATACATATACCATCAAATACTATATCCAAACCCTATTTAATAATAAATGCAAGGATGTTTATTTGGCAAAACTTTCCAAGGAAAAAAGATCGGAAGAGGTAAAAATAATTAAAAAAACCAATTAACCCTTTTCTCTAGCCCTGCAAAAAAAACTTTAGTCCTGATAATTTCTGGTTCAACCGCTTGGGAGTCGTGGTGCTAAACAAACTTCTTAAATACGATCCTACCATAAGTACCTTTTTGCCGGAGTAAGGAAAGTATCACATTTAAAAATACTCAGAGTATGTAGGGATAAAACTAGTTATGTGTTAGGAAAGGTATGACAGGTAAGGAATAAATTAGATGGATTACAGGAAGGTAAACGAAACTTTAGTCAGTTGTGGGTGCCTTGGCTGGACCTTGCCCAAAGGTGTTCCATGGCTCCCGGCGCAGTCCTGAACAGTTTTTTGAAGCTTCTTTTTCTAACAGTCTTGTAAAAATATTTTGTATACGCCCTCTTATTATACATCCAATTGCTTAGAGCAAAATTGACAAAGAACACATAAACTGCGGATATAAATGAAGAAAGAGGGAGAATACAGAAGTCCCAGTAGATAAGAGGTTTCGGCATATGCAAGCAACTGATAGAAAGGTGAAGAGATTGAAGAAGTAAGGCGCCAAAACTTCCTCAATGTGGATCCAGGAATGCTTGAATCACGAAATATTGATGAATGCTCCTCCATAATTTTCAAGGCAAGGCAGCAGTCTCCCATAACTCCAGAAGGACTCTTTCAACCTTACCTCATTAAGCACCTCTTGGGCAAAGGAAAGTGCAGGGATCTTTCAAGTTCTGAACCCCGCAACAGAATCTGTTGAGCTGTTGTATCCTGTTATTAAATTTTTTAATGGCTGCGAACTCCCCTTTTTTTTCCAAAACTTTCTAGCAAGCTCTCGCCACGTACACACAAAATAAGATAGATCAAAAAAACGATAAAAAGAAGAGAATAAGGACCACGTATTCCGTAGCTAGAAACACTCAAATATATGCAAAACAAACGAAAACACTGAGCGAAGAAACTTGCCACCCTTGTTGTCTAACTTGCCTTAATGTTTCTTATATATGAACTGCGCATTTACAATAAGCTAATATCCGGAGAAATCGCAAGGTGGAAATACCATTGGCGAAATACTAGGCTACAAAACATAGCCTTCTCGGATCATGAATATCAAAGGGCTGACGTAGGGGTCTGACAACAAGATGTTTGATACATGAGTTTCTAGATCGATAAACGGTAACCTCCATCTAACCCTCTCCAATTTGGTGGAGAGAACCCTCCACTTCGAAGTTTGGCATGCTCTATCCGACAGCACACCTCCATAGGCACACGACGTATCCCCTCAGGTTTTCGGACGTCACTAAAGAACACCAGAGACAGTTCTGTAACAACATTTTATCTTTTAAATTACTTCGGCCTGTGACTCAAAAAAAAAAAAAAAAAAAAAAAAGAATAAGGACCACATTGCTGAACTAAATATGCAAACAACGAAACACTGAGGAAGAAAACCTGCCACCTGTGTTAACTGCAGTCTTAGTGAAGAAGCATTACATAAGCTGTTGGAGAATCCAAGCTGATCCATTGCACTAGTCAAACTAGCTTCTCGATCAGAATCAAGGGATAGGTCTGCCAGTTGTTGTAATCTAGGAGAAGCAACCTCCACTACTCTTCCATTGGGACTCCTTAATTTTGCTTCATCGAGCAACTCACTAGGCACAAGAGTATCCCTCAGTTTTCGAGTAACTAGAAACAGAGCATTCTGTACATTTTTATACTCGCCTGTGATCTGCAAAAAGCATAAAACTTTTAGTATAATTTGATTGGGAGTTGATGCCAAAAGTATTCTGCCAATTCAATTTAAATGGAAAAAATAAAATAAAATCTTCTCTGAAACCCTAGAGGCTCTGCCAGCCACTTACAAACTACTATAAATGAGAGTTTATAATGATAACATTCCAGCGCTTATATAAGACAACTTTCTGGATAAACTTAAGGAGAAACCCCATGAATCGAAGCATCAGGAAATATTAACTAGAGAACTCAATGAGTTGAAAAGTAACAGAACTCTGCAAATTCATAATGTAAAACTAATAAATAACTGAAGCAGAAACATCAGTCAATGATTTCCAGGACTACATTAGGATAAAATTTAGAACTTAATTATTGCTTTATTATTATTTTAGTATTTTGCTATTCCAGAGTTTCTCCTCTTATTCCTATTATGATATTTAAATGCTTCCCATCTATGCTTCATATTATATCATATTATATACTAAAAGTTGGTATCATCAATACAATAACTTGAGGTTTTCTCCTGGTTTCCATGAGAACACTGAGAAATGAGATTGAAAATAGTTATCCAGTCCACAAGATAAGTCTTGGAATTAAGGTGTGACCAATATGTCAAATCCTGAAATGTAAAGGTTATATTGAAGTAGTGTAATAAATCCAATAAAACTTTACCGTAAGTATTTGTTCTGTTCAATGTGCTTCTACATATAAATAGAGTGAAGTGAGAGGGCATTTTTCCATATGATGTTACAAAAAATGCAATAAAAGATCTCTTAAAATAATGTAATAATGGTAAAAAAGAGAGAAAAGAGACATCATTTTCCAAGCAAAAAGAATGAACAGATGCTCAATTAACCAGCAACTCTTAAAATGTCAATTTGATGGTGACTTTAAAATAAGCTAGATAATGGACAAGGACGAGTTAATGTGGATGATACAGATAAACCAAGCTGAGGTTTGGCCCACTTGGTCTTGGCTAATTTACCAAACAAGACTTAAAATTAGACTGAGATGAGTGCAACTATTCATATACTGAATGAAGTCAAATCACCTTCCTTGAGCACATACAGCATCAGTTGCCATGGGTGTGTAGTATAATAATAGTTTAGACATTTTTAAAATCAACATTATATAATAAGTAACTTCAAAAAGAATCAGAAAGTTATAAGATATTAACAATCCCACCTCTATTACTACATCATTTTCTGAAGCGCAATCCGAGTTCTGTTCCCCTTCTAATATCTGTATATCAGCACCACTTCCTTCTGTGAATTTGGAATCTATCTCCCCACCATTCCCATTCAAGCAACAAACTACATCTGATTCAACCAGTAGCCGTGCAGTTACAGAAGTACCCTCAATCAAGACTGATGGATGCCCCTTTTCAATTTCATGCTCAATAGATCTAGCAAAGACAAGAATAACGGCATTTTGTGCAGGAGAGTACCATGATTCAAGGTTCTGCAAAAGTGATAAACAACCCAAACCGATAGAACAATATTGCACATTTAGATGATAACAATTCAAATCAATGGCAATGACGCTAATGTATTAATGAGAGAATAGGTGATAGAAAGCTCTACAATTATAAGCGTAAATAACAGCACTAGAACTTCCACAACTGTATTGACTAACCTCCAAGGCAGAAATGGTGACTAAACGTTCACCAGACATAGTGATTGGAGCAGCAAACATAATAGAAGCACCCGATTCATTCTGTAGAGTTCTGACAATGGTCCCTTTCTTTCCAATTATGCTCCCAGCTGCACCATTGGAGCAAAGCAGCCTGAATGAAACTTCTTGTTGTGTAACCTTCACATCCTGGTTGGGGTTTCCACCAGCATCTGAGGATAATGAATGAGTATTTACAGTATTTTCGGTCAAAGGTGGCAACAACGAACTAAGATGTGGGAAGAATTCTGCATGTGGGTCAGAAGAGGCCATATAGGAAGATCTCTCAACAGATCTGGTCAAAAGCATTGGACCTCTGTCATACGGCGGACAATCATGAAGACACTCAGTTACTGCAATCAGAGCTTTCTTTACAGCCAAAATGGTACCTGTAATCTGCCATAACATAAAATCTTTTTCATAAGGAGAGAGGGAAGGCATTGCTTTTCTTCCGTTTATACAGAATGCAAGTATTTGTCTCTTGTCCAGCTTGTACAACATCAATTATTATCCTTTCAATTCAGTCCCCAACTTAAATATCTAATAATGAACTATGAAGGGGATTCATAAACCAACATAGTTACAGATAATTTTATAGTGTCAGCTCAATTTTTACCAAATTAAAGCAATTTCAAGAAAAAAAGAAGCATCAATCAAAAGGCTGAAAGCAAAGTGACGCCTACCCGATAAACCAGAATTTTTTGTAGAATTTTATTTTAAAAAACAATCGCACTTATCTATGCAGCTAAGTCCATTATAAAGATATGAAATTTGCCTAATTTTATTATTTATATATATATATATATATAATATATATATTATATATATATTATTATGAAGGCAAATCTAAAAAGCATCTTATATATATATATGAAGCAAATCTAAAAAGCTCCACTTAACCATGTTTATTAGCATTAGTAACAGTCGACATGCCGATTAACACTCGCATATATTATCATGGAGTTCTTTAGGAATAAGAATAGCTTCCAACCCAAAGCCATTGCAATTGTAAATAAAGGATACAAGCAAAAGACCAAGAAAGAAACTGTGGAAGGAACTAAACGACAGTAAAACCAAGCCAAAATGTCAAAATCATCTATCATTTCATTTTCATTTTCAACAAACAAAAACCAAGTCCTCCACTCCAGAACAAATAAAGAAGCATATAGAAGAAACCTGAATCAATTCATCATCTTTTGTAGCGCAGTGCGGGGCCGGTAGGATTCTGATCTGGGCCCCGCTCTCTCTCCTCATTCTCACTACATTCTTCCCTGCTCTACCCATCACGGCACCAATCTGTGTCCTATCTGCCAAAAGTCCACAATAACCCTCACGCACGCCACTCTCACTCTCACCTGCTCCTCCTTTCTGTGCCTCAACTTCCCACATCCTCTCACAAACCCTAATGACCGCGTCCTGAGCCACCGATATAAGCTCCTTTTCCTCCTCCTCATCATCATCCTCTGTTGACTTGAACGCGATTCTCCTCCCGGGAGAAGCCGGACCAACTACTAGGATCATCCGGTGGTCCGAACCTTGCACTTTCGGTTCGCATTGGATAGTGCACCCAGTGTCTCTTCGAATTTGAGAGATGACGGAGCCGGAAGTGCCGATTAGGCCACCGATGATGGAAAAATGACAGACGACTCGGTATGCGACCTGGCCGGGTTGCAGAACGAACCGCTGCAATTGACGGGGACGCCGTCTGCGGCTATGGTCGCTTTCTTGCATCGGGGAAACGGCGTTGCGTCCGGAGAGTTGTTGCTGCCCCAAAATGGAGGGAATATTCTTGCGTTTGGTTTGCCTTCCTCTCTACGGTTTCAGAAATCTGCAAGTCCGTACAGTGGAGAGACATTAAAAAAGGGGCTATAAAGCGCGCCAGAATTCGCTGGACGCGGTTGTACTGTGTACTTCTACATGAGGATTTTGGTCAAGGAAAAATTTATAAACAACATGCAAATAACGACAATTTGATTTGAATTAATTGATATTTGAAGTTTTGGCCCTTAAATAATACAATTTTCATACAGTTTAAAAGAAAAAATGATTAACATGGTTATATCATAATTTTTTAATGTCCTTATATTAATGGTGCATGAATTAATGAATATTTAATTTTTGAACACAATAATTAAGACAATTATACTATTTAGCTTCCACTCAAATATATATATTAAGACCATTATAACTATTTAGCTTCCACTCAAATATATATATATATATATTATATATATATATATTCGATATTATACTTAGTCTTTTTCATTTTTTTATATATACTACTTAGTTTCATTTTTTTTTTTTTATGTTTTAACAAATTAGTGGCAAGGATGGTGTTGGGGCAAAAATCTTTCTTAATGGCTAAGCATGCATGCAAATTGCAATGGAGAATGAAACAAATTTGAGATACGTGGAAAGGAGCATTGATTGCAAGTGAGATTTTAGGGCTACATTTATTCGCTTAATTTAATCACTTTTCTTTTTTAATAAAAGAGCTGTTTTTAAAAGAGCTACTTTCTTTAATATCTTTAATAAAAAAAACGATTTTTTTTTTTCTCTTTAAACAAGAAAGAGGTAAGCAAAAATAAAGAAAAAATATTGGAAAAAATTTTCTATCATTTGTATTCTTTTTACTTTCTAAATATGAACACGAGAATACACCAAAAGAATTGACTGCTGAGCCGTATAAGTTACGAAACTCTTTGGAAATGAGAGAAAATAAAAATATTGAAAGGAGGAAAATAATAAAGAATTGTCATTTTTTTCCATAATTATTTTTTACTTTTATGTTTGAATATAATAATGAAAAAAAATTATTTTTCCTAGTTTGAAAAAGGTAGAATAATGCTATGACAAGTAGGCATAGCCACCGAACCGGAATCGAATCGTACTGGAGACGAACAGGGCCGAAACCGGTGGTTCAAAATTTTAAACCAGAATCGGCGGTTTCAGTCCGATTCGAATCAAAATTTTTCTATTTTTATTTTCAAAATGATAATCAGTTAGCATATTTTATACATCTCTAAAAGTTTCAATAACATTATACTACATGATATACTTTATTTAAGATTTTTTTTTTACACTTTACTTTAAAAAGTTAAAAATCTAAAAAGTAAAATGGTAAAAAGAAAAGATAAATATTTAGTCTAAACTTATATTATTTTTAACTTTTTTTTCTTACCCTTTTAAAATTTTTGCTAAGTTTAAAATTACATTCTTTTAAAGCATTTTTCAAAATTTTCTTTTAAAATTACATTCTTTTAAAGCATTTTTCAAAATTTTCTTATAATTTATAACATTTAAACAAAATAAAGTGATAATTTATTTGATTATTTTGTAAAATTAATTAATTTTATTCCGTATGAGTATAAGCATTCTAAAATTTATTGAAAATAAAATTCACCAATATTTTTTAAACTCATATTAATATGTAGGAAAGAAAGATGTAACATTAAAATCGATTTAAAAAAAATCATATATTGCCGGAAATCGTGAACGGAACCGGACAGAAACCAACGGTTTAAGGGCCAATTCAGGTTCAACATTTTAAAAAATTTGAACCATCAGTTCCGTGAGCCGGAACCAATGGTTCAATGAACTAGCCATGCCTAATGACAAGTCATCGACTTTGATTGACATTAGTCAAAATTATATGCTTTCTAATACAGACTTTATTATTAGGGACCGTCCCTCCCTTGCAGTTGATTGACATTAGTCAAAATTATATGTTTTCTAATACAGACTTTATTATTAGGGACCGTCCCTCCCTTGCAGTTGATTGACATTAGTCAAAATTATATGTTTTCTAATACAGACTTTATTATTAGGGACCCTCCCTTGCAGTTGATTGACATTAGTCAAAATTATATGTTTTCTAATACAGACTTTATTATTAGGGACCGTCCCTCCCTTGCAGTTGATTGACATTAGTCAAAATTATATGTTTTCTAATACAGACTTTATTATTAGGGACCGTCCCTCCCCTGCAGATATGTTTAGTAAAGATCGAATTCGAAAGCACTTCTCATATGTTCATTATGCGATGCCAACTGAGTCACAAACCATAGGTAGATGTTTTCTAAATTTTTGTTATCAGACGTTGAAATCTTGCACCTTATTTCGGATGTATTTGGAGTTTTGGACAGACAAAAGAGAATTTCCTGATTCTATGTTTACATATGCATTTGTTACTGTATATACTTTCAGAGAAAGTCATCGATGTGCTCAATTGAATAGAACAGGGTTACATATTTATACGTCTACAGTAACAATCAAATCCATGAGCCCTAATAAACATATCTATCCTAAACTTTTCATATTTTTAATTGTGTTCTATGTTATTTTTTTTAATAATTGAATTTGAAATTGAAGATTTAGTATCAATTTTACCACGAGGCAAGATTGAAAACCAATTAATGTCGTTTTTACATTAATTAAAAGGGTAAATATCAAAATGTCTTTAAATTTAAAATATCATATCGCTAAATTGATTTGATCAAAGTTAATTAGATTTTAACTTAGCACTTTATGAACTAGGTTGGATGTATCGGGAGGCTTGATAGACTAAAGTTAGATGTTTAGTTATATTAGGATTTTTTCAGATTTTAATAATTTGCCCATAAAAAAGAACATTTGACTATTAAGTGAATCCATTACTAATTTTAATAAAAATCAAATGGACTTCAATCTAAGACATTAACATATTAGGTATTTTGCCAAACGACACATTATAATATTTATTTCTCCTGCCTTCCGTCGTTAGATTTTTACGCGCAGTCGTTGGACGATCACTTGATGCTCCCTCGAGTTTTGTGACGAGTATGATCCGTACCGTAGTTTAATACTAACAGATTACAGAATATAGATAAGCACCAGACGACAACTCGGTTGAGTTCTCGTTGTATGTATTGGACCCGTGAATTGGAGGCTGCTTGATCGGTTCAAGTCGAGCCCAATTTTGTCTTTTGGACTCAAAATGGTAAAGCAGGGCTAGCCCAAGATCGGAAGATCCTCGAACTCTTCTTCAGCCGCTGCTGCGCAGTGCGTCCTGAGCCACCATTTCCACTTTTCCAGGTTTCTTGAAGAGAATAAACTCTGTTTCTCCTTTCACTGTTGTTCGGCTCCCTCTGATCCAAAATCAACCAAAATGCACCGAAATACCTGAGAACTCACCTCCATTAATGGAGACCTCACCGGAATCCGATTCTCCAAGATGAGAAAATCAACGGCCATTATTCACACGGGTGAGTTATCGATCCTCCTTCTTCACCATCACCTCCTCAAAAGATCCTTTTCCATATCCTCAACCGCTTCTCTTCAGGTAGACCCTGACCCAACTGATCTCTTTTCTCAGCTCCTCTCTATCCTCTCTCATTCAAATTGGCAGAAACATCCTTCTCTTCGCAATCTAATTCCAAGCATCTCTCCTTCTCATGTATCTTCTCTCTTCGCTAATAATCCAAATCTCGATCCCCAATTAGCTCTCAGGTTTTTCCAATTTATAGCGAGAAAACCTGGGTTTAAGCATAGCGTCCAATCTCATTCTTTCCTTCTACACATTTTGATTAGAAATAGATTTTTTGGTGTTTCTGAAAAAATACGTATTTCCATGATTAAAAGTTGCGTTTCTGTTGATGATGTGCAGTTTGTGCTAGATTCTTTAAGGGAAATGAATAGAGATGATAATGACAATAAGTTTAAGCTCAGTATTAGAACCTATAATGAGCTATTAATGATGTTATCAAGGTTCTTAATGATTGATGAGATGACGAGAGTTTATGCTGAGATGTTGATTGACATGGTTCCACCGAATATATACACCTTAAATACTATGGTTAATGCTTATTGTAAGATCGGTAATGTAGTTGAGGCTGCTTTATACGTGAGTAAGATTTTGCAGGCGGGTTTGAGGCCTGATACTTTTACTTATACTTCATTGATATTGGGGCATTGCAGGAATAAAGATGTAAATGCTGCATATGGTGTTTTTAAGATGATGCCAAAAAAGGGTTGTCGAAGAAATGAGGTTTCATACACGAATCTTATACATGGGCTTTGTGAGTCTGGAAGGATTGATGAGGGTATTAGTTTGTTTAAGAGGATGAAGGAAGATGATTGTTGTCCGACTGTTCGTACTTACACAGTGATTATAGATGCATTGTTTGAAAACAATAGGAAATTGGAAGCTATTAATTTGTTTAATGAAATGAGGGAAAAAGGTTGTCAGCCAAATGTTCATACTTACACTGTGATGATTGATGCCGTGTGTAAAGAAGGAAAGCTTGATGAGGGCAGACGAATTCTAAATGAGATGATGGAGAATGGGTTGGTTCCAACTGTGGCTACTTACAATGCTTTAATTGATGGATATTGCAAGGGGGGTATCATGGAGTCAACACAGGAAATTTTGGATTTGATGCACTCAAATAATTGTCACCCAAATGAGCGCACATACAATGAATTGATATATGGTTTTTGCAAAAAGAAAAATGTGCACAAGGCAATGGCATTGCTCGGTAAAATGCTTGAGCATAGGCTGACACCAAGCCTTGTTACATATAATTCCTTGATCATTGGACAGTGTAAAATAGGTCATTTAGATAGTGCTTATAGGTTGCTTGATTTGATGAAGGAAAATGGTCTGGTTCCTGACGAGTGGACTTACAGTGTTTTTATAGACACTCTTTGTAAAAATAAGAGGATAGAAGAAGCTTATATTTTATTTAAGTCTCTCAAGGAGAAAGGAGTAGAAGGAAATGAAGTGATATACACCGCATTAATTGATGGGTATTGCAAAGCTGGGAAGATAGATGATGCTGAGTCTTTGCTACAAAGAATGTCTGCCGAGGACTGTTTGCCTAATTCATCTACTTACAATGCCCTTATAGATGGGTTTTGCAAAGAGAGAAGAGTGAAAAAGGCTTTGTTCTTGTCGGAAAATATGGTACAGAAAGGAGTGAAGCCCACAGTTTCCACATATACAATTCTTATTGTAGCAATGTTGAAAGAGGGTGATTTTGAGCATGCTAATAGGCTTTTTGCTCAAATGGTTTCTTCAGGACACCAGCCTGATGTTTATATTTACACAGCGTTTATTCATTCATATTGCAGCTTAGGGAACTTAAAAGAGGCAGAGGATGTGATGGCTAGGATGATTGAAAAAGGTATTATGCCTGATGCACTGCCTTACACATTGTTAATTGATTCATATGGATGTTTGGGATTATTAAGTGAGGGATTTGATGTTCTAAAGCGCATGTTTGATAAGGGTTGTGATCCCTCTCATCATACTTATTGTTTATTAATCAAGCATCTTTCAAAGGAAAAGCTAACAAAGGCAAGCAACAATGTGGGGCTTGATTCAGTTCCAAATGTCTCCTTTGTTGATGTTGCTGATGTGTGGAAGACAATGGAATTTGAAACTGCTCTGCAACTTTTTGACAAGATGCGGGAACATGGTTGTACACCTAACCTTAACACTTACACAAAGCTTATTGTGGGACTTTGCAAGGTGGAGCGTATGGAAGTGGCCCAAAGGTTATTAGATCATATGAATGAAAGAGGAATGTTCCCCAGCGAAGATATTTATAATTCTCTTCTCAACTGTTGCTGTAAGCTTGGTATTTATGGGGATGCAGTGAGACTGGTGGATGCTATGGTGGAGCATGGTCATTTACCTCTTCTAGAGTCTTTGAACTTGCTCATCTGTGGGTTATATGATGAAGGGAATAAAGATAAGGCTAAAGCAATTTTCTGTAATTTGCTTCACTATGGGTATAATAATGACGAAGTAGCTTGGAAAATTCTCATTGACGGCTTACTTAGTAGAGGCCTTGCTGATAGATGCTCTGAATTGCTGGGCATCATGGAGACAAAAGGCTGCCAGATTCATTCGCAGACATACAGAATGTTAATTGAAGGACTTGATGAGACGTAATCCTTGGTATCATTTCTGTTGAAGCTGTCATTTACATGGAGAAAAGTGTTTCCAATTCCATGTTGAATTACTGTTATATACAGATGGAATTTCAGGTTATTTTGACATGCAATCTCAAAATAAATACTTGGGATTATAATTATTGGTTTCAAGACTCTGCCATAGCCTGATACTGAGGGAGTGCCTGTTTTATGGGACGCAAACTGCTGGATGTAGCAGTAGAACCAAGTACATAAAGGAAATCTTCGACAAATATCAGGAGGCAAGTGTTCAGTAACCTTCTCAGGTTCCTTTTTTTTTCCCATTTGCTTTCCAAATATCTTTTCTTTTTTTCTAGAAGAATATCATAAGAGGAATTAAAATGGAAGTAAATGATCGGGTATTATGTTCTTGGAGGTTTAGTAAATAGCACACATTATTAGCATATGGTATTTCGAAGGACAATAATTTGGCTATTTCAGGTTAATTTTCAAGCCATGAGATGTTATTACTTACATTAGTACTTGGCAATTTTTGCAATAGATGGATGTCTCATTTAGCGTCTATATGCTATTTCCTTTGTTGATTAATTACTTTAGTGAGAAAAAAAAAAAAATATCTTTGAGCTTTCAGCTGCTTAGTTTAGGTTGCTACCATTTGATGGAAATACTTTAGTGTTTTTGAGATTGGTTGTTTACAGTTCTAAATTTGGATAGTTGGAATATTCGTGTTAATGAGTGCTGAGAATTTCTCCTAGACTGCTGGACACAAACTTTGCAGGATCTTTATGCATATTGTCAAAACATCTTTGAAAGCGGAATGCAATTTGGAGAATATCATAAAAATTCAATGTGGAATTAGGTTGCATCAATGGTATACTTCATTTATTTATTTTTTTGGTCGGAGCCTGCAATTTGAGACACCTTGTGCACCAGGACACCCTTTTTTTGCTTTGAATAATCATACAAGTTAATAGGGTTTTAACAACATAGAAATTAGGGTTAAAGCTTAGTTGAAGAACTTTCATAAAAAGGAGCTATGGCATTATAGCAACAGATATATACTATCAACCTTGATTACAGATATATTTGTCTGTTAGTTATAAAGATGCTTTCTAGTTTCTCCTGGATATCAAATGCTGGGTTTTTGAGGAAAATACAGCTAGAAAACTTGATATTTTACGTTGAGGAAGAAAAGGAGCTTTGGCTAATATGACTTTTGATAATGAATCTTGCAGCCAAGGTGTGTGAGCTGTAGTGCCAATCCTGTTGTTTAGACGATAAGGTTTTTCTGACTGAACTCCAGTACCAATTTATTAGAATGCGTAATTCTTGCAATCAAAGTGTTTATTTATTTATTTTTTAACACCAGTGTTGCTTAGTTATGATTTTGAGTGTACTTATCCGAAAAGAAAAGCTGTTAGCTGATTTTGCTATAACAAAGTTCCGGTGCTTTTTCTTGTTCAATTTGACATAATCTCTAATGTCATTGTGAGATCTCTGATTCTTAGGCAAGTAGCGTAGTTAAAATAGAATGATAAAATTCTGTTAGTATTAACAAAAGACATTAACATGAAGATGAGTGTAACGTTTAGGATGGGAAAAATACTTAATTATCTAAGATACAAAAACGTTTGGAGCGAGATTAGTCTTGGAAGCAGCAACTAGGAAATGGGAAAACCAAAGCAATCAATGTGGAGGCTTTCTCTCGTACACTTCCTGTGTATTTAAGCTCACTGTCTAGGATAATTTTATAATGGTGTATTTTGTTTGGTGAGGACTGATGTGGGAGGAGGGGATGAAAGGATTCAGCCTTACCTTCAAAAGCTTGTCTACAATTGAGGAGGAAAATGAAGGGAATATAAAAGAAAAGAAAAAGCTGTTCTCGAGCTGTGACTTGCTATAACACTCTCACGAGCTTGCCACATGTGCTTTCCGGTGGCTTTTTCTTTGTTCAATTTTGACATAATCATCTCGTTCATTGTGAGATCTTCTGATTCTTAGGGCAAAGTAGCGTAGTTAAAATAGTAATGCAATAAAAAAATTCTGTAGTTATTAAACAAAAAGACATTACCATTGAAGATGAGTGTTAAATCACGTTTTAGGATGTTGAAAAATTAACTATATTATCTAAGCATACCAAAAACGAGTTCTTGGAAGCGGAGCAAAAACGTTTGGAGCGAGATTAGTCTTGGAAGCAGCAACTAGGAAATGGGAAAACCAAAGCAATCAATGTGGAGGCTTTCTCTCGTACACTTCCTGTGTATTTAAGCTCACTGTCTAGGATAATTTTATAATGGTGTATTTTGTTTGGTGAGGACTGATGTGGGAGGAGGGGATGAAAGGATTCAGCCTTACCTTCAAAAGCTTGTCTACAATTGAGGAGGAAAATGAAGGGAATATAAAAGAAAGAAAAATTTATAACATAGTTGTGTTGGACTGCAAAGTTTTCCTTAGATAAGGTGCAAGTTATAGTGTAAGATAAACTCATTTAAGTTTTAATAGTTTTCTGAACTGCAAAGTTTTCCTTAGATAAGGTGCAAGTTATAGTGTAAGATAAACTCATTTAAGTTTTAATAGTTTTCTGATCTGATCTTTGTGATTATTCTCATTTGCTTCTTCACAGGATGCTGTTTTAATTCTACCTTGAGTAATGGGTTTTTCAGCATTATTCCCTGCTTTGATGATAAAATATTAATGGAACCAAAGATTTACCAACCTAAAGGCTGATTATTAAGGTAAAGGATTTTATTTGGATGGTATGAGCCTGTTGTGCCATGCACATCAACCTTTCTAATATGTTCATCCTTTTATCTTTTTTCCACGTTCTGCTCTCCTTCCAGCTCAATTGGATAATATTTTCCTTTGTTATTTTGTATTGGTAGGTTATTCTACATTGCCATGTTAAGCAACTCTGTTGTCAAAACAAAGGGGTAAAGATATATGTAAACTAAATAGAATGAGCAAATACATCACATTTTAAATTGCATATTGTCTTTTCTTGTAATGCCTTCTTGTTTTGGATTCTATATTTCTATGTCATCTTTGATTCTTTTGGCAATTACTTTGCAGCACCGTGATATCCCTTCTACTTTTCCTTTACTCTCTGCTGCCTATGTGTATGCCACAGGCATTAGTATCACTTATCTGCATACTGCTTCATTTTTAATTATCTAAAACTTAATACTTTCATCCGGAGTAGGTTTCGTAAGTTCTGAACCTTTCCTGCATCTGTTTTGTGGCTGTGTTCCTGTTTAGGTTTTACATTTGAAGCCAACAATGGAAGTCTTAAATCCTTGAACATTGGTTTCAGGAATCTGCAAATTGGATCCAGAAAAGGTAAAATAGCCTTAACCCCCTGTTTAGTGTAAATGATTTGAAATATAAAATTCATGTAGAAATAGTAATATTTGGTTCAGTTAAAATTGAACTCCATGAAGTTGAATTGATGAGAATGAAATGTGCTTCTTTTTAATTCATAAAAGTTCTGAAAACATGAAATTTCAAATGAATTACACATATTTTCGGAATTCACTTATACCAACATACTACCATATTTTCAAGGGTAGCTGAATTTTTCTTCTTGTATTAATACTTCCAATACTTGTGACTGTATTGTGATACAAAATTAGCATCGCTTGCAGGCCAAAGCTGCAAATTGCTGTTCCTGCACCAAAATTGGTCAGAAGGTGCTACTGGACAGGGGCAGATCCCACTGAAAGGGCCAAAGCTGCAAATTGCTGTTCCTGCACCAAAATTGGTCAGAAGGTGCTACTGGACAGGGGCAGATCCCACTGAAAGGAATTCTACGAACATCATCAGGTTCTTGTATAAAAAAAATAAAAAAAAAGGAAAAATATAGGTTAGCGATGAATTTATGAATGAGCTTTTCAGTTTATTTTTCATGTACAGTGGTTATCTATCTATAATATATATAAAAGTACGAATGGGGACATTGGATTCTTAAAATGTCCTGTGAACTTTTAATTTTATTAGTTGATTAAAAATGTAATTAAGGATAATTTAGTCCTATTCTAATTAAGAAATTTTAATTTTATTGTATTTTATTAATTGATTTAGTAGAAATTTTAATTTTATTGTATTTTATTACATCGAATTTCGTTTCATTTTAATTAGAAAACTTTTCTTAATTTATTATTTATACTATTATATTAAAAAATATCGGTGACTTTTTAGTCGTTATTACTCTAGATTACATAATTTTAATTTTTCTTTGGACTAAAAAAATTTAAAATAAGATTAATAATATAAAATAATTTTCTAGATGTTCTTAAATAACTTAAATACCTACAACGTATTGAAGTACACTATAGAAACGAACAAAAAAAATAAAAAAATAAAAACTATCATATATTAATTCACTGATATTGATACCTATTGTTAATATATTACAAGAAACGGGAATAAAAAGAAGAAGTTATTATTATTTCTTTTAAAGACCAATCATTAAGAACCGTGATCCTAATTGTTAAATTATACAAGAAACGGAAAAAAAAGAAGAAGTTATTATTATTTCTTTTAAAGAAAATCATTAAGAAATATTAAATATCAACTAAATATATAGGAATATTAAATCAATTAGGAATCTTAATATTAATCTAATTGACCTAAAATCTCATTATAAATAGGCCCTTTAGAGCTGATTGAGAGAACAAATGTTGAGAGAAAGCAAACATTACCTCAGAGGATCAAATGACTGTGATTTTCTCAAAATAGTTGGAATTTTCAGTTAATAAATTTGAATAATGTAAGTGTATTTCGTCTCTTGGAATTCTAATGATTCACTATTTTTTATTTCTTTTATTTTATTTTATTAATTGATTTTCTTCTTCAATTTTTCACATTATAAATTTGTTATTGTTTGTGAAAAAGTTTAGAATATTTGTTATTATTTTATTTTATTAACTATAGGTACGCATATTAATAGCTTGGAATAATTCTATTAATGTGTTTATGCATATTAATTTAAAATTGACTAATTTAATATAAACTACACTTCAAAAATAAAGATATAATGAAACACACTATTATTTACTATTATTTGTTAAGTAACATATTATAAGATTTAAGTAACATATTATAAGATTTATTGTTTGATGAAATAATATACAATAAGTTCAAAATGAAAATATTTTTTCCTGGATAGTAAATATTAAAAAAGGAAAATTCCAACATGACACACACTGTATAAAAAAATAAAACTTTTTTTTTTTTTTAATCATTCATTTATATTCATAATCAAATATCTTTCTATTGGACATAACACATTCAGAAGATTGCATTTTGTAAAAATTTCTCAATCCTTAAGGTGGAAATATAAAAATCCACAAAAATTAGCCTTAAATAAAAAAGCATTTTTATTTATTTTGTAAGCAAAAACTAACACAAGATATACCAATTTACATAAGAAAAGCCCTAAATTTTCAATATTTTTAGGCCAGAAATATGAAAACCGTTAAAATGAAGGAAATATGCAGTCTCAATTTCTAAAGTTCACATATACAATCAACATTCAACCATCAAAAAATCAACATTCAACCATCAAAATTAGAGTTGAATTCTCCAATTAAGAACTGCACAGGTAGAAAAAATAAGTAAACATAGATTTATATATAGCAATCCATAGATTCTAACCAGAAAAAAAACAAAAGAATAAGAACAAAGAAGATAAGTTACAAATAATTTTACAAGGATCGGTTCCAATAATGTTATTAATAATAAAGTTTATTATACATTTTACTTTTTTAGAATAATATATCAATTTTAATAATATATCTTGTTGTTTTTTCTTAAAAAGTTATAGAATTATTGAATTTTTTGCTATTAAAAACTAATTATTATGTATCTTGTTGTTTTTTCTTAAAAAGTTATAGAATTATTGAATTTTTTGCTATTAAAAACTAATTATTATGAATTATTTAAAATCTAAATTTATAAATTTACCCTAAATTGTTTTATCACATTATAAATTTAGAACCTATTGTGCTCTTAACTTCAAAGTTATTATCTATCTCACATCCTCTCAATTTCAAAATGATATGGGTGCTTATAAGTCCATATTCATGGACGGATACATTGATTTTGCTAATTCAAATCGAACGGTGATGTAAAACCAGACTATTTTGCATACAAAGTGAAGAATAGAAAATTAAAGTATTATTTTAATTATTAAATACTATTCCAATCCATAAATATAAATTATTAAAAATAATTTTTTTTAAATTATAAAAATAATTCATTAATTTAATTAAATTATTTTTAAAAATAATTGAAATTAATTATCATATCTTTTAAGGGTAAAATTGAAAAATTTTATTAATTACTGTTAAATTTTTCACAACCAAATCGTATTTGTAGAAACAAAATTATTATATTATGGAGACATGAGGTAATAAAATAATCCTCCTCCAGACTGGGCTTTTTGGATGCTGATCACGTCGAGGTCATTTGGCCCAGTGTTGTATAATGTGTAATTCCCTCCTTTTTAAAAGAAAAAAACAAAATACTAACATTTAATAATTCAAGTGCCCACGATCCAAAATGCAGGAGCACCGCACCGCCGCCGAGGTTGTCGTATCATATCGATCGTGACACATCACATCATTTGATTGAGATGAAAAACTTAAATATAAAATTAAATATTACAAATCATATCACAGGACCTTGGCTCGCTGGGTTCCTCGTTAGTTCTACTTCTACATATGACACGATACGAAGCTATGAGATACAGGGTAACACCAATAATCCGCCATGACTGAACCTAAAAGGCTTCATGTAGCTTTCTTTCCATGGCTAGCATTCGGCCATATGATCCCATTCCTCGAACTCGCCAAACGCATAGCCCAGAAGGGTCACAAAATCTCTTTTCTATCTACTCCTAGAAACATTCAACGTTTGCCAAAAATCCCTCCAAATTTATCATCCAATATAAATTTCATAAGCCTTCCCTTACCTCAGGTTGACAATCTCCCCCCTGACTTAGTAAAATTGGTTATGGTTGAGGAGGAAGGAAAATTGTATAGAGAGAATGCAAAAGAGATGTCGAAGTTATTTGCACATAAAGAACTACATGACCGTTATATTGACCAATTCGTTGAGCTTCTACAAACTCACCGAGTTGGGTGTACTGAGTCCCCGGTTTTCGAATTATTCCGGTGAATTGGGAGGGGCAATATGTGCTTGTATTTAGTGTGCAAGAGTCAATAATAATGAGAAACATATGCCGCAAGGAATTGGATTAATATAAATTGTTTTAATTAATAAAGTAAAGATAAAATAATTGATTGTTTTTCTTTTTTTTTAAAAGAAAAAAGAGGAAAAAAATGAATTGTTTAGCAATAAAATCAAATTTTCCCAGACTCCCAGATTGGTAGGTTTGTGCAAAATAATAGTTTTTAGTAATTTAGTGCTTTAAATTGATTCTTTTACTTTTCCACAGGTTGGTCTCTAAATTATCCTCCAACTGGCAAAGTTTCATTTTGCAAAGATTTGTCCCTACCTTCAATTAAAACAAGGCCATTTTAGTATTTTCAATCTGCTAAAGGATATTTTTTGATACAATATCAACCGCGACTAGACCAAAGTTTTGCTTATCATGATTTTCATTTTTCGATATAAGGATTTTCTACAAGCAGCTTGTAGGCTTCTACATTTGTCCTCTGTTCACCATGAATGAACCTAAAAAGCTCCATATTGTTCTGTTTCCATGGCTAGCGTTTGGTCATATAATCCCATTCCTCGAGCTCGCCAAGCTTTTAGCCAAAAGAGGTCACAAAATCTCCTTTATTTCTACCCCTAAAAACATCCAGCGTTTGCCCAAAATCCCTCCAAATTTAGCAAACCTTGTCCATTTAGTAACCCTCACTTTACCTTCTGAAGACCATCTCCCCCCTAATTCAGAGGCCACCACTGACATTCCCACGCACAAGGTTCCATACCTCAAGAAAGCCTACGATAACCTGCAATGCCCTCTGCTTCAGTTTCTAGAAACTTCTACTCCTGATTGGATTATTTACGACTTCGCACCTTTCTGGTTACCTCGTATTACGGCCGATCTCGGAATCTCAAGTGCCTTTTTCAGTATTTATGGTGGTTGGTTAACCGTCGTTTATTTACGGCCGATTCGGAATCTCAAGTGGCCTTTTTCAGTATTTTATGTGGTTGGTCTCCTAACACTTTTTTGGATCATCATCGGCCATGCTTAACGGTGATGATCCTACGGACTCAGCCAGAAGGAACTTCACCGTTCCACCTAAAGTGGGTTTTTTCCGGTTTTCGCCCCTCAAAAGTCGCGGGTTTTCGGGTTTACATGAGGCAAGAGAAAGGCGTTTGATCATGTGATGATTCGGGTTGCTCCGATATGTTTCGTTTGGGTTCAGTAATGGCAGGTTGTGATGTTATAGCTATACGGAGCTGCTTCGAGTTGGAGGGTGACTTTTTAAGGCTTGTCGAACAGCTTCACGGCAAGCCTACGCTTCCAACAGGTCTGTTACCACCTTCAGATCCCGATGTCAATGGTGAAGAAGACGAGACGTGGCGTATAATCAGTCAATGGTTAAACAGTCAAAACAAAGGATCTGTTGTTTACATAGCATTCGGGAGCGAGGTGGAAGTGAGTCAACAGGAATTAACTGAGTTGGCATTTGGTTTAGAGTTATCAGGACTTCCCTTCTTTTGGACTTTAAGGATAAAAGATAACTCACTAAAGAATAACTCACTTCGGACTGCCGAATGAATTTGAGGAGCGAGTCAGGACGTGGGCTAGTGTGGAAAACTTGGGTTCCTTCCTCAACTCAGAATTCTTGAGGTCATGATCGGGATTGGTGGATTTTGACTCCACTGTGGTTATAGTTCATTATAGAAAGCACTCTTATTTTGGACGAGGCCTTTGGAATTAATGCTGCCATTTGGCTCTGGACCCAGGTAATTGCTAGAAGGTTTTTGAAAGAAAAGAAGGTTTGGTGTAGAAATAACCAGAGATTGAGCAAGATGGGTCTTTACCAAAGGGACTCGGTGGACTGAGTCATTGAGGTTGGTTTATGGTTGATAAAGGAAGGAAAGAATTACAGAAGATGCTTGGCAAGGAGATGAGGGAGTTATTAGAGATAAAAGATCTCCATGACAGGATACGTAGATCGTTGTTGTTTGAGTTGCTGCAAACAATCCCCCAAAATCGAGTTACTTGTAATTTAAATTGACTCAGTTCTTTGAACGATTTCTTCATGACTCAGCAGTAAACAGGGGCTTCATGGTCGAATACTGTACCAGTCTATAATGTGGATTTTTTTTTGGTAGAAAAAAAATTATTTAGTTCCTATGGTTTGCAACAATTGCACGAATTGTTTGTTGTATTATTTATGCTAAAAAGCAAATTTATGCTAAAAAGCAAAAGTTTTTTTTTAATAACATGATTAATGTATTTATGCTTTTAACATATTATTTTTTTATTCCCGTGAAATTAATTATTTATATTATCAATAAAATTACTTTTAACATAAATAAGTATAGTGGGAAAGGAAAAATGATTTTTTTTACTATAGAGAATAAGACGATGGACTTGAATTTCAAAATACCATTATATGGTGAAAAAAAATTCTCTTTTACGACTTCTTCCATACAATTAAGACATTCTACCACTAAACCATTTCAAATATTTATTATTTAAGAGGCATATATAGGCATATATATATTATATACTAATTTTATATTATTTTATAACAATATCTTTATTTCTAAATTTCAATACAATAAATTTTACTTGTTGGCTCTCAAATTTATTTAAAAACTGTATTTGGTATTTGTAATAATAATACTTGAACAATTTCAAAAACAAAAATATTGTTCTATCTTAAATATATCGATTTATAAGGTGTAATGCATAATTTTGGTGGTAAAGTATCATCGTTTCTCCTATAGCCTGAACTTTACTGGAGTTACATCAAGATTCTGTAATAACAAATCCTTTATGCCCCTCCCCAAAATGTAAAAAAGAGGAAAAACACACGCGCCATGACGTGGATCGATCAATAACACATCTAATCCACGTAAGATGAAAACTAATGACCGAATAAAAAAATAAAAATAAAATTTACAAAATGATGACTGAAAAAAAAAAAAAAAAAGATGTTGTTTTTGTTAATCTGCTTTCTTTCCAGAGATCGTTCATCAATCTACTTTCTTTCATTGTGCATAAAGAGCAACATAGAACTGGTGAGGCAACGGTTAGAAGCAATCGGAAATTTAGAGTGACCAGATAACTCATTGCAGCAAGTTAGGAGAAAAAAAGATTTCCTCCTTTCACTATTGGTTCTTTCACACATTTCATCAAACATCTTCCTTGCATTAGAAATTTTTTGTTGCAAGAACCTTAAAAATGAAAAATCCTTATTTATATAAACATCACAATCCAAACCATACTTCACAATCTTTAGCTCAAGAAATTGATTAAAAGAAGAAAATAGAAAATAAAAAAATATATATGAGAGAAGAAAATCACAATATGTAGAGTCCAAAAGAGATGAGAATCTACAGTTTGACAAAATCTGAGACTCATATATATGAGAGAAGAAAATCACAATATGTAGAGTCCAAAAGAGACGAGAATCTACAGTTTGACAAAATCTGAGACTCTCCGTTTGTTTTGGTTTCTTCAACCAATAACTTTCTATTTTCTTCTTCTTTTTCATCTCTCTCTTTCAGTCTCTACTTCCTCCGTAATTTTCTATTTCTAATATTGATGTTTTTTGCTTATATTTCTAATAAAACTTGAACCTGAAACACAGAACTCTGACTTATCATAATCATAAGCCAACAGTTGCTCAAGCTTCTGAATCCCTTCACATTTGTTGCCATTTTCGAATCGATTTTAGTTGGAGAAACAAAATCAGTTGAGAGAGAGAGAGGGATTGACGTCGTTCCTGGGTTTGATTTTGAAGAGAGAAAATTGGTAAAGAAACTCCTTAAGCTATTTGACAATAACAACTGTTGATCTCGCCACGTTGGACATTCATTGACTGAGAAAATTAGTCCTTACTGTCCCAAACGCTACGCTCTTCTTATTCTACGCGAGGGGCATGGTTACTAAGAATTCGTTAGTATAGGGTAGAGGTGGTCCAAATCTGGTTTTTGAAACCAGAACCCCGAACAGGTCGGAATCGATGAGAATTGGAACTGGAACCTGAATCGGGTCGAATTGAAATTTGAATCGGTCCGAACCGATTCGATTCTGGTTCCACTAGCTTTGGAACCGTGAACCGAGGTTCTAGTTCCATCTAAAATCGGCCAGAACCGTAGGAAAATCGGCCAGACAATCGTCGATTTTGGAACCGTTGAGGAACTAAAACCAGAATTAGAACTATTCGGTTCCAAACCATAACTGAAACCATTAATTTTTTTGTTCGATTCAGGAACCGTGACTACCCTTAGCATAGGGTCGCTACGATAGAATCCCGCAAAGTTCAGGAGGCTACTAAGAGAAACGGTGATAGTTTAGAAGTAAAATTATGCGTTAAGCCTGATTTATAATATTTCTTAAAGCTTCTTTGGTGGAGGATGGAGATAAAAAAGAAGTAGCTAAGTAAATTGATATGTATCTAGATAAACGAAAAAAAAATATATATTTACTAGATTATATATTTTTAAAATTTAAATTTTTCAGTATGGATATCTTTTTAAATTATAAATTTAAGCTTATCTCGATGAAAATTTTGTCCAAAATTTACCACGTATCCCTCCATAAAAATTAAATGTAAATTTTATTTATTTACTTTAATGCAATGCCTAAAGGCCTCAATAAATATTTTATATTTGAATTATTAATTCATGTAATTATAATACATTATTATATTTGCTCCATAATTTGAGCAAACTATTACTTGGTCTATAAATAATCTCACATTTGTGAAAGTTCTAGTGTTATATTTATAGATTTTTTTAGATATAATAAGTTTTTTCTCAATTTTAATCTTTATAAATGATAAACACTAATTGCTATAATTTTTAAAAATCTCTCACTTTATTACAAATAAGGATAATATATTAATTTATTTAATAATTTATTATAAATTTATACAAATTAAATGGTTTGTTGAAGGGACGAAAAAAGCAGATGAGAGAGTATTTAATGAACATTACTACAAAAAGTTGTCCTTTCTTGAAGTAGGCCATACTGGACTATGATTTTGATCGTTGTACTTTCTTTTTTTGAAAAGTACAATAGGATTTTTGTAATTACCAAATACAGTTAATTTATCTTTATCTTTTTTTTTTAACAGAGTAAAATATTTTTATGATTTATTTCTGTTAAATTATAAAATTTTTCATTTAATTTTTATATTTTTTCTATAATATAAAATAACAAAATATATATATTTTTTAAAAACACGGGATATTATAGTTTTATTTTTCGAATCATAAAGTTGTCATTTCTTAAAGTATTTAAATATTTTTTTCTGTTAAGTACAATAATATTTCTTATTAACTTAATAGAAAAGATGAAAAAATGGACAAAAATACCTAACAATATAACGGAAGTAAAATACAGAGATAAATTGATATATATTTTGAAAAAGATAAGGACAAATAATTTATTTCGTAAACCACGAGTAACGTAACGTAATTTTCCCTTTTTTTTTTTTTTTGGTAAAAGTTTAGATTATTATAATTATAAAACATGTCATTATTGTTTTTCTTTTCATATTTGGTAATTGATACTAACCAATCAATTTTAATTGCTTTTATAATTATTATTTGATTTTAAGTTTGATAATTAGGCCATATTCTGCGACAGCATTTAAAGTAGTATTAATTTTTGATAGGATTAAAATATTATCTTAATTAATTATGACATTCAATAATACAATATCTGCACTGGAGTTTAGAGTATAAAACGTTATCTTCATTAACGTTTAACGTTTTATAATTTCTTTATGACACTTATACATATTACTCGTCTTTACCTTATTCCTTGCTTTCCTATCATTTTTTATCATTTTATATTAAACAACTAATCAAGTAGTTATTTGTACCGAGCGCTTTTATTTCTAATCCCCTATATAATCATTAACCTCTGAGAACTAATATTTAGCAATTAACTACTAATAAAACAGCTGACAGCTATCAAAACAGTTAATAACTATTAAAACATTTAAATTTATCGACCATTAATTTGAATCCGCGCACTCAACATAGTTGAATCAAATTCAAAATTGACCCATTGCAACTTTGCTCTAATATAGACATAACAGCCTCTTTTAGGGTTATTACTTGACGATAATGATTTTGTCAATATCAATATAAATTATTTTTCCCATCAATTTCAAAACGTGAAAAAAATATAATTATAAAATATATTTTATAGGTAAATTATTAACCACTCCACTCCAATTAAAATTTGACTAATCACTAATATTCCGCTAATATTTTATAGTATTAAATTTGGAGAAAATCAAATGCTACATCCTCAACAAGTTTTCGGAGTTATTACGTGTTTTGTTTATCATCGTGTAGCAATAATTTAAACTTAAATATATATTTGCTTTTAATATTTTTTTTAAACGCAGTCTCTCTCTCTCTCTTTTGCCGTTCAAATTAGAACATCTAAATTTATCGACCATTAATTTGAATCCGCGCACTCAACATAGTTGAATCAAATTCAAAATTGACCCATTGCAACTTTGCTCTAATATAGACATAACAGCCTCTTTTAGGGTCATTACTTGATGATAATGATTTTTTCAATATCAGTATAAATTATTTTTCCCATCAATTTCAAAACGTGAAAAAATATAATTATAAAATATATTTTATAGGTAAATTATTAACCACTCCACTCCAATTAAAATTTATTTTAACCACTCCACTCCAATTAACAAACTTTTATATTTAAAGTTCATTGGTGTGAGCGCCAACTAACTATTCTCCTAATATTTTATAGTATTAAAAAAATATAATTATAAAATATATTTTATAGGTAAATTATTAACCACTCCACTCCAATTAAAATTTATATTAAATTCATGTGTGTGAGCGCACTAATATTCTGCTAATATTTTATAGTATTAAATTTGGAGAAAATCAAATGCTACATCATCAACAAGTTTTCGGAGTTATTATGTATTTGGTTTATCATCGTGTAGCAATAATTTAAACTTAAATATATATTTGCTTTTAATAATTTTTTTTAACCGCAGCCTCTCTCTCCCTTTCGCCATTAAAATTTTTTTCCTTCTCTCTATTAAAACACAAAATCAAGCGTGTAGATGTGAGGATGGGCTTATTCTTGTCTCTTGTGATAACTAGTCCTCAAATTTTAGGACTCTTTAGTTTTGTTATAACTTTTTATATTTTTTTTAAATAAATTACAGATATATGACTATTCTGGCACAGATTCATGTTATTTATGTTTCTGCTATTGCTTGTGTTTTATCTCCATTTTGTGTGGAGTTTATGATCTCTCTATTTTATATAGAGTTTTGTTTTGTTGTTGGCATTTGTTTGGTTTATTTGGATTGGTTTCAATTTGTGGAGAATTTTTCATTTATATGATGATCTCGTCTTTTGGAACTTGGTTGTGTGGCTTGTTCCTCTATTGAATTTAATGGTTTAAATCCTCTATGCTTGTCATAACCAACTAATTCATAGATAATTATGCCATGTACAGAAGATTCGGAGAGTTCATCTAATCAATCACTTTTGAAGATCTATTTATTTTCTTCAAGTTCATCTTCTATTTTTTTATTAGAATTTCTTATTAGATCAGTAAACAATAATTATTTTATAGTTTTTATTTTATATCTGGTTTTCAAGAGAAGGGTCATGTCTTCCCTTTAATATTTGTATTAATACTAATATTATCTTCAATAAATACATATATATTTGCTTTTGCTAAACAAAAAGAAAAACAATATTTGTTAATTCTCTTGTTTGTTTACAAAAAGGGAGTGTTATTTTCAGTGTAGAAAATTATTAATATTAAGAGTTAAATTTATCATTTGAACAAAATTTCCGATTTTTATTTATTTTTCTCATCTCATTTTATCTTTTTGTTCTTTTTAGGGCAATACTATTGCAATTAGACTCAATTTGACCCAGTCCATCCTAATAAATTTAAAAATATAATGAATTGAGTTACATCAATCATCTTTATAATTTAAGATGATTGAATTGGATTATGAATTCCCAAGCTAATGAATTTTAAAGACTTGTCTCTTTATCTTCCAAGTTCATACATATTTTAAACAAGGCAATAGTGATGACTTTCCTCTTTCTCAAAGTCATTAGATCATATAGACCAGCGCGATAATTAGAGATGTGCAATCAATCGATTTTATTTGATTTTAATCAAACCTATAAATCTAGAATTGAAATAATTATTCTAAAATGTATTAAAATCAAGCTATGTATAAAAATCAAATTGAATTGATTGTTTTAGTCGACCTAATTTGAATTTTGGATAAAATAAATTTATTTTCTATAATCAAAATGAAAACTAAATAAGAAATCATGACCAAATCATAGTGGTTATTCTGATAACCGAATTGGAAAACTAAACAAGATCGATTGAATCAGAACCTATGTGGTATTAGAATTTGTTAGGATATCGACTCTGATACCAGTTGTCTATACCAGTTTTGTTGGGCATTCAGCTCCTGAAACCCACTTGTTAGCCTATCGACTCTGATACCAACTTTGTGGGCATCAGTTCTGATACCACTTATTGGCGCCCTTTTCAATCCAATTACACCACAATAATTACGCAGCGGAATAATAGAAAGGGACACAGAAATTTACGTTGGTTCACCCTCAACTCTTTTAGTGGCTTTACGTTCCCACGGGACAAACTCCGATCATTCTCTTCCACTATTAACAAATAGCTCGGCCTACACAAAGAGAATAATACCAAAATAGTGACACTCAAAAGCTGTTTCCCAAAAACACCCAAAATAATCCTCACTATTTCTCTCCCAGTTTTAGCGCAAAACTCATCCTAAAACCTATCAACACTCTCGTTTGCTATATTTTCTCTTTCTTTCTCCTCTGTGTGTGTTGTGCGTTCTGCCTTCTACCTCTCTTCTATAGGCAGGTTACACGCGTAGGAATTTGCCGTGTACAAACTCTTTCAAGTTTGGCCACCGCCCATGTGCCCCAGCATAATTTCAAAAACCATCACTGTTGAACTAGCTGCTCCTATTTTTTCTTACTTCACGACATGTGGAATCCACATTTAAGTGCGGCACACCACAACAATTCTCCCCCTGCACACTTAAAAGTGGAAACATTTAGCCATCATCTCTCCCATCATCCCTGCAGGCTATCCGACAGTTATCCAAAAACATTTCCTTTGAAGGCTCCTTTCGTCCAACATTTTGACTTGATCCATTTTCTTCCTGTTTATGGGATTCTTCTCAAGCTGTAACAGCTTCATCTCCAACACATCCGCTTGATTCTAGTGATAGAATGGAAGGAGGAATTTCTCAAGGTATTGAATTGAGCTTTTGACTGTTCACGACACGGGCTCCCCCTGCCAGCCTAATAAATCTATTAGATCTGACCCACCATCTCTGTACCGCCGCTACAACTTTTGCGGGACACTCCCGCCCCGATCTCCTTTTGTTCGGAAGAACTTTCGACACAAAAGGCACCACCTGCAGATCTTTTTTCGATACAGCCACCATTTCTTCCTTCTCTCCATCCGTAGAAGGGCATTCTCCTGTGACAACCATAATTTCTTGGCTCTTCGATCTTTATACCAAGAATCTGCTTTGCTGGTCCCAAGTCTCTCAAGTCCCAAGTCTTTCATAGCAAAAGACTTACTTAGCTGTTTCTTCAAGCTATTAATTTTGACCAACAGTCACCATATCAAACACATAGAGCAAAAATAATGTAGTCATCATCAGAGAATTTCTTCATAGAAACATAGTGATCTGAAATAGTCTTTCTGTAACCTTGCTACCACTGTCTCAGTGCCTGCTTCAAGCCATACAGGCTCTTCTTCAGTTTGCAAACACAATCCTCTTTTTCTACGAAATCCTCTGGTTGCTCCATGTATATTTCTTCTTCCAAATCTCCACGTAGGAAGGTAGTCTTTCCATCCATTTGCTCGATTTCTAGTTCAAAACTGGCGGCCGTTCCGAGCACTGTCTGAATGAATGCCATTTCATAACTAGTGAAAAGATTAAAATCAATACCCTTTCTTTGATTGAATCCTTTCACAACCAGTCTAGCTTTGAATCGTGGTTGGAAACTGTGTTCTTCCTGCTTGATCCTGAACACCTACTTATTCTTCAAAGCTTTCTTGCCTTTTGGCAACTTTACCAGCTCAAATGTTTCATCCTCATGCAAGGACTTCATTTCATCTTGCATGGCTTCAATCCAGTTCCTCTTGTGTTCATTTTCTATAGCTTCTTCAAAGCTTTTCTCCCCCGTCAGTCGTCAGCGTACATACTCATTGACTGGATATCTAGTTAGATGTTGTCAGACTGTACAGCATCTCTTTACTCCTTCGCGAACCCTTCTTTTTTACGAGCTGGTGCTGGAACATGCAAACACCCACAATCTCATCGGCATTCAATGAACTTTCGGATTTTTCTAACTCTGACAACTCTTATAATCTTTTTCTTCATCTCCAATTTGTTTGCGTCTTTGAGGGACTCTCTGAGCGGTGAGTCCCAGACTATGGCACCTGCTTCAATATCTTCAATAGTCTGATCTTCAACAAATACAGCATCACGATTTTTTATAATCGTCTTCTGGATTGGGTCATAAAACCTATAGCCAAATTGGTCTTGGCCATAGCCAATGAATACACACCGTCTAGTCTTGACATCAAGCTTACACCGTTCATCCTTCGGGATATGCACGAAGGCTTTGCAACCAAACACCAGCAAATGATCATAGAAAACATCCTTTCCTGATCATAACATCCTTTCCTAACCATACTCTCTCTGGAGTATCATACTGTAGAGGGAAACAGAGTGAACGGCGAACTGCTGTGAGTAACGCTTCACCCTCAATCTTTTAGACAACTTTGCATGTGAGAGTAAACATCTGACTCTCTCCATCAAAGTTTTATTCATCCTCTCAGCCAAATTGTTCAGTTGCGGCATCTTGGGAGGTGTCGTTTGATGTCGAATGGCATGCTCTTTGCAGAAAGCATCAAATGGCTCAATGTATTCTCCACCATTATCTGTCCTGATACACTTCAGCTTCTTGCATATGTGTCTCTCAACCAGGTTTAGAAGACTTCAACGTGTATACCCAAGTCTTTCTAGAATGGTCATCGATAAATATCACAAAATATCGATTTCCACCATATGACATTGTCAATGGTCCACACAAATATGAATGAATTAGATTTAATGCATTCTTCATTCTAGAAGGAGGGGTAATCTTGAAAGCTACTCTGTTTAGCTTTCTAGCCATACAATCAGGACACTTGTCTAGGTGAACTTAACTTTCATTCCAATCCAGTTAGTACATTTTCTTTCTTGCCAGAGTTTTCCTTTACTCATGTGGCCCGTATTATCGTTTTATGCCATAATTCAAACTGTTACTGTCATTCTCTGGCTACACTCAAAGGTGTCTTTGGGAGTAGCTTTCGCATGCATCACGTACCAGCCCTCGGTCTTTAGCCTACCACAAATGAACCTTTTGTTGAGCTTCCACTGACCATTTTCGAATCGTGCTACAAGCAAACCTTCATTCATCAAATCTGCCAACCCGAGATTTTGGACGCATGCCCTTTAAAAGCCCATTCCTCATCAGTCTTTCTTCCGGTTTAGTTCAACTTTTAAACACGGGCAAATGGGGGGCCCCCTTTTCTGATTACTATAATGGAGCATCTCTCATTTCTCCATATACGCCATTTAGACTGCATCATTTGCTGTCCATTTTGACTTGTGGCCCAGTGAATATCATCACCAACATAAATCGTATACTGCTGAACAGTAGTATACGTGAATTAGTGACCACATGAATTCAGTAACAGTATACTCGGAATAGTAACTGTATGCCATGAATAGCTAACTGCTACACGTCGAATAGTGACTTATGCGCTAAATTAAGTACTGGGGCTTAATAGTGACAGGCTCAGCAACAGTAACGCCAATAGTAACTATCACCATCAACCACGACGTTTACTATTTTACTATTCATTACTAAGTCGCATTCTGCAACGTCTTCCGAGCGACAGCACCAACAGGACTCGTCGTATTTTCTCTTCATCGTGGTATATTTATTTTCAAAATATATCACGGTATCCCGCGCCTACAGCTATCCCTGACCAGCTAGACCTGCCGAAACACTTCGGCTCTGCATACCACTTTGTTAGGATTATCGACTCTGATACCCAGTCCACGGATCCGGTACCGCTATCTGACCGGCTGGACCTGCCGAAACCTTCGGCTCTGATACCACTTGTTAGGAAATCAGCTCTGATACCACTTATTGGGCCCTTTCAACCAATTAAGAGAAAATAATTACGGCAGTGGAAAAATAGAAATGGGACACACAGAAATTTACGTGGTTCACCCTCAACTCTTTTAGGGCTACGGCCACGGTACAAACTCCGAATCATTCTTCCACTATTAAAACAATAGTAGGTACAAAGAGAGTAATACAAAAATAGTGACACACAAAGTGTTTCCCAAAAACACCCTAATACATTCCTCACTATTTTTCCATCTCCCAGTTTAGCGCAAAAACTTCATCCTAAAAACTCATCAACACTTCCGTTTGCTACCATATTCTCTTTCTTCTTCTGTGTGTTGTTGTGCCGTTCTGCCTCTGCCCTACTTTATTAGGCAGAGTTAACGCGTAGGGAATGCCGCGTTACAACTCTTTCAAGTCTGCACCGCCCCATAGGTGCCAGCAATTCGCAGCAATTCAAAACCATCACTGTTGAACTAGCTGCTCCTATTTTTTTTCTTACTTTCACACATGTGGATCCCATTTAAGTGGGCACACCACAACAGAATTTGAGTGAAAGAACAAAAAAAGGTGAGAAAAGAAAGGGAAAATAAATGAAAAGAGCAATTTTGATATAAATAAAATAGATTTGAGAAATTAGGTGAGCTAATGGGAAAGTTTAGTAAAATTAAGAAATATTTTATTATATTTTAGATGATTTAATTATATTTTTAATACTATGGAAAAATCATAAACAACAAATAAAAGTTGATAGATGAAAAATCATAAACAACAAATAAAAGTTGATAGATGAATAATAAATTTATTAATTCTTGCATTGGTGATACTTACCATAAGAGGATATTCTAGAATTAGTTGATGTATTCATAATTAATCTATAAAATGTTCTAAAATAAATTTATCATTGCAATCAAAATTGACAAGACGAGCATATCAAAATATAGTCTAGTGATAAGTGCATATACGATCCAGTAATAAATTTGAATTTGAATTCATCTCCCTCGATGTTAAAAAAAAAAAGTTAGTAACGCGAAAGAAATCCATGTCTTTATCAAATGGATTTATTCTATTAAATTATGTTTAGCAAATCTTTGATAGATTAAACTTATAGATAAAGTTAATTAAAAAAAATAAAATAAAACAATCACACTTCACTTCTTTTCATATAGAAAAACTCATCAAATCTTAAAAGTAATATCAAACCCACTCATATTATAGAGGTGTATGACATATGACTTCCACCCACTCATATTAATTAATTTCTTAATTTTCTTTTTCGTATGTCTTAAATTATTCGTTCACGATTGCAGGCTCTTTCAATCCTGGCTAGCGGGTCTTATTTTCTTTTTTATAAGTAAATAATATTTAAAATTTATTATTTTATTATTGTTTAATATGTTTCTTTTTCAATAATATGTTAGTTAAACTACTAGTTTATCACTAATAAAATCTTGATTTAAAAAATTAATATATTAACGTTTGATCTTCCACTTATACCTTAGCTAATTGTCTTGTTTATTCGATAAATAACTTGTAATTTTGTTAATACTTTGGTCTTTTGATCAAAATTGTCTCTATTAACTATCAATTGACTGAGAAATTGATCTCTAATTTATATTCTTGCTAACTATGAAGTCCCTAATTTATTGTTTTCATTAACACTTTGGTTCCTATGTCTTGCACTTTTTGTTTTAATTTTGCTATAATTTCAAAATTGGAATGAATTGAAAAAATAAAAACATTAATTATGAGACCCAATCCTGCTACATGAATTAATTTAATGCACATAATAAAAATAATTTAAAAAAAACACTGTGTTTGCATAAAAATCCTATAGTTGACATTCTCGCTTCTTCTTTGTTGGATCTATTCAAAGATTTTGGTACCAAAGGTGAGTATTCACTCTTCTATAAACATAATACCAAAATGTGATTAGAATTTCGCTTCTAGTATAAACATAATACCAAAATGTGATTAGAATTTCGCTTCTAGAATTTTATGCAACTTATCATTTAATATTATCTGAAAAATAATCATATAATATTTAATGAAGATTAAAAAAAAAATTCAATATGTTCCCAAGAAAATATCATCTGACAATTTTTCATGTTTTCCTTCTTATTTTAGGTTAATATGGCCTTGATGCAGCAAAAGAAAGGGTTGATGCAGCAAAAACGCAAAAACGTTTGGAGCGAGATTAGTCTTGGAAGCAGCAACTAGGAAATGGGAAAACCAAAGCAATCAATGTGGAGGCTTTCTCTCGTACACTTCCTGTGTATTTAAGCTCACTGTCTAGGATAATTTTATAATGGTGTATTTTGTTTGGTGAGGACTGATGTGGGAGGAGGGGATGAAAGGATTCAGCCTTACCTTCAAAAGCTTGTCTACAATTGAGGAGGAAAATGAAGGGAATATAAAAGAAAGAAAAATTTATAACATAGTTGTGTTGGACTGCAAAGTTTTCCTTAGATAAGGTGCAAGTTATAGTGTAAGATAAACTCATTTAAGTTTTAATAGTTTTCTGATCTGATCTTTGTGATTAACTGCAAAGTTTTCCTTAGATAAGGTGCAAGTTATAGTGTAAGATAAACTCATTTAAGTTTTAATAGTTTTCTGATCTGATCTTTGTGATTATTCTCATTTGCTTCTTCACAGGATGCTGTTTTAATTCTACCTTGAGTAATGGGTTTTTCAGCATTATTCCCTGCTTTGATGATAAAATATTAATGGAACCAAAGATTTACCAACCTAAAGGCTGATTATTAAGGTAAAGGATTTTATTTGGATGGTATGAGCCTGTTGTGCCATGCACATCAACCTTTCTAATATGTTCATCCTTTTATCTTTTTTCCACGTTCTGCTCTCCTTCCAGCTCAATTGGATAATATTTTCCTTTGTTATTTTGTATTGGTAGGTTATTCTACATTGCCATGTTAAGCAACTCTGTTGTCAAAACAAAGGGGTAAAGATATATGTAAACTAAATAGAATGAGCAAATACATCACATTTTAAATTGCATATTGTCTTTTCTTGTAATGCCTTCTTGTTTTGGATTCTATATTTCTATGTCATCTTTGATTCTTTTGGCAATTACTTTGCAGCACCGTGATATCCCTTCTACTTTTCCTTTACTCTCTGCTGCCTATGTGTATGCCACAGGCATTAGTATCACTTATCTGCATACTGCTTCATTTTTAATTATCTAAAACTTAATACTTTCATCCGGAGTAGGTTTCGTAAGTTCTGAACCTTTCCTGCATCTGTTTTGTGGCTGTGTTCCTGTTTAGGTTTTACATTTGAAGCCAACAATGGAAGTCTTAAATCCTTGAACATTGGTTTCAGGAATCTGCAAATTGGATCCAGAAAAGGTAAAATAGCCTTAACCCCCTGTTTAGTGTAAATGATTTGAAATATAAAATTCATGTAGAAATAGTAATATTTGGTTCAGTTAAAATTGAACTCCATGAAGTTGAATTGATGAGAATGAAATGTGCTTCTTTTTAATTCATAAAAGTTCTGAAAACATGAAATTTCAAATGAATTACACATATTTTCGGAATTCACTTATACCAACATACTACCATATTTTCAAGGGTAGCTGAATTTTTCTTCTTGTATTAATACTTCCAATACTTGTGACTGTATTGTGATACAAAATTAGCATCGCTTGCAGGCCAAAGCTGCCAAAGCTGCAAATTGCTGTTCCTGCACCAAAATTGGTCAGAAGGTGCTACTGGACAGGGGCAGATCCCACTGAAAGGAATTCTACGAACATCATCAGGTTCTTGTATAAAAAAAATAAAAAAAAAAAAGGAAAAATATAGGTTAGCGATGAATTTATGAATGAGCTGTTCAGTTTATTTTTCATGTATAGTGGTTATCTATCTATAATATATATAAAAGTACGAATGGGGACATTGGATTCTTAAAATGTCCTGTGGACTTTTAATTTTATTAGTTGATTAAAAATGTAATTAAGGATAATTTAGTCCTATTCTAATTAAGAAATAAGAAATTTTAATTTTATTGTATTTTATTAATTGATTTAGTTTCATTTTAATTAGAAAACTTTTAATTTATTGATTTATACATTATATTAAAAATATCGTTTAGTCTTATTCTAATTAGGAAATTTTTAATTTCATTGACTAAAAAATTAAAATAAGATATAATAATATAAAATAATTTTTAGATGTTTAAATAGACTAATACCTACACGTATTAGTACACTAGAAAACGAAAAAATAAAAAATAAAAATCTTTTAATTCACTTGTATTGATCCTAATTGTTAAATTATACAAGAAACGGAAAAAAAAGAAGAAGTTATTATTATTTCTTTTAAAGAAAATCATTAAGAAATATTAAATATCAACTAAATAATTAAGAAATATTAAATATCAACTAAATATATAGGAATATTAAATCAATTAGGAATCTTAATATTAATCTAATTGACCTAAAATCTCATTATAAATAGGCCCTTTAGAGCTGATTGAGAGAACAAATGTTGAGAGAAAGCAAACATTACCTCAGAGGATCAAATGACTGTGATTTTCTCAAAATAGTTGGAATTTTCAGTTAATAAATTTGAATAATGTAAGTGTATTTCGTCTCTTGGAATTCTAATGATTCACTATTTTTTATTTCTTTTATTTTATTTTATTAATTGATTTTCTTCTTCAATTTTTCACATTATAAATTTGTTATTGTTTGTGAAAAAGTTTAGAATATTTGTTATTATTTTATTTTATTAACTATAGGTACGCATATTAATAGCTTGGAATAATTCTATTAATGTGTTTATGCATATTAATTTAAAATTGACTAATTTAATATAAACTACACTTCAAAAATAAAGATATAATGAAACACACTATTATTTACTATTATTTGTTAAGTAACATATTATAAGATTATAAGATTTATTGTTTTGATGAAATAATATACAATAATCTTATTAATTAAAAATATTAATTTGGATTAGGGGAATTAGATTTCAAAACTAACATACCATGATATATGAATGAACTCTTAACACTAGGCTCTGCGGGATGTCCATTGTACATACAAGACATGTTGAAATTTTGAGTTTTTTTTTTTTTTTTTTAAGGTTTTTTTTTTTTTTTTTAAGTTCAATATTCATCGTAATCGCGGAGGTATTAATTATTTTACTCTTAATATTCTAATTAAATTTTATTGTTTAGTAATAAATATAAGTTTGTTTGTTTTTTATAGATTATATTTAGTTCTTGTAACTTTTTTTTCTCAAGTTTTTACATATTTTTGAATTAGACGACCTAATTATTATTATTTTTTAGTTTTAGCATTGCAATCGTGTTTTGGTACCTTTTAGATTCATAAAGGACAAATATTAAAGAATAAAAAAAATTAATTTAAGCATATAAAATAAATGTACCTTGTTTCATATATTCTATTTAACATTTTAATTAATTAAGTTTATTTAATATTTTAATTAATTAAGCTTCTAGATTGACAAAAATATCATTAAGAGCTTTAATTTTATTGGTTGAAAAATAAAAACAGTTTAATTTTGATTGGTTATGTCAATTTTCTATTTAAATCTAAATTCTATTAAGGAGAATGGGGGAGAGAAACACTGGGTTCCTAAACATCCCTATCAAGTTTATGTATTAACAAAAGTATCATTAAAAACTTTAATTTTATTGGTGGAAAAATAAAGGTAGTTTAATTTTAATTGTTTATATTAATTTATTAAAGTTTCATAAAGAAATATTATAAACAACCTTATTTGATTTATAATATTTTATTATTATTATTATTATTATGTTATTTTTCATCAACATTAAACTGATAACAATCAGTATTATAGGGAGTAAACTTAGATGTTGCAAATCAAATCATATAAAACAAAATCATAAAGCAAAAAGATAATGTAGCTTTCAAGATTTGGGTCCGCCGTCCGGATCATGATTTTCCTTTATTTTTTACAACAAATACACATAAATTCAAAATGAAAATACTTTTTCCTAGATAGTAAATATTAAAAAAGGAAAATTTTAACATGACACACTGTATGAAAAAAATAATTTTTTAAAAATCACTCATTTATATTCACAATCAAATATCTTTCTATTTAAAACACATCTAGAAGATTGTATTCAGTAAAAATTTCTCAATCCTTAAGGTAGGAATATAAAAATCGACAAAAATTAGCCTTAAATAAGAAAGCATTTTTATTTATTTTGTAAGCAAAAACTAACACAAGATATACCAATTTACATAAGAAAAACCCTAAATTTTCAATATTTTTAGGCTAAAAATATGAAAACCGATAAAAATTAGATAAAAATAAAAGAAATATGCAGTCTCAATTTCGAAAGTTCACATATATACAATCAACATTCAACCATCAAAATTAGAGTTGAATTCTCCAATTAAGAACTGCACAGGTAGAAAAAATAAGTAAACATAGATTTATATATAGCAAATTCTCAAATTAAGAACTTGCACAGGTAGAAAAAATAAGTAAACATAGATTTATATATAGGCCAATTATAGATTCAACCCAGGAAAAAACAAAAAAAGGAATACGAACAAAGAAGGATTAAGTTACACAAATACAATTTTTACAAGGTCGTTCCCAATAATTGTTATTAATACACATAAATTTTTATTATTACATTTACTTTTTTCTATAATTAATCTATATCCAATTTTTAATTAATATATCTTGTTGTTTTTCTTAAAAAATTTTTCTTAAAAAGTTATATAATTATTGAATTTTTGGCTATTAAAAACTAATTATTATGAATTATTTAAAATCTAAATTTATAAAATTACCCTAAATTGTTTTGGTCACATTATAAATTTAGGACCTGTTGTGCTCTTAACGTCAAAGTTTATTATCTATATCACATCCTCTCAATTTCAAAATGATATGGGTGCTTATAAGTCCATATTCATGGACGGAGACATTGATTTTACTAATTCAAATCTGATATAAAACCTGTCTATTTTGCATACAAAGTGAAGAATGTCTATTTTGCATACAAAGTGAAGAATAGAAAATTAAAGTATTATTTTAATTATTAAATACTCTTTCAATCCATAAATATAAATTATTAAAATAATTTTTTAAAATTATAAAAATAATTCATTAATTTAATTAAATTATTTTTTAAAAAATTGAAATTAATTATCATATCTTTTACGGGTAAAATTGAAAAATTTTATTAATTACTGTTAGATTTTTCACAACCAATCGTATTTGTAGAAACAAAATTATTATATTATGGAGACATGAAGTAATAAAATAATCCTCCTCCAGACTAGGCTTTTTGGATGCTGATCACGTCGAGGTCATTTGGTCCAGTGTTATACAATATGTAATTCCCTCCTTTTTAAAAGAAAAAATAAAATACTAACATTTAATAATTCAAGGGCCCACGATCCAAAATGCAGGAGCACCGCACCGCCACCGAGGTTGTTGTATGATGTATCATAGTCGATCATGACACATCACATCATTTGATTGAGATGAAAGACTTAAATATAAAATTAAATATTACAAATTATATCACAGGACTTTGGCTCGCTGGGTTCCTCGTTAGTCCTACTTCTATATATGACACGGTACGAAGCTATGAAATGCAGAGTAACACCAATAATCCGCCATGACTGAACCTAAAAGGCTTCATGTAGCTTTCTTTCCATGGCTAGCATTCGGCCATATGATCCCATTCCTCGAACTCGCCAAACGCATAGCCCAGAAGGGTCACAAAATCTCTTTTCTATCTACTCCTAGAAACATTCAACGTTTGCCAAAAATCCCTCCAAATTTATCATGAAAACATTCAACGTTTGCCAAAAATCCCTCCAAAATTTATCATCCAATATAAATTTCATAAGGCCTTCCCTACCTCAGGTTGACAATCTCCCCCTGCCCTGATGCAGAGGCCACCATAGACTTACCCTTCGATAAAATTCGATACCTTAGAATGGCCTATGATAGCCTAAAAGACCCTCTGGTTCAATTTTTAGAAACTTCCGCTCCAAATTGGGTGATTTACGACTGTTTCCCTTACTGGTTACCTCCTATTCTGGCCGATCTTGGGATCTCCAGTGCCTTCTTTAGTATTTTCGGTGGTTGGACTTTAACTCTGGCCGATCTTGGGATCTCCAGTGCCTTTTTTTAGTATTTTCGGTGGTTGGACTTTAACTTTCTGGGCATCACCGTCATTGGCCATGATTGACGGCGATGATTCAAGATTTCATCCAGAAGACTTCACTGTCCCTCCTAAATGGATCCCGTTTCCCTCGAAAGTCGCATATCGACTCCATGAAGCAAAGAGAATTCCCCATCGTTTCGAGGTAGACAAGTCAGGTATTCCCAAACACATATTTCGATCATCAGTTAGTTCAGTAATGGCGAGTAGTGATATTATAGCTCTTCGGAGCTGTTTCGAGCTAGAAGCTGATTTTTTAAGACTTGTTAGAGAGCTTCATGGTAAGCCTGTGTTTCCAGTAGGTCTACTGCCACCTTTAACTCTAGATGGCAATGGTGATGAAGATGATACGTGGCTTAAAATCCGAGATTGGCTAGACAAGCAAGAAAAAGGGTCTGTAGTATACATAGCATTTGGAAGCGAAGTGGATTTGAGTCAGAACGAGTTCACTGAGTTGGCACTCGGGTTAGAGCTATCAGGTTTGCCATTCTTTTGGGCTTCAAGGAAACGGAACGATTACTCGGCGGAGTTGCCAGATGGGTTCGAGGAGCGAGTTGAAGGACGTGGAATGTTTTGGACGAGTTGGGTACCTCAACCAAGAATCCTGAGTCATGAATCGGTTGGAGGGTTTTTGACTCATTGTGGTTTTAGTTCAATTATAGATGCTCTATATTCTGGACGTGCTTTGATTATGTTGCCTATTACTTTTGACCACGGTTTAATTGCTAGGGTTTTTGAAGACAAGAAAGTCGGTGTAGAGATAACAAGAGATGAGGAAGATGGGTCTTATACAAGGGACTCGGTGGCTGACTCAGTGAAATTGGTTATGGTTGAGGAGGAAGGAAAATTGTATAGAGAGAATGCAAAACAGATGTCGAAGTTATTTGCAAATGAAGAACTACATGATCGTTATATTGACCAATTCGTTGAGCTTCTACAAACTCACCGAGTTGGGTGCACTGAGTCCCCGGTTTTCTAATTATTCCGGTGAATTGGGAGGGGCAGCATGTGCCTGTATTTAGTGTGCAAGAGTCGATAATAATGAGATACATATGCTGCTAGGAACTGTATTAATATAAATTGTTTTAATTAATAAAGTAAATATAAAATAATTTGATTGTTTTTCTTTTAAAAAAAAAGGAGGAAAAAAATTAATTGCTTAGCAATTAAATCAAATTTTCCCAGACTCCCAGATTGGTAGGTTTGTGCAAAATAATGGTTTTTACTAATATAGTGCTTTAAGTACTAATTGTTTTTTTAATTGAAAAATAGATTTGGTTCAAACACTCTTAATTGATTCTCATACTTTTCCACAGGTTGGTCTCTAAATTATCCTCCAACTGGTAAAGTTTCATTTTGCAAAGTTTTGTCCCTACCTTCAATTAAAACAAGGCCATTTTAGTATTTTCACTCCTGCTAAAGGATATTTTTTGATACAATATCAGCCACGATTAGCCCAAGGTTTTGCTCATCATGATTTTCATTTTTCAATATAGGGATTTTCTACAAGCAGCTTGTAGGCTTCTACATTGGTCCTCTGTTAACCATGAATGAACATAAAAAGCTCCATATTGCTCTGTTTCCATGGTTAGCGTTTGGTCATATAATCCCATTCCTCGAGCTCGCCAAGCTTTTAGCCAAAAGAGGTCACAAAATCTCCTTTATTTCTACCCCTAAAAACATCCATCGTTTGCCCAAAATCCCTCCAAATTTAGCAAACCTTGTCCATTTAGTGACCCTCACTTTACCTTCTGAGGACCATCTCCCCCCTAATTCAGAGGCCACCACTGACATTCCCACGCACAAGGTTCCATACCTCAAGAAAGCCTACGATAACCTGCAATGCCCTCTGCTTCAGTTTCTAGAAACTTCTACTCCTGATTGGATTATTTACGACTTCGCACCTTTACCACTGACATTCCCACGCACAAGGTTCCATACCTCAAGAAAGCCTACGATAACCTGCAATGCCCTCTGCTTCAGTTTCTAGAAACTTCTACTCCTGATTGGATTATTTACGACTTCTCACCTTTCTGGTTACCTCGTATTACGGCCGATCTCGGAATCTCAAGTGCCTTTTTCAGTATCTTTGGTGGTTGGACTCTAACATTTTTTGGATCATCATCGGCCATGATTAACGGTGATGATCTACGGACTCAGGCAGTGGACTTCACCGTTCCACCTAAGTGGGTTCCTTTTCCCTCAAAAGTCGCGTTTCGGTTACACGAGGCAAAGAAACTGTTGAGTCATGTTCAGGTGAATGATTCGGATAGCTCCGATGGGTTTCTTTTGGGTTCAGTAATGGCAGGTTGTGATGTTATAGCTATACGGAGCTGCTTATGATTCGGGTTGCTCCGATATGTTTCGTTTGGGTTCAGTAATGGCAGGTTGTGATGTTATAGCTATACGGAGCTGCTTCGAGTTGGAGGGTGACTTTTTAAGGCTTGTCGAACAGCTTCACGGCAAGCCTACGCTTCCAACAGGTCTGTTACCACCTTCAGATCCCGATGTCAATGGTGAAGAAGACGAGACGTGGCGTATAATCAGTCAATGGTTAAACAGTCAAAACAAAGGATCTGTTGTTTACATAGCATTCGGGAGCGAGGTGGAAGTGAGTCAACAGGAATTAACTGAGTTGGCATTTGGTTTAGAGTTATCAGGACTTCCCTTCTTTTGGACTTTAAGGATAAAAGATAACTCACTATCTCTCGGGACTGCCGGAATGATTTGAGGAGCCGAGTCCAGGGACGTGGGCTAGTGTGGAAAACTTTGGGTACCTCAACTCAGAATTCTAGTCATGGAATCGCGTTGGTGATTTTGACTTCCACTGTTGGCTTATAGTTCAATTTTCTAGAAGCACTCTATTTTGGCACGAGCTTTGATTATGCTGCCCATTTGCTCTGGACCAAGGGTTAATTGCATAGAGTTTTGGAA
Source organism: Jatropha curcas (assembly GCF_014843425.1). Next base: position 18,509,684 of record NW_023590789.1, on the reverse strand, counting down.
GAAGAAGGTTGGTTAGAAATAACCCAGAGATGAGCAAGCATGGGTCTTTTACAAGGGACTCGGTAGCTGAGTCAATGAGGTTGGTTAATGGTTGATAAGAGAGGAAAAGAATACACGAGATGCTGCAAAGGAGCATGCAGGAGTTATTTAGCACGATAAAGATCTCCATGACTAGTATTACGTATTATCGTTTTGTTGGGTTGCTGCAACATTTCATCGAGTTACTTGTAAATCGAGTTACTTGTAATTTAAATTGACTCAGTTCTTTGAACGATTTCTTCATGACTCAGCAGTAAACAGGGGCTTCATGGTCGAATACTGTACCAGTCTATAATGTGGATTTTTTTTTGGTAGAAAAAAAATTATTTAGTTCCTATGGTTTGCAACAATTGCACGAATTGTTTGTTGTATTATTTATGCTAAATTTATGCTAAAAAGCAAAAGTTTTTTTTTAATAACATGATTAATGTATTTATGCTTTTAACATATTATTTTTTTATTCCCGTGAAATTAATTATTTATATTACCAATAAAATTACTTTTAACATAAATAAGTATAATGGGAAAGGGAAAATGATTTTTTTCACTAGAGAAAATAAGAGGATGGACTTGAATTTCAAAATACCATTACATCGTGAAAAAAAAAAAAAAGTCTTTCATGATTTCTTCGTACAATTAAGACATTCTACCACTAAATCATTTCAAATATTTATTATTTAAAAGGCATATATATATATATATAATTAAATAAATTTATAAATTATAAATAAATAAAATAAAAATATTGTTAGATAGATATATAAAACCATATTTATAAGGAAAAATTATGGTAAATAAGTGTATTGGAGTAAATATTTTTATAATTATTATTTTGATATAGTTAAAAATTATGGTAAATAAGTGTATTGGAGTAAATATTTTTATAATTATTATTTTGATATAGTTAACTATGTAATTTTCTAGGGCTCATGTCTGGAATAATTAACTCAGGTTGACAGTTTGTTCCCATTAGTGATTTTATCAGAGATTGAACTCTTATCCTTAAAAAGATGGTATCAGCTGTCGATTCTTCATAAGTAAAAAAAAAAACATTCCCTTTTTAGTTTCATTACAAAATAACAGTGCAGAGGGCAGCAATCTAGTTATGAGAATGTGAGCTGTCAATCATTTTCAAGGTCCATCGATCCGAATTTGAATATCAGTACATAAACCTAAGGGGACCTTTCTCTTCTTTTTGAAATGAACATACGGTGCTATCTCTGCTCATTAATAACACAAGATCATCGACTTGCTCGCTAATAAGCCAACTGTATAGATAAGGCTTAATAGTTACATTCTGTTATATTTTGATATGTATTTAGCTGTGCTTTCATTTATTTCTTGTAACAGAATTATAAAGAGATAATTGTGTATAAATATTAAACATAATGGAACAGTAAAGTATCTTTCTGCTTCCTATCTTTGTGCCACACTTTTATGGTATCAGAGCCAAAAACCTATTAGGTTTTTATTTTAGATCTCCACTTATTTTTCTCTTCAATGGCTTCCCCTTCAAACTTGCCAAATATTGTTCATTCCTCTGGAAGAACACTTGTGTCCTTTAATTCAACTCAATTTCCTCTGAAATTGACTCAGCAAAACAGTTGTCTTTAATTTTCAACTTCAATTTCCTCTGAAATTGGACTCAGCTCAAAATTACCCCTACCTTGGGGCGTGCTCAAGGTTCAATGCCTGTTTTCAAGGCGTCTATAATCTGATGGGATATGTTGATGCGTTTCTTTTCCCATGTCCTGCTTTTGAAATCATACGTTCAAGGGTGAAAAGGATGAGGTGTTTAATACTGATCATGATTTTTGGGTTCTGTCAAGATCAATTTAATCTTGAGGCTGCAATTATGTGCTAATCAACAATCCTTTTCGTACAGCAATTGCATCTTGCTGATTCCCTCTGCTCTCCACATCTGCTGATGCGTCGGGACGGAAAAATTCGAGTCTCTTGTGCCAACCGTAATGCAACACGTTACGGATATTATTCCCTTCGTGGATTACACTATGTTCTACTAACGGATATTATCCCTTCGTGATACACTTTCTACTTTCAAAAGAGAGTCAAGACCTGTGGCTGAGTATTTACAGACTGTGAAGGCCATCTCTGAAGATCTTTCTTTGTCTGGAAGTCCAGTTTTTGATATTGATCTGGTCATACATGTATTGAATGGAGTTGGACCAGAATTCCGTGATATTTCAGTAGCGGTAAGAGCTCGTGATTCTATTATCTCTTTCGTAGAGTTACAGGAAAAGTTAATGGCTCATGAACTTTATTTGAAGAAAATTGATTCTTCATATGTTACGATGCCAATCACTGCACATAATGTTAGGCGAGGGCCATACTCTAGACAGAATGTTCAAACATCATAGGGCTTTTCGAATGATAGGTTTGCTACTTCAGGTGGTTCTCGGTTCTTGACTGAGACAAATTCACGGTCTACAAAGGGAGCTGGTAATTCGAAAATATTGTGTCAAATTTGTGAACGGCCTGGTCACATTGCCAAACAATGCTTGCGAGCAAAAGATTTTTTCAAGGATCATTTTAACCAAAGGCAAACAATGTTGTTGCCAATGATAGACAAAGCTGGGTCATGGATACAGGAGCTAAGCATCATGTCACTAATGATTTGCAAAATCTCTCACTTCATGCTCCCTACGAAGGCCTTGATGAACTTCATTTAACAGATGGTACAGGTTTGAGAATTACACATGTTGGGTCTAAATCATTATCTTTTCCTTCGAAAACTTGTTACTTGTTCCTTAATTGAAGTTATATTCGTTCCCTCGTTCAAAAGGTTCCTCGTTCAAAAGAGAATTTAATTTCTATCTCTGCTTTTTGTCTAGCCAATAATTTTTCAATTGAATTCTTTTTTGATTGTTTCCTTGTCAAGGATCTGTCCACGGGGGAGATAATCACAAAGGGATGCATTAAGGATTCTCTATATCGTCTCTCATCCATTTCGAAAGGTCAATCATCATTTCCATTTGCAGCTCAGTCTTCTGTTCGTGAGTCTTCTTTTGTTTGGCATCAGCGTCTTGGTCATCCAGCTACCAGAATTAGTCATTATGTTTTGTCTCAATTTCGTTTATCTGAGTCATTTAACAGCGTTGATTGTCATTCCTGTTTATGTAATAAAAGTCACAGACTTGCCTTTGGTGTTTCATCGCTTAAAAGTTCAAAACCATTAGAATTGTTATATTCTAATTTGTGGGGACCTGCCCCTGTGCAATCCTTTGATGGATTTAAGTATTATTTGATTTTTGTCGACCATTTTTCAAAGTATATTTGGTTTTATCCTCTTAAGGCTAAATCGAATGTTGCTTCAGTGTTTCCAACTTTCCAAAAGCTTGTTGAAAATATGTTTTTGGTACTAAATTATATCTATTTATACAGATGGGGGGGAGAGTAGGGGGGGGGGGAGAGTATATTGCCTTAAGGAAAATGTTTCAAAACCATGGAATTTCTCATTTACAAACGCCTCCTCATACACCTCAGCATAATGGAGCTGCTGAGCGTCGTCATAGGCATGTAGTAGAAACTGGATTAACATTGTTGCAGTCCGCTTCTTTATCATTTGAATTTTGGACTTATGCTTTTCAAGTTGCTGTTTATCTCATAAATAGGCTGCCAACACCAGTGCTTAACATGTCTTCTCCTTTCTTTAAGCTTTTTCAATAGCAACCTAATTATACTAAGCTTAGAATATTTGGCTGCCTCTGTTACCTGTATTTAAGGCCATATACTCGCAATAAATTTGAAGCTAAATCACAACTGTAACGCCCTGATTTTTCTGTGTCTAAAATAATAGTTTTACCGGTCTGTGAATAGGAATGTGAATAGTACGCACCGGTCTGGGATAGTACCATCAGCCAGGAATAAGTATTATTTTGGTCCGGAAAAAATTATAATTTATGTTTTTATATTTTAAATTTAACATTTTTGAGCATGTATGCCATGGTTTTTTATGGATAGAAAGTAAAGTAAGGAAATATTTTTGGAGATTTAGATAATAGTGAATAGTCTGAATATAGTGTTATATAAGTAAGGAAAATTTGAGCAATTATTTTATGAGGAAATTTGAGGAAATTATTTTATGGGAAATTAAATTGAGAGGTTTGTTGGATTAAATAATATTTTGATAGGAATTTAATTGGGAGAATATTGGAGCAAGACCCAAAACCCCTCCAATTTTGGGAAAAGACCAAAAATACCCCGTAGTGCTTTATATGTTTCAACTCCTCAAATATGAAGCAACACTTTCTCTTCTTCTTCTCCTCCATTTCCAACCGCAACTTCTGTGACCTCTCTTCTTCTTCTCTTTTGTTTTTCTTCACTTCCTACTCACTTAATCACCAAATCTTTCCACCCAACTTGATTAAAGTTGTTAATCCTAGAGATTAAAGGCTTGAGGAAGTGATTTTGCAGCTGAATTATTTCAAGAAAATTTTGGAGATTCTCTACTTGAAGCCAAGGTGGAGAAGAAACTCACCATGGGAGTATAGGCAAGTAGGGCTTTAGAAAGCTTTCATTTAAGCTTGCTAAAGTATTTTTAAGGTTAGTGTTCATAAACACACTTTACCTTAGCTCAAATTTTTGATTTTGGTGCCCTTTATGCAATTGCATGTGTAGATTTTGGGATTTGTATGGAATAATGGATTTGGTGAATTTGTTTGCAATTAATATGCTCGGTGATGTTTGAGGATACTTATTATGTGGTGGTAGACATTGCTACCTTGTACCTTTGTTGTTCATGTTCTTTTCATGGTTGAACAAAACTGAAGTTGGGAAAAACGGGTTATTGAGTGAGATTAAGGACCATTTTTCGATCCTTTCTAGTTTCCATTTGTATCTGAGTCCTTCATAAAAATTGTAGGTCTCTCTCTTATCTTTCCAACCCATCCTCTTGTGTCCAATTTGGAGATATATAGCTCAACTTATGGCTGAAAAATCCAAACTGATTGTGTTAAGACGGGCCACATGCATCACTGAATTGATTGCCCATTTTGACCACTATAATGGCAAGATTATGTTCTGAGTTCTTCATGAGAGTTGTTGCCCTGTGTCTGGAGACTTCTCCTTCTCGGTTTTGGATTGAATAATTGGAGTGTTTTGTTAAGGAGTAATTCAATAAACATGTGGACTTGGTTCTGCTGAATCAGGTCTGGACTGGTGGTCTGTGTTTCCTAGCTTTTGTTTGCTACCTTGCAGATTGATCTGGGCTATGATCCCTTCATAACATTTGTTAATTTTTGTCTTAGCTTCTTAATGGAAATCTGATTTCGTTCCATTTGGAGGACTATAATTCATGTTATGTCTTAAATGTCTTAAAAACCCTGCAAAGGTCAAGGTTATTTTAATGCTGGAAATTTCCTATGTCTTAAATCATAGGTTTATTTGGATAAGGGTATGTATGACGCATGTGAGATGAAGTTCTCTTGATTATTTGTATATTTTAGGATTTATTTGACAAAACTAAGACAAGTTTGACTAGTGTTATTATGGATATGTTTAAATGAATATAAATGGATGGGAAAAATTGTTGGAAATTTCGGGAAAGAGTGTGGAATTGGCTTAGAAAATGCATGATGAGGGTTGAAATGAATACTTTGGTGCATAAGAGTTATGCTAGTATGCTTGATTGGAGAAGGAAATTCCTCCCCTTGGTTTTCATTAAGAGGTCAAACCACCTTAGGGTAATAATGCTTACTTAATTATTTTGTATATGTGAAATATGTATGACTATTTTGATAACTTTCATATGTTTAGAGTTTTTTTAAAAAAAATGGTATTTAAGGTGTATGTGCTTTGAATTTTGAATAAGGAAAGAATGATTTTATATGATAAGAAATTTCTTATGATAAATTTTATTATGACTTTAAGAAAGTTTTAAAAGAAAAGGAATTTATGAGAAATTAACGTATAAAGTATTGAAATTTTTATGAGTTTAAGTTCTTAAAGTTAAGCTTACATGTAAGCTTACATTATGAATTTAAGAAGACTAAAGAATAAGACAAGTTTTATGAGAAGTGTTATGAATTAAGAATTAAAACAAGGATTTTGGGCTCTAATTACTTGGTGTGAATTTGATGCGTGATTTGAATTTATGTATGATGAGCATACTCGGCATCTAATGCCATTATGATAAGAAGCTATGATCATATGCTAGGCAAGTGGGTGTCTTATGTTAGGGCGGACGCGCTCTATATGTTATGAAAAGGTTGGCGACCTAAAGCCATTATGAATAAGTTATGAAAACCTATCTGCTTCTCTTTCTCCTAAGTGTATGCGAGCCCTTCTCCTAAGTGTATTGCGAGCCCTTTGAATAAAATATTTTTTAAGGCAAACTTTGAATGAATGAGAGTATAAATTATCTTCAACAAATCCCTTAGTTATCCGGGAAATTTATGATTATGTTATCAATGAATCTTCAAAAAAGCATAATATTTCGGTACAAGCGAAATGGTTTTAAAAAAAATAGTATATGTATTAGATATAATAAATGTTTAAGTAAAAGGGATTTATGGTTATAAAAGAATTAAATTATATAATGTTATTCATTAGAAAGTTTTTTTGATATTTTCCTTTTTTCTAATAAATGTAAATGTATGCCTCTTTTGATGAAAATTTATATTTTAAGTGTTTGTTGCCAGTGCAACATTGGTAAGTTTGTCAATTTTATGAGCACTCCTCGAGTTTGTATACCTCAGCCGGCGTTGATTTTTAATCGACGCGCAGGTTTGTCACGACCCATTATTCCATGGACCCGGACCGACACTAGGACCTGGGGTGGGCTTTAAGGCCCCCGAAGCCCGTAGTAAGCCTGTATTACTTAAAACTCGCATTCTATTCACAATTGTGGATTCAGGCCCAATAACTTATTTCACAAACATATTCAAAGTACAATCCATATAATAAATATTTGTACTCTATTTATTCATTTACAACCCATTTGGAATACAATTGCGAAACTCTACCTGTAAATTTACATCATTATTTTCTCATTAACAGTCTTCTATAATTAATGTTTCAACGCCATAGGACTTTCTTCTATTACCTGAAAAAAAAAAAGGTAGGCAGGGGTGAGCACCAAACTCAATGAGTAGGGTTAGATAACCCTCTCACCCCACACAATCAATCAATACAGATGCTAAAATAAATTTTTATTTGTTTAATGCGATTAAATTTATGATCATGCAAGTGTCACACAAATGCAATACATACGCAACCACAAATTATTAATCAACCTTCAAACTGATAATCACATCACGTGGACAATTATCAGTTGGCACCAAAACCTAAAACCGCAACGAGCCACGTCCTCACAATTAGTCAGTGGCACCACCTAAAACCCCAACGAGCCGTCCTCACACATGGCTCGCCCTCTCATACATGTGCAGCAGGGAGCCGACCCCCATACGGCCAACTGGTCTAATCCTCACTGACCAGTCCTCTCATTGTTTTTCCATTCTCTCTCTTTTTTAAAAAAAAAAATGCCAACAGGAGGCAACCCGGTGGTCTCCATCCAATCTAGATCATCAAGTGCTCACAACAAGAGGCCACCCTGTGGGCTACAATCAAATCTAGATCATCAGGTGCGCAACAACAAGAAGCCATCCTATGGTTTTCCATATAATCCATATCATCAGGTGCACACGGGGGGGCCGATCTCCCATTTCCCGGCTGACGGTCAAACTCCATATCATATCATATTCAGAATCCATATCACATATACCGTCCTCACAAATCCATGGTGGTCCACATCATCCCAATTCCACACAAACAAGGCACAGCAATATCACATCACAGGTAATCAAACATTATTTAATATCAATTTTGAATATCAACAAAATAGTGCAGTGCACAATATAGCAGATAATGCAATGATAACATTATAAGCCGGAATTGCATGAATTGCCCAAGGTCGGATGACGCGAATTATCCTTAACACATACCTCACATGTTCTTTAAATTGGTCCCTTATAAAAGAATCTGTCGTTTATAGCCACATGCTTCCAGCTTTTGTCCACACATTTTCTGGGTATTACTTATAAACCCATTTAAAGAATAAGCAAATGAAATTCTAAAATAAGAATTTAATTCAAAAAAACTTATATTTCCACCCATTTCATTTTATTTATTTCGGTTTACGGGTCATTTAATTCACTTGTTTATAATACGCATATCATAGGTATTCTGGGTCCTTCTCATGTTGCTAAAATTTTTTTTTACGTAATCCTTACTCTCGATTATTAATTTCAATTTTTAATTTTTTTCCGACCAGAACTCATTTTACTTTCTAACCGAATTTATTATTATTTTTCTATCCAGAATTTATTTTAATTTTTCTACCGAAATTTCGGCCATCTCCCCTAAAAATTGGACTATTCACCTGTTAAAATATCAACAGTTCATCAAATATTTCAAACCACACAGCCCATCCATCGGGCAATCAATCAAGTCAATTTTTTTCCCATCCTCCATATTTTCCATATCAACATAAATTTATAAATGTTTCTTTAATTCTATATATCATCATTTCCTAACAATTTATTTATTACAAGAATTTAATTTTAATTATTCAAGTAATTTTTATTAATCAATGGATCAACACTAAATTAAATTAATTTAGTAGATCTAACCAAATTAAATTCATTTAACTAATCAAAATTGCTATTAACGTAATCAAATTGCCTAAATCAAATTATTTAGCAATGATTACTAAATCGATTTAATTCTACTTAAAATTACTAAAATCAAATTAATCAACTAAATTATTAAATTAATACTAACATGAAAACTAATATTTTAATCTAACTACGCAGCGGATGAATAATGAGATTTCAAATTAAATTAACTGAAATAGGCTTTTATCTTATTTATACCCCGAAATAATAATTTTTTTGTCCGAATTTCTGCTAGAGTTTCGGGAAAGTTTTCCACGCGTGCTGGGAAAGTCGGAGAGCAGTGGCTGTTGGTGGTCGTAGGGCGCGCTGAGAGCGGCGGCTTAGCGCCGGTGGCGCTAGGCGGTGGCGATGGCGCGACGCTTGCCCGACCGAAGGCAGAGGGAGGTTGGGTCTGCTCGTGCCGCGCGATCTGACCCAGGAAGCTGGCGGAGGTGCTGCGACGTGGAGTGACTGGACGTGGCGCTGGAGCTGCATGCGGTGGCGCTCGGTGGTCGATCGCCTCTGCTGGAGCGACTGGAACACAACGCCGACGCATATCCAAGGAAGAAGAAAGGAAAAGGAAAGAGAGAAGAGAAAGAAGAAGAAGAAGAAGAAGAAGAAGAAGAAGGAGGGAGGGGAGGTGGAGGAGGAGCGGCGCTGCTCCTTGCATGCGCGAAGAAGCCTGCTTCCGAAGAAGAAGAGAGAAAAAAAATAAAAAGAAAAGGAGTGATTCTAGAGGTTTCAAGACCATTCCGGTTCGATTCGAACTGGTTTGGTCCAACTCAATGATTTAGCTCGATTCTTATTTGATTCGTAGGTTTTTCACTTGGTTTTCAGATTATCCGTGTGGTTTTCGAGAAATCGCTTTGATTCCCGAGTTTGGTTTGATTTAATTTAATTATTTAGTTAGGTTAGAAAACATTCCCTTCATTTACTCAATAATAATAAAAAAATAGTAATAGTAATAATATTTGATTTCAGTTTATATACCAATTACATACATAATCATTTATTTAAAATCAATTAATAATTTGTATCCTATTTTACTTCATCAACATTTTAAGCATTGTCCAATCGAAAATCCCGAATAATCCGTTTTGGGCTTGGGCCCAATTCATTGTCCATCGAAATCCCGAATAATCCCGTTTTGGGCTTGGGCCATTCAAATTTGGAACTCAAAGTTAAAATTGGTCGATCGTAACAACCCATGTACTATCAAAAGATTCAGATTTTTGATTTAAATAAAAATTCCAAAGTTTTGAAAAAAATAAAAATTCGTAAAAATTCGGGGTATTTCAATCTCCCCCCTTAAGACAATTCGTCCTCGAATTGAATCTAGTGGGAAAGAATAAGAATGGATGCATGGGAAATTTTAAAGTTGCAAGAAGTTGCTTCCAATACCAAAGAGACAGCTCAAAAGCGAAAATACATATCGAGAAAACAAAGTGAGTGGGGGTATTCTGATTGTACTTCTACCGCCAATTATTATATTTAGAATAAAATTTCGTTCAAGCTACATAGTACCACCTAGTTAAAGCTTATTTATTTTCATTTGAAAATTAATTTATTGCGCATTCTTTTACGAAAACCAATTTCTTTTACGAAAACCAATTATATAATTTACACAAGGCAAAACAATTTGACATTCAATTTATTTATAATAAGAATTGATTCATTTAATTTACATATGTTATGACTAAATTGTTTACTAATTAAGGTCGAAAATTTGTTATTTTAATCCAAAATTTTAAGAAAAAATTCTCTTGTAATGTTCGTTGTCTATAATATCGCAGGGTTATTCGAACTCACTCTATCATTTCTTTTTATACAAGTTCTATTCTTATAATATTTTTATGGTACACTAGTGCAATTATTTAAATAGCTCATTTACTAAGGACATCCCTGCACTATTAGTTGGATTCCCACATTTTTTTCTATTTAACCGACCGTCCCTCCGTCTAATGCTTATTCCTTAAATTATCTTCACATTTATCATTAAAAGTTGACTTTTATAATAACCTCTAATTTCACTTATGTTGCTTATTAATTCATCCCAAGGATATTGAAGCATACTTGTTAAGTATACCAAGGATATTGAAGCATACTTGTTAACTCTCACTCACACTCCAAGTTAGTTTTTCTTTTATACTCAACGAATACAATGATTTTTTCCACAACGTATCCTATTACTATTGTTTCAAATCTAAAATCTTTATTATTTTCTTAAGTCCGATCTAACGGCTTTTCTTAACAATTTCGAACATCAAAACAGACCCAAATTAAGAAAACATCAGATCAACTCAATTTCTTTCACACCAACTCTGCGTCAACTAAATAATTATTTGTAATTTATTTGTTTCCATATGAAAGTTCAGTGTATACTTTATTTATGAAATAATAGCAAGGTCCTACTCCACATTTATAATACATAAGCTAATTGTTAAATTGTCCATCCAAGTTTTAAAATATAGTATCAATTTATCTATCTCATCTTTTGTTATTTATGTCTAGCAAGGTATTTACAACTTCCTTAAATTTATCCATTTAACCTTACCATTTCTAGTTTCTCAGGTTAGCACACTGCCACCTGTTGTTATCATCTCAACCTCAACTAATAACTGTACATTTCACTAATTTAACCTCTTGAAGTTTAATTGTTTAATCCATTAATGGGTTGTTTACATCTACTACTGTATCTACTACTGTTTTATCATTTTCAACGAATAGCCCCCTAATTCAATGTTTAAGTCAAGCATTGTCTCATAGAAAAGAGTCAACTTCAACTTCGAATATTCTTTTTCTTTACCGACAACCATCCTGTCAGGATTTAAATTAATTAATTTTAATATTTATCGAAGACTATTAATTTTAATATTTATCGAAGACTTCGGAGAAATTAATTGCCACATGTTTCAATTGTACTTTATTAACATGTCTTTTAACTCCAAAACATCCCTTAAAGTTGAAAAATTTTCTTATGATCTAGCAACTACCCAAACTTCAAATTTAAATATCACGACTCTATAGTTCTGATTTGTCACAAGTCATTATAGTCTAAAAGGCATAATACTAAAAATTACAGTTCTTAACGTATCTATTTTTAAATTTTTATTGATTTCTATTTCTTATTTTGAGAAAATTTCTGCCTCATCAGATTCACTTGTACTAATAGTCCACAATACTAGCTATCTCTTGTGCATTTCATCGAATGTGTGTACTAACTAAGGAGTTTTGAGTAATTTAAGAATCCTCATTTATTAATACTCCCACTATACATTGTTTCACTGACAGTTAATTCGTTTATTTTCAAAATTCGACTAATGAGTTGACGACTACACTCTAGGTCGACCATCCTATGGGTAACTGACCATTACAGACAATTTCAAAATAATTTTCCTTTTCCACAGTTAAAAATATCGGCATGTCACTCATATATAACTTTGAAATTCTTATAATAGAAATTTGCATTTTACTTTTATTTCCTTCAAAAACCAATATCAATGGTAATATAACATATTTTCGAAAAGTTTGAAAATCAACACCCATTGTATTTTCTAAAATCTTTTTGTATTTAACACAAAAATGAATTGTCTATCTCCACGAGGACAGTCCTCAACTCATCTAGTTCCAGTCTACTGTTACATATGTCTACTGATGTAAAATATTTCATCCCCTAAATAATCCTCTTAACCCAAAAAATATTTCTAATCTGCCATTATTACTAATTCTTCTTATTATTAGTCTGTAAATAGACGGTCCACACCTTAAAATTTTTTCCAAAAGTTATTTTCATTAGTGATTTATAATTTATATTTAATATTTTATATAATTATTATGTATTGATCTTATCTTTATTTAATTTAGTCAATTTATTTTAAGCATCATCGTTTTTTTTCTTATGCATATTTCTTACATCTGAATTTTGCCTTCGTTTCCCCAAAATTTGTTTCTAATTAATTTATTTAGTAATTTCACCAGTAGATAGAATTTAATTGACCATAATTATCATCATCGATTTACTACCATTTAGCATTCCCTTAGTTTTATCTCAAGTTCCTTTAGATTTTTTTGTCTTTTATCCTCCAAATATCTTCTTATAGTGTACCCAATCTCATTTAAGTCTTATCGTAAAAGAGCTTAATTATGGGTACATGAATCGTAAAACCAGCATTCTACACGAAATGGAATTCCATCCTAGGGTCATTGCTTCTTAAATGTCCTTAGTCTAATTCTTCAATCTCTACTTCAGTATGAGTTATCTTTGACCTTTATCCCTTTCCAAATGTTATTAAATCTTTATTTCATTCTATTTAGCACCTCGATCTAATTTTCGTCCTTAATTCTTTAAAGTAGATTTTATATAAGTTTTCTTATAAGTAACTTAGATTAATAAATGATATTAGTCCTTTCTACAGAACTCTCTACCTAGATACATACCTAGATAAACATCGCAATAGTAACTTAGATTAATAAATGATATTAGTCCTTTCTACAGAACTCTCTACCTAGATACATCCAATTACCTTAATTTATTAAGTTTGTTTTCCTATAGCATGCATGTTTCTTTCCATTTGAATTTTATGTATTGTTTATTTATTTTTTATATATATACTCCGATTAATTCATTCCGGATTTATAATTTAAAGTTATTCATCATCTTCTACATTCCTTTTATTATAATAGATTCACGAACTTAGTCTAGCACATTAAGTATCCTACATGTGCTAGGATCTTAATTAGATAATGTCTAATAAATTTCTTACAAACTAAACTTTCACCTTATAAATTTTTTTTTTTTTTTCTACCAACTATCCCTTACATACACACTAGTTACATAAGTCTATTAACGATTCAATCTAATTGCTCATTTTATTATAATATTTTATATATATAGAAATTCATAAATTAATTTTATAGCTTAATAATTATTTCTATTAACTATTAGCACATCCTTTCCATTTAAAAATAAGTTTTTTTTTTTTTTTTTAAATTCAAACTTTTGCCCAATTATTCAGCCTAGCCACTTTTGATTTTACTTAAAAAGTACTACATCTTCCCGTCGTTACTAATTCTCCAAGGAAATTTTACATTGCCTTTCTTAATTATGGTCAGTATTCTGCCTCACCTCAATATGACATATCCAGTTAACATTATTTTCTGTCACATAATTATTTCACGCTTTTCTCTTTAATATGTTTTAATTATTCCATCTAAATTCCTACATGTTCCCAACATCCCACCTCAAATCAAATACCTTTAAATGTATCCTTAGACCAATTTATTCGTTTCTCTACATCTGAATCTTTTTTTAAATTAATGCCTCTAGGTCCTATTTCCTCACTTATGTTATACTTTAAATAATTTACAAATTTCCGTCTTTTACATCCTTATTCGTCCTCAGTTAATTGGAGGATTTCTTGTTCTAGTATGGATTAATTTTGCCTAAATCCTTCCTTTTTCTAACCCTTATTTAAATTTAAATTACATTTCCACTTTTTATTACCTACCGTGAACATTTCTAGAATTTAATCTATATTTGAATAATGAGACGAAGGGGAGACACCTGCAAATGGTAGCAATTCATGATTCTATTACACGCATCTCTTACATATAATACTATACCATTTATTATTAATTTATCAGTATCAATTTCTGTAAGCCTAATTTAGTCCTCGGGATAGACAATAAAATAAATCAAACATGTAATCCTTGTAAATCATTTAAATTCTAAAATCAAACAAATTTTGACATGCCGACAGAATAATAAAACCAGCAATTAATTGAAACTTCACAATAAAAACCTTTGTGACTATATTTTTATGATTTTATTTTTAGTTTATCAAATTAAATATTTTATCTTGATTATATGATGTTTAATGATGATTAATAAAAAGTTGATTTGATTTAATGTATATTTAGTACATTAACTCTGGTGGACCAAACTATGAAAGGACTAATGTGCAACTTTGACATTTGATGAGGACAATTTGGAACAGATTCCAAGGACTAAAAGGCAAATTCCCTCAGCTTGTAGAGTATTTGGACAAAAGGAAGACTTTAATGACTTAAACGAATGACTAAAATATTAATATGCACTAATTATGGACTAAAGAGTAATTTGAACTAATTAACGACTATAATTATAAATTGGACCCCTTAAAAAAGATTAATTGTGGACTATGGATAATTTAATTTACCATTAGTCTATTTATTCCAAGTGGAACCCATTTATAATTAATAAGGACCTTAAGGACTAAATTGTAATTTGTCCTTAATTAAGATGATGATTAATTAAGATTAGCAATAATTAAGTAGTAGTAATAAATTAATGTCACGACCCATTTCCATGGACCGGAGTGGCACTAGGACCTGGGTGGGCTTAAGGCCCCAAAGCCCGTAGTAAGCCTTACTATTTAAAACTCACATTGTATTCACAATTGTGGATTCAAGCTCAATAACTTATTTCACAAATATATATTCAAAGTACAATCTATATAATAAATGTCTGTACTCTATTTATTAATTTACAACCCATTTGGAATACAATTGCGGAACTCTACTCCATAATTACTATCCTTTGCATTTACAATGATGATTAATTTTATCGATCCGTATCTCGTTCGATTGAACTCCAGGAT
>NW_023590789.1:18455453-18493835 GCF_014843425.1 Jatropha curcas | reverse complement strand
GGCCATGAGGAGAACTTCTATAGGAGGAAAATTGATGGCCATATAGTCTAGGACCAATACCCGTCCCCTCTTCTTTTCCAACTCCCAACGTCTGTGAATATGTTGTACCACCGGTGGAGAAGCAATTAGAATTTTTCCATCCAAGTGAACTCACAACTTGGCTTGTGCATAGTTCTATATTTTACGGACTGTAGATTTCTCCTATTGGGTCCTTCTTCACATTTTGGTGCTCCGCACTGACCGTTGATCAGGTATAAAATGATAGTTTCCCCGGGCTATTTTAGAGGCCTACGGCCAACTAAATTGTGTTGCAGACCCAGCTTTTTATCTCCTTCTATTCAAATGATCTCAAATTCCTTGCAATCACGAGGGAGTCACCTCCATTGCTAATAAGGCCAACGTGAGTTTTTTTGCATCTTTCTTAGCATAGAGCATAGGCCTTCCCCATTATATTCTCAATGCCAAGCGATTCCCTAATGATCAGTATTGTAGATAATACTGCACTTTTTGGCTATCGAACAATATTATAATAATCCTAAATTTATCACAATCCATATACCACAGCCACCATTTCCTTTCTCAGTAGTTGTATAATTTCATTTGAGTACTAGTTAGAAACATGGCCTAAGCATAGTTAATTTATCACAAGCAATGCTTAATCATGTCTTTTGTCCTAAAACACCAAACCAATAGCAAACATTCACTAAGCAATCACACATTCCTTTCAAATGGTAATGCCCAAATCAAGTTTTGTCCATAATAGGTGCACTTAACTAATGCATCGTACCTTCTTTTAACTAGTATTAAAGGGCTTTCCAAACGCGCAATCTGGGAGAGTCTCTCATAAGGAAGTGAAAATATGAGTTTGGCACCATTCACGCTTATATAAGTAACACGTCTTTCTGTCTTGAGATATGGTTTAGAGCAAATGCATAGAGAAAACTCTTTTTGATAAACCTTCGAATAGAAGTATACCCTAGGCATGGCCTAGAAAAAAGATCTAAATATACCCTTTTTTACAGTTAGTAGGATGTTGCACCAAAATAGAGAAACTCATTTTCTATAAGAGGAGCGCTGTATTCTATTACTTCCTTTGGGGGCCCTATTGAATCGGTTTGGAATTCCTACAATATGAACTTAAAATATTTGTCTCCCTTTAATTTAAAACAAATTTGCTCCTCAGTCATGCTAACCCATACACGATATCGGTTGGCCAAATTATCATCGCCAATTTCGTGAAAACACAGTTAGCGACTTTCCACATCTAGACAATTAGCTGAGTCCGAGCATATGGTCTTTTCAATCAAGAATACACTATTTCCAAATGAGATCACCGCATAAGACAAGACAAAAATCAATCTCTCATTGTAAATAGCCTCAGGTACCACAATATCTTTTTTAGACTATGGTAGTCCTTCATTAAAAAATTTGCAGTGTCACAATTGAACCAAGATGAGAGGCAGTGGTAGAAGGAGTGATCTCCAGGTGCATTGCTATAATCCAAAGTCCATCGTGTGCCATATTAACTTGCAAATGTACAAAATGATCACAAGTATTAATGTGTATCCTTTCGTCTTGGGTTTCACCTTTGCTGTTAATTTGTTAGCGTAAATATAGTAAAAATATGCTAATAAAATTGAGCACTGTCAGCAACTATCCATTGCGACACTGAAATGATTGAATATAGGAATAAAGCCTATATAAGCACCACGCCAGCTCTATTTCCCATGTTGTAATTCTAGCACAATTTGTGTATTTAATGTAATATGAGCTTAAAATGGTACAAGAATCTCTGAGAATCTATGTACCTAAATGTATGAACTGTTAAACATGTAAGTTTTCTTTATAGTCAAAGCTTAAACAGGTCCCTCCTCACACCCCTGTAGTGGTCCCTAAAGGTCCAAAGGAAAATTTAAGTTCCACCTATTTCGTTTTTTACTACTAGTCAATTTCCTCATTTTTCTCTTCTCTTTGCTAGGTGGCCAACACATCCTGAATTGGACTACACCATTGGCTATGCTGTAACGTATTTCGGGTGTATGCTGTATCGGCCTTGCAATCTAACAACTGGCATAATTTCTTGTCTCTTCTATGTATTCAGCTATGTCTGTTCGTATGCAGAGTTAAGGATTAAGTCTCTTGCCTGCTCTTTCTGGTCAGGCTATATGTCTACTGCTCAAGGGCGGAATTGATGTAATGATGGCACTGCGATTTTGGAAACTTGACTCTGCTCTAAAGCGGTCAGAAATTTGCCAATCCGAGCTACCTCTCTTAATCCTATTTCTAAACAATTTTTGACGACGGTAATACAGTCTGATCCTTCTCGTATGTGGAATGTGTAGTACTTAAATAAGCCTGTTTCAGGAAAATCTAACTATAGGAAGTGTGTGGATTTTTAACCTAAGAATCATATTCATAAGATAGCTGAGGTTTAACTCTTTAAGGGGTGCCTAGCGATTCGCGTGGATCTCTTCCCACTCACTAATTATGAGATAGAGAGGGCACTAATGATTTGGCCACGCTCTAATGTAATCATTTTCAAGTTGTCTTATACACTTATATAAACATATCTCCCTCCTCCCTCTTCATTTATTTGCATTTAAATCTTTCTTCATATTTTATCATTATTTTTCAATATGGCAAAATTGTCCACTATAACACATAGCATTCCAGCTGACAGTGTCATATTCTCATTCCTTCGCTATACATTATCCTTTCTTCCATTCTCATCAGCTTGATTTATTTTCTCATTAGGCTTTATATCTATTATTGAATATTATATTTTCTAATGACTCATCTAAATATCCAAACCTTATATCGTCTTAGGACTAAACTTCCTTCTCTGTAAATTTCAATACAAAATAAATACAGCCACTCCTGTGATTCATTAAATGGTCTTCTCCTAAAAATTAAAGAGGTACAAAAATTTTTCACATCATAAACAAGAAATCAAGATATTAGACAAAATAAAAAGTCGAGTATCATGGTGAAAAATAATACACTTCTATTCAAACTTAACAAGTACATTCATTCAATAATACACACCATAGCATAAGGGTCGTTCATTCTATAGCAAATTTGGGGTACCATGCAAGGTGTGAGTTCACAATACCCACACTTACGATATACTCTGTTAGACTTCATCTACACGCATTAATGACCCAATTTCTAGAGGAGGAGAGAGATAATTGGCATAAAAACTTGTGATCTCTGCTCTCTTATCATTACAAATCACATTCCTACGGGAAATCTACTTTACTCAATTTGCATGGTATAATCTCCCGTTAATTACTAAGCTTTCCCTGGTATTCCTTAGGATTTTTGAAGTGAGGTGAACATATATACTATTGATGATTTTGAGTGGGAAACTTAACAATCCTTAATCAGTTAGAATGCACGGGGTCCTGACATATTCTACCACAAACACTTTTATCGCGCAGTTACTCTTCTTTGTAGAATCAAACCTTATTACACGAACTTCCCCAACAGTTTTTTGTGTAATTTCTCGATTTGGAGAGTAGCGCGTTATCCATGAGTGACAATTTAAGGAAATGGGAGAGACCAATTTGTTTTTGCACACTCTCTCTTTATTCAATAAAATTAGAAACTTCGTCTTTATTGTGTTAGCTGAGTTTTCTTGGCTTCCTTTACCACCTATGTGGAAATAAGAGTGGCGCGTAGTGATTGTGATTAACGCCCATAAACATATCCTTTCCTTGTCCTTCCAATGTCACCTCCTTCCCTCTGTGTCTCAATTTGACAATCAATGCACTATTTACTGCTCAAGCACGGTAAATCACAAAACTCCTGAAAGGCTCTCCAATCAAGTTGTAATTATTCCAGATAATCATAGTAGGATCAAATACCTTGAAAGGAACTATTTTATTCATATCTAATTTTTTTGACCAACTTAACCCTGTTTCAGTTTCTGAGAGAAAGCAATGCGCCACCTGAATACACTTCCTTCCCTAGGATTCCTTTTCTGATATATTGACCTTAGAGAGGCTATAAGGATATATCTCCGCTACTTCACTCGATATGTAGGGAAAAATAGACCAAGAAAAGCAAGTTTAGAGCATATGCTTGCCTCGCCCTCCACTTGTACTGAGCACCGTTTATGTATGGATGTCTGAATGGTTTTTTTGAATTAACTTGTCTACAACTGTGTAGTATCTAACTCATTGTAAAAAACTACTCGTCTTGGACTGACTCAATTTTTCCTGGTTTAATTCCCTTCTAGAGGAACACATTTATTCAAGGCTTATTACTAGCATGCATTGGTCGCTAACCGCCTACATTAGAGCAGACTGTGGAGACTAACCTGATGAGCCCCCTAGGTATCTGAGTTACTACGAATGGAGGTTTCTGCGGCAAGAAACTTGAATATGAGTTATATTTTTCAATCGTTTTCAAGCAATTATATATTGAGTACTTGTGCTTTCCCGACGTATTGTAACCTTTAGCATGCCAGAACGCCACCTCACCAGAGACATCATCGGCTATATATATATGGGACTTGCGCCTTTGCCCATGGCAGTATGTTGACTAAAAGAGTAGAAAACAATACCAATCGGATGAGGATGTATAGATGGGGTCGCTCAGCTGTTGTTATATGTGATTTTATGAGGGCATTAATAGTCTGCAGGCAGAGAGAGCCCTAAGGTTGACTCACCAATTGATCTAATTAATCCTAAATTATTCTAGAAAGTTAATTCACTCTTCGAGAATAGTGTAAGAGGCCATGGCTCTCTAGCTCGTTAACCGAGGTGGGAGGTCTCCGAAGTACTATGGAGTTGCACTGATTGGTAACGAGTATCTTAACCAATCAATCACCACTAGAATCTGACTCTTTGCACTATAGGCGTAAATGCAGGTATTTTCCCATATTTTGGGAGCTAAATGATATAGTAGTTTTTAGTTTCACGTTAATCGAATTTTTGGACTGTCCCCTCGCTCTATTGTTACGTGTTTAATTATCTCTCTTAAACGTCCAATGTTAGTTTCCGTAATTGATAGTAGAGGAGAGGATTCAAACCATAGTCACCATAATGTTATCGTATAGGCCTCATTTTGATGCGGAGCTTTTGAAGGAGAGATAGGAGCCCTATATTCAACAATGTCAAATGGAATGTGTGTGGTGTTAATTGCCTTTTGTGCATTTTGCTTAGCCGCACTTCTGGCCCTCGACAAAAATTGATTTTGTCAGCGCCTCATTTTATGATGCCCAAAAAGTGTCTGCATCTACTTTCAAAGTGGCTTATTATATGCTACAAAAGATTGAATTGTTAAGTGATGCCCCGCAATGAGAGTGTTTTTGTCCTAAAATAATGGGAATTCACCGTCGATATTAGTCCGACAATTGTTTATATCTTGGCCAAAAAAATTGGTAAGACGATTTGGGTATGCCCAATAAGTGATTAAGGCATTTGTGGCAAAAAGTGACTGATTATCTAGAGTGAAGCTAATTGAATTGGGTCCCAGAACGTTTGTAATGTACCAATAAGTAGTTGTTTACGAGCCAATCTTCACATGTATGTGTGTCACAAAAAAGTAGAATATACATTTGGACCGCCGTTTCATCCAACGTTGTCTAGTTGCTCGCCCAAAAAAATGATCTGCGAATTTACACGGCCCTTCTTTATGTCCCCAAATCATGAATGGAGTTTAGGTCAATTTATCCTTTGTTTTACGAGAAGCTTCAATATTGATGCATTTAAGCACGCGATATGATCCGCCAAAAAATTGAATTGTCTTTGAGGAGAGCCTTGACGACCTCAAAAATTGATTAATTCCCTAAGGCATTTTTGCGCGAAAGCTTCTGATTTAAGGCGATTTGTCCGGCTGCAAAGAAGTGGTTATATTCTAATTTTTTATTGAGAGCCGCAAATAGGAGTGATTTAGTTTATTGCCCAAAAATTGATGTACTCTTGAGAGACACCTGTGCGCCCGCCAAATTTAGATTTGGCCGTGAATTGATATCGACCTAGTGTGTCTTGATTTAAATTGCGTGAGGCAAATTTGTTGCGACGCCATAAAAACCTCGATTGATTAAAGGCTTCTCTTAGCCGAAATGACTCTTGATTAAATTGGCGATCCTTCTTTGAAGCTCGCGGACCCTTGTTCCCATTAGTGAGACTATAATGTGCGAGATATTAGAAACACGATATAAATGCGTATTATAATTGTGTAACTAAAGGGTCTTTTTAGCGCCGTATTATACCTTAGATCGCGACATCTTTGGCATGAAAATACCAAACAATTTTGGATTTAACCGGGCTCTAATCTTAGCCTGAACGTAATTAATTGAGGTGAGATTTCTAAGACTTTCTGTCAAATCTCAAACTGCTGAGACTGTGAACTGCATGAGGTGCGACATTGTAGAAGTGTAGTCGAAGTTGTGGCCACAGAGACAATGAGTTGACTGAGTGGAAGTGTAAAATTAACAATAGACAGGGGTTGATAAAAGAATCTAGTATGACGATGGAGGTCACAGTCCTCGGCACGAGTGGCTCACGAGTTGTCTTAATACTGCGCTGCCACAGAGAGTTTATAGTTCGCGCGTCTCGTAGACTTTGGAACGGGAACTTATTAATTAAGAATTAATTTTAATTTAAGTGACGGACTGAAAAGTAATGCATCTACAACGGAAGAGCGCAGAGTAAAGGAACTAAGAAGATTGAAATTGTGGGGCATTGAAAGGAGCAGTATACACTCAGAAATCGGCACAAGGGACGCGGAAGGGCAGGACAAGAAGTGGTAGCTGTTAACACATAGCGCACTCACACCAGGACGTGGAAGTTGAGAGAACACAACAGAGAGGACCGGAGGGTCTGTGCTTTTAATAGGACGTCAAAACGGACTGTTTCGTGGCGGTCCGGCGCCCGCCAGGTGTGACGGGACGCACGAGCCCACGCTCCGAAGCGGCCACTGGGAGCGAGGTCAGAGCACCGCTCCGCGGATAGCTCAATGACGGGGCTGGTTTGGCCGCACCTCGTAATTCGCCTTTGTCTTTTCGGTTGAGCTGTGTTCGGGCGGTAACTTCTGCTCTGTATTTTATTTTTCTGCGCTTTTTGGATCTCAATATATGCTTTTCTCTGGAGATGTTGCCTGAGAATACCTTCCAAAAATATTCCGTGGACTTCTTTGACTAGTTCCGTTATGTCCACTTCTGAGCGACGTCTCCGTGGTACGTTTTTGTAAGGTGCAGCACTATTATTTGTGCTTTTATTCCGTTCCTGATCTTTCGGTGAATTTCGGCGCACACATAGCTATTTGGGCCATCACTGAGGTCCGGAGTCTGAGGCTTTTTAGCTTAAATTGAGAAGAATCATACTTGTCAGCAGTGCACTTCAAGAAACACGCACGACATGTCTGAGTGGAATGTCCTTTCAAAAATAAATGGTGTCTCTATTCACTCATAGTAACTTTTCTTACTTAAATAATAATAAATCATAAGCCTCTAATTTTTGCCTATAGTATTCTTTATGTGAACACATCATTAAACACCTAATGTACTTATTTCTTTGATTATTTCAATAAAGACAGATTTTGCAACGTTTGACAAATATATAGTGAAATCTATACCATAAGTTAATATCAAAGCAGCTAGAGTTAGACATTAAACTATCTCTCTTGCGTATACACTTGCTCAGCTCAACACTCATTTTCTTTTCTGGGATATAAATAGTTAGTAACTTGATTAATATCGAGAGATGGAGATTAAGTATATTTACAGGTACTTTCCTATTGAGAGCTGATTATATTCACGCGGAATTTTAAGGATTGTTTGCTTTGCATCCAACGAAAAACTATGTTTTAGAGCAACGACAAACATACCCCACAAGTCTATAAACACCAAGGAGCAACCAGAAACGTTTTTCCAAACTCAAGCTCCCCGGAAGGGTGTCACCATCGGGATCTCTGTAAGAACTCGGACTTCCTATGCGAAGGTTTTCGTTTTCTCTTTTTGTGTCCACACTCTCAATAAATCAAATGAGACTCTTCTCTTGGTTCCCAACTCGCTTTCTAATATACTTACCTCATCTTTACAATTCTTTGTTGCTATTCTTATATAAGAGCCACGCACATATGAAAATCTCAATTCTTAAATCTTCGATCTTAATCCCTATAATCTGTAATCTGAATCCTGAATAGAATTGCTTTCTTCCTTCAAACTTGGATTGGCGCATAATTGATTTTTTATTTTTTTATGAAATGAGTGTGAGAATAGAGTATGTCTTCGGTTATGATGTTGAATTTGTTGGCCAAAAGGTGTTTGAGGTGAACTTGCTTTTGGGAAAGAGTCCCGCCGCCCACAATAGGCAAGGAGGCTGGCGAACTAGACATATCACATTGCGATTTTATCATTTGATGAATAAGTACAGCATTCATGTCTCCCTGTGAAACATCGATCTTTGTCTGCTTCTTGCGAGAGCGAAGAGATTTACCAAGGTCCGCGTATCGCATGGTACATCCTGCAACTTACACTTGTCTCTTCATTAAGTACACCTCATGTTCTCAAGTGGCAGTGATTTCATACTGGATCGCGCTTCACAAATTTACACAGAGACATAGCAAAATGGATCGTTCTGCGAACTCTGATTCTAGCAATTACATGGATTTGGGCAAACTCCAAACCGAATATCCTATTTGGCCCATTTGTAATAAACACCGTTTCTGACTAATGGGCCACTAGGGAAGTGCTTCTCACAATGTCGCCTAGCATCAACCGTGCCGATTGGGTCGCGAGCAGTAGCGCATTCTTTTTCAACACATAGGGGTCCAGCCCAATGCGAGGGGACGATAAACTTTTGTTGCCTGCTTAGCTCTTCCCACCCTGGGTTAGGGGTCTATATAGGTGATTGGCTACCACGCGTCAATCCCGCTGAATCAGCGTCCCCTTCCTACCGACAACCAAGCGTTCCTTCCAAGATTCCTTCGCCTCTGTCTGGTCACACCTTCCTTTGTTAAAATGCGAACCCTGGCTGTCAACATTTTCTTCGGCCTTTTACTGATAAGACCGTAAACCTCTGAGTCTCTTTGTGCTGCGAGTTGCGTAATAAGGCCCTCCTTGTCTCTCGCGAGACCAACCGTTTTCCTTTCCTCTCAATCCATTTACTTCACGAGGCACGAATCGTTTCAATGGATGTCCTACTTTTCACGATTATAAATCATGCCCTAGCTTCTCCATATCTCCTTTTGCTCTCCGCAATTAATTGCTGTTCCTGCATAATAATCACTTTGAAACAAAAACAAATAACGAAAGCAACAACGTAACAATATGTAGCTTTTACACACAACCCACCGATGTGCACTCGATTTCATCCTTGCCGCAAAATTATAATGAAGAATCAACGAAATCACAACTTATACCAAAAGTCTCAATTGCAGCGCCCGCTTTGCCGCAAAAGTGACCCCTCATCAAGTGTGAACCTCCCCCGAGGCAAAAAATGCTATGCTTACGCGCAATAACGCAGTATAATCGCACTCCTACAGATGGGATATTACGGTTGGGTATTGAGAAGCTCTCACCACCCACGTTAGTGTATTATCTATATATCTGAAAGGGTAGAAGACTAAGAAGGAGACCCTAAATGCACCTCGTCTCACAATTTCTCTCTTCTAAATAACCTAAGTCCTGCAAGGTCTTAATTATCCGTAATCCATCGTTTTAAGTGGCACTAGTATCTACGAAAACCTGGAGGTGGATCGCCGAAGACTATGGTCTCTCATAGGACGTGTACTTTTAAAAACTAACCTAAGACTTAATGTGAATGAGTGACATTTTGTGCCTAAGGTTATCTGACAATAGAGTGATACTGCCTTAATTGAGATACCAAACATCAATATAATTTTGGTGTCAGGTCCTTGATTTGATTTCGACTTAGCCGCTCGGCTCACTGCCCCATTTTGTCTGTGGGGATTCAAGAGTCCCTAGGAAGCGTTGCCCTACGTAACTCTCGTGTTGAATGAAAGAAAGAGCTCAATGAGCTCGATGGCATCGTAGTAACAGATCCTTATACCCTATTTTCTTCTGCTAAGGCATCTTGAAGGTAGGAAAAAGTGTCTTCAATGTAGCACAACTGAGTTGCACGTGTTTGTATGTCTCTGTCGAGTAGAGGCCATAGTGTACTCTTAGGCACCTCTAATTTGTCCAAAAAAGATGATTGAGATTCTTTCGTTGTTTTGAAGTCGATTGGTGTTGTTGTCCCCGTAAACACAGGTGCTTGATTGGGCAATTTAGACAAGCCAGAAAAATAGTTAGTATATATTGATGTTTGGGCATCGAATTTAATAAAACTCGTGCGCCAAAATGAATCGGTTAATTAAGGGCCTATTCGCGTTAAGCATTGCCAAAACAGAGTTCCGGGACAATATTGTTATGAGGTCGGTAAGCAAATTCGGTTAGGTCCAATCCCATTAGCTGGAAGTAAATGTTGCCAAAACACAGTGACTATAAGCGCATGTTTGGATGCCAAAATGAAGGGTTTTATTATGTTTGATGAGTGGCCCCCGGAATATTGTCCGGAACACCCATAATGATTAAGGGCATAATATCGTCCTTTGGCAAAAAGATAGAGTAATACTTGTTCACCGATATCTACTAGGCAATTTATTGGCCAAAGTCGATAAAAGGTGATTATGTTCTCTGGGCCGATTTGCCTCCAGCAAAAGTTAGTGTGCGGTATATAATTGAAGTGTAATAGGCCCAATGTGTGCGTATGCACGCAAAAAGAAAATCGTGGATAGATTATGCTCTAATATGTAGAGCGTCGCGCACAATTGGTTCCGATTGTTCAATTTTGGACACCTTTTAGCTCGGGGACCATTGTCGATAGCAAAAAATAAAAGGCAATCACACTCGAGCAGTACTTATTAATTAACTAGGTCATCGACGTCTAGCTCCAATATATTCGTTTTCCGGCGCGGCCCTCACGCAATCTGCGATATCATGGTCGAGTTTTAAGCATTAATACCCACGATTATTGATTACCCGGGCCAGATTTATAGAGCCTTAAACTATATTTAACCTCTCTAAAGGCGAGTTTTGTCTCTCACTGCCTAATATTATATGCACTTTACTGGAGCCAAGATGTAGTGCCAGTGTCCTTTAAGTGCTAAGAGAAATTAGAGTACACGGACCAGCAGAATATGCCAGACAAAAACTGCTCCTCATTGGGAGATAAATTAAAGTAGGCGAAAATGTCAGCGCGGTTATTGCAGTTAGTTCACCCGTTCGAGCTTTCGATGTTTATACCACTTCAGCAGAACGCACCTTAGGCTGCAGGCCCATTCCAACTCCTTTATACCCACCCGCCCCAGCTCTTCTTTCACGCCTCTCCCAGAGACTTATGAAAAAAGTTAAACAGATTAATAACTCCCTTCCCGTCATGAGGGGAATATTAAAATTGTACATAAATATATCATATGTTCTTCAATAAAGTGTGAACTACGTATAATCAACAACAATTCAGGAGTAAATAAAGCCACAGTACAACTAAATGCCCAGTAAGTTGGGAAAAGCCAAGTAAAAGATATCTCGGAAGGGAGCCCTAGGAGCAGAAGACGAGGGGTGGTTTCGTCAACAGACTACACTCATTCTGAAGATAATTCACTGTATTATCCGCCAAACCCGACTGAGTAAAACCTAAAAACCTGTCGACATTCCCGGGGGGCTCGTATAATTTTGATCTAAATGGAACAAAGAGACCACTCCAGAGGTCTCAGCAAATGACATGTGCCTGAGGCGTGTCGGGAGCCCGTCCCGCCTCCTGTACGCGTGGACGACCGAGCCGTTCACAGCGATGTCGTCGAATGACTTGATGCGCCTCCCCTCACCCCCTACCATTAACCTTTGGCCTCATGGAAGCCAAGATATATATCGTTATGTCCCCAAGGGAGGCTCCTTTATTTCCCAGAGCGAGATCCACTGTAAATCCAAGAGAAATAAATATTTTCCCCGGGACTCCAGTTTCTGTGCCGGAGTCTCCCTCGTGCAGATGGTTCTTAACGGTGAGAATCGTATTCAAAAAAGTTAGATCTCCTATCAAATTAAGGGCACTGCATCTTTCAGTGACTTTTCGAAATGGCGAGTCCGGCCTGGCGCGGAGCCTGTTTTGCCAGTCACGGATGAATACCAAATAGCGCCTTTTATAGGAGCCTAGCACGAAAAACAGTATAGTGTAGAGTGGAGATCACACACCAAATCAGACCGCTCTGTGCCACATCACCCTTATATTTCTCAAAAAAAAAACACTAAATCAAGTACACAAATACTTCTGGTCACTCAAGATGGCATTTCAATAGAGAGCAAGAGTTCTTTCTATCGGGTGAGGTTTCTTTGCCATTTTGTGATCGAGAGAAATTCTCCCAAAAAACCTAAGGATTTTGAGTTTTATTTTTCCTCCACTCTCAAAAAGCAAATCACGGTAAAGGCCTAGAGCGAGTCCTAAAACCTTCTAACCCCCTATCTGATGCACTCCTTATTGTCTCTTTTCTTTTTTGCGTAGGTCACTAACAGCGCAATTCTTAAAGCAACTCTACAATGTTTTTGTGATGGGAAATAACCACTGGTCAATCCGCAAAATCACGATAAAAAAAATTGGGGCTTTGTATACTCTGGGTGGTAAAGGCGCAAGCCACAGTGCAGTGGGCGCAGTCGCGCAATTTAAGCAGGGGTCCTGGAATTGTATTCCTTCTCACAAGGAGTGTCGCCACTTCGAAATTTATCCGCCAGAACTGCTCAAAGAGTGCCTTATATTATCGTGCGTATTCCGTCTATATCCAATCAGGTAGTTTGAAGCTCCAATCAAGTACAGGCAATATGAATTCTTGTGCGCCTACACCAAAAGTGACTTGTCGGCGTACGTTTGCGCTCCAAACAATAGAAAAGCCCCTCAATCAAAATGTACTTAGAAAAAGGTCCCACCTGCCGAAAAACAAAAATCTTCTATCTCCGGCTCAAATTAAATTTGATCCACCCTTAACCCCATGGCACTATTTGACCTCCTGCGGCTAACGAAGATCCAATCGAGTTAGAAGCTCTTAAGCACACAGCAAGGCTTTGCCATGTACCATTTAGTTTATCGTTGCATATTCCGCAAACTTGTCATTTTATGGCTAATAAGTTTTTAGGAATGAAAGGTCATAGGCCTCTGCGAAAGGCACCAACACCAAGATTGAGAAGAGTACAGGACCCATCTTATAGGTGGGGTACCTTATCTGGTTTTATCAGAGTTCAAGGACCGGCCATTCTTTCCATAAGGAAATTTCAAGGGGTTCCGATTCAGAAATAACAATGGTTGTGTAAGATGAGAGGTAGTGCTGCAGCTTTGTTACAGGCCCAAAACTAGAGCCGACACAACTTCCTCTAATCTTGTTGTTTTTTTATTTTAAGCTTCGTATTCTAGCATCCTCTTGCTCAGGTAATACAACACGGCAATTTCTATCCTTGTATCCTTCTGCTTTGTTTTGAGGCTTAACATTGCACCCCATCGCTTCTTCTGTAACTGATAGGTACAATAGCAAAGGCCTTTTCCTAGCCTTGGTGGTTGTAGAACTGGCGGGGATAGCAGAATTATGCTTGACCTTGGTCGAAAAGCATTTCCTTGACAATCCTCATTTCCACCTTGACTGCTACTCTCCTTTCCTGAGAAAGTTTTTGAGGGGGGGGGAAAAAAAGATCGGACCACAAGTTATCAGCCAATTGAATTTGATGAAACGGTCTGATGTACTGTTAGCCTCCAGGAAAACCCGAACTTCTTTTTCCGTCCTTGGTGCTGGCATTTCCAGAATGGCTTTTTGGCTTTCGAAAGGGCAATCTCTATGCCCTTTCCGACCTGACCATATTGCCCCAGAAATACTCCGGATGTAGCTCCAATAGACAATTTTTGGGGTTTAGCTTTAAGTTGTACTTTCGAAAGTCCTTAGGAAAAGAACTCTTCAAGTGCTGTTGGTATGTTCTTCACGGCGTTGTTGAATTTAACACCATATCGTACCACGTACACCTCTACTTCTTGGTGAAATCATGTCGGGGAAGATGGTCGTCGCCCAATTCTTTTTTGATTAGGTTGCCCCGGCATTTTTGGAGCCCAAAAGGCAAGACCCTGTAGCATAGTTCCCACTTCTTGTGATGAACGCCGTTTTTCTTTGTCTGGCAAACATGCCATCATTATTGATTGTAATCCGACAAACAAGATCGGTCAAAGGATACCATTCTCGGTGTTCCGGCCATACGGTCCACCAACAAATCAATATGTGGCAGAGGGAAAGGTCGTCCTTCGGACATGCTTTTATTCAAAATCCCGATAATCCACACACCATTCTTGACTTTGCCATCATTTCCTTCGGTCCTGGCACGAATGGTTTGCCTAAACCACGTCGGTAGGCAATAGGTTCCTATGAACTTTGTTCTCACAGTGCTTGGGAACTTCCTTCCTTGATTTTTAGGACATTCTGTTTTCAAGCCTCCCTTAAGCTTTCTGCTTTCCACTGGCTTTAGCCCTCAGGGATACCGAATCTTAATGCATCCCACCTATTGCTGGGTCAATTCCCCGTGATGTCACTCTTGGTCCACAATGAAAGCAATCAAAGCCAATTTCTTCAAACATTCACTGACCTGTTCCTGTTCATGGGCAATCAGATGCATGTATGTGTTTCGTTTCCTTCTTTGCCAATCAATTATCTTTTCTTTTTCATTTTTTA
Source organism: Jatropha curcas (assembly GCF_014843425.1). Next base: position 18,479,132 of record NW_023590789.1, on the reverse strand, counting down.
TTTCATTTTATTTTTGATATCACTTTTGCTTGGAAATGCCCTTGGAAAGATAGATAACGCAAAGGTAAATCTAGAATTGGCAAAGCCTTTATTGATATGAAACGGAATCGTCTTCAAAAATTACATCGAATTTTGAAATCTGGATCCTCTAGATCCGACGCAGACGACTTTAGAACTGGAAACTTGGACCTCTGACTCGGTTTCCAAGACTCCGGGGTCAGGCTCAGACTTCAATACAAGACCTCGAATTACAAACGACTTTGGGTACTCTAGGTTTGACTCGGTGAGGGGCTTTTAAATCAGTAGCGTGATCCCCTTTCTAGGTGTACCAGTGGTGAGAAGGGCCCTTCGTTTGGCGTGATCAGGTTTGAGCCAAGGTCTTGATTCCCAACCTTTCCTGTGAATAACCGCAAACCTCAATCAAAGAGACTAGGCTGCATGAAGTCTTCTGTTTCCAGTTCGGTTACTGTTTCGGGCTTGTCCGCCCCAGACATCTGAGAATAGTCTCTACCTAGGCAGCATCTTCTTAAGCGGTTGGCCCAGCAAAAGGTTTCTTCGGAAAGTCCACAGTAATGAAACTGCTTCTCCCGATTTACAGAAGTAACTTTCAAAGTCAGAAGGTAAGGGCCCCGCATCTGTACACTCCTTCTTTCCCCCTTCTGGTTCTCTTAGCACGGTCTTCGTCAGTAGGCTCGTAACCTAGTCCATAGGTCCCCTTCATTCACCTGGACCACTTCCTAGGCTTACAGTTGGGGTATGTTTTTCCCGGATCTTGGCCATTAATCATTTCCTGCCAGATAGGACATCTTTAACATCAGGGGACTAATGCAGTTTTATTTGCAACTGTCCCCGAAATCAAAGAGAATTCGAGAGTTTGCAGTCTTTCCTTCTATGAACTGCACAGGTCATACTGAAATCACCGAGAGGGGTAGGTGGCAGTTTCAGGGTTTGACCTCAAGAGAGGCTGGCCCTTTGGCTTTTTGAGCTGACTGTAGTCCATCCCCTGAATGGTGATGAACTTTGGTCCTCCATAGGGAAACTTGACCTTTTTGGTGCAAGGATGAGGGTACTGGAGGGTACTGCCTTAGTGTGATGTATCCACGGTCGGCCCAGAAGCAGGTTGAAGCTGGTCGGTACATCAATTACCTGGAATGGGACTTCCATCATAGCTAGTCCAACCGTTAATTTTAGTGTAGCAACCCCCAGCACTTCCCTCCGGGTACTGTCATAGGCTTTCACTATTTGGTTTGATGGAGTGAAGTCTGTTTCTTCCAAACCTAGGCAGCTGGCTGCCCTTAGTGGGCAGATATTCAGTGCTGACCCATTATCAATGAGAACCATGGGCACAGTTTTGTCTCTGGTCTGGACAGTGACATAAAGGGCATTATTATGACTGCCTCCCTCCCCCCTTCCTGGGCAAGTTCATTCATAGAGAACCCGAATGGCTTTGTATTTAGTGATTGCGGTAAGGGGTGGATAACTAGCACCTCTCGGGCAACCCTACCGATTTCTGAAGTGCTCCAAAAGGGCCTTGGCCAAAGAGCTTGTCGATGGGAAAGGGATTGATGCCAAAAGTTCCCAGATTGACACCTAGCTTGTGTCTTTTAACTGTGAAGTTATTATCGGTCCTTTCCCTTGGCTCTCTGCCTCTGGAGGGGCTTAATTTTGATTTTATCCAAAACTAGTGGCTCCATATGTCTCCCGCTCCGGTGGGTAAATAGCGTCGACCTCTTCAATTAGGTCATTCAAATCCAGGAACACAGATGTATTCATTTTCTAGGAGCAATTTCGAAAGATCGATCAGTTCCTGTTCAGCCATACATAGCATACCCCGTGATTTGTAGGGTAGTACTAACGTTTGGCTTAACTTTGAAGATTGAAACCAATGTCCACTACTCCTGGATGCGGTTCACTTGGAGCTCCCAGCCACGCTTTCAGGTTCTGTTGGCCATGCCTGATTGATATTCACAGTTGTATTCATCAGCTTGTTGTTAAAATTCCTTGGGGTATGGATTGGCCAAAGGCTTTAATGTATAGCTTTGTTGGACAGCCTCTTGGGAATACCACCAATGATTGGCATCCCAAGATCATGTTATGTCCTTTCTCGATGATTGATGTATTTCCTCAGTGGTCCCACACTTAAAAGGATAGTAGGGGTGATGCTCGCCACTTCGTGGACTTAACTAGCTTGGGCTAAGGTTTTCTTGTACTTTGAGGTTTCCTGAGTCTTTTCTTATTGCCCATTTGGAATCCAAATCTTCTACTTTCGTAGCAGTGGCAGTGGCGCTGCGTTGTGGTCACTGGTTTTTGTAGTTGGTGTTGGAAAAACCAGGCTGCGGGGCGGTTCTTAATGATTATTTTGTCTACTGTTTCTTGCTTCATGAGGGCGATAATCATGTTGGCGGGCTTTGGCCCCCCACCTCGTAAGGGAACGAGGAAAAGGGCCATTCTTCTTTTGCTTGGTGGTTTCTAAAACTCTCTTCGAGTGACCAATCCACCTCCATGTTATAGTGATACTGTGAATTGAAAGGCGCATTACAGATGTCCTCCCATGTGTTTCATCTTAGGGATCGGTTCCAAGCTGACCAAACCATTTCCCTCAAAGCAGCACCCAGTAGAGGATTGTGGAACAACTGAGCAAGGAGCCTTTGCTGGTCTCATTTCCAAAATGGGGTTAAAGGGCCCCACATACCATTTTCAAATGAAGTTTAGGACAAGTGTCCCATCAAATTGCCATGTTGGGCATTTTTGAAACTTTTAGTCGTAGTCTGGCTTCAGGAATAAGGACAAGGAGCCATGTCCACACACTTTCTTGGTGGGTTTTTGAAGAGCAGTGATAAGATCTCTCCCAGGGAGTCTAGTTTCTCTTTCTCATTCTCTGAGCTTTCCAGCTTCAGAGGCAGTTTAAGGGCATGTCATTCTAGGGGTTATTAGGGTTTGTTGGTTTCAGCCAGCAGGAACCCTGATTGGGAGGCAAGCAGGTTCCACTTCCCCAGCGAAAGCCAGTCCACTTCCCCCAGCGGAAGCCCCATTTCCATTACCATTCCCATTACCCAATTCAGCTATCAGGGCGGTCCTTTGGGCAGCCAGTGCTTCATTCATCTTGGCCTCCATTCTGTCCTCTAGTTGTTCAATGAGGGTTTGGACATCAGCAAGTGATGCCATTGGTGCAGATAAGGTGTAGGAGTTGTAGGTGAGACTGGTGTAGCCGGTGAAGCTGGTGATAGCACTGTAGGTGTGGCTAGCACTGATGTCGGCACTTGGATTGTGGGCACCCGTAAGGATAAGGGTAGCTGGATTAGGCATAGTGGTGGGTGTGTCAGGGTAACTAATGTAGATCGACTCTTTTGTCCAACCGTGCATGAATGAGGAGGGGTATTTCATGCTTCTCTTTGTGTTTACCTCATGTTGTGTTTACCTCATGTTTATGATATGTCGTGAATGCGCATAACAACACATCATAATCTGTTTAATGAATATGATTCATATCATTGGGTGCATACAGTCCTAAAGGGTAGGTTCTATAGGCTATGACCCAAATAGAGAAACGGCTTATAAGGGACCCTTGAACCTTGAGTATGGATATACCTAACCACATGCGAAACAAAGAGTTTCACGTGGGTCCAACAGTACGCATACCCATCGGCCACCCCCAAAAGGATTAGGGGTGGTTTGCGGTAACAGGGAGGACGCTTTGGCTGTCCGTCGACATAATCAAAGAGACCTGCCGATCAGCGCTACTGACCCGATCAGCGCACTTGCTATCCTTTAGACTTCAAAAAGTTTTGAATAGAGAGGAGATAGAAATTTCATTTTGAAATTCATTTTTTTATGCAAATGGAAGAAGGAGTTTTCTCAATCGTTGCAAAATAAATCAACAAATTTAAAATGTTTCATCAAAAATTTGTCAATTTTAAGTTCCAAATTTCTCCTCAAAGTATTCTTAAAGAGAAAAAACCCACCTGATTTTCATGGTTAGGGTACCCTTGCCAAAAACAAACATAGTACCAATAAAAACCTAAAAAAGGGCTTAGTTTAGTTTACACAGGCAATTTGTAGTCCACTTATGGCAAAAAAAGATTAACATAATCCCAGCAGGGAGTCGCCAAAAACTGTGAAACCCCTTACCCCGGAAAACCACAAGGCATATGAATGCATGTGAGACTAAGGGCAGAAAAATTGCACGTGGAATTATTGAAATCGCCACCTTGTTTATTATTTTAGGGTAAAACTAGGAAAAAACCCTTAAGTTGACTTCCAATTTTTAATTTAAACCTAATTATTAGGATTAATTAACCAATGTTAAGGCATGGTCTACGGAAACCCAGGTGGTGTTGAACCCCTCCCCAAACATCATGGCATTATGGATGATGTGGACTAAGGAAGGGAAAATGCACGTTGAATGTGTGAACCCCTTTCCCCAAATATCATAGGGGCATATTGAATTCATGTGGACTAAGGAAGAAAATGCCAACGTGGATTGTGTGAGTCGGGCCCACCTTGTTAAATTTATTTAGGGTTAATAGGAAAAAAACCCTAAGTGACTCCAATTTTAATTAAAACCTAAATTTAACTTAGATTAATTATCCAATGTTAAGGGCATGGGTCCTACAAACCCGAGATTGGGATCCCAAGAACTATGTCATGCTGAAGAACTTAACCCCTATGAATGAATTGGCTTTTGCAAGGTGATTAATGTTGATTTAGGACCCCAATGGGAAATGTTGATTTGGGACTTGCCGCTCGGGGTTAAAATCCAACGTGCCTTAACGTAAACCTTCCGGTTTGAATGGGAAGATCAAAGTCAACATTAGGTTCCGAAATAGGCCTTCTGTGAAGGGCTTGATGGGTATGCTAATGCATTGAGTGTTGTGTATGCTTTGTGCATTTGTTTTAGGCATTCTGCCTTTGAAAATTGACTATTTTAATAGAGAATATTGATGCCAAAAATGTTTTATTAATGGCTTTTAGGCCAAAAAGATTGATTTAGGGGCAAAATTTGTTGCCTAAAATTTGATGTTGATTTAGGCAATTTATTGCCAAAAATTGGGTTTTAGCGATGTCGCCCAAAAGTGATTAAAGGCATTTGTTGGCCAAAAGGTTTGATATGGAAAAGGGCATTTAGCCAAAAGGGATTTTAGGCAATTTGTTTGCCAAAAAGTGATTTATCGGGCGTTTTGTCGCCAAAATGACTTATTTAGGCTTTTTAGCCAAAATTGAATGGGGATTTAGGCAATTGCCCAAAAGTTTGATGTGATTTTAAGGCGGAATTTGTCGCCAAAATGATTGTTTTGAAGGCTTTTAAGCCAGAAAGATTGATTTAATTCTAAGGCATTTTGCCAAAAGCTTCTTGATTTAAGCGATTGTCGCTTTAAAAAAAAGTGGTTAATCTTAAACTTTATAGGGCAATTTGTTTTTGCCAAAAAAATTGATTGAACCGTGGCAATTCGTTTGCCAAAAAATGTGTTGTGATTTAATCTGTGGGCAATTTGTTGCGAGGGAGCGTGAGAAGGAGCGTCCGTCAACACAGACTGAGTGAGTAAAAACGGAGGCCCCGAGGCCAATTTTATAGGGAAAAGAAGCTCCGAGGGCGGTCTTGCCCACCCTGGAAGGCGGGCGTGCCAGCCCTCGAGGGCGGGCGTGCCCGCCTGGCTGGGCGGGCACGGCGGGTGTGCCCGTGTGCTCTTTTTTTCGTTCCGGAGGCTTTTTCCGGTGAACTTCCAAAATGGCATACTTCCGGTGAACTTCCAAAATGGCATTTCAAGTACCATATTGGCATACTTCTGGTGAACTTCCAAAATGGCCTTTGGTCCGGTCGGACTGTTTGCAGTCCGGGAAAACTGGCTTCCGGACATTTCAAAGTTTAACCATTATTGCATAGTTCTGGGTGACTTTTCCGAACACGGGCCTCCGGTCTGCCGGACTGTTTGCAGGTCTTGGGAAAAATAGGGTCTTTTTGGAACCTCCAAAATTTGAAGTATTTTCACAACCTTAGTTGACGTAATATGTATTCTCATGATGATAGTAATTGAGAAATTTCCCACCCAGTCAGATTCCAACCCTGGGTGCTTGGATTCAAGTAATGTTCATACCATATTTGCTTCAAAGGGAGTAAATTTGCCTTCTCTCACTCTTGGAAAATTTCGTTTTCATTTGTTTAAAATTTGTTTAAAATAGTACACTTAACTTTGAACATCGTTGGCATGGGAGGGGTTATGTTATTAAAAACTCCACCTGGGTGCTTGATTCAGTATGTTCATACCATATTGCTTCCAAGGAGTATTTGCCTCTCTCACTCTTGGAAATTTCGTTCATGTTAAAATGTTAAATAGTACACTTACTGAACATCGTGGCATTGGGAGGGTATGTATTAAAACTAATGTTGGTCATGAACTTTGGTTGGAAGATGTGAGATACACTTCTGATGCACGCTTTAATCTAATCTCTATTCATCTGATTGATGATTTGGGTTATGAGAATTCTTTTGTCAATGGTATATGGAGGCTTTCGAGAGGCAACTTGATATTTGGTAAAGGAAAGAAGCACAACATCCTTTACTACACCCAAGCTAAGATTTGCACAGGGATTGCAAATGCAGCTGAAGATTCCTTCACAAAGTTGTGGCATAGAAGACTTGGTCATTTAAGTGAGACGAGACTTGCGACTCTCACCAAAAAGAAGATCCTACCCTTGATAGGTATGCCACTGAAGACCTGCACTGATTGTTTGTCTGGTAAACAACATAGAGTTTCATTTAAGAGATCCTCTTCTCCATCTAGAAAGCGCTGTATTCTAGATTTGGTACATACTGATCTTTACTCTATGATTGATAAGTCTATTGGTGGCTGCACATATTCTGTTATTTTCATTGATGATCAAAAGACCAAGTGTTAGATATGTTCAAATATTTTCATACCAATGCTGAAAGAGAAACGGGAAGAAAGCTGAAATGTTTCAGAGTTGACAATGGTGGTGAGTATAGAGGACCATTTGAAAAAATATTGATAGAAGCGCTATATTAGGCTTGAGAAGACAGTTCCTAAAACTCCATAACAAAATGGGGTTGCTGAGAGAATGAATAGAACTATTGTTGAAAGGATTCGAAGCATCCTCCCTCATGCCAAACTTCCTAAGAGCTTTTGGGGTGAATTAATGAGGACTGCACTTTACTTGATTGACCTTTCTACTTCGGCTTCTCTTAATGGAGATGTGCCAGAAAAGAGATGGACAGGGAAAGATGTTTTGTATGATCACCTTAGGGTGTTTGGAAGCAGAGCCTTTATTCACATTCCAAAAGATGAAAGATCCAAGCTTGATTCCAAGTCAAAGTAGTGTATCTTCATGGGTTATTGATACACAGAATTTGGGTATAGGTTGTGGGACCCAGTTGAAAAGAAGATTGTAAGAAGCAGAGATGTGGTGTTCCTAAAAGACCAAACCATTGAAGACTTTGAGAAAAATGAGAAGCCAAAGTCTGTCAATGAGTTACCTATTGGTCTTGATGAAGAACCTCCTATAGTATCACAAGGTGACAGAGGATATGAGCAAGAAGATGACGGTGAACTTGTACAGAATGCTGTTGAGCCAGTCGCTACAAAAGAATCACTTCAATTGAGAAGATTTAAAAGAGGTAGAATAACTTTCCAGAGATACTCTTTTGATGAGTATATGTTGTTGACTAATGGGGGAGAACTAAAAGACTATGAGGAGCCCATGAAAACTAGTCACAAGGAAGAGTGGTGGAAAGCCATGTAAGACGAGATGAAATCCTTACATGAGAACCATACATATGAATTGGTGAAACTGCCTAAGGGCAAGAAAACACTAAAGAATAAATGGGTGTTCAAATTGACGAGTGAATAGAATAGCTCAGAACCAAGATACAAGGCAAGACTAGTTGTGAAGGGATTTGGTTAGAAGAAGGGAGTTGATTTTGAAGAAAATTTTTCACCGGTGTTCAAGATGTCTTCTATCCGAGTTGTGCTTCGTTTGGCATCCAATATGAATTTGGAGATTGAACAACTTGATCTGAAGACGGCTTTCCTCTATGGTGATTTAGAGGAGGAAATTTATATGGAGGAACCAGAAGGGTTTCGAGTCAAAGGCAAAGAGCATTTGGTATGCAGATTGAAGAAGAGCTTGTATGGCCTCAAACAAGGTCCTAGGCAATGGTACAATAAGTTTGATTCCTTCATGGTGAACCACGGGTATGACCAAACTACTTCTGATCATTATGTATTTATGAAAAAGTTTATAGATGGAAACTTTATTATTCTCTTATTACATATGGATGATATATTGATTGTGGGCCATGATGCTAAGAAAATTGATAGCTTGAAAAAGGATCTTGGCAAGTCCTTTGTAATGAAGGATTTGGGACCGAAAAAATAGATTCTTGGAATGAAGATCTCTTAAGACAAGAAGAATAGAAAGTTGTGGTTGTCTCAAGAGACATACATTGAGAAAGTTCTCTATAGATTCAACATGGGCAATGCAAAACCAGTTTGCTCTCCACTTGCAGGTCACTTCAAGTTAAGTTCCAGTTGGTGTCCTTCAAGTAAGAAAGATAAAGAAGAGATTAAGAAAGTGCTTTATGCATCCATAGTTGGTAGTTTAATGCATGCCATGGTATGCACAAGGATAGATATTGATCATGTTGTTGGTGTCATTAGTCGGTTTCTCTCAAATCCAAGTAAAGAGCATTGGAATGCACTGACATGGATTCTCAGGTATCTAAAGGAACTCCTAAAGTATGTTTATGCTTTGGTGATGGTAAACTTGTGTTGGATGGATACACAGATGTAGACATGGCTAATGATGTAGATTCTAGAAAATCCACCACTGGATACTTGATGACTTTTGTAAGAGCAGCAGTGTCTTGGCAATCAAAGTTGTAGAAATGTGTTGCATTTTCTTCCTTTGAGGCTCAGTATATTGCTATTACAAAAGCCAGCAAGGAGCTCTTGTGGATGAAGAAATTCCTATAGGAATTGAGCCTTTAACAGGAGAAGTATGTGTTATTCTATGACAGTCATAGCGCTATTCATCTTAGTAAGAACTCGACCTTTAATTCCAGGTCAAAGCACATTGATGTGAGGTATTACTGGATTTGAGATGCGCTAGAGATGAAATCATTTCAGCTTGAGAAAATACGCACAGATGATAATGGCTCTAATTTGATGACTAAAGCCTTGCCTATGGAGAAGCTGATTGCTTACAGGAAGATAGCGGGCAGTCGCGAACCTCCCCACTTGAATGTGAGGGGGAGATTTGTTGGCGTGGTCCCATTCAAGTGGGTTTCCATCGCCATAAACATAATATATTGGCGGGTCCCATTCAAAGTGGTCCATCGCCATAAACATAATATATATATATAATATATTATATATATATATATTATAATGTAAAATAAAAGTTATATATATATATATATATATATGTAAAATAAAAAGTGAAAAGTGTGTGTTTCGTGCGCAAGAAAGAGAGTAATATAAATACAGTTGTTGCATATGTGATTAGAGCAGTGAGTGTGTGCATGAGGTGATGCCGCACAAAACAAGAGAGAGTGATGCGAGAGAAAGAAAAGAAAACCAAGCACTAAATTGAATTGCCCCAACCAGACAGTTGATCTTTACCCGATCTTGGTGAAATTTTGATATGTTGCTCTACTCACCAAGCTCTAGAAGCTGAACGGATCTAATTCTTAGTTTGGCTCTTTCAACCGATGAGATCTACTACTTTGTCTGTTGTATTTGTTATTGTATCCACTGTTCCAACGATGATTATATTTCTATTATTCAAAGGTGTGCCTGGATAATATTTGTGTAGCCTCTAGCTAGTTGATCTAGAGAGGAACTATGTGTAGCCTATTAATTTATTAGTGCAAGATTTTGAAGTGGACTACGGTCTCTTGGTTTTTCCCTTCTCCTTGGAGGGTTTTCCACGTAAAATTGGTGTGTTGTGCATTGATGATTTTCGATTATTTTGCTTGGCTATTATTATTATTACTATTGCCACAATTTATTATTGTTGCCCATTTGCTTTACACAAAGAGGGAAAAATATTGATTTGAGAGTTATTATTATTTTCCCTGCACTCGTATTGTTTATTTGTGTTTTGAGCCCTAACCCCGCGTATTTTCCCAACAATACGGCAGGGCTCCTCCTCATTTGCTTTCTTACTTCCCAGCAAGTGCTAGCATATTTGAGTTAGATCTTGTTCTTCAATCTTGTGATGAACTACTCTCTTCCTTGCGAAAAAAATTATTAAAAGCTCAACAAAGAATGTAAGTAAGCTATGATGCTCGACATCGAGAGGTTGGAATTAATGGACAGGTATGTGTACACCCATTATAATTCTTTTAACCCGGGTCCATTAATAACAAATAAAAATAATTAATGTGTCCAATTATTATTATGCATATTTAAATAAGTTTAGATATAATCCTGGTTGGTTACAATTTTAGAGAGTTTTGAGTTTTAAAGGATTACTCCAACCTGTGGTAATCCAACTAAATAAAAGGAGAAGGAGAACATGTTCTCTGCTATGTTATCACAAAAGGATAGTAAAAGAAAAAGGCTCTCTAGAAAAAACCTAACTACCCTCTCATTCACATCGCAAAAGATAGAAAGGGCTTTTAGATTATGGACAACATGAGTAGTTTGTTTAATTGTGATTGCTCCTACGGTCAGCAAACTGATAACACAAGGCTAGAAGTTGTTAATCCGCTGTGCTACAAGAGGTAGGTATTCGACCCATTCGCTTTTACATATCATGTATGGGTATATGATCATGTGTTTACTTTTAACATCAGTATATACTAAATTTGTTTAATTCAAAACATGATACTAATCATTAAGACCATATTAGGGATCCCAAAAACCCCAACCGATAAGTCTGGTTAATGGAATCAGACTCCGAAGGAGTGGGCTTCATAGCAAGGCTGCTATAAGGTGGAGGCCTTAGGCCCAACAACTAAAGAAATTGCCAATGGGACCTTTCTAGGATTTTAAATGAGTCCATTCCTGTTAGGAGCAAATTTGTGTAATAAGTTTTTTTTTTCAAAAAAAAAAATCCATTAGTTCTTTTTTAGGAAATCTTAATATGTCAAGATTGGTTAGTTAGTAATGGTTTTAATAATTGATTCTTTGTGAATGACTTTATCATATTTCTTTGGAAATATGAAATTAGAATTATTCTATTTATAGTTTGCAATGGAACTTGGTTAGGGTAATTGCTATTTATTAATTAATTTATTATTTTTTGCTATTTTTGCAATATTGATGTTATCTCATGTTATATATTGATAATGATTGGAAACATAGTAACCTTTTGACTCTAAGTATGATGTGAGGTATTTTTAGTATGTCCAATTGAATGTGAAAATAATATTCTGTCATGTATGTATAAAATATTAATAAGAGCGTGTATATATTGTCAATATATATAGATTTTGTGTCTATTCGAATGGCATCTGCTACGAAGAGTATAGTTGCTGAACTTGAACCAAATTGAATAGTGATAACTATAAGATATGGAGTGCCAAAATCCAATATGTCCTGGAAGAGCAAGAGACTCTTGAACTTTTGAATCAAATTATGGAACAACCTGAAGAAGGCAACATGCCTCAGCATAGGTGGGACCATGAAGCTTATGTAGCTTGGAAAAAACAAGAATTCCTTAGCACGTATCATACTGCTAAGTGCAATGATGATGACATTATGAAGGAATTCAAAAAGTTTTCAATTCGTTAGGGATCTATGGGAAGCTTTAAGGAACAAGTTTGGCGGTGTGTCTATCACAAAACGTCGGTCACTCACTATTAAGTTCGACACCTATAAGAAGGGTTCTAAACATACAATGAAGAGACATTTAAGATGTCCGACATGATGAGTGAGTTATATGATGCTGGTCATGTACTGACCAAGGAATAAAAGATCCAAGCTGTTATTCATTCCTTGCTTGAAAGTTGGGAGCATATGAGGATGCACCTAACGCATAATGAGACCATCAACACCTTTGATGATGCTTCACGACATTTAGAGCTTGAAGCTGATCGGCTTAACACTATGCAATCAAGTGCAATGGCACATGTTGTTGGATTTGGTCCACATGGGACTATAGGTTAGAAGCGTAAGCGATTTAATTTAGAAGGCAAGGAAAAGAAGGTTCAAAGGGCGAAGAGGACTAAGCAAAATATAACTAAAAAGAATAAGCGTCCTAAGAAGAAAAAGACTGGGAGGGTCAAATGTTTCAATTGTGGCAATAAGGGCCACTATACTAAGGACTGCATTGTGCCTAAGAAGGTACAACCTATTTACTCATGTGTGAGCGAAATTTCTATTGCTAGTTCTGTTTTTCTAACAGAGTACCATCCTTTGTGGATTGCAGATTCGGGAGCAACAGACCATGTGATGAGGGATCAAGAGCCTTCATGGATTTTCATCATTTGCCCGCTGGGACAAGATGGATCTATGTAGGAAATAATGCGCGCATTGAAGTGAAGGGAATTGGCATAGGCAAATTAGTTTTGTATGGTGGACAAATCCTACTCCTGCATACTGTCTTGTATGCTCTAGAGATTCGATGAAAGTTAATTACAATTATTGTCTTGCTTAGACTAGGGTTCAACTGGCATTTCCATAATAATTTAGTACGTTTGTGTTTGGGAACAGTGTTTTTATGGTTCTAGTTATATTTTGGATAATTTTCTTATTTTGGATATTGTTCAAGGTACGAATTCCAATGTTAGTTTTTCCCTTTTTATAAATTCACAAAATTATGAGAATGATGTGAATATTTGGTATGCTAGACTTGGCCATATTGGTCAACAAAGAATGGATCCTTTAGTAAAAGTAGGTCTTTTAGCTAATATGAATAAGGTAGAATTTATCTATCTGTGAATATTGTCTAGCAAGAAAACAACAGGAAAACCATTTGGCAAAGGAACTAAAGCCAACATATCATTGCAATTAATTCATTCTGACGTTTTTGGTCCAATGAATGTAAGGACATGACATGGAGATTATTATTTCATCACTTTTATAGATGATTATAATTTATCTATGTCTGTGAATATTGTCTAGCAAGAAAACAACAGGAAAACCATTGGCCAGGAGACTAAAGCACATAAATCATTGCAATTAATTCATTCTGACGTTTGTTGGTCCAATGAATGTATGGACATGAACATGGAGATTATTATTTCAATCACTTTATAGAATGATTATACACGTTTCTGTTTACGTTCTACCTTGATTTACATAAATCTGAAGCTTTAAAATGCTTTAAGAATTATATCAACTTGCGATTGGCCATTCGGGATAAAGCTTAAGAACTGACTGTGAGATATGGAAATAATTTGTCTGATTAGTTCGACAATTTATGTGATGAAATAGGAATAAGGGACATCATTTGACTATTCCAAGGACACCGCAACAAAATGGTGTAGCGAGAAAAGAAATAGACGCCTTCCTTGTAAAATGGTGAGGTTCAATGATGTCTCAGCAATAATTTGCCCTGATGCTTTGCTAACAGCCACCTATGTGCTTAATCGTGCACCCACAAACTCAATCACTTCCACACCATATGAGTTATGGAAAGGTAGAGTACCTGACTTAAGGATCCTAAAACCTTAGGGATGCGCCGCCTATGTTCATGATACTTCTCATAAATATGGGAAATTAGGCCTGAGAGGTAAAAAGAGTATCTTTGTGAGATATTCTGAAAAATCAAAAGGATGTGTTTTCATAGGTGAGCATGAAAATGGAGGTATAACTGAATTTGAATCGAGGTATAACTGAATTTGAATCATGAGATGTCATGTTCTTAAAGAACAATTTTCCTAAACAAAATGAATTACATCATACTCTTTCTCTTTTTGGGACCTTAGATTAGGACTCAGTTGGATCACTTCCTTCGAGTTGGAGGATATTGGTGGATGACCCATACCCACTGACAAGTCCGAATGAGAGTGATCCTGGTCCAAGTGGGAGTATAGATCCAAGTCCTACCGGGATATTAGTGAATCCTAGTTTGAGTGGGAGTCTTATGGATCTTGAGGAAAAATGTTCCTCAAAAATCTCAATTACGACGTAGTAATCGTGGAAAACATTCGTTGCCGATGTTTTGAGGTCGAAGGTATTAATGAAGTTTTTATGATTACACCACAAGATGAAGAGGAACCAAAGTGATATGGAACCCTAAGATCATTTTGAGGTCGAAGGTATTAATGAAGTTTTTATGATTACACCACAAGATGAAGAGGAACCAAAGTGATATGGAACCCTAAGATCAACATGGAACTTATAACTCTCCACCAATTTGAACAAGCAGAATTAACCCTCAAGCAATCATGATTTTGATTTGTTCTTATAACTAAGAACTCAACTCAAAAGAACTTAGAGAGAAAATCCCAGAATATCCCCTTTAAACCCAATTTGAATTAGATGTTCAAAAACATAAGAAATAGGTATTGAATCTGAATAACAATTGAACAAATCAATTACAATCCAAACAACACCTTATGTATAAAGATAAAAGAAGGAAAAACCTCACTTTCATTAATTTGAAATTATCCAAAATTCAATCTCAAAACAAAGAAAGCTAATCCCTTTATATAGAGTAGGGGTGTACAAAGTAAGTAAATAAAAATTAAAGCCATAAAATGGATAGCTCTTCAACTTCTATAGCTCTCTTGACTCTTCATCTATGACCTTCTTATCTCTTCAAGTTCTAATGATTCAAAATAAGCCCAAATGGGCTATCCAACCTAAATATATGGACCTCAAAATGAGTTTTGATCTAAAAGCCCTAAAACTTCAAAATTGCCAAAATAGGCCCAATGATGTCATTACTCCATAAAATTTCCCATGTATATATGTGGGCCCAAAATGAACTCTAAACCAGCTCAAATGTATTTTAATTAATTTAGCAAGTATTTCAGCCCATATTTTAATTGAAAGCCCAAATAGTCTATCAATTTCTATAACCGAACATTTTCTCATTTTCACTTGCTTTGCCTCCATAACCTGTATTGTATCATTCCTCCCCTTTCAATATGATTCGTCCTTGAATCATAAGGTTCGATAATGATTTATCTGTTGTCGCACAATCATCATTATCAGTAGCAATTTTAATTTCCTCACCCGTTCCCAACTCACATTCCACTATGTGCGAATTTTCAAGATAAATATTACAATAAATGGAAAATTCAGAAATAAATTTCTTTTATTTCCTTTATATTATCTTCAAATGTATCCTGATGAGTAGCTTGTCCTTTTAACTTCTTGATTTGTAAAATCTAATTGTCTAGTTTGCTATTGATACCATCAAGTTGCTCATCTACACTTTCAAATCCTAGTAGCATGATTGTCTGGAAATCCATATTGTTTCTTTTGACTTCTTTTTCTTTTTTTTTTTTCTTTTTTTGAAATTTAACAACAAACAAAATAGATTTTCACTCCTCACAAAACACTCCCTTACATGTTTACTCTTGTAATATGGACTCGTGTTTCACTCAAAATCCTGGCTTTTACCCTCTTTTAAGCTAACACACTCCTGCCTTTTGCCACTCAAGCTTTGACACCAAATGATACGGAACCCAAGATCAGCATGGAACTCAGAACTCTCCACCAATTTGAACCAGCAAAATTAACCCCCAAGCAATCATGATTTTGATTTGTTCTCATACCTAAGAACTCAACTCAAAAGAACTTAAAGAGAAAATTCCAGAATATCCCATTTACACCCAATTTGAATTAGATGTTCAAAAACATAAGAAATAAGAATTGAATCTGAATAGCAATTGAACAAATCAATTACAATCCAGACAATACCTTATGCAGAAAGATAAATGAAGGCATAACCTCACTTTCTTTAATTTGAAATTATCCAAAATTCAATCTCAAAACAAAGAAAGCTAATCCCTTTATATAGAGTAGGGGTGTACAAAGTAAGTAAATAAAAATTAAAACAATAAGTAAAGCCATAAAGTGTGGATAGCTCTCCAACTTCTATAGCTCCCTTGACTCTTCATCTTTGACCTTCTTGTCTCTTTAAGTTCTAGTGATCCAAAATAAGCCCAAATCGGCTGTCCAACCTAAATATATGGACCTCAAAACGAGTTTTGAGCTAAAAGCCTAAAAACTTCAAAATTGCCAAAATAGGCCCCATGATGTCATTACTCCATAAAATTTCCCATGTATATATGTAGGCTCAAAATGAACACTAAACCAGCTCAAATGGATTTTAATTAATTTAGCAAGTGTTTCAGCCCATATTTTAATTAAAAGCTAAATAGTCTATAAATTTCCATAACCGGACATTTTCTCATTTTCACTTGCTTTGCCTCCATAACCTGTATTGTCTCACAAAGAGTGTCAAAGAGGTATTCTCATGTCCTACCAAGGATAAATGGATAAACACAATGGAAGAGGAGATGGAGCCTATGATCTCAAACCAGGTTTGGCAACTGGTAGATCTTCCAAAAGGGTGTAAAGCTATTGGGAATAAGTGAGTTCCCAAAATCAAATATAAAGTTGATGGTAGCATTGAGAGGTATAAGGCCCGTCTTGTTGCAAAGGGGTATACCCAGTAGGAAAGAATTAACTGTGAAGAAAGTTTTTCTCCTATTATGAGGTTTACTTCTATAAGGTTAATTTTGGCAATTGTAGTAAATCTTGATCTAAAATTACATCAAATGGATGTAAAGATTGCTTTTCTCAATGGAGAATTGGATGAGAAAATCTATATGGTACAACTAATAGGTTTCGTCAAAGAAGGCCAAGAACGCAAGGTTTGTAGATTGATGAGGTCAATCTATGGTCTTAAGTAGTCTTTTAGAAAATAGTATATTCGTTTTCATAGAACAATCATGTTGAATGGTTTTTCTATGATTGACGAAGATCATTGTGTTTACACAAAAAGATCAAACAAAAAATTTATCATTATGTCATTATATGTTGATGACATATTAATAACTATAAATGACTTAGAGTATCTGACTCATGTCAAAGCTTGGTTATTGCCCATCTTTGAAATGAAGGACATGGGTGAAGCTACATATATCCTTGGAGTTAAGATTTCATGGGATCGTTTGAGAAAATTGTTCTTTTTCACAAGAGGCACACATTCTGAATGTTCCTAAACGATTCAATATATGTGACTGTAAACCAATAGATACCCTATTGCCAAAGGTGATAACCTAAGTCGGGATTATGCCCCTAGAATCTAGAAGAACAAGATAAAACGAAGTGAGTTCTTTATGCAAATGCGGTTGGAATTCTGATTTATGCAATGATGTGTACAAGACCTAATATTTGTTTTGCAATTGGAATGGTAAGCAGATATCAATCCAATCCAGGTCCAACACATTGGAGAGCAGTTAAAAGGATATTGAGATATCGTAAAGGTACTGCGGACTATTCATTGTGTTATCAAGGTGGTAATTTGCAATTGGGAGGCTATATAGATGTCGATTGGGCATGAGATGCGAATGAGAGAAAATCCACTTATGGTTTTTTTTTTCTTACTTAACAATGGCGCCATATCTTGGAGTAGCAAGAAACAATCATGTATAGCATTGTCCACAATGGAAGCTGAATTTATAGCATTTTCGGCTGGAGAACAAGAAGCGGTTTGGTTGAAAGATTTTTGAAACATTTGCATATTGGTGCTATTAGTGAAACAGTTGTAATTAACCGTGATAGTAAAGAAGCAATAGCTTACACTAAGGATCCAAAATTTCATTGCAAGACTAAGCATATTGATATAAAATGCAATTTTATGAGAGACATGGTTACACGCAAAGAGGTGAATATGAAATACATATCTATGCGTGAAATAGTGGCAGACCCATTGACCAAACCTATGCCTAGAGATGTATTCAGAGGACATACAAAATCTCAAGGACTAAATGTTAAATATTTTTTTTAGCCTTATGACATTTTTCACATTGTTTATTAATAATAAGACATGTTGATTATTTTATACATACATGAGTGTGAATGTTTTTTATACATTTACTGTTATTGATTTGTTAAATGCATGTTAGGCAGATACATGATTGACCTCCTCACATGGATAATCTTCTTTGTTCATCTATGTGATAAACAAAGTTAAGAGTATTTTTAAGCAAATTTGTCTAAGTAATAATTAGGAGAGCTTGTGCTTAAAAATGAACAAGTCGACTCATTCTTGAGAAATGAGATGTATAATATGATGATGTTATGATGGATATAATTATTTGTAAATATACTCAAATCTATCTTAGTCTCCATATGTGAGTTCTTAGGTGTATTAAGTAGACTAGTGAACTCAAGTTATACATTAAGTATGTTTGAATTATCATTTGTAAAGTGTTGAAAACTAAATCTATGTTTTAGGAGACATGCGCTCTGTATGGAAGGAGAAATAATAACACTATGACATGTGTGTCATACCACATGTGCGAGATGATGACCAAAGGAGTTGCCAATGTAAGTGATCTCAAATGTTGGTTATGTGAGACTCTTTGAGAATAATAGTTCTCTAAACTAGTACCCTTATGACTTTTGACTGATTCTTGAAATATAATTCAGAGATTTCTATCTTAGAGTGTTGCCAAAAATCATGATTGACGCGATTGTATGGGGCATTTCTAGAAAAGCGAGTTGAATTATGATCGAGAAAATTAATTTGAAGGGAAGATTATTTTCCAGTCACATTTAAGTTTCGTGTTCACAGGTCGACCAATTATATTTATAAGTAAAAATAATTATGAAAATGAAATATGTTATGAGATCAATGCTGACAATAAATGTAATAAATAATCTGGGGTAATGCATACTTTTCTACTCTAAAGAGTTTTCCATTTTTTTTTTTTTTGAGATGCTATATATCTCTAACAAGTGTATAGTAGAGAACTCTCGAAGTATGATGGTCGCTTAGTCTATCTGCTAAGTATGATGTCCAGCTATATATAGGTCAAGTCTAGTCTTGTGCGAGTGGGAGATGTTGGAATTAATGGACGGGTATAAATATGTCCATGACTAGTTGTGAATACTCAAATTTTGAGGCTCAAAAAGCCTGTTTTCATAGACTGCAAACAGTCCGGCCGGACTGGAGGACGTTCGGAAAGTTCATTGAAAGTACGCCAATATGGTACTTGAAACGTCCGAAAAATTGCGAGGATCGCAGAACTGGTCCCGGAATATTTTTTGGAGGTACGGAACTACTCAAATTTTTGAAGGCTCAAAAAGCCTGTATTTCATAGACTGCAACAGTCCGGCCGGACATGGAGGAACGTTCGGAAGTTCATTTGAAAAGTACGCCAATATGGTACTGAAACGTCCGAAAAATTGCGAGGATGCGAGAACTGGTCCGAATATTTTTTTTGGAGGTACGGAACTCTCCGAAATAAGACTTTGGAATGAAAAACTAGCAAGTCCGCCCCGGCCACGGCGGCGGTGAACCACGGCGGCGGCAACCGCCGGAGCACGGAGCGTACAAAATTGAGTACTATTTGAACCGATGTATGTATGTGTATGGTCAGATGTCTAAAATGTCACAGAGTAAGCGGGAAGATTATGTGGTTACCGATCAGGATCCTAGGGACCGCATGGCTGGAGGCTGGTTGTGGCGACGAGATGGTTGATACCAAGGCACGAGTGCGCGTGGTGCTTGAGCGGTGTCTGGGAGGAGGGGGCTCGGCTCTGCGGGCGGCGGGCGCCCGCCCTCCAGCCCGGTTTTTCCCTATAAAAATCAAGCCCCATCGACAGTTTTACTCACTCAGTCTGTGTTGACGGACGCTCTCTTCTCCCCTACGCTCCTTGCGGTTCTTTTACTGGTTTTCTGCATTTAGTGTAGGTTTTATTATGCTGTTGTGATACTTGGTCACTTAATTGAATTAATTTTAATCAATATTCCCTGAAACGGGGAGCTTAATCTGGAATTTTCAAACTGAAGCTAAGAAGCGGCCGCCGTTTAACTCAGGTAATAACGAAACTCTGCCCATTTAATTTCAGCATTCTGTGCATATTCTCTTCTACTCTAAACTCTAAACTGCATTCGCACCATCGTCATTTTGGTAGCAAATTGCCTTAAGTAAATAAGTTTAGGCTAAAATGCCCGGTTAATCAATAATCGTGGTATTCATGCCAAACTCCGAATCATGCCCAAACTCCGAACCATACTGTAAAAAGCCTAGTTAATTAATAAATACGGTGTAATTGCCTTATTTCGAATAGTCAGGCTAAAAGTCCAATAAATCAATAATTGTGGCTAAAAGCCTTAATCAATCACGTTTTTTGCAACAAATTGCCTTACAGTTTAAATCAATCACATTTTGGCAACCAAATTGCCTAAATATACATCAATTTTTGGCAAAATGCCTTGAATTAATCAATCTTTTGGCTAAAAGCCTTAAATCCATCAATTTTGGCGACAATCGCCCAATTAAACACTTTGGCAAACAAAATTGCCTAAATCAACCCATTTTGGCTAGAAAGCCCTTCAAATAATCAACTTTTGGCAGCCTAAATCACATCAACTTTTGGCAACAAATTGCCTAAATCAATCTTTTTGGCTAAAAGCCTTAAATCAACACTTTTGGCAACAAATGCCTAAGACAACAAATCAATCAAACTTTGGCAAAATGCCTAAACAAAATGCACGAAACATACATACACTCATGCATTAAGCATACCCAATCAAAGCCCTTTAAAAAAGGCTTATCGAACTACGTCGACTTTGATCTTCCATTCAAACGGAAGTACGTAAGCACGTTCGGGATTTAACCCCCGGCGACAAGTTGAAATCACTTAAACATTTCATTGGTCCAATTACATCATTTACCCTGCAAAGCATTCATTCATTGGTTAGTTAATCAGCATGACATAGTCAGGCATGACATGTCGTCGGGATCCACACTCGGGTTCGTAGATTGTGCCTTAAACATTGGGATAAATTTAATTCTAGTAATTAGGTTAATTTAAAATTGGATGTCAAAATTGGAGTCAACTTAGGGTTTTTTCCTAGTTTACCCTAAAATAATTAAACAAGGTGGCGACTCACACATTCACGTGCATTTGTGCCCTTAGTCATATTCATTATATGCCTATTTTAGGGGGAGGGGTTCACATTTTGGCGACTCTGCTGGGGATTATTATGTAATCATTTTTGCATAAAGTGGACTATGATTGTTGTGTAAACTAATTCGGTCCGGCCGGACTGTTTGCATTCCGGCATTGACACTGTAGAAAAGTCAAAGTTACTGTAGCAAGGTCAAAATTTGAGTATTCACAGGACCTAATTGAAATTTACTTTAAATCATTTAAATTTGTTGATTTATTTGCATGATTGAAAATCTTTTTCTCCATTGCATAAAAAAAAAACGAATTTCAAATGAATGTCTTCTCTCTCTGTTCAAACTTCTGAGTCTGGATAGCAAGTAGCGCTGATTGGCAGGTCTCCTTGATTATGTCGACTGATAGCCAAAGCGTCCTCCCTGTTACCGCAAACCGCAAACCATCCTAATCCCTTTTGCCCATGGGTATGCGTACTGTTGGACCCACGCGAAACTCTTTGTTTCACATGTGGTTACATGTGGTTAGGTATATCCTTACTCAAGGTTCAAGGGTCCCTTAATAAGCCAATTTTCTATTTGTGTCATAGCCTATAGAACCTATCCTTTAGGGCAGCATGCACCCAATGATGTGAATCATATCATTAAAACGGATTATGACGTGATATTGTGCACATTCATGAGATATCATCTCATAAACATTAAAAACATTAAAAAGAACACAAAATATTCTTTTTAGTCAAGCACAATTGGACAAGGGAGTCGATCTACCTCACACTCAACTACCCTGATACACAATACTACCCACTGTACCTTAATCCAGTTACCCTTATCCTTACAGGTACCCACTGTTCGAGTGCTTATCCAAGTTCCAAATCACACCTAACAGTGCTAATCACCAACCCTCACCCAGCTTCACCAACCTTTCACCAGCTTCAACCAACTTCACAACTTCAACTGTACCAATGGCATTCACTTGCTGACATCCAAAATCTTATTGGAACAATTGGAAGCCAGAATGGAGGCTAGAAATGAATGGGCATTAGCTGGCCCAGAGAACTGCCCTAATAGCTAAATAGGTAGTGGTAATCGGAAAATGGGGCTTCCACTGGGGAGAGGATCGCTGCTACCCTCCAAATCAAGGGACCTGCTCTGGGAGCCAACGCCTCAAACCAAACCCTGCCCTCAACCTGGATGACATGCCCTCCAGAACTGCTACTGAGCTGGAAGCTCAGAAAATAAAAGAAAAACTGGAACTCTTGGAAAGATCAATCACTACCCTTAAAACACATAAGGAAGTGGTGGACATGGACTCCTTGTCCTTGTTCCTGTTTTTGCCGAAATCCCGAACCCCGGAAGGATCTCGAAAAACATCTTTTGTATTTATTATTGGTTGTTTCTTTGTTTTTTTTTTTTTTAAAAAGGTGATAAAAATCTCTTTTGGATACGAGATGCCGATAAATCGGTCTTATAAATTATTGAGTCGCCACCCAGTTTTTCGGCAATGGGACCGTTTTTATTTTTAATTTTATTAAATGACTCCATTTAACCCATTTTTATTCAAGGCCGAATTATTTAGAAAAACATTTTTAGAAAAACTGGTCCAAGCGTCAAAAGTACGATTCACGTAAGGGAATTAGGTTACGTCGGCTCGTTGGAAAGCCACCCGCGAAAAACCGGCCTCTTTTTTAACCTACATTTCTAAATTGATTTTAATTTTAGAAAAGCCAATTATTTAAACCCAACTCCAAATAACCGAACCGAGTTCCTGAATGTGGAAAATTAATTATTGTCCCATATAAATTCATTTCATTGCATTCATTCATAAATTAATCATCACTATCCACATTCATCCACAATATATAGCAAAAATAATCTGAAAGGACCCGCTCCTTGGCCTTATGGAGGCGGGCCACAAACCGAGTTTAATAATATAATCAATAATAAACAATAAGTAATAAATCCTAAAATTTCATAATCACAAACAATTAATTGATTTGGTTTAATTAAGACTTAATTTGCCTATTTTTGATCATTTTTCGGATTAAGATTAAAAATTCTACTTAATGACATAAAATTAAAATGGGATAAATAAAATATTTTGAAATTTAAAGGCAATCGCGTCACGCATCTGTTCTATGAAGAACAGCCGCGTGACAGAACTTTACCATTTATTCTGGAACTTTAGAACAGTCGCGTCACGCGGGTGTTCTATGAAGAACAGTCGCGCCACGGAACTCTTGTTATTGTCCTGGAAATTGGAATAGTTGTGTCACGCAGCTGTTCTATGAAGAACAATCGCGTGATGGAACTCCTAGCTACGTGACAGAACTGTTCGTGACATTATTAAAATACTCAGACATATTGAAAATACTCAGACATAATTGATTATATTATTCATAGCGAATGTCAAATACAAATATACAAACAAAATGGAAATTAAAGTTCACGAAACAGCTGCGTCACGCCGGGTGGTTCCGAGTCCAGATTAAGGCTTTTTGGATTGCAGTCGGCGTCAAACAGGTAGTAAGCTGCGTGACCGCGGCTGCTCTGGTCCCGCACTACCTTTCAAACTACCTTTTTTTTACGTGTTTCTTTTTTGTCAAAGTGATTAAAAC
>NW_023590789.1:18379738-18454953 GCF_014843425.1 Jatropha curcas | reverse complement strand
AAAAAAACCAAAAAAAACAAAAAAGCGAGGGGGCACAGAGGAATGAAGTTTTTTTTCTGGGTTCTCTTTTCCCTTTGACACAAAACAAACACGGTGGAGCGGTGCCTCTGAGCCCAGCGTCCACCAGAGCTCTACCAGACCAATGGGTCTAAACCAGCTGATGAGCAACCTGGGACGCGATGTTACATTTTGGCTCTCTTGTGTCCCCAAATTGCTTTTGGTGCCAACCACTCAGCCATCAAAGATCGCCGACACAGCTTCGGAACATGCTCCCGAAACATCTAACGGAGACTGTGTCTGGAGCATCAACCACTAGTGCAGCACAGGCAAAACTGCATCAAAGGCGCAGACCTTCTTACTTTCCCACCAAATGGAGGAGGGAAACTCCCCATTAAGAACTCATCGTCTTCGAAGATTGATCGAGTCTTCCTTTGAATGACATGGGAGGTTTCTTGTCTGCCTCGAGGTTTGACAATGCCTCAAGATACGAAATGATCTCGCAACACTTTGCCAACCAGTCTTTCAGTAGTTTCCGCTTTGAACTATTAACATGAAATAGAGATCCGGATTCTCCACTCTGTCTACCAGTTGCTGACTGAGCTGGTCGGCCTGCCTGAACTATCATCTAGCAACGGAGCTGCACGCTTGTTGTGCCTTAATGTTGAGCCGAGGTTCTTCTTCCTCGCCCAGACAAGGCGTAACAGAAGAAAAATGCTCACAAGGCTTAAGCCTAAAACAAGCTGTCGCCATCTACCCTAGTGCCCCACCAGTGTTTGCTCGCTGAAAAATAGCCCTAAGCGGTCAATGTTTTCAACTGCACAGCCAACCTGGGCACTGGACAGTCACAACTGTCCACACTGGTTCAGCCAAGAAGACGACAGGTCCATTCTCTCATTCTTCATACTGCTGATAGTTGACAACTCCTGTCCTCTACGCCCGCCCCGTGTTGACCTACACCTCCCACAATGGTGTGTAAGATCCTGCCGCCCACGCCCACTACCCATCCATGCCTCCTCCAATTCCATCTGCAGGGGTCTCTCAGGGTAACCCCGTCAACGCCCAATCAAACGGGATGTACACGACCACATTTCTTCTGGGAAGGATGCGCACCAGAAGTTCGCAGTTCTACCGCCTCATACGGAATGTCTTCTTTGACATTCTTGAAAACACTAATAGAACATTGTCTCTTTTGAGGAACTGTCTTCTTATATGTACCCTCTCCCAATTAGAAGCGACTTTACATTCTCAGTTCCTCTATTTGGAGCAAGAGGATATTCCGTTTGACTTTCTTAAATGAATTCTTACTGCATGATCTGTTCGTTATTCTAAACTCTAGACCCAAACCAATGATAATGTTCCTGGCCAATGATTGATGCCGATCTTTTCTATTCTCAAAGTCTTCACCTGAACTGCAAATTCCTAATTCCTCGAATGTTAATTAACCTTTGATGTCCATTGTTCCACACCTTCTGGGAAAAGAACCGTCCTATGAATTCTAGTCATACTATTTTGTGGCAATTTAAGGCTCTGGTCCATATAAATTTAGATAGGACTTCTAGGCTGGTCAAGGATGGACCATTGCAGTTCATCCCCTGAAAGTGGAGCGCACTACCAACGCTGTGAATCTTGTTTAGAACGGTAAAGATGACTAAGAGGCCCCCCGCCCTCTTCCTATAACAGGCTAATCAACCACCTAATCGATCCGTACTTGACCAACTCTACATCTCCATCCTCTGCATCCTTGTGTGGTCCAATGAGCCTTGTCCACACGCCTAGGGCGGGTGGTTCTCTGGCAGTATTTCCCTGTCTGCACTTTCACAGATGATTACTCAAGCATATGGATACATTTAACCTGTTCGCCGCCGCTAAGTCTGCAAATGCTCTGGGAGCACAATACCAAGAGTTCAAACAGGCAGAAACCCGGAGAAACGACATGGCAAAATCATACTCAAGTCGTTACGGTTCTGCACCGTGCGCTCGGCGCCATACCTCTCTATGGGAACATCTCATCTATCTTAATTCCTATCACGCAACAAGGAATTACCTTCACAACACGTTTGTCTGCACCCTGGGTCATGCCCACAACAGAATGGTCGTCAGCATAAAAGAAGGAAATACGACGCTCTATGGACCAATGGTCTAGACTCAATGCATGAGTCCTATTCAGACTCTGCCCACTTTCCCGCTTTTGGCCGGGTATCCATAGAAAACAACAAGCATACTATTTCGAATTTGGGTCCATCAACCACGTCAGACCTCAAAACTCCCTACATGAACTGTGGACTGGGCGAAGCCAACTCTACGACAATGTTCGGCCATGTGGGCTTGGTGTCCCAGCCCATCGTTGCCTGAACACAGGAAACGCCAGATCACAGCTTTGGCACATCAAAACAGACTTACTGCTTCTCTTTATCTGACCCTTATCCCTACGAGGAAACGAAGAGGGCTGGTTTATTTTATGGTTCTCAAGATAAAACGGTCATACTGCTTACGCCACCAATCGCACATTATCTTTGACGCGAAGACTATTTCAAAAACCAATATTCCAAAAGTCAATTAGCTTGTATGATTGACGACGCGCCATGAAAACTCTAACCACATAGAACCTTTCCATTAGACACAACACCTAACACCATCAATGGGTTGGACTGACATTCCATTGCCTAGTGTAGTGGAGAAATGCTTAGTCGACCAGTAAATCACATACGCCTGAATATTCAGTACTAAACATCTTCACCTACCACCTGAAAGTAAGCTGGGAGTTATGTAAACTGAAGTGGGCACTGTTGATCTAATATACAGGAGCACAATGTTGGGGCTTCTAACAATTCATTGCCCTTCCTGGTCGATGACAGCATGTTGAAGTTACCAGACATGATCAAGAATGTAGTCCCACCATCATGGACTTGCGCCCTATTACACGCCAACAGCAAAGCCGAAGCGTGTGCATGCGCAGAAACCTGTAGTACTCGCTACCCATAGTGGGAGAATTCGCACAGACCACCCGTTTCGATATCACTCTTTGGGAGAAGCTTCTTTGATAGAATCCCTGCAAGAAGTTGAATATTGAACCTGTCCCTGTTACGATGAAGCACTACACACGAATAAAGAATGCTGATAGAGTGGCTTGTAGCTACCTGACCAATCTGCAGCATGGTAGTCCATGTACTCTCAATCCAAGTTCTGGGACTTGTAGAACCACACCCTGAAGGGGTAAACCATCGGATGCAAGTGGGATCTATAAGAAAAAGACGGCGGTAATAGACGGTAAGTCGCAAACTATAAGGCAAGCTTTTTGCCGAAAGGGTTTCTCCAAGAACAGAACGGGCACTCGAACATTATCGAGGAAACTTTTTCGGCTGGTAGCCAATAGCTAATAGTCTACTAGAACTCTTCCTTATCCCTCCATTGGCACTCATTCATGATAATGAGATTTGGCAAAATGATGTCAACGACAGCTTCTAAATGGGTCTTGCACTGAATTAACATCTATACCTGAACGCAACCAGAAGTTTCATAAACAATGGACAAGAAATTTGCTTTGCAAAATTGAAATAAGGTACAATTTTATTGGGCTTACCACAACATCAGGTCATGGAATAACTTCTTTTGACCAAGCGACTTAAAAGTTTTGGCTTTGACAGCTGTCCATGATGGTCTTGTGGTCTAATTTAGAAATGAATGGTAGTAAGGTTGTTTTTTGGGTACTATAATGTGGATGATATTCTGCTTAGGGACATTGGTGTAGGTATCTTGAATTCTGTCAAAGATTTGGCTTGTCCAACTTTTGATACTGAAGGATTGGCGAGAGGCTGCTATATTCTTTAGGCATTAAGCTAAATGCGAGCATCAGCAAGAAAAGGAATGACTTGGACTTATCTCAAGCTACTTTTTTATTGATCCAAATTCTTGCTCGTTTCAGCTCAGGAATTCCAAGAAGGGTTTTCTTCCCTCAGACATGGAACCAACTCTCATCTAGGACCAAATGTCCTAAGACCCCTGACGGGAGATAGAGAACATGAACGGGCAAGTTCCAATATGCTTCTGCAGTTGGAACGCCTTATGTATGCAATGTTGTGTACAGACCTGATATCTGCTTTGCTGTTGGCATGGTTGCATATTCAATCTATCCTGGGCGAGAAACTGGACTGCAGTCAAGCCATCATCAATCAAGTACTTGAAAAGGGACTAGGAATTATATGTTAGCCTTTATCAATCTGACCGATCTTGTACCCATTGGGTCATACAGATCTCGGATTTTTCAGACTGATAAGGACTCTCGGAAGTCAACCTCTGGTAATCTTTTGTCTTGGGAGTGGAGCCATACAGTTGGAGAGTAATTAAGCAAACTTGTGCCTTGCTGCCCTCCACCAATGGCAAGCTGATAATGTGGTAGTTCTGAAGCTTGCACAAGGCAAGCTGGTATGGCTTAGGATTCTTATGGGTCTAGGCGTAGTTTCTTCATGCACATTGCCCTACTCTCCCTTTACTTGTGAAAAATAAGTGGGGCAGTTGCAAACTCGAAGGAGCACGGAGCCATACAAAGCGGCTACAAAACATTGAGCCCGGAAAGTATCACTTTTGATCTACGAGACATACGTCAAAGGGGAGAATGTGGTCAGTGACAAATTCGACATCGGAAAACCAACCTGGCAGCATCCCTTTTTAACAAAAAGCTTACCAGCAAAGACTTTGAACAGTCATCGTAGAGGAATGGGACGTTAAAGTCATAGATCATGGTTATGAAGTCTAAGTGCCGGATTGATAAGAGATATACTTACCATCGCATCATGTATAGTATAGCTATGAATGATTTTCTATTGACATTATTTCTTTGTATTAATTTGGAAATTTGTCATTAAATAAATTGTTATTAGCATAATGCAACAATATTGTGCATTCTCAGTACATTTTTTGTATGTATTTTAATTGGACCAAGTAAAGAAGAATGGATGTTTAGTACTACCTGTCTTTAAACATATTCTCTAGGACCATTAAGAAATAATGTTTATTGTTCTTATCTTGACTTTATTTTAATAATGAGCAAACATCTCGATGTCCTTGCTGCTTTGAAATTCATTAAAGGTTAGTTTTTCACTTATTGAATAATATTCTCGGTGAATTGGGGCAAAGATATTTTGTGTTTGTGAAATAGTTAATGTATGCATACAGACATCCATGTCTCCGGTTTATGAGATTGATGACTCACTTTACACGTAAGCCTTCATAGGTTTCATAGTGGTAACACCCTGTAGGGGATATTGAATCCGACATATGAAATAAGTTGAGACGCGAGACAATCTTACAAGTTATATTGTGATTAAATAACATTGTCAGTAAGTTATTCTAAATGACAGCATCTGTAATCTTAACGTGGGGAACATATTTTATTATGTTGTGGACATTGTAAGATAAAGTAAGGAGTTTTCAGTCATGTTTTTAGTGGAAATATTCATGATTCTAATTATAAATAACGAAATATGTTGTCTACATAGGTTCTTATTATAATTAGTAGCCTGGATTCTTTTATCTCCTGCGGTCCCTGCTACGTGCCTAATTATTCTGGAAAGTTAAGGGTGTATTAAAACCTAATAGATAATTAAATTTCCGTTTTAAAAATAATTGATAATTAATCTTTAAATTAAATAATTTTTTTTAATGTTATTTTATATTAAAAAAATACTCTTCCTATCCGCAGAGAAGGCTTTTTGAATATACAAGATCTGGAAAGAACCCTACAGAATACGCGATACACGCCGTTATTCTATTCTCTTGCCACTCAGAGAGTTCCAAAAGAGAGATATTTAGGGATTATGCAGAAGATCGTCGCGGTGAACTCCAAGATCTCTGGAAAGAAGATCCGGTGAGCGGATTTCCTGCCGCCTTCAGAGGCCTTCAGTTTTTTTATTGATTTGTTCGATAATGTTTTTTAGTTTTGCCTCATAGTTTCGGTAAGAGTTTTTCCCTGCTTTCATACCCGCCTTCCATCAGATGAAGCCTGATCTATTTTCACTTTAATTTCTCTTCAACAACAATCATCTGATACGAATTATTCTTCTCCTTAATTTGAAGAATGATGAATTAAGTGCATCCTGCTTCCTAGCAATGCTTCTTGAACTAGAATGGTGAGAACTCATGGCACTCTTCAACTACCTTTATTGGATTAGGAGGTATTGTAGCCTGAATTGGGATACCATTTTCTGAACGGATTTGATAATCCATCACTCAGCTTCTATAAGCAGGTCTTTTCCTTTATGGAAGTGATACGTTGCCCATTTCTTTGGAGGGAATTAGCAGCTGACTTGTGGATTTAAATTCAGCTATAATTAGTGCTTCTCTCTTATCTTCTCCAACAACAGATTCTTGGGGAGATTTAAAGGAACACATCCACCCCTTTCTCCAACACTCTGAAAATCTTCAAACGAGAGGCTTTGAAGATGTCGAACTTAATTTTGGCATTGGTTTTAATTCTGGCATCTCCATCTTGAGAAAAAGCTTTACGACCATTTTCATTTTTCAAGAACCAACCCTTGTTCACCTTCAGTATATGAAACAAGCGCACCATCAAGTTCCATTGAAGTAACAACGTTTACGTTTAAGCACCACTAGCCTAGATGAACACCAAAATTCCCACTTGTATCGACTGCTCTCCAAATATCCTCTTTTTGAAAAGGATATGCTCCTCACTATTACCAAGGAAGATCTTGGCAATAACCCCAGCTCGTCCTACTAATCATGAGGCGCTGTAACTGATCAATGATATATTGGCTTCTTATAGCTTGCAAAAGTCCAAGAAGCTTGACATGAAGATTGATGAAGTGTTCCACTTGATGTAAAGCACAACAAACCCTTAAATTAATTACCAGCCAGTATCCTCCCAAAAAGAAAACCTTTCGTTCAATAAATACAAGATGGACCTTATAGCGTTACTCTTCCCATAAAAATTTGGCTGACTTCGGTTTCATTAACATATTGGGCCCATTTAGTTGTCCACTCCTAGGAAGTATTTAGCATCTCCCATCAACATCGAAACCATGCATGCAGTGCGTGTCAAAAACGATTAGCTAACCAAGCATAAACATAATGGAAAGGTAATGGATTACTTCATTAACCTCAAAAGGTTGTAGTAGTAGAGATTGCTCAACAGGCCTCTATACAATGCCTTGCTAAAATAGCGAATAGGCCAAAGAAAAGAATTTCACCCAGAAGCGATCATACTTGCAACTTTGAAGGTGCTCTGGGAAGATGAGATTCACACGGATCAATACTGGAAGTACAAACTTCACCACAGTCAACAGAATCGAAAGCAGCCCTGTAACTTCTTCCTGTA
Source organism: Jatropha curcas (assembly GCF_014843425.1). The sequence goes on along the minus strand of NW_023590789.1, from coordinate 18,447,623 downwards.
TATCAATCTTCTACTGTTTCATCTAATTTTAAAAAGGTTGGTTCCTAGTTCACATCTCGGCGCGTAATTTTTGCCGATAACACTCTGAAGGTATTGAAATTCTTCTCAGGAGGCCCATTAGGATTAGTCTACATCAGTATCACGAAACCAAAAGTTCACGAAGTTTGTGAACATTCATACTCGAAGTTGTTTCACACCCTGTTAATGCATTTTTGTAGTATGCATAAAATAAGTATTTGCAACTTCGGGTAAGAAAGCGAGAATCCACCTCCACTTGACTTCCACTAAGATTTGCAGCTAAGGGTCTTTCTCATCATAAAATGCAGCCATTGGTTAAAAAGCTCCTCCTAGGAACTTCAAATCTAAAAGAGAAATTCGACTCCTGCTCCAGCTTGGGCAGGAAAAGAGTACTTTGTTTGATACTCAATATTCATAGAAACGATGAATGCGCATTGCGCAAAGTGATCGAATAATGAAGAGTGATGTGAAAGCTGATACACCCTCAAACTTTCACAAAAGCAATTTGCTTATTACTTTTGCCACACACACGTCAACCACTCCCAATAGCATTCGACAAAGGAATCTCACACAACAAATTTGAAAAAAAGGATCCCCAGAGAACTTTTTGTCTGTGGATGTGACTTCTCAAAAGCCGGAGCTTATTTGATGGGAGTTTTGAAACGAATGAACGTTGGAAGATTGCAACAATGGCATTCGGAACGCGCTTAAGCCACTTCATGTGAAAGTTGAAATTCACAACTGTAACGTTCGATACTACCAATCCAATAACTGAGGAGTGTCTACTTTGCTTGTTGCTTTTGGCTTTGAAATCTTTCATTAGCAAATTTTTGAAAAGTGAAGATTATTTTCAAAAGGATTTGAATCTTTTTTGTCGCGCTCCGTAATTTTTTCATGCTTGGAAGTTTTGCGCGAAATCCAAAAGGTCAAAAAATGTCAAACAATTTTGACTAAAGTCCTCGAAAGTAAGTTGACGTAGCCTAACAAAAAAATCAAAAACATGACTTATCTAAAAAATCAATACCGATGATCCAAGGCGAAAAATAATTCTATGGAATTCAGAAAGATCAAACCATTTATGTACAACTCATGTTCAACGCCAAATTAAATTGCGCAAATGACTACGTCAAGTAATTAAATATAATCATGTAAGGCCATCTTAGGTTTATTAATCCATGTCCTCATTAAGCAACTTAACAAAAAAAAAGAAGAGAATTCAACTAAGCTTAACGAACGATATTGTCCATGCACAAGTAATTCACGTAGGCGTATGGTTTGATGCGAGTCATCACCAGTTAGAAATAAAAAGACAAAGGAAAAAAAAAAAAAAAAGGAAAAGAGAGGGAAACTGCGCGTGGGAAACAATGCAACAATTAAAGTTAATTAGGTGTTATTGCATTAATCATACGAAGTCAAAGCTCGGATGTGCAATCAAAGTGCCATGTGAAAGAAAATAATAACAAGAAAAGGAGATAAAGAAAAAAGAAAGTTGCCTATTTGAAGTTTAATTTGTGCAGTTAAATTTCGCTTTGCCAAAATTGATTGTGTTCGTCAGAGGTACCCACGTAAATTAATGAAAAGATAACACTACATCAATCCTAAATAAAAAAAAAAAAAATAATAATAAACTAAGGAAGGCATACCTGGACACGCGACAGAGGAGCTTAATTGATTGCGTCAATTTCCTTACCGTAAAAAAAGATCTTTTTGAAGGGATGGTTTTACTTAATATAGATTTTGTAAAACGCCTAAATTTAAGTAAGGATTTAAACTTTTTTCAAACTCTCTAATTGACAAAGATTTAAAGGTCTTCAAAACTTCTAATTGATTAAAGATTGTTCAATTCTCAACTTTAAATTTGAATTAAGGATTCTAACTCTTCAATTCCAATTCGATAATGCATTTTAAAATCTCAATTCCCAAATTATCAAAGGATTTATTTTTTGTTAAGGACAAGAAATGTAAAAAAGGGAACTTCTAAATTAAAAAATTCTAGAAATTAGAGTTTACCTAGTTGGGGTAAAAAAAATTATTAGCCTACTCTAAATTGAAGTTGATAAAATCTTTTCTTTTTTGAAATTCATGCAAAAAGAAAAAAAAAGGCATGGGCTTAAATTTATAATAAAACGAAATTTGTCTTCTTTTTTAATTTTGAGACCCTTTCAACAACATATTCTTAACAAATCTTGAGGGGGCTATCTGCTAGACACTAAACTTATTTAAGTTCACATTTATTATTAACTAATTATACTAATTTTAGCAATTAAAATATATTCGGTTAGTTAAATTCAACCATATTTATTTTGATCAACGCAATCAAAATAATTGAAATGGCTTATTATAATAAAATTATTGGACAAATATTGGTTATGCGCATTGAATAAATAATGTAGTAAGTACAATAAAAATTTCATCATAAGTGGAACCAATTAAATTCAATACTTGGGCGAATACGTGAGCGTCTATATAAGCTAAATTGATGCAGCAGCAACCGACTGGAAGAAGCTTTTTCGCTACGTTGGACCGAATCAATGTTACATAGTTGGCAGGAAATTTTCCTCAAAATCTCTTAGTATAATAGGGGTTCCTCTCTTCAACAATATTGGGATACATAGACACATACGGAGAGAAAAGACAGAAAAAGACTCAAAGGCTCTGTCAAACTCAAGACTACAAAAATCAAGTTCTTTAATTTCTTAACTCAAGATGCAACGTCCTACTTCGACCCTTGAATTGTGGCCACAAAGTTCATTATGCATCAAATTCAATATTCAAGGTTTCTCAATCGTTCGAACATATATCAACGGTTCAAATTCTCATCGACCCTTGAATTTTCCAAAGTTCAATTCTACAACTCAATTTGGTAGGGCTGTTTATTTTATGGTATTTTTTAATATAGTTTTTTAATAGAAATTTTAGTATTTTTTTATATTTTAATTTGTTTTTATTTAGTTTTTAATTTTTAATTTTTGTTAAATCTTCCTTGAATCTACTTTGCTTGATTTTGAGGAATTTTGTAGCAATTTTTGATGGAAAACCAGCCTAAAAATGCAGAAAAAAGTTGTACCTAAGCAAAAAAGGCTGGCAACGCCCTGGATTTGTCGTTCATCCAGCACGCCCTGGTCGTGTTATCCAGCACCCCAAGCTATGTTCAAAGATAAATATCCACTGCTGGTCTCAGAGGCTAGCACACCCAACGGTCGAGAGCACTCCTGTGCTAAAACGAGCTGTCGATCGCTAAACCAAGATCGATCTAATGGCACGGCCCATCGCTGCCAACCACCTTAAGCGACTTCATGAGGCCTAGCCATGCCCCAACCGTGCCTAATAGCACCGCCCTGTGCTGAGACCAAGATTTTGTATTGGGCCCGAGAATGTCATTCCTACGCTCGGCCGCTTGCATAGACCTGCACGAAACGCTTTCTGACGTGCCAATTCAAGCTTAAAATCTAAATCAAGGCACTGGGCAGAATCTAATTCTGGAAGAAATAAAAGCTAATCATCTCCTATCCCAAAATGATTTCTTCCTCATCTAAAGATTAATGGTTTTCTTAAATGGAAAGTTGGACGGTTCCCAAGAAGTTTCATATAAAGACCGAGATCGTTAGTATGTTAAAAGGGGTCTTTCGATCTCTGATTTCTCTTGTTCCTCTATTTAGCTTTTGGTCTTTTTCTTAAACTTCAAGTGGCTCCAAGAGTGTGGGTCCCGTATATGTATGACAACCCAAGAGGGGGGGTAAATTGGGTTTTCCTAAACACGATATAATTTTCAGAAATCTCAAACAAAATATAGAATTCTAAGTGCAGCGGAAAAACAAAGAACTTTGTGAGATAGAGATATGGATTAAGAATCACCATAGAAAGTCCTGTGCAAAGTGCAGCTAACTTGCATTAGAATAGCTTCAACACTGACTTATTCAATATCAGAGCTTCGTTTATGAGAAAAGGCTAATCGAAATTAGAACTTCCCTCATAAAGTTTAAAAAAACATATAAAGCTATGTGAACACGACAGTTATCGAAAATTCAGAACTTCTTCACAGAGCCTTAATCAAGTATTAAACAAACTTTAATATGGAAAAGCTAATTTGTGATAGAACTTCCCATAAAGTTTAGATAAATTAATTAGAAACCCACGCAGTGAACATATCTGTGAATAAGAACAACAGTTAGAACATGGTATATTCCACTTATTAGAATTCCAGAGTTCTAATGTTTCAGAAAAGATAAGACTTTATGTCAGTTTTTAGAACAATCTGCAATCATTAACAATTTTTAGCATTGTTCTAAAAATTTAAAACAGAGTGTAATAAACGTAATATTAACAAGCAAAACTTCAGAAATTAAAAGATGAACATAGTGATTTTATAGTGGGTTCGGCACTCAACTCGCCTACATCCACTTCCCAAGACCGCATCTTGCAGATCTCAACTATGTTATCCTCTTTTAAAGGGTAAGAAGCACAACCAAGGCAAGTAGAAGGGCAATAGGATCAAACCTAGCATCTACCCTTTTGTCCCACTATATTTTTCTCTAAAAAGGTTCTACTTAACCTCAACCCTTTCTATTTTTGGCAGAGCTACAGAAACCTCAATTCAAAGACATTAAAATCTACACAAGCGAAGAGGTTTGCTTGATAACCTCATATCATAATAGCCTTCTAACGCTATAGCATTACAACACAGAAAGTCTTAACAAATAAAGAGCCTGTCTACTATAGATTCCAGAATCTAAATCAGCACAGAAGAAACGCACATATAAGCACAGGAAAAGATAGTTTATCAGATTATGAAGATCGATTAGAACACAGAATCGTTCTTCAAAAAGTAATTGTAAAAAATTCTTTTCAACTTTAAAAGCATTAAAAAACGTTAAGTGCTACGAGATGAAAAGAAAAATGGGGGTAGAAGTAAGTTTGGAGATAGAGATTTGATTAATGAGAAAAATGGCTCTTAAACCGAAAAAACTCTTACTTTTCACTGTAGCTCAAGACGTTGAAAGGCTCCTATTTAAATAGAGAGCCATCGTGTCCCTTGCCTTTTGGAAAGTGGATATTTCATTTGAAATCAGAATATCCTTCTTTCTTATTTAGAAGCATATGAACAATCTTTGTTACCCAAAAATTTTATTTTATCCTTTTTTTGGGTAAGAGAATAAAACAGTCGATTTTGGCTTTCCTTTAAATAAAAGATTCTCGGTAGCATTATTTGGAAAATATTTTTACGGACAGGATGCTCTTACTACAAAACGAAAAAGATTCTCCTTCGTTTTTAAGGTAAGAAAATAAATTTTTAAAATGCTTTAGATCTTTCAAAATATATTTCCGAAAAGTGTATGAATTTTATTACCAAAAAAGCTTTAGAGAAGTAATCTCTTTAATTTTAGGACCAAATTAAATCATTTCGATTTAAAGAAGATATTTTTTCCGAAAACGAATAACAGCAATTTATTTTGAAAAAAAATCTAATTTCGCGAAAAAAATACTTTTTGAGAGAAAATTAATTCTATGTGCTCATAATATGGATTTTCTCTCTATCTTCAAGTAATCCTAAATACTTAGCTCCTAGGGTCTTCGGATTAATCTTCACACCTCAATGTAAGGACCTTGCCTTGTACGATTTCTTTCCCATATAAATTCTGCTAAAATATTAGCACAAATAAATATAATTTTAAATTTAATTTGTTTTGTATGTAAATCATCAAAAAATCCGAGATTAGAAATTGACCCTTGAGCCAACACAAGATTGGTGTTTAAGATTCCAAGAAGGCCGTTCAAACTCAATCCGTTGACTTGTTTTTATTTTCTAGAACTCCTCTTTTTATTTATTATTCTTTATGAGATCTATTTTACAAGTTTAATTGAGTTTTATTTAATTACTATCGATGTTTGTCGATCTTCCAACCAAAAAAATTAATTACTGAATTTATACAGCAGATAGTGGATGAAATTCAGGTGAAAGCCTAGAGACTGAAATATTGATTTTATGCTTATTTTGTAAAGACGAAAGGGGGGTTGGTTTGTGGAAATTCAATCAAGGTAATCAAAAGAAAAGTAACTAACTAAACTTAAGATTGGAATTCAATCTAAACAACATTTTAATTTAAGGCGATTTTTGTAATCCAATGCAATAAATGTCACAATAAATTAATGGTTAATAATTCTTTGAATACTTAACTGAAAACTTACAACAAGCATGATAAATCCCTGACTTTCCCTATATCCGTTAATTTGAAGCCGCAACACCCTCATTAACTCTAATTATTAAATGAGCCGGAATTAAGCAATCCTTTTCAAATCTAACAAAAGTAATTAAGAAAGGAAGTACTTTAAACTTAACAATTTAAACAAGCAATAAAATGCTTTAAATTTCAACCTAAATTGTTTCTTTAGATTTAATTACCGCGAAAACTTGAAAACATAATCCGTAAAACCTAATTGCTACCATAACGTGAAGATGAAATAATCACTTTAATCATACCAAATAATGACTAATAGACCCTTTTTAGCAAATCATTCCAATAGAACTAACAACCTTAAATGCAAAGAAACAACAGATATTCAAAGAGAATCAATTTTAAAAGTAAGAACATGTCTCACAATTACAATGGCATGTTGAATCCCCTTGATTGACTAAGAATAGTCGCTCATGCCCATGGCTTACATCACTAAAACTAAAGACAATAAAGAACAAGATCTCAAAATAGATGAATGAACTAAGTTAAAACTTTAATATTTTACTGCACTCCCAAAATCACATCCTTTTAATAGCCTTCAAGACAACCAGAAAATCCCATCTAACTTAGGGATTTGAAACAATCAATTGGAAAATCTTCTCGTTCCTGATTTCTTTCCCCTTTTTTTAGCCCTTCTTCGTTTTCGGAATCTTCTCTCTAATCTTCTTTAACAAACTTGAAGTTCCTCTCTTCTCGAGCTTTCCGAGCTATCAATTCACCCCAAAAGGATACTCAATCAAGATATGTAAAATATCGAAATAGGTCTTCAACATATGTTACAGACAGAACACTCAACTTGTCTGTCATCTTTTAACACTCCAAAACGGCGTCAATTTCACTTAGTGGTTCTCAATGACAATTGGTGGGAGCCTAGCTGTTAAGAGTTCAACATGCGGGCCTAGGCGAGTTTTATTTGGACATGTAAAACTCTAGATATCGAATTAAACACTAAACTTGTTTGTGCATGCTCATTCTAAACATTTCTCCTGGATTCAGAGCTACTTTTGATCAACAATTGAGACTGACTGGAAATTTCTGATCCTTTTAGACATTTGGTAGAGTTTGTTCCATCTTTCCAATGAACTAAACGAATTCCAGTTTGGAGAGCCTACAACTTCAATATTCCCTGAAAAAATCGAACACAGGTCAAGAACGATAAAAATGCTGGAAGTTTCTCCATTTAATGATTATTAATTCCAAAAGTAATAAATCATATTAATTGATAAAATTGTTCTAACCAACTAAGTTAAACTTAAAAAATAACTTCCAGAAATACAAAAATATGAGAATAATAAGTTATAAATTAATGCACATATCAACTATGTCGAACTAACACCTCACTCTACGGAATTTGATGTAAGCTTAAATTCTATTTCAATTTATAACATATTCGAATTTGCTTTTATTTGCAAAAGTATAAATTTATTATTGACTTGATACTTCTGGGTAAGAGTTCTTCCTTGGATTGATTTATTTTCCTCATCACTACGGAAACAGACGTTTTTGATATGAAAAAGATAATAAATTAACATGGGAATAATAACTTGGAAGTGGAAGCTCTATATTGTACACACCACAGCCAGTCCCGAGAGACCCCGCAGCAGACTGCCCACATTCGGTGCTGGAGACACGTCCTAACTTAACATAAAGATCATAAAATTAACGATTATGAATTTAGGAAGTACATTGAGTATTCATAAGTTTAGCCGAGTAATATTTTTTTTATATATCATTCTCATTTCGTTTTCATTTTTTTTTTTTTTCTATATAGATTGGAAAAATTCTCAGAATTTTTGTAAGAATTTCCCTTTAAAAAACTGAGCTTGTCACATCGTAAATACAAAACACTCTCATATTAAGTCCAAACTCTCAAACGTTCCAAAATAAATCATCATCAACCAACAACACTTCTATATTTTCAATAAACTATAAAATCCTCGAATAGCATTTTAATATTCCATCATTATTGCATTCATTACTAAATATCAAGTCTTAAATAAACCTAATCAATACCAACTATCTTAAAATATTTTATATTAAATCATTATAATAAACTCTTATGTTTATCTCAAATATTACACCAACATAGTTGATAATTATATGCTTCAGTTATAATTCAAATAACATAATCTCCCGTAAATGTAATCAATTATATCACTGTCATAACTTCTTAATTCGCATAAATCTTAAAATGGCACTACTACCACACCACTAGTCTCTTTTGCTCTGAATGCTGACTCCTAACTAGTCCTTCAGCAGCAACCACGTCTTTGACCTGCGCGTTGAATTTGGTAATGAAACCTCAGTGGTGCTCATAGATTCACATAAAAAAAACTTTACAAGTTGCGATGACAACTTATTTTAAAATACAAATTTCATAAAAATCGTTTACAATCATAGAATTATTACAATTTTCACATACATTTAACATTATAGCAAAAGAAATATCAAATAAAACTTAATAATTAATTAACATAAATAATTTAATTCTTTCTCCAAATCATAAATTCATTACTTGAACATTTATTATACTAATGCAACATACTAAATTCATTTGATAACAATAATCATTAATTTCCAAATAAGGTTACTAAAATATTGTATCTCATTCGTTTAATTGTCATAAAAAATATTTTCCAAGGCTCACATACATTAGGAAGAAAACGAGAAGCAGATGGTTTCATAGCTTTTCATATGGCCTTAGGTTGCCCCAAATTATTCATAATCGGTCTTAGGTCACCAATCTTTATTCATTTATGGCCTTAGGTCGCCATCATCCTTAACAATAATAAATCAAATCATGCATCAAATTCCACACCACAGTATACCTTGGAGCCTAAAACCCTTGTTTTAATTCTTAATTCCTAACACTTCTCATAAAACTGTCTTATTCCTTAGTCCTTCTTGAAATCATAATGAACTTACTTTAGAACTTAAGTAAACATCATGAAAATTTCCATACTTAAATAATAATTATTTTAACATAGGAAATTTCTCATAATTAATTTTCTTTTTAAAGCTTTCTTCAAGTCCAATAATGAATTTTATCATAAAGTAAATTTCTTACCAATAAAAATCAATACTTTCTTATTTAAAATCAAAGCACATACACTTTAATACCTCCATTTTTCATAAACTCTAAATATAATGAAGGTTAATCAAAATCAATCATACTTAATAATATATATACATATCATGTAAAGAAAATTAAGTATGCCTTACCACCCTAGGTGGTTTTCGGCCCTCTTAATGAAACCAAGGGGAGGAAATTTCCTCCTTCAATCAAAGGCATGTTAACTTAACTCTGTGCATCCAAGTATTCATTTAAAACTATCTCATGCATTAATCAAACCAATTGCACACTTTTCCCCAAAATTTTTCCAACAATTTTATTCATGGGAAGATTAAGTATAACATAACATATGTACAATATAACTTTGGTATCATTAAACATAATCCATACCAACCTTTTCAAACTTATGTCTTATTTTAGTCAATAAATCCTAAAAACATACAATAATCAAGAGAACTTTCATCCCACATATCATTCATACATACCATTTATTCCAATAAACCTAAATGATTCAAGCATAGAAAGATTTTCAAGTATTAAAATACTTGACTTTTTTCTGTGTTTCTACAGGCATAAACTTTGAGTTATAGGTCTTAAATGTTTATCAAAATTCTACTCATCCAAACACTCAAATTAAACAAAATCTAAAACCAGAGAAAAGTCTTAAGATAACATGGAAAAAAAAAAACTTTCATGAAGAACTCAGAACATAATCTTGCCATTATAGTGGTCAAAATGGGCAATCAATTCAGAGATGCATGTGGCCTGGCATAACATAGTCAGTTTGGGTATTTCAGCCATACGTTGAGCTATATGTATCCAAATTGGACACAAGAGTATGGGTTGGAAAGTTAAGAAGTAGACCTACAACTTTCATGAAGGGCTCCGATATAGATGGAAAATCAAAAGGATAAAATAATAGTCCTTGATCACACCCAATAACACGTTTTTCCAACTTCAGCTTACTTTAATCATGAAAAAGAACATGAAAGTCAAAGATACAAGGTAGAGATTTCTACCACATACTAAATACTCATCAAACATCACCCTAGAGCATGTTTATACAACCAAAGTTCAACAATTCAATCATTTCATACATCATTTCATAGTAAGCTTTAATTAAAGCTCCTTAAGCTTTGGTCTTGCCCTTATCTTTGGTAGAAGGCTCTCCACCCTCTACATGTAAGAAACTCAAAATCAAAACAAAGAAAAAAAAAAAGAAATTGGAGCATGATTAAGCATGTATATGCTAAAAGAAAACTGTAAACCCAAAAATAATGAAATTATCATAAATCACTTACTTGATCCATGTAGAAAAATCACCAAATTCCTTGAAATTTGTCACAAAATATCACTTCTCTAGCTTACTTCTCTAGGATTTATAACTTAAATCAAGTTAGGTGGGTTAATTTTGGTGGATTTAGCTAAGTAGAAAGTGAAGGAAACAAAGAGAAGGAGGAGGAGAAGAACATGCCTAATATGAAGAAGAAAAAGAGAAATGGTTGCTCAAATAATTGGGGTTGACTTTTATAAAGCAACTAAGGGTGTTTTGGTCTTTTCTCAAAATTTAATGGCTAGGATTAAGTCAATAGTAATCTAATCTAATGGCTACAAATATTCTCCAATTAAATTACTTCAAATATTATTTATCTCCATAAAACTCTCTCCTTTACTCCATAAAAATAATTTCTCAAATTTCCTTAATTAATATAACACCATAACTCACTATTCACTAATATTATTTAAATTCTCCAAAAATATTCATTATTTACTTTCTACCCATAAAAATCATGCATACATGCTCCAAAAATATTAAAGAAAATATAAAATATATATAATAATTTTTCAGGACTAAAACAATACCGACTCCTGGACCGGTGGTACTATTCACAGATCGGTAAAACTACTATTTCAGACATAGAAAAATTAGGGCGTTACATATATGGTTTGACTCATGGGGAATTTTCATAAGTTAACGACCTTAGGTTATGAATTCATAAACAAACCATAAAACTTAATGGTTTAATTCATGTTTGATTTTTTGATTGTGCTATTGGAAGATAGGTAATTTAAGACCAGGTTAAAATAACTAAACAATACATCGGGAGAACTTTGTTAGTATTTTAGGGTTATTTCCCCTTACTTGAACAATTAAAATTGATTATCAAAAACTAATCAAAATAAATTGATAAAATTAAGTGAAATCAAAATCCCCTAGTAGCTTTTATCATTTGATTTCTTTTAAATCAAATTGTCTTGCTTGATTTCTTTTTATTTTCTTTGCTTGATTTCTTTTTATTTTCTTTTATTTATTTTTTTAAAAATTTTAACTTCTTATAATAATCCTCCTTATTGTCGTTTAAATAATAGTAGGTTAACACAATTTTGGTACTTGGTATACAATTCTCGTGTGAACGATACTCTAGTCACTCTTTATTAATTACTTGTTTGTGATTTCGTGCACTTGCAAAAAAGTCTCTCACAATTCAACTTTAAGTCTTTTCGACTATTGAATAGTACAAGATCAAATTGTTCCGACCCTTGAATTGTGTTCGTAACAATAAAGAGAAGAATCAGTGGATAATTTTGTTTGTATTAGAGGATTTCACACTAGAGATTGTATCCACTTATTTATCGTAAATACGATTTCTATTTTTGTATTTTATTTTTTAATTTTCAGGAATAAATTTTACGCATACACACATATATAGCTTTCTGTGTTCATATGTTTCATATATTCATCTCTATATATATGTGTTGTTTTATAAATCATATATTTTTCTCTTTTCTTATCATGTTCTTAATGGATAGTATGGTGCTAAAACCTGATTTTCAAATTTCTCCATAGTATAAGTTTGTCATTCCATTTATTTTTCTTTTGGGTATGCTTAAAATTTTATTGTTCATTAGTTGTATTTTTTTGCTAATATTTGCTTTTTCTACACCTTTGATTTTTGGATTGTGTGTTTATCGCTGACACAAAAGGCTTAGGTTCATAATTTGGCTTTTTGAGATGGACATAAAGACCGAAAGGCAAATAATAGTAATTGTTGTTTCTAAATTTTGTTGGCTTATTTCAATTGTCCCTTTGTGTTTATTTTAAATGTAATAGGTATTTCATCTAAGATGGTTGGATTAGTTTTTCTATTAATTTTTCCTTTATGTAATTTTTTTTGCAGCTTCTGTATTTCAATTACTTTATGTTTGTTGGATCCTCCAAAAAAATTTTAAATATAGGACTATAATAATATGAATTGCATTTTAAAATAAATTACTTAGAAATATTTCAAATATATTTTATTTAAAAGCGTGAATTTTATATTTCATGTCATTTAAATCTAAACCCATATATATTTGAAAAGTTAAAAAATTAACAAACTTAATATCATCAACACAAATCACAATAATTTACCGTCACCCAAAAAAAACATAAACATCAATTATATCATAAAATATTTCTCTATCATGCATAATGATATTAGAAAATGAATTTTAATCTAATAGTTATAGAATAATTTATAAATAACAAAATCATACGTTCGTTGATTATCAAAAACTGAATACATTTCGTAATTCCTTCCAAATCATATTGATCAAGCTTACATCAATAAAATGTTACACTATTTGCAAAGAATCTATTTCTTTTTGTTGAAAGTATGATTTTTTTTATTTATAGTTATATTTATATTGAAATAGGCATCTACACAAATTCTGTAACAGCAGAGAAAAGAAAATGAAGAAAATAAATATTAATGATATTGTTAATTATTTAAAAAAAAGAAAGTGAAAAGTTTTTAAAATATTAATGATATTATTAATTTTTTTAAAACTGAAGATATTATTAATGATATTAATTAAGTTGTCTATTATAAAAGTTTTTAAAATATTAATGATATTATTAATTTTTTTAAAACTGAAGATATTATTAATGATATTAATTAAGTTGTCTATTAATTATAATAAACTAATTGTTTAAATTATGAAAATTATTTGTAACTCAATAAATTAACATTTTGCCACATAAACATTTTAACACTCTAAAATTATGCCACATAAGTTTTTAGGCTTCTATTTTTATGTACTATCCAAACTCACTCATGAAACAGCTTAGGCTTGAGCCTGATCCATTTTGTTGATTAAGTCCAATAATCAAAGTGAAAAAAAAAAGGTAATATTATAGCTTGGTTCCATCTTGTTTAATAAATATCCTGATTATCTTTTAAAGTTTAGTTATGTTAAACCATTTAGTCCTCCTTCTAAAGGGTGTTATTTTGGTCGTAAAATAAAAAACCAAATAATAGTACCACAATATTGAATGTGAAAAAATAAATAGTTAAATATTATGATATTTATCCTCTAAAAAGATATTTATTTAGACAATATGACTAAATAGTTTAATGGGATTAAATCTTAGATATTAATTTGTAAATCTTATCTATATTTAGGGAACTATGTCATTAATAATGGAAATATCACATTTTCCACTTGATTTATATTTCCCCGTTATCACACTAAAATTTGCCTATTTTAACCTGTAAATTAAAAGCCCAATTCAAAATCCAATACAATAGAATCATTCTTGTTATTTGGGCACACATGGAACTTTTTTCCTCTTATGGAGTTCATACAAGGGAAACTAAGTACTTATTTGATATGAAATTGTGAAAGTTGATCATCATGTGAATAGAGATGTAGATAAACATGCTGGATTGAATAATCTCTCATTTTGTTTTATTAAAAAATGTAAATAAACAAAAATTCAAAATTAAATGGAGGGGAATTTCACATGCATTAATATTTTTATTTTTTATTAGAGACCTAATGAGCCAAAATATCATTAGAGATTAACATTAGAGGGTAGGCTACCCCTGTATACGATATACTTCAAAATTGAGACTTCTTACTCTCCATATCTTATATAAAACCTGAAAAGACCAATTAAGCCGTACCTAATCGACTTATTTACATTTATATTGGAATTAATCATGCTTAAAAGTATGTAAGCATGACTTTAAAAAAATTTGTAGCTAACAAATTAGGTACTTGTTGGCCCTTCCAAACGTATGTAATCATACATTACACCATGAAAAATTGCGGCAACTCTTGTCTGAGTCAAATAAATTGTATTTTTTCCATTAACAAGTACATCATTAGGCACATCAATGGTATAAAACCAGTAGATACCATGAATTCCATGTCTTGCAATTGCATTGTCCTTGCCTATTAGCCCTGTTGTGAAAAGAGGTCGCTTGGCATTTGGATCGTTGAACCTCACCTTAATTATGAATAGAGTTTGAGTTAAGTTCCCATTTAGCAAAAGTTTACAAGTAATAATAAGAGAGGATTTATAGTACCTGTATTTCAGCTTCAGTAGCAGATGCTAAGGCTAATTGCAATGTATAATTTCCAGTTTGAATCACAGTTTCGAGCTCGAAAGTTATTTGCCATGTGGTTGGCTTGTACACATCTTTCCCAGTATTTCTGAAATGCAACAACGAGTTTTCGTTCAAGTTATCTTAAGGATTGTATTGTCTTTAGTATAAAAATTTTCAATCAATGATGAGAGAAAATACCTTGGTACATGAATAAAAAACCAATCTCGACTGCAGTTACTAGTGCCAACATTGTATACAAGATCTTCTGTAGGATATAAGTTAGTGTATCGTTCCCATAATCCGTATTGCCTAAACCTACATATTAAAAAGAAGTTATATGTTAAGGAATAAAATATTGTTTACGTGCCAAGATTTGGAATTGATAATTGTTGATGAGAGCTAACTTTTCAGTTGGTTGGTTGATGAATAATTTGTTTGTAAGTGTTGACTCTGGATCCGGCACAAAGAACTCAGCAGCGGATCGGTCAGGATACCCTATTTCCCATATGGTTGGCCCATTTCTAGGAGATTCATAGTTAAGGACACCCAATTTAATATTGCTTCCTACATTTACAAATTAATTACTAATTAATTTTTAAAATTAAATTGAAGAACTAAAGAAAAAAAAAAAAAGAAGGAAAGCACAGGGTACCTGGTGTAATGGTGATGTTCTCACCATACTTGTAGTTTCCAACAAATCCAGGAACCCATGCATACAAATTATAAGTTCCAACTCGAATATTTTCAATTGTGAAACACCCCTCATTATCAGCTTGAGTCCAGAATTGATAACCCTAAAAGAAAATAAGAAAAGCGAAAATATATGAAATAGTTAATTAGTAATCAGAAGTAAGATTTTCCAATTTTTGCTTCATAGATAATTAGAAGATATAAAGGTTATGGAGGGTTAACCTTGGTTTCAAATTGCCATGAATCTACATCTCCTGGAGCTGCCAAGCCAACATAAGCACCATTTGCCAATTTGGAATTCCCTCTAATTAATATTAAAAAAGTAGAAAATGTATTATTAATTGCAATATTCAAAAATTTTTAGTATTTAATCAAAAAATAATAATAAATAAAAATCTTATGACATACTCATTTATTATTGTTATTTGGCCTGAGGCAGTTCCTCGTTTATCAGAATAAGAGAAATCTTTTGATTGAGTAAAATTGTATGGCCAACTTTCAACTTCCGTTGACATCTAGTTATTGACATGAAATGTGTATATTTGAGAAAAAAACATATAATGAGAGTTAATGAAATTAAAAAAATATATATTAAATATCGTTACATTCTGTTGGTAATAAATATTTTTATTTAGGTCAAAAAAAAAAAAAAAAAATGAAATTAAAAAAAATATATATTAAATATCGTTACATTCCTGTTGTGGCTAATAATTTTTTATTTAGGTCAAAAAAAAAAAAAAAAAAAAAAACATCATGTGAAAAAAAAAAAAAAAAAACATCATGTGTTAAGAATCTACCTGTCTTTTAGCATCATTCCAAAGTGCTTGTTTATCAGCAGTTGAGTTGGAATTAAGATAAATGTAAACAGGCCCAAAAACCATTTTCCATGGCTCTTCATATTTTGTATTTTTATACTTCCCCAAATAATGAGAACTAGTAAACATCTGCATATGTGTAAATGATATTTGAAATATTAGTTATAACTTAATGGTATGTTTAGTCAACATATAAACCTGATTTTAGGTTTTATTATTTTCAATAATTTCAAAATTATGTTTTATGAATTAATGGTGAAATTGTAAAATAATGTTATTCTAATTTGTGCTTTTACTTAAAAAAAATCTTTTTTTATTAATAAGCTTATGGTATAAACTTACAGATAAAAGACATGGACCAGCATGAGATGTTAGTTCCTGTCTAAAGGGTCCACCTGTACAGAACTCATCACTAGGTCGGATCACCCAAATTCCCATTGCCGAATTTTGTGATATCCAGCCATGCACTTTGCTATCTTTTCGATCCATAGAATATTGATACTTGTCATCGACCTAATACATTCCATTATATCATAACCTTAAGGAAATTTCAACTCATAATATATGAATTCATATATGTTTAATTTTAAAAAGTAAAAGTTGAAGACCAAGGCGAAACTATATGTCTATTTACAATATATAGTTTCGTTATTTAGTTAAAAATAGCAAAATTCAAAATTAAGCATGAACATAATGATCGGTTTTGATTTTAGAATTGTAGATTTCATTTTTATTCTAATTTAAAATCAAATTAGATAATAATTTTCCAGCTTTATAAAGCTATTTTGAGAATTATAACTAGAATAAATAATAATAATAATATAATAATAAATAGTACTAATGAAAATTCTAAACCAATTTAACAAAAAGCCTTCAAATTTATTTTAGAGAATTATAATAAAATAAAAGAGCAAATTGGTAGTTTTTTTTTTTTTGAAATATTGTTTTCACTTGCAAATCCAAACTGCAGATTTTAAATCAAATTCACCAATTTTGGTTTAAAAAAATGAAAAATGGAAATCGAATTTTAAATACACAATTTCTATTGCGATTTGAAATTAAAAACCGTTTACCATTGTTTGGTACTGATTTTGACTAATTCAAATTAAGTTTAAGATCGAATCATGATCATACTATCCAAAACCTTTACCTCTCCACGCAATTTTGGATTGCTTGTTTTGGTCAAGAGAACAGCTCTATCCAAAACCTTTACCTCTCCACGCAATTTTGGATTGCTTGTTTTGGTCAAGAGAACAGCTTCAGGATATGCTAGAGCTTGACTGTTTTGACGATCTTGAAATGTAGGCATGATCCTTTGTATGTTGTCTGATACTGCCATATAGTTGAACCTAATCATTGAAGATTATAGACCTTATATATGTATCATAAACCACTTCGATAGTAAAAGTAAATTAGAATAATAACTTTTGTTACATTTTATTTTGTAGTTTGAAAACAATCCTAATTTGATCCATGTTGACAGTAGGCCACCCTTCTAAACGTTCCATTATAGTATAAGTGAAAAATCCTGAACTCCCACGCCGCAGTATATACCTACAAAAATTCAATCAGAACTAAGGCTGAATTTGATCTTCTAAACTATTCTTAGGATTATCAATTTTGGTTTCAATTAGAACCAGGAGACCCAATTCAGTCTTCTGTGATTTATTTATTTACTTTTTTTTCACAACTATTATTTCCATCAATAGTTTCAAACTGATTCGTGTTAAAACAATGGAAAATAGGGTCAGGAATTGAACTCAGGCTTTCAATTTCAGTTTGGTTAAAAATTAAAACTTTCAGACCAGTTTTTATCCAATTCTCCTCATTAGATTTTCAATTTAGTTATAATTTGAACTAAACTGGTGCTACCAATAAATCTTTTTTCTTGGAAAAAAAATTATCATGAGAAAATCATACCTTTTGTCGATGTTTAGAGGAACTATGTTATCTTTCATGGAAATATTCCATTTTTTATTAAAAGAAACTTCCACTTGGTCTTCATTTTTCGTTATAACACTAAAATTTGCTCCGTGTAACCTGTAAATTATTCATATACAATTCAAGTTTAAAAGCAACATGTATATAAGTCAATTTATATATAGTTACTTGTTCAAGAGGCAATTTACTTGTCAAAAATGCCCTCAGCCCCTGGTTTGTACCAAACAATGTCCCAATAACTGCGTAGTGAATTAAAATTTTGTTAGGACGTAATTAATATATGTATAAAATTAAAAAAAAAATGGAATCTTGTAAAATATAACTAATCTAATAAATGGAAAGTTCATTTTATTAATATTGTCAGATACTATTGAGATTTTTTTTCCTTGATATTAAAAAGACAGATTTCCATCCCACTAAGTTAGTACTAAATTTGGATCACGTCCGACTGTCAACTAATGGATAAAGCATTTTCAGCCAGTATTTTCTCTATCCATAAAATTCAAACTTTCATTTTATTAATATTGTCAGATACTATTGAGATTTTTTTTCCTTGATATTAAAAAGACAGATTTCCATCCCACTAAGTTAGTACTAAATTTGGATCACGTCCGACTGTCAACTAATGGATAAAGCATTTTCAGCCAGTATTTTCTCTATCCATAAAATTCAAACTCTCGACCTTATTAACATATAGTAATAAAAGTTTAAAAATGCTTTAACCAAAATGAGAAGGATAAATGCTTATATATGCATACCCACGATCCTCATCATCATTTTTAGTTTCTAGTATATTCTCAACTCCATTATATTTTATTCCAGTGACAAAACCACCAGGCTTGGATAAAGTAACTCGAACAATTCCATTATCAATCACCACCTAAAAAGAGATATCCAATTGTTATTCATAGCCTTATATGAAAAATAATATATTTTTAAGAAAAGAAAAGAAAAGAAATTAAGAATTCATAATTACAAATTTAGGCTCTTCACGCAATACAACTCCAGAGGACAACCTGCTGGTCAAAATTTTCCTACAAATAAAGAAAATGTTAACTCTTAAGAAAAATGTAATTAAGATATGTAAAATAATTTTTTAATTAAAATAAGTAAATTCCTACCTGTGAGAAAAATTGAGTGGAGAACAAAGACTCACTTGCATCACATTTAGTAACCATATGCAAGCAAATATTTCCAAGTGCATGCAAATAGAATAAGATTTCTTCATAGTCATGTGTTAACTCTTTGTTTGGAAAGGAGGATTCTTTTAAGGGAAAAGGATTTTCCCTTGAAAAAAAGTGAAGAAAATATCAAAGAAAGAAAAATCTTTACTTCCTTCAATATTTTCTTTCCTCTCCTTTCCAAACTAAGTCTATGAATTTCGAAGGGAACTACAACAAAATGAGATAATCTTTACAGTATTTATAATCAACAAGTAATCAATTATACGGTAAAAGCAACGAAAATTGAGAAAATTATGGTAATAAATAATATGTGCCACAAATCTAAAATTATAAAGTTATTAATTTAGGTATTTGCTTTCACAACCAAGAGAGGATTAGCAAATGCATTATGTAGCTTTCTAATTATGGTTGGATTTATAACAAATATTTCAATAAAAAATGGCTTAGATTAGGCATGTAACTTTTAACCATAGGTACAAAAACTTGATCACTGAAATCTATTAAAAAGATTCGGCAACAATTAGCTTTTGTTAAAGTTAAATTAATTTTATGTGATAAAATTTGCTGAAAAATTATGTAATAAAATCAGGTGAAATGAATCCCATAAAGTTTTATGTAATTTCTTAATTAGAAATCATTATTCTAAAACCTGATTGGTCCGGCAAGTTCAACTAGAGACCGGACTATGGTATGATCCGGGTTGGATAATAAAATCGGTAGCTTTAAAAGCCAGTATAAACCAGATGAAAATTGGTGAAGCAAATCAGTAATTAGTGTGGTTCGATTCAAATTCTGGATTTTTCTCAAAATATAGGCCTCTTAAAAATTCAGCCTACTGATTTTTTTAGTTTTTGAGCCTTTTTATTTCTAAATCCAAAATCTTAATTTTTTAATCAAAACAACTAAATTGCCCAACTTTCAACCCCAATTTAAAAAATAATATGAATTTTATGGTTGAGAAAATCTCTTTTGAAACCATAGAATGCTAATAATATTTTAAGATTTGATTAATGCTTTTAGTTCATGAGATTAGGTTTTCCTTTGTAATCTGCTACTGTGCTTATGGTACATTAGTGTTATAAGTACTTGGTCAAAGATGTATTTTAGGAATTTTTTTTTTCCTTTTTTCCTTTTTGTATATCAGAATTAGAGTTTAGTGTTTGATGTTATATTATGATATTATCAATTGAAACTGTACGTGCCAAAAGAGTTAGTAATATATCAACAAGATGTCGAATTTTACGCTCAGCGGTGCCATTTTGCTCATGAATATATGGACAAGCTATTTGATGTTGAATACCTTGAGTTTTAAAATTTGAATGTAACTTTTGATACTCCCCACCCCAATCTGAATGAAAGGCCTGAATTTTTGCATGGAACTGTTCAATTAGTTTTTCAAAGAGCAAAAATGTAGCATAGACCGCACTTTTATTTTTCTAGAAAATATATCCATGTAAATATGATGAAATCATGAACAAAGATTACAAAGTACATATGACCTAAACTTGATTGAACTGGTGTAGACCCCAAACATTTGAAAAAAATAATATCAAAAGGTTTTTTACTAGTGTGCTCAATAGAAGCCAAAGACAAACGAGATTATTTCTCTAGACGACAACTAGTACAAAGACTAAGAGTGGAATTGAGAACTAAAATATTTTTATTCTTAACTAAAGAAGATAATTTTTGAATATTGGGATGATCCAATCGACAATGCCAGTCATCAATAGTTGGAGCAACAATGGTGTTGTAGGCACGCTTTGAAATTGGACAAAGGTGTAGACTCTATCCTCACTTTGGGCCGTGCCTCAAAATTTTCTGAGTTTGTTGGTCTTTAATTAAGAAATATTTAGGACAAAATTCAAAAAAAATAATTATTATCTGTTGTGAATTTTTGAACAGTTAAAAGATGCTTCTGAATATTTGGAACGGTTCCAAAAATATCTTTCAAGCAAAAGTTACCATTAGAAGAAACAAGAGTAATATCACCAATGTGAGAAATAGGAAAACCTTGACCATTGTCAACAAAGAGCTCATCAGCCCCTGTGTATTCATTGGCAGCACTCAAAGCATGAGAAGACGTATTGCCAATAGCATGAGAAGACGTATTTTTATATGAGGTTCAATTGCTAAAATTCTGATTATTGCCATCTCGTGAGTAACGTCTCGTACAAGTCATGGCTGTATGATTTCTATATTCACATATCTTACAAGGACCAAGTCTGCCACGATTTGAGTTATTAGAGAAATAAGTTGTTGGAATTAATGGACGGGTATGGGTGCGCCCATGACTAGCCTTTTTAATCCAGCTCCATTAATAAAATGTGATAATAATTAAATATTTCTAGTTATTATCTTGAGTATTTGAATAAGTTTAAATATCCTAATTGAATATATATTTTAGAGAATTTGTGTTTTAGTTGGATTCCTTCAATCTTCCGTGATCCAACTAAATTTTAAAAAAAAAAAGTAGAACACGTTTTTCTTAAAAAAAAAAAAAATACAAAAGCAGCCAAAAAAAAACCTCTCTAGAAAACCTGACTTCTCCCTACTATCAGCAAACTAGTAACGCAAGACTAGAGGTTGTTAGTCCGCTGTGCTACAAGAGATAAGTATTCAACCCACCGACTTTACATATCATGTATCGGTATATGATCTCTTGTTTTATTAACATTGTTATTAGAGCATTGATGCCATTGTGTTCTAGTTTGTACATATATTTGAAAGTTTGAGTTGATCTTGGGCATATTTAAGCTTAAATATGTTTAGATTAATTGTAAAGATTATTATTTTTTGAAGTGCATATTCTGTCAAAAAAAAAAAAAATCTAGATCTGTATTTTATTTATTTTGTTTCTGATTAATTCAAATGTGTTTAAATTAATTTATGAATTAAAAAAAGGAGACATGAACAAACACTGTTGAGGTGCTTTTTTGGTGACTCATGAGATTTACCTTGTATTGGATCTGTTTCACTCTCTCTCTTTTTTTTTAACCATGCCTTACTTCTTGAGTATATGAATTATTTTCAAAAAAAGGCATTTTTTTGGTTTGCTGGTACACGACCAATAACCATAAAGTCACTGTTTTTGGTGTTAGTAACCTGACAAGGCAGATTGTTACTTCTTTTTTTTTTTTTTTTTAATTAATAAAAAAAGGAAAAGGAATTAAGTAGAACTGTGTTGCTGTGTGCAATGGCTTAGTACTGGTTACCTTACTTGTTTTTTTTTTTTTTTCAAATTTTTACATCATTTATTAATCAAATTTAATAAAATAATTTATTTTTGGGTTAAGATTTACTGCAGTAGGGTATGGAAAAGGGATTTAGGTTTTGTATCTCTTATTCATATTTACGAATCTACCATTGAGGCGGCAGATTCTCTCTTTTTTTTCAGATATGTCATTAATCAATATTCATTATTTATTTCCTATTCTGCTATTGGGCAGAATTCTGAATAACTGCAATAATGCCACTTAACTCATTAATTATATAATATGTTTATATATATTGTTAAAATTATTTTTAATGGTAGTATTTAAATTTTTCTTATTATTATTTAAATATGTATGGCCATGAAAATATGTGACAGTTTTTCTTATTATTTTTTTGTTTGTTATTTCTTATATGTTTAGAAATTGAATTAATTTGTTTAATTCAAAAAAACTTGCTAACTAATCAAATTAGGACCCCAAAAACCCCAATCGAATAGTTTGGTTAAAGGAATCAAACTCTGAGGTACATCTTTATTTTTTTAGGCTTAGCAAAAGGGTTCTGCCTCATGGGAGAAACTGCTATGAGGCTGCTCTTGATTGGCTATGGCTAATAAATTTTTTTTGAAGATCTTCGAAATATTTTTTCTTTTATTTTGATCCTTATTTGGGAATTATAAAAAATAGTTAACAATTTTTTTTTGGTTAATACATAAACTTTTTTTTCTCCATTTGTTTAAGAAGATTGAGAAAAATATTTTAGACCATACATAAAAAAAAAAATTCATAGGATTTTTTTTTTTTTGGGATACGTCCAATGCCTATATCAGGAGTGTTATATATTTTTGTTAAATCAATAATTATGCATATGTGTATAATATACTTGATTTATTTGATAATTTTCTATAATGTGTTATAGAAATTTATGGTGAGAATGTATAAGACTTCAAAGGTGGCAAGGACTTCTGAGCAAAAATAGCTTCTAGCCGAAATGGAAAGGGAAGCATATGAAATTCGATTAAGCCCAGTTTCTAATCCTCATGACCTAAAAATTCTGATACCCCATATGGTACGGGTCCACAAAGTCTGTCAAGATATTATATGGAGAATCAACTTAAAGACAGAAAGAAGTCTTTATTTAATTATGCTAAGTTTCATATATGATCATCGCATTTTAGCTGGAGCGTTATCGAATCTATGGGAGCGCAGAAATGGCAAATGGTCATGTTCTGTATTTATTTGGAGCTTCATGACTAGAATCTACAAGATGGGCATACCTTGGCCTGGAGCTTAGTAGCAAGGCTGCTATAAGGTCGAGGCCATGGGCCCAACAATTAAAGAAACTGCTAAGCAACATTTCGAGGATTTTAGATGAGTCTATTCCTATTAGGAATATTTCTCTAATAATTGATTCTTTGTGAATGACTTTATCATATTTCTTTGGAAATATGAAATTAGAATTAGTCTATTTGTGATTTGCAATGGAACTTGGTTAGGATGATTGCTATTTACTCATTAATTATTATTTTTACTACATTTGCAATATTGATATTATCTCATGTTATATGATGATTGGAAACATAGACCTTTTGACTCTAAGTATGAAGTGAGTTATTATCAGTATGTGCAATTGAGTGTGAAAATAATATTCTTTCATGTATGTATCAAACATTAATAAGAGCGTGTATATATAGTCAAAACATATAGATTTTGTGTCTATTCAAATGACATCTACTACGAAGAGTATAGTTGCTGAACTTAACAAAGGAACCAAGTTGAATGGTGATAACTATGAGAGATGAGGTGTCAAAATTCAATATGTGCTGGAAGAGGAAGAGGCTCTTGAACATTTGAATGAAAATATGGAACAACCTGAAGAAGGCAACACGACCCAGGATAGGCGGAGCCATGATGCTTATGTAGCTTATTAAAACAAAGAATTCCTTAGCACATATCACAATGCTAAGTGCAATGGATGATGACATTATAATGGAATTCAAAAGTTTCCAACTCACTAGGGACCTATGAGAAGCTTTAATGAACAAGTTTGACAGTTTGTCCATCACAAAACTTCTGTCACTCACTATCAAGCTCGACACTTATAAGAACCGTCCTGAACATACAAAGAAGTGGCATTTAAGAGAAATGTCTAACATGATAAATGAGTTACATGATGCTAGTCATATACTGATTGAGAAACAAAAAATCCAAGCTGTTATCCATTCCTTGCCTGAAAGTTGGGAGCATACTAGGATGCACCTAACACATAATGAGACTATAAGCACCTGTAATGATGCTTCACGACATTTAGAACTTGAAGCTGATCGGCTTAACGCTATACAATGAAGTGCAGTGGCGCATGTGGTTGGATCTAGTCCGCATGGGACCATAGGTCAGAAGCAGCATCCTATGAAGGAAAATATTGCGAGTGTCAAATGTTTCAATTATGGCAATAAAGGTCACTATGCTAAGGATTGCACTGCGCCTAAGAAGGTGCAACCTATTTACTCATGTGTGAACGAAATTTCTATTGCTAGTTCTATTTTTCTAATAGAGTACCATCCTTTGTGGATTGTAGAATTGGGAGGAATAGACCATATGGCGAGGGATCAAGAAGCCTTCGTGAATTTTCGTCGTGTACCCGCTGGGACAAGATGGATCTATGTAGGAAACAATGCACACATTGAAGTGAAGGGAATTGGCACATGCAAATTACTCCTGCATGATGTCTTGTATGCTCTGAAAATTCGACAAAATCTTGTTTCAATTATTGTTTTGCTTAGACTAGGGTTCAGTTGACATTTCCATGATAATTCAGTATATTTGTGTTTGGCATGCTAGACTTAGCCATATTGGTCAACAAAGAATGGATCGTCTAGCCAAAGTAGGTCTTTTAGCTAATATAAATAATTTCTAATAGAGTACCAATCGCTTTGTGGATTGTAGAATTGGAGGAATAGACCACCTATGGCGAGGGGATCAAGAAGCCTTCGTGTAATTTTCGGGTCGTTCGTACCCGCTGGACAAGCATGGATCTATGGTAGAAACAATGCACACATGGATAGTGAAGGGAATGCAACATTGCAACTATTACCTCCTGCATGATGTCTTGTTATTGCTCTGAAATATCGACAAAATCTTGTTTCAATTATTGTTTTTGCCTAGACTAGGTTCAGAAGTGAAGGGAATTGGCACATGCAAATTACTCCTGCATGATGTCTTGTATGCTCTGAAAATTCGACAAAATCTTGTTTCAATTATTGTTTTGCTTAGACTAGGGTTCAGTTGACATTTCCATGATAATTCAGTATATTTGTGTTTGGCATGCTAGACTTAGCCATATTGGTCAACAAAGAATGGATCGTCTAGCCAAAGTAGGTCTTTTAGCTAATATAAATAAGGTAGATTTGTCTATCTGTGAATATTGTCTAATAGGAAAAACAATAAGAAAATCATTTGGTAAAGGAACTAAAGCCAACATACCATTGCAATTAGTTCCTTCTAACATTATGGTCCAATGAATGTGACGACACGACATGGAGCCTATTATTTCATCACTTTTATAGATGACTATAAACCTTTTGGTTATGTCTACCTGATTTCACATAAATCTAAAGCTTTACAATGCTTTAAGAATTATATCAACTTGGTTGAGAATCAATTAGATAAAAAAACCAAAACATTGAGAACTGCATGTGGTTGGGAATAGTTGTCTAATCAGTTCAGACAATTATGTGATGAAAAAGGAGTAGAACATCAATTGGCTATTCCAAGAACACCGCAACAAAATGGTGTAGCGGAAAGAAAAAATCAAACGCTTCTTGAAATGGTTAGGTCAATGATGGCTCAAGCAAATTTGCCTATCACCTTTTAGGGTGATGCTTTGCTAACAACCACCTATGTGCTCAATCGTGTACCCACAAAATCAGTCACTTCCACACCATATGAGTTATGGACAGGTAGAGTACTTGACTTAAGCATCCTAAAACATTGGGGATGCACCGCCTATGTTCATGATACTTCTCATAAGTATGGGAAATTAGGCCTGAGAGGTGGAAAGAGTATCTTCATGAAATATTCTGAACAATCAAAATGATATGTTTTCATAGTAAGCATGAAAATGGAGGTATAACTGAATTTGAATCACAAGATGCCACATTCATAGAGGACGATTTCCTAAGCAAAATGAATTATGTCATACTCTTTCTCTTTTTGAGACCTTAGATCAAGACTCTGTTGGATCACTTCCTTCAAGTGGTAGGATATTGGTGGATATCCACCAACAGATTCGAATGAGAGTGATCCTGGTCCAAGTGGGAGTACATATCTAAGTCCTACCGAAACATTAGTGGATCCTAGTTTGAGTGGGAGTCCTGTGGATCTTGATGAAAATGTTCCTCAAGAATCTCAATTAAGACGAAGTAATCGTGGAAACATTCCTTACCGACATTTTGAGGTCGAAGGCATTAATTAAGTTTTCATGATTACCCCACAAGACGATGAGGAACCAAAGAGTGTTAAGGAGGCATTCTCATGTCCAGCTAAGGACAAATGGATAAAAGCAATAGAAGAGGAAATGGAGTCTATGATCTTGAACCAGGTTTGGCAATTGGTAGATCTTCCCCAAGAGCGTAAAGCTATTGGGAATAAGTGGGTTCTCAAAATCAAGCGTAAAGCTGATGGTAGCATCGAGAGGTATAAGGCCCGTCTCGTTGCAAAGGGGTATACCAAATAGGAAGGAATTGACTATGAAGAAACTTTTGTAGGTCCCGTATATGTATGGCACAACCCAAGAGGGGAGTGAATTGGGTTTTCTAAAAACAGATATAAATTTTAGAATTTTAAAACAAAAATATAGAATGGAGTGAATTGGGTTTTTCTTAAAAAACAGATATTCAAATTTTAGAATTTTAAGAGAAGCGCGCCATAAAATTATAGAAGTTCTAAGTGCAGTCGCGATGCAGAACAAAGAACTTGTGAGAAATAAAATATGGATTTAGAAAACTACGCTCACAGATGTTCTATTTATAAAGAATTAGAAAGGACTATGCAAAGTGCAGCTATTAATTAGAACTGCTTCACAAATGTCTTATTCAAATATTAAAGATTAGAACTTCTTTATGACGGAAAGCTATTGTATTTAGAGCTTCCTCATAAAGTTTAGAAAAGCATATAAGACTGTGTGAGAGATAGTTATTGAAATTAGAACTACTTCACAGAGCCTTAACCAGGTTTAGAAAACTGTTTAGAAACCCACGTAGTGAAATATACTGTAAATAGAAGAACTGTTTAGAACTTGGTATATTCACTTATCAGAATTCCAGAGTTCTAATATTCAGACAAAATAAGACTTATTCCAGTTTTAAAACATCAAAAATATTTTCAACTTTAGCATTTTTAAAATATAAACAGAAGTGTAAATAAAGCAGTATCAAGCAAAACTTCAGAACTTAAAAAGATCAACACAGTGATTTATAGTGTGATTTTATAGTGGTATCGGCACTAACTCGCCTTACATTCCACTCCCCAAGACTCATCTTGAGATCCTCAAACTACTGTTATCTCTTTTCAAGCGGTAAGAGACAAACCAACAGTCAAGGCAATAGATCACACCTAGATCTACCCTTATCTCACTAGACTTTTTCCACAAGGTTCTAGTTACCTTCAACCCTTTCTGTTTTTTTTGCCAGATTTACAGAAACTTCAATTCAAGACTATTAGAATCTCACACGCAGGAGAAGGTCGCGCTGATAAACTCTTTCACAATAGCTTTCTAAGCCTAAAGCTATTACAAAAACTAAGCTATTACACAAATATTTATCAAATAAAAACCTGTCTACTATAGATTACAGAATCTAAATAGACAGAAAGAAATGCATATATAAGCGCAGGAAAAACAGTTTATCAGATTAGAAAATCGTTTAGAACACAGAACTGTTTTTCAAAAGTAGTTATAAAAATTCTTTTCTCCTTAAAGATAAAAACGTGAAGTGCAAAGATGAAAAGAAAAATGTGGGGTAGAGAGTAAGTTTTGAGAGATAAAGATGTGATCAATGAGAGAATCTCTTAAAACGAAAACTCTTACTTCCTCACGTTCAAAGAGTGAAGAATTCCCCTTCTAATAGAGAGGCTTGAGTCTCTGCTTTTGGAAAGTGATATTCATTTTGAATCAAGAATATTTGCTTTCCCTTATTTAGAAGAAATACGAAAATTCTTAGTTACCAAAAAATTTATCTTTTATCCTTTTTGGTAGAGAATAAAAAAAAACGATTTTACTTTCCTTTTAAAACAAAAAGATTTCCGCAGCTATTTTTATTTTAGAAAATATTTTTACAAAAGATGCTCTACTAAAAACGAAAAAAGTCTTTCCTTCTATTTTAAGGCTAAGAGAATAAATGGAAGTACTTTTGGTTTCAAAGAAATTTCCGGAAAAAGATTAATGTCATGATTTATTACCAAAATCATTTAGAGATAAAATCTCATTTTAGTTTTAGGTAATTAATCCATTTCGATTTTAAAGAATATTTTTTGAAAACAAATAAAAAGAAATTTATTTTTGAAAAATCTAATTTCCGAAAAAATATTTTTTGTGAGAGAAAAATTAATTTATGTTGCTCATATATGAATTTCTTCTCTATCCTTAACAAAGTATCCGTTAAAATACCTAACCACTAGGGTCTCTCGAATTATCTTCACACCTAGGGTCTTCGAATTATCTTCACACACTATGGATTTTGTAGGACTTGCCTTGTACGATTTCTTTCCATAATAATTCTGCATAAAATAATATTAGCACAAGTAACATAATTTAAATTTATTTGTTTTGTTTTAATCATCAAAATACGAGTTTAGAAATTGACCCTTGAGCCAACAACTTTTTCTCCTGTTGTGCGGTTCACTTCCTTAAGGTTAATTTTGGCAATTGACCGTGATCTAGAATTACATCAAATGGATGTAATGACTACTTTTCTCAATGGAGAATTGGATGAGGTGGTACAACCAATAATTTTCGTCAAAGAAGGCCAAGAACACAAGGTCTGTAGATTGATGAGGTCAATCTATGGTCTAAAGCAGTCTTTTAGACAATGGTATATTCATTTTTATAGAACAATCATTTCGGATGGTTTTTCCATGATTGAAGAAGATCATTGTGTTTACACAAAAAGATCAAATGGAAAATTTATCATTATGTCCTTATATATTGATGACATATTAATACCTAGAAATGACCTAAAGTATCTGACTCATGTCAAAGCTTGGTTATCATCCAACTTTGAAATGAAGGACATGGGTGAAGCTACATATATCCTTGGATTTAAGATTGTCGAAACTAACTTGAGAAACCCAGCATATAGGTATATTCACAAATTTTTGGCTAACACGATTTTTAGACATAGATTCACAAATTTTTGGCTAACACGATTTTTAGACATAGTGAGAGTGATGGGGTGTTAAGTCTGAATGAATTATACTTTATTTGGGCAATGGACCAGGGAATAATTCTTAATGTTGGCTTTTGGTTATGCCAACGATGAGCTAGAATTGCAAGGACAAAAATGGGAGCTATTATGATGGGCTTTGTGACTCGTATTGCTTTTCATTTGAAAGCGTGGAACCCCGTTCGATCAGTCTATGACATTGTGGGAGGTGGAAAGGGTACTAGACTACTTGACATAGATGTCATGGTGCATATGAGTTAGTAGAGAAGGTAGGGAATGCGTTCCATATTGTGGCATCCCAAGAAGCAAGACTTGATGTTGATGAAACTGAAGAGGCTGGTGATACTAATATGGAGGAGGATATTCCACATACCTTCCCCGGTTTTGGTACTTTTTCTGATGTAGGTACATTTGGAGCTGGTCCTTCCTTTTAGGGAACGTCCGATTTGTCCAACGAAGAGGTTCTCACACGTATGATGTCTAGAATGGACATGTTTGATGCTCGTTTTCAAGGAATGAAGACCATGATTTTTGACCGGTTCCAATCCATAGAAATTATGCATGGGAGCCTCGACTCTAGAATAGATACCATGTAAAGCCAATATCAGGGAATTGCCAGTCAACTCCAAACTGTGATACAGTTGCTGCAGCCGCATCTACCTCCACCACCTGAGGAATGATTGTTTTTCATTTTGTTTTTTATTTTATTGGTTTGCACTTCTTTTAGTTCTTAATTTATTTTCAGACCGTGTTCCTCTTCATATTAAGTATTTTGCATATAATGTGCTTTGTTTTTAATGATTCTTTTTCATAGCTTTGAGAATTCCCGACACCCGACTCTTATCGTATCTTTTTCTTCATTTTTATTGTATTTTTTTAATAAAATGGTGGTAATGGTTTCTCAACTCTCATATTCTTTTGGCACATTCTTGATAATATGATAAGTTTGGGGAATTGATTTTATGCACATTGGGGACAACGTACTAGATAAAATTGGGGGAAGGAAAATTTTATTTAATGTTTTAGTTTTATTTGTTTCATTAGCTTAATATGGTTGAAATAATTGTAAGCAAGCTTGAAAATTATCATAATTTAGTAACTTGTGATAAATTTAGTGTGGATTAAATAATTTAGTTGTTTTTCTAGTCTAAGTATGTTTAAGCCTTTAATTAAATTTTTACTTAAACAGATTTCTTTGATTTAAACCATTTGTTTTTAAGATATGAATACTTTGATTTTTTTAAAATTTTATGGTATATAGGTGTGTGTTAATCAAAAATTTATTTAACATTGGCGTTCTTAGAAAAAATTAGAAATTTCCTTTGAGGGCAAAATTTTAAAATGCGTTTACATTTAGAAAGAGATGATTTTAGCAGTTTTTTTTTTTTTTTGGTTGAACTTCATATTTAACATTAGGCCACCTAAGGTTGAAATTATAACCTTGTAACCAATTTTGAAAGCCTTATAGTCCAAATTTTATTTTTATATTGTTAACTAGCCATTAAAACCAAGTTTAAATCCTACCCTCAGTACAAGATTGTAAATTTATGAGGTTTAGGCTACATTAATATATATATTAAAGAATAAAGAATCAAGAGACATAAAAAAAAAAAAAAAAAAAAAAAAAGATCACCCCGATGAAATAAAAGTAAGATCACCCCATGAAATAAAAAGTAATCAAAATTCAAGTTTAAGAAATTATAACAAGGAAATTGTTATCAAAATATTAATATTAAAAAAAATAATCCTTACAAAATGGTCTCTAATATTGTGCTAGTAAACTATTCCATAGTAATCTCTCTTTTAAAAAAATATATATTTATATATATTTGGATGTAATGAAAATCTTAAGAGATGCATTCTTTGTGCTTTTATCTATCCTTTTATCATTTCCCTTGTTTAGCTAAAGTATATCCCTAAAACCCATTACAATCTAAATAAAGACCTTTTGATCTTTCTAATTGTATGCATTTCATTTGTGAATAAGAGATTACTAATTTTGCTCTTATGGGAATGTTGGATTTACATTGTTAAACGGGTTAAATAATTTTTGTGAAAATTCATATTCTATTTGTCATAACTTGAATAATTATTGGTGTTGAAAATCTTATAAACTTATGTTTAAATTAAGGAATGTGTTTTATTGAAAATTGAGTTTATTCTCATGTTAATAATTTTTGATATTTTTGAAATTGGGACTAATTATCCCCAACCATATTAAGCAAGCTTTGTTAGTTTGTTTAGCTTGTGTCTTTTTTTTGTTTTTAGTTTTGTTGCTTGAGACAAGCAATAGTTTAAGTTTGGAGAGCTTTGATAGATGTTATTTTTATAGTATGTTTAATATAGTTTTTATTATGATTTTAATATTTTTAATTTCTTTAATTAGTTTTTATTTAGTTTTATCTATGTTTTTGTTTAAAGCTTCCTTCAATTACATTTCACTTGATCTTGGAAAATTTTGCAGCATTTCTATAGAAAACCCGCCAAAAATACAGAAAAGAATGTTCCTAACCAAAGAGGCTAGCACGCCCTAGGCGTGTTATCTAGCACCCCCATGCTGTGTTCAATTCAATAGAGGTTCAGAAGCTAGCACGCCCGCGCTACAAAAGGCTGTCGATCTTTGAGCGTGCTGACTACAGCACGGCCCGTGCTGCAACTACTTTGAAGTCCCCAGAGCCTAGCACGCGCAAGCCGTGCCAGAGAGCACCCCCTTGCCAAAAGTAACTGTTGATCTCTGAACATGTTCATCTAAGCACGGCCCATGCTGCAACCACCTTGGGGACTCATGCCCAAGCCGTGCCGGATAGCATGCCCGTGCTGAAGACTAGATTTTGCATTGGGCTGAGAACGTCAGTTCTAGCCCATGCCGTTGCATGGACCCACATGAGATACTTTTCTGACGTGCCAATCAAGTCTAAATGCTATTTAAACGCTGGAAGAGTCCTAATTTGAAAGAAATATAAAGCCTAAACAAAGAAATATAAAGCCTAAACAGTTTTTTATCTCAAAAAGATTTCTTACTCAATAGAGATCCACTTTCCTAAACAAACACGAAGATATTCCAGAAAGTCTATATCAAAAGAGAGACTAGCCATGATCGTTGGATGCCATTCATTGTATATTCCATCTCTTATTCTATTATTTTCTACACAGTTTTCTCTCTTCAAGACTTCAAGTCCTCAAGATTGGTGTCAAAATTCAAGGAAATCGTTCAAGCCTATCATTGACTAGTTTTTATTTCTAAACTCTCTTTTCGTTTATTATTCTTTATGGGTATTTACAAGTTTAAGTGAGTTTTATTTAATTGCTATGTCGAACTAAACTCTCATACTAGGGATTTGATGTAGCTTAATTTCGATTTCAATTTATAATATTAGATTTGCTTTTCTTTGCTCAAAGTATAATTTATTATTAAACTTAATACTTCAAAGCAAAGTTTATCTCCTTGATTGATTTATTTCATTAATCATTATTGGAAGAAGGGTTTTTTATATGAAACAGGTAATAAATTACATGAGAATAATGACTTGATGCAGAAGTTATATGGTTTGACTCATGGGGGTTTTCATAAGTTAACAACCTTATGTTACGAATTATAAACAAACCATAAAACTTAATAACTTAATTCATGTTTGATTGCGCTATTCGAAGATATGCAATTAGACTGGGTTAAATAGCTAACAATACATCGGGAGAGCTTGTTAGTGATTTTAGGGTTGTTTTCGCTACTTGAACAATTAAATTGATTATCAAACTAATAAAATAAATTGAATAGAATTAATGAAATCAAAATTCCCTCGTAACTTTTAATCCTTGCATTTCTTTTCATCAAATGTCTTGCTTGATTTATCTTTTTATTCTCTTATTATTTTTAATTTAATTTCTTAAAATAATTTCTCCTTATTGTCGTTTTAATAATAGTGGTGATTACAATTTTAGTAGTACTTGTTGTCTTGCTTGATTTCTTTTTATTCTCTTTTATTTTAATTTAATTTCTTAAAATAATTCTCCTTATTGTCGTTTAAATAATAGTAGGTTGATACAATTTTAGTACTTGGTATACAATCTTCATGGAATGATACTCTATTCATTCTTTATTACTTGTTGCGATATCGTGCACATGTGAAAAATCCTGTCAAATAGTAATATGGTTCGTAGTCCAAATTCAAAAATTATTTAGTTTGGTGGTCCTTTTCTTGGTAAGCAATCTTTTCAAACGAGTGAGGAAAATTATGCAAACTCTATGGATTTGCAGTTAATTGATGTGGGATTATTGACTGATCTTGTGGGCCAAAAAGAAAAAGAGGTTCTTCTTAAGTTAGATGATGGGAAGAAATGACTAGGAAAACAACTTCTTCAACTAATGCATATGTTGTTTCTACTCAAGTTGATTCGACAACCTAGCAACAATCTCCAACTTCAACGGCTAACCCTGCTTTGCATGATAGCCGGGTATTATGAAAATCATGAGTTAGAACTGTCGATGGCTTGGCAACCCTCAAACAGTTCATTTACTCAAGGATTTATCCTTGTCATATAGGTTGGATGTTGTTTTCTAATGGAAATGAAGTGTGCTCAATCTAAAATTAAAAAGGCGAAGAATTTTATAGGTTTTGACAATTGCTTTACAGTAGATTGTTTAGGCGCAATGGAGGCCTTGCATTAATTTGGAATAACTCTCCAATTTCAAATTATGCGTTGTTCCAGTAACTTTATAAACTGTTATATTCGTGTGGGTGGTTCGGATATCCGAATTACAGGATTATATGGATATCCGGAGGGTTCTCGGCATTGAAGTTCAGGGGATTTGATGCAGGCTCTTGCTAATTGAGATAATAAGCCATCGTTGCTATTTGGCGATTTAAACAATATCTCGTCTCATGATGAAAAACAAGGTAACATGATAGGCCATACTTTCTTATTCATGGTTTTCAAGCAGTAGAGGATTATGGTCTTTGGATATTCCTTCTATCGGGAATGTTTTACATGGTTCCAATGGCGCGACAATGTCATTACTTGTTGAGAGCATCTGGATAAAGATCTAGTATCAGATGATTTTCTTGCTTTGTTTCCTAATTGTTTCATTAAGACTCTGGCTTCACTAGTAAGTGATTCATATGCCTGTCATTTTAGACACTTTTTAGTCACATCCTATTATTCGAAGGTCTGTTTTCATATTTGATAATGAGTGGTTAAACTGATTATGATATTTCTTATGTGGTAAGGCATGGCTGGTCTGATTCGGGGTAGTCCGACTTAATTGGTAAAAAGACAGCTGCGACTTGATTTTCTTCGTGAGTGGGTCGTCATCGTAACAAGGAATTTCAGTCTCGCAAAGTTTACTTGCAACACTGCCTTGAGAATGACCATTCGAATTACAATGACAAAGATATTCTTATTCCAAACTAAATGGAATCATATCTTAAAGTAGGAGGATTTAAGGTTTTGACAACGGTCTAAGGCTTTTTGGCTCAGGTATGGTGACCAAAATTTTAAATATTTTCATGCCTCCATCCAATATAGTCGTAGAAATAATAGAATTATTGGTTTGCGTAATGATGATGCTTGGATTACATGTAAAGATGGTATTAAGTCCATTGTTTTGAACTATTGCCAATTTATGTTTACTGGAACTGTTACAAATCCAAGACAAATTGCTAGTTTGATTAATCAGAAATTTACAAATGCTAATAATGATTGCTTACTTGCTCCTTTTAAATTTGATGAGTTTAAAGATGCTCTTTTTTTAATTGCGTCCAAACAAATCTCCTAGTATGGATGGTTTGAATGCTGCTTTTGTCAGACGTTTTGGCATTTGATTGGTCTAGATATAGTAGCTGGTTGTGTTTAATGGTTGGAGAATGGTAGTTTCCCTCATTCTTTGACTGATACTCTGATAGTTCTAGTTCCTAAAATCATTAATCCAAAAAGAATGATTGATTTTCAAATTATTTCTTTTGTTAATGTTTTCTACAAAATTGTCTTGAAGGCGCTAGCTAATAGGCTAAAAAAGATTTTGCCATATATTGTATCTGATAACCAGTCAGCATTTGTTCTAGGTAGATTGATTTCTGACAATGTACTTATTGCTTTTGAGATGATTCATGCTTTGAAGAGAAGGACTTGGGGTGGTGAGGAGATAATTACTTTAAAAATTGATATAAGTAAAACCAATCATAGAGTAGAATGGGATTTTTTGAGGGCTATTGGGTTTAAATGATCGATGGGTAAACTAATTTATGATATGTGTTACTGATGTCTATTATTTTTTATCTGTAATGGGAAAATTATTGGTCTTATTACTCAAGAACATGGGATTAGACAAAGAGACCCTTTATCCATTTATTTAATTTTTTTTTTTCTTTGAGGTCGAAAAGCGGAAAAAAGGATTGGGTTCATGGTAATAGGGCAGGTGTGAGATGTCCAAGGTTATCACATCTCTTGTTTGTTGATGATAGCCTTTTCTTTTCTAAAGCTATAGAAATGAGATTGCCCGGGTTAAAGACATTTTGAGAGAATATGAGGAAGCTAGGAGTCGAACTATTAATTTCCCTAAGTTGGAAATTATATTTAGTCCTAATGTTAACCAAAGCCTTTAGGTCCACCACTTGCGGGAATTATAGGTTCATACCTTTTTAAGTGGTGGAAGATATTTAGGATTGTCTTCTTTAATTGGTCGAAGTAAAAAGCATGTATTTTCTTTTCTTAAGGATCGACTATGGGCTCAGATTAATAGTTAGAATAATAAATTGGTCTCTAGAAAAGGTCGAAAAATTCTTTTAAAATCTATTCCTCAAGCTCTTCCAACTTATGCTATGAGTGTATTCTTTTAAGAGAGAATGACAATTACTTTTTCAACCTTGAACTACTTCAACTTAATTTTGAAATCTAATTGTAATTGTATTCATTTGGTTAAAACTGAAATGAACAATAGCCCATTAACTCATCTTTGAATTTAATTCTATCAACATGGATATACTTATGACCAAATGAATATAATTACAACTAATTTTTAAATTAGACAAATTAATCTGAGCATGATTACAATTTCAAAATTGTACGAAATAAAATTTTCAGCACATTACAATTTTACGAAAAGGTTTAGTTTCGGACATTAATATTTTATAAGGATTAAAAAGTCATTCAACTTTAAAAAATTTAAACTTCTTATGCTTATAAATAAGAATTGAAGAATAAAATTTAACATCTCTAATGAACGATCAACAATTATTTAAATACATTTGAAGATGCACACCATGATATAGCATTTAGTAAATGCATATATGACTGGACAATAGATCCATATTCGAATCTCTTCTCCCCAATACTCGAAAGATACCTTGAAAGATAAAACATATTTTTAGATATTTATAAATGCATATCACAGTCAGAATGATTGCTATTCATACCTTACACCAATATAAAATTTCAAGCTTGCTAATGAAAGCTCAAATAGCTATTCCACCTCTTAACAATTTAGATAAAAAAGGCATGTTAAAAGCACAAATCTACAGATTTAACAACAAAATACAAGCTTGATTTATTGTTTAACATGGCAGTCTTAAAGTTGCACTATTTTCTTCATCTTACAGTGACAAAGCCATCATCTTATACATAACTTTTAGTGGATCATACACAGAGCAAGGAACTCGTCAGTTACTAGATGAAGCCTACCATCTTACACAATCCTTGCCCTTGTTTGCCCCATACAAACGAAAGAGGCTGAAAGCAGAGAGACAAGACAGAACGACCGTGCTAAGACCAACGAAAAAAGCACTTGCTATTCCCTCCCCAACTTGGTTGCAGAATTTTCCATACATATCGCATATCTTCATCCATTGTAGTTCAGGTTGTCCCAACTTTGCAAATGCTGCAGATTGTGCAGCAGCTGCAACAGCTGCCACTGTCAAGTACGCCATCACCTGCACAAATGGCCTAGTGTGTAAGAATGAGATGGCCATACCAAGTTATCACTAGATAATCTGCGTTTTTTTGGCTTGGAGATTTTCATTTATGATATTTGGATGGCATCCATTACTAAGAAAGAAAAGATTTAAGGAAAATAGAAGCATATGGAGTTGTGCATACTCTTATGGCTGTACAAAATGACTCAATATTCCAAGCCTAAGATAGTAAATGCAATTTCGTAAGATTCCTTAATGTTCTGAAGTTGAAATCTAAGATGAAAAGCAAAAATAACACAGAGCAGAGGAGCACACAATCTTGGACAAGTTGTTCATCAAGTGATGCAACTAAACCAAATGCTCAAGCAAGTGTAGTTGTGTCAAGGAAGCATCTAGCCTCGCTAATTCAAAAATTTTTGGCAATTTCTTCTGCAGATGCAAAAATCTGGATTAAGCGCAATAGATTATGAAAATTTGAAATCCTTTGTCATTAACATGAGTAAGATGTAGAGGATAATGGACCTATAATTAATGTAAATCATCAATTAACAGATTGAAGAAAGTATTTAGTTCAAACTTGTTTTGATCATATCTTGATGTAACAACAACAGTACCATTTTTACTTTGTTTTCGGCTTTTATTAATCAGCATGACAAAAAATCTACGTTTCTAGATGGGGCTGGCCTTTAAGATGGCCATGCCCTACCCTAATTGACCATGGCCCCTTCCCACCTTTCTCATTGGTTGGCCCCCCTGCTCCCCCTACCAAGAGAGCTAGACTAAGAGCATATTCTTGCATTAGTTTTGTATTAGACCACGCAACCCCAGAGGGACTCATCAATATCATATTCAGATCCATGGAACAGTCATGAGATACACATGATCATTAAATGTGTTGACAAAACATATGAATTTCTATTATACAAATCCGCTCAGTATTTATGCCACATGGCACATATCTAAGTCTAGGCTGTCCATTTATGACAAAAACTCAATCCTATTAATTTCTTCTGCCTGAGTGCAAAAGTAGCTGGCATGCATGGAGAACTCAAGAACACATATTATCCATCCAGGATGAATGAAAGATGGCTAATGTATAAAGAAATGGAAAGGAGTTCTAAAAAGCAATTGTAGCAATTGAAATTAATTATTGTTTCTAACAATATGCATGAGATACCGTTATCAAATCTCTACAGTAGTGGGCCTTCATAATAAATGTTTACTATCTTATTTTGACTTCATTTAGTGACAAGTTGGCAGAGGCGTACTGACAAACTGGTGACACTGGAACATTAAATATGTAACACCTAATAAGGAAGCAATAAGAGCCAGAGCCCTCACATATGGGAATGTGTTACAGCACCAGGTTATCAGTACGCAAATATTTAAAAAAAAAAAAAAAAAAAAAACATTTGGTGACACTGGAACATTTAAGATATGTAACACCTAATAAGAAGCAATAAGAGCCAGAGCCCTCACATATGGAATGTGTTACAGCGACCAGGTTATCAGTACGCAAATATTAAAAAAAAAAAAAAAAAAAAAAAAGACATTTTGTCAGGCTAAATTTAAAAAAAAAAAAAAAAAAAAGACATTTTGTCAGGCTAAACTGGAATCTAATCAGAAATACAGTCCAGTTTAAAGCCTTTTGTTGACCAGCCTTTCACCTAGTCAATACCAAGAAGAACCAGCAAACCATATGAACTAGAAAAACCAATAATGCCGAGTTTAATCAAAGTTATGCAGTAATGACTTAACAGCTCAAAAAGTACAATAAGAAATTGAAAGAGCTCTACTTTCTCGCTTTACCTTTTTTTTGCTTATGATGGATGTGTTACAAATTTTCTTTTACTATTTATACAGCTTTATCCTAATCCTTTTTCTTAAATTTTAAAGATAGAATTATAATTATGACATATCATATTGTTTAAACCTCTAGTTGAACTAGGTACTAGTCATGGAACCAAGTCAAGCTCTGATCAAGGTTTTGAAAACATTGTGATATTCCTTTATCTTACAAAACACATGATTACCACTTATCACTAAATACCCTGTTTAGAAGGTGGTATTCTATTCACTGATCTTAGATCTAACTCATCAAAGTTGAGTAATTTTCTGCATCTCTTAAGGAATGCAACTTAAGGCAGTAATAATAATTCTTGAATCTACTTCAAGTTTGGCAAGAAGTAACATTTCCTTATTTGCCACTCCAACAGTAAACATTAGGAATAATACCTTAATTAGCAAATAGAAATATAGCATTTTATTATAGCATTAACTTATCAAATAGACAAAATTAATACTGATAATTTATAACCATAATAGTTAGCAGCTGGCTAGTCACTGACATAACTTGACAAAGGACTAGAACACTCAAAGGAATTGCACAGGTTTGGGACATTAATGATATTGGACAGGTCAGCACCTACCCCATCCAGAAATAACTCCAAAGTAGGGCAGGATCAAAACAAAAGAAGAGTACAATTAATTCTAACTATTTACAATAGAACTCCAGCTGCACAAATTACATGCATATCTTGAGCAAAGAAGTGCTGGAGTTAGCTGAAAATGGTAGAGTCATCTCCAATATTGCCAGATTGGAAGATCAAACCCCAGTTTGAGCCAAATTAATCAATAAAAATAATAATAATAAATAATAAATAGTTTTTTTTTCTGATTTTCAAACGTAAAGAGACAACCATAGACCAAAAAACAAACACATAGAGAGCGTGAAGTAATCAATACCTGATCTCCGGAGAAGATGGCCCATGCTAAGGGCTTGTTGAAGAGCACACTTCCTCTAATCATACCCACAACACATCTTACCCCTTGAACCAAAGAATAGGCAGCAACTATTCCATTTGCAATCACCAAAAATCTGCAAAATAAAAATAAAATAAAATAATGAAGAAATTAGAGAAACTTTAGTAAAGAAAGACTTTTGGGAACCATTAATTTGCAGTTTCAAAGATCTTACACAAGAGCTTTCATATCAGTATATCTCGCTTTCTTTTGGATTGAAAAGATTTCTTTAACTTGGGTATCAGTAGCAACAAGAACAGCAGCAAGAACTCCTAAGCCACAGGTGACACACCTCAAAACAAGCTCAGCAAGCCTAACTCTCCTGTCTATCACCTTCACATTAGTGCCATGATATACTGCAACATTTCCAGGACTAACACCAACCCCCAAATAACTCATTTTAACGAACGCAAAAAATGTGACAAAGATAAAGAAAATAAGAAGCAAGCAAAACCCAAGAAATAGACAAAAACTCTCAAAAGCTTGAACCCATAAGGCCTCACACCTATGCAAGCATAAACCTTCGGTCCCCTTAAATAGGCAGCTCATGGGAGAATTTCTTTTTCACTTTTGTTTTTGTTTTCTTGTTTTTTTGTGTTTTTTTCCCTTTTTTTTTTTTCTTGGTCCTAAGTGATAGTGATATTACAAGCGGATTTTCATAGTTATGTGTAATTTACTTTTTCCTGTCTAATCAAGTCATATGTTTGGATTGGTGAAAAATATGAAAGAGGTGAATATTGGGGAGAAAAACAAATAAATTTACTCTATTTATTTATTGAATTATAGTTTGATCTTTATTTATTGCACTTTCATCATTCATAATTTCAACTTATAAAATCACTTTTCCTCTCTTATGTTTCTTTCACACAACCAACCATTAATAGGAAATTTTTTAACAATTTTTCCTCTTCCTTTTCCTTCAATATTTTCTTTCCTCCCTAATTTTTTATCCAAACTTAGTATTAAAGTGAGACTAAATACACTGCAATAAGAAAAATTAATAAATAACTATTGAATCCCTAAATTTGATCATAATCATAACTTTATCTCTTTTATTTGACAAGTATATTAATAGGTTTCTAAAATATTACCTCTATTCCATAATACTTGTCATATTTGAAATTTCACGTCCTTTAAAAAAACTATTAAATTTGTCAAAGCTCTAATAAATCATTAAGTAAATTGACTATATTTCCCTTAATTTAATACTAATTCTCTAAGAAAATCATGAAATTGAAGTAACAATTATTGGTCATATACAAAGGGTAAATATGGAAAAAAATATTTATTACTCCTTGAACCACAAATGTGACAAGTATTTTGGAGCAAACTATTTTCTCAAATGTGACAAGTATTATGGAACAGAGGTAATAGCAAGTTTTTAGTCGCATTAAATAAGTTGGTCTTTTACATTTAATATAATGTTACTGTTTATTACTTCCATTCCCAAATATTTGTCACATTTGAAATTTTTATCTAAGTTACA
Organism: Jatropha curcas; assembly: GCF_014843425.1. Next base: position 18,405,454 of record NW_023590789.1, on the reverse strand, counting down.
ATAAATTATTGTATAAATTGACTATATTGCCCTTAATTTAATATATCCAAACACCAAATTTTTTAGGACTTGAAGAAATAATTGTTGGTCATATACAAAGGATAAAAATGGAAAAAAAAAATTTTTTTTATATGATACTTTCTCAAACATGACAAGTATTTAGAAACAGGAGTAGTAATTCCTCATATTTAATATAATGGGGGTAAATTTTGTTGTTCTGTATTTCTTAGTTATTTAGGTAGCTTTTTATAAAATGATAAAAACTAAATATTGCATGAGTTAACTTTTAATAAAATATTATTTTAATATCTAAAAATTAGTTTAATAGTTATGGTTGAAATCATTTTTATTGAAAGAATTTTATTTAAATAGTTTTAATTTTTAATTATCTGATGGTGAGTGTAATGGAGTTGGATGGTGGAAGCTGGTGAGGCTGCCAAATGGTCAAAAAGGCAGGATCAGTACATACAAAGGTCCATTTAATGAAAGCCTGACCATTGAAATTAAAACCCCATTGAAGAAGGAAAAACATGAGGCACTCTGGTTCTTGTTCTAGTAGTATTTTATTTCTAGGAAGAGGCAACTGATGCTTGCCCCAAGACAAGGATTAGATAAGGTGAGGCCATTGTTAATTCCTTTCTATACAAGTATTGAATGAAGGTTATGGAGCTTAGCTAGCTGAGATTTAATGATGGCCCATTTTGTGTCTAAATAAGTGTGAACTACAAAAACAAATTGTTTTCTTTTCTTCATAAGTAAAGTGATTAAGTTAGGACATCAAACATACGTCATGTTGATCAAATGATTGTGGTGGTGGGCCATTGTAAGGTAGGTAATGTGGTTGGTTTCCCATGTTAATTTGATGGAGTTTGAGGAGTGTCTCTTTTGCTCTTAGCCTAAGCCAGTATTTACATTTACGCGACAGTTTTTTTAAATAGATTTCAGCTGTTTAACATTTTGATGAGTTAAAATGTTAAACGTTGTTTTTAATAATATTCGATAATATAACGTTTGAATTAATTTTTAAAAGTTAAAGTAATATTTTATAAAAAGTTAATTCATATAAAGTTTAATTTTTATCATTTTATAAAAAATTATTAAAACAATTAATAGTTAAATGTTACTACAACAGCTAATAACTATCAAAATATCTAATTTTACTGAATAGACCCCTTAGTTGAGAAATGGGAAATTGAAAAGTAAATTTGGAAAAGTTTAACCATGAGATCATTTAGGGATGAAAAGGTTGGTTCATATGCAATCAAACTAGATGAATTAAAATCAAAAAAATTTTTATTTTTTTTAAATAAAATCGAATTCAATCAATTAACTTGTCTAAACAAATTAAATTGAAATAATTTTTTGTTTGATTTGATTTGATTTTTGAATTTTTATATTTTTTAATTTGGCAAAATGAAAACTAAGCTAAGTTTTAAAAAGTTTTATTATTTTTTTCTATTAAACTGAGATTCAATGAACGCATTAAAAATTAAATTAATCGATTCAGTTGGACTTTTTCAGTTGGATGGGTTTTACCCAATCTTAGATAAAATTAGGAATGACAATTTATCATGTTCAAAAAATTTAAAAAAAAAAAGAAATATTTTAATTATTAGAAAGTTCTTTTATCATATTTTAATCTTTAATTTAGCATTTAAAATTTTTTAGTCTTTTGATTACAGTCCAACATTTATTATAGTAAATGGATTTTCTACTTTTGCTAACTTAGAATTTAACAAAATATATAGAATAAATATTCACAAAAAAATATATAGAATAAATTATATTAGGATTGCAAAGATAAAAGAGATGGAAAAAACGACAATTGGTATAATCATACTATTACGTCAAGAGATTTTTTTTTTTTTTCTCTTTTTTAGGGAAAGGTTTTAAATAAAATAGAAAAATGTGATTTTTACTTATAAATTAAATTATCCAAGGTAAAGATTTTGAGATTTGATTGTATTTTTCAATTTTCAACAACCTGTTTCCTTTTTGTTTATTTATATTGTAGTTGGTAAAGGAAGAAAAAAAAAAGTTATTACAAAAATGAGTATAAGCTCACGAAAAGAATAATAGGGAAGTCTGGGAGAAGATGATGAAAACTCAACAGCATAAAAAAGCAGATTTTACAAGTCAATCGACACAAAAATTAGTTTTACAAAATAAAAGGATTATCCATATGTGTAATATCGCTTTGAGGGCTTCAATTTGATGAATTAACGAATTGTTTGGTAAATATATTGATTTTTTTTTTTTCATTCAAAGTGTCATTTTTCCCATTAAGTGCTATAAAAATAATAATAAAGAGAAACTAAATAGTAACATTATGTTGCACACCAAGACTTAGCTTAGTGGTAAGTGTATATACGACCTGACAATATATTCAAGTTCGAATGCCCTCCCCAATGCTCAAAAAAAATAGTAGCATTATGTTAAATGTGGAGAACTAAATAGAGAATATATTTAATTATAAAAATGCACCTTTTATGGAAAATTTAAATGTTTCGGGAAGAATGAAGTTATAATAATCTATATATTGAAACAACCCATAATTTTATTTTCGAAACTTTTAAATTTTTAATAAATCAAAAATCAGGATTTTTGACTGTATGGGGCGCAAGTACTATATAACCTTAATCCGCATCCAAATTCGCGAGTTGGGCCTAAGCCCAAAGTATAGTGTCGCAACTCCTAACTGAGGATTTTCTAAAATTCTAAAGAATTATATTGGACGATAAATATTAAATCAATTAAAATAAATCAATCGGACCCGTAAAACCAATTTGAATTTTCTGAAAACCAAGTGAAAAACTCGAAAACCAAACAAAAATCGAGGCAAATCATTGAATTGAGCCAAATCGGTTCGAATCGAACCGAAATGGCCCAGAAAATTCTAAAAACCATTTTCTTTTTTTTTTTCTTCTTCTTCTTCCCTCTTGAGCGAGGCAGGCGCGCCCCTCTCCTCCTCTCGTTTTTTCGATGACCAGAGACTCGCACCGCGCCTCCTCGCCGCAGCAGTTCGACCTTCCTTTTCCTTCTCTCCATTTCCATTTCTGGTGAGCGCAAAAGTCACAACGAAGCCGCGACTTCAGCCCGATCGACACAGTCGCGTCTTCGTCCTTCTCTCCAAGTAACTCCGGCGACGATCACTGAAAAGGAATTAGGAATTTTCTACGAGTTGGCCAAGGCTCTGCAATTTTCTCCGTAGAGCTATAAAAGTAAATTTCTAAATTTCTGTAGTTGATTAATTAATGTACTGTTACATAGAAAAATTTTATTACTCTTAGATATTATCAAACTCCGCAGTTGTAAGATATATGTATCCCTAGTGCATGTGTTACCGATAGCCCATATTATGACTATAGTGTATTACAAATTGGGCTGATTTATGAAGTGTTTAAAATGTTAAATTTGGAGCCGAAATATAGTGTAATTATGAGGTTTATTAGGCGTAGTAATATGGGCTAACTAAATTTAATCTCATATTATTTTTAAAAATATTAAAATAGAATCATGAGTTATACTATTAAATCTATCTTTTTGAATAAATTAAGTGTCGTGAGTTTATTTAATGAATTTATAATTCTAGTTTTTATAGGTTTTTTTTAAAGAGGTAAGCTTTTATAGGTTGTTAAGTTGTAACTAAATAACCAATAATAAACAATAAATTGAGTTATAAATTTATAACATGATATATTGTATATTTTAATATTTATGTGAATTTTATCTAGTTTTTATAGGTTTTTTTTAAAGAGGTAAGCTTTTATAGGTTGTTAAGTTGTAACTAAATAACCAATAATAAACAATAAATTGAGTTATAAATTTATAACATGATATATTGTATATTTTAATATTTATGTGAATTTTATGTATTCATAGAATAAAATCGAACCTAAAATTAAAATTAAATAAAAACTTAAAATTAAATAAATATCCAATGGCAACTCAAATTACTTGTTGGCTGCAATTTTTAATTTAAAAAACGTTTAATTTCTAAATTTAAATGTTTACTTTTCTTCGATAATTTTTATAAATAAACTATTCAGATAGAAAATACGACTAGAAATGGGGAAAATAGTTTTTATAAATAAAAATGATATAGGGATGCAGAGTCGAACTCTAGTCACTGGACCAAATAAAAATGTCCAACATCAACAAATCACCAAGCAGCTCATGTGACAATAATACTGACAATTCGGTTTGATGCAATGCAATATAATGTAATCAAAGATGTAATGTAATGAAAAATATAATGGAATAGAATGTAATTGAGATTCCATTATTATGTTTAGTCATGTAATTGAGAAAACTTATAAAATGTAATAACCATTCAATTTTTATAGTTGTTTATAAATATGTAATGTGATTAGCACACCACCATTATCACTATCGCCACCGTCGCCGCCATCACAACAATTATTACTCTACCAGCATCACCACCAGCACTACAACCACATTATTATTAATAAAAAAAATATTTGAATCAAAATTTATTCATTATATCAAGCTATTAAGGACTATTTAGACTTATAAACTATTTTGACTAGAAAATTTAAAAAAAAAAAAAGCTGAAAAAAATGTAATGTAACAAAATAAAAGTTAAAATCATTGAAAATTAATTTTTTTTTACACAATTTTATATTTTTGTTGAACAAATTAAATTGCAATATAAAATTATGAAATTTTGATCTTCTTAGTGATTTTTCATTCAATTCTTCCTGTTCCTATTTATATAATAATATATAAAAGCAGAAAAGTCTATCTTAAATAACAGCCAAGTGTAAGTATCTCAAATTGCCAAGTGTAATGAGAGCATTTATTCAGCATAGTTGTAAGAAGATAAATTGTCTTATATTTTATTGGGAAACAAGAAAGGAATATAAGGGAAAAGAATTCTAATAATTTTCTCTTCAAATTAGAAGGAAAGTTAAAAAAACTATAAAAATAAATCTATAGAGAAAAATTAATTTTATTTTTCTTTATAGAGAAAAATTAATTTTTATTTTTCTTTTATATCAAAAAAAATAAGTAACATAAGTTTTTTCAAAAAAAAAATTTAGTTCCTTCCTATTTTTCCTAATCATTCATTAAATAAAAGAATATAAAAAATTAAAAAAAACACTTCATTTTTTTCTTGATATAAAAAAAAAACCACTACGTTGAATTAGCTTGGTGTATGGAGTAGTCTCATATATCAGGAGCTAGTTGTACAACACGGGAACATAAGATACCGGAACGTTGACAGTGTTTTCGCAAGTGTAATCGAAAATCGCTAATAGAGGTAATATATGATGAGTGCAAGTGTACGAAATCGCTACAAGTAATATATGATGAGTAGAATATCGTTTCCACGAGGATTGTATACCAAGTACCAAAATTATGTTAACCTATTATTATTTAAACGATAAATGAAGAATTTAAATTCAACAAGTACAATAAGAAGAGATCAAGCAAGCAATTATTGATTAAAGAAATCAATGATTTAAAACTACAAGGGATTTTGATTTCACTTAATTATATCCAATTTATTTTATTAGTTCATTAATCAATTTTAATTGTCCAAGTAGGGGAAACAACTCTAAAATCACTAACAAGCTCTCCCGATGTATTGTTAGCTATTTTAATTCCATTTGACTATCTATCTTCCAATAGCACAATCAAACCATGAATTAAATCCATTAAGTTTTGTAGTTGTTTATGAATTCATGAAATTAAAATTGTTAATTCACATGGAAAACCGCCTCATTGAGTTCAAACCGTATATTTCGCATCAGAGTTGTTATTCTCAGTGATTTCATTAACTTTTTCAATATTAAAAATCATTCTTCCGATAGTGATTAATAAATAAATCAATCCAGGGGATAACCTCTTGCCCATAACCTCTGCCTGGAAGCATTAAGTTTATTAATGAATCATAACTTAAACAAAGAAAAACAAATCTAACATTATAAATTGGAAAAGAAGTTAAGCTATATCAAATACCGAGTATGAGAATTTAGTTAGACATAGTACTTAAATAAAAATCAATAATACTTGATAGATATTCCATAATCAATAAGAATAATGAAAGAAATAAACAAGATTAAGAGTTTAAAAATAAGAACTAGTTAACAATTGACTTTGGATGGCTTCCTTGAATCTTGGCACAACTTTTGAATACTTGAAATCTTTGAAGAAATAAAACTATGTACAAGACTAAGAGAATGAGAGATATTTGAGATATGGCATATGAGATGGTATCCTTCCTCTCTTTATATAGACTTCTTGGGAGAGAACTTCTATATTGTTTAGGGAATAAATTCCACCTTGTTTAGGGAATAAATTCCACCTTGTTTTAGGGAATAAAGTTTCTCATTAGGACCCCTTTAAATTTCTCCTAATCAGTCTCTGTCCCATGTGCATAGATAGATCTTGATTATGGCATGTGGAAGAAATTTCCAAGATTAGCTTCCTAAAATTGGTGGAAATTGGTTGGCAATTTTGACTCAATTTAAGCTCTTGGTCTTTAGCATGGGCGTGCGCCATAGAGCACGCGTCAGGGCGGTGCCAGGTCTGGAAGTCCAGGTATTGTAGCACGGGCAATGCTGATATGGCACGGGCTGAGGCCGTGCCAACAAATACTTTGCTTCATTTGTTCCTTTTCCCTTGTGCCAAAAACTTAATAAATTTTTCTTAAGATCAAGTGATTGTGTTTCAAGAAGCCTTTTAAAATAAAAACATACAAAATAAATAAATTAATTTAAATAAATTAATACTAAAAATCTTAATAAAATTAATATAACAAAATTAAATAAAAATTAATTTAAATAAATTAAAAATACTAAAAATCTTAATAAAAATTATATTGAAAATACTATAAAAATAACACTATCAAATGTACGTGATATGATAATTTTCAAAAAAGTAAGACATTCACACGCTTAGGACACACTACACTAAATAAGTATAATAGATTAATATTTCAAATAAATAAATAATCATTTATAATAAATCGTACACACAAAATAAAAAAATGCTTAATTTTTTATTTTAATATAATTAGTTAAATTCTCAAAATTAGTATCATTATTGAAAAATACATTAATAATCTATGTGCATTTTTCGATGTAGAACATACTAGGGGCGTCAAAATGGTCATGACACACGAACACGATTCCTTAACACACGAAATAAATGGGTTAGGTTTGAAGTTAAACAGGTTCGTGCCATTAACGAGCCACCCATTTATGACATGAATATAAACGTGCGGTGTCGCGGTTGACATGCGAGTTAGGCGAGTAACCCGTTTATTTAAAAGTAAAGAGGTAATTTTTGTGTTAGATATAAATACTCCAACTAAAACCTATTTAAATTTGATTGTTGTATTGCCTTTTTTATTTTATTTATGAATCTTGAAGAATTTATGGGTTATATTTGTGAAAATTTATTTTTAAATATGATTGGAGGTAAATAGGTTAAAATTTAAAAATAGTATAAGCAGGTTAAGTGGGTTATATATAAGTCAACACGACCCACTTAATCTATTTATGATATTAAGCGGGTTACATGGGTTGTTACTTAACCTGTTTATGATATTAAGTGGGTTAAACATATCGTGTTCATGTGACCTGCCTAATTTTCGTATCGATGTTATAAAAGATTAGTTCATCCTTTAATATTGCTCTACGCATCGCGCAGGTTCTAAAACTAGTAACAATAAAAGATAATTAATAATGATATGGTAGTGGTGGTGGTGATGGTTGTCATGGTGGTAGTAATGGAGTGATTGTTGCAGTGATGGCAGTACTAGTAGTGCTGGTAGTAGCAGTGGTTATGATGATGATGGTAGTAGAATGGCGATTGTGGTTACGGTGGTGATGGCGGTGATGATGGCGATTGCGATGGTGGTCTAGTGGTGGAGTGGTGGGGTAATGGTGGTTGTGGTGGTGGTGATTACGGTGGTGGCAGCGTGATAGTGATTGCAATGGTGGTGGTTAGACATGGCCATATTACAGTTCCGGGAACCGGAACCGTCGGTTCGAACCGGTCCGGAACCGGGCCGAACCGAAATCGGAACCGGAGAATTCCGGTTCGGTTCCGGTTCCAAATTTTCTGGAACCGAAACCGGTGGTTCCAGAGAACCGGTCGGAACCGGACTGGAACCACCGGTTCCCCGGCCGGTTAGAACCTCCGGTTCGAACCCCGTTAAAGAACCTCCGGTTCGAACCGACAGGTTCTAGCCGATTAGAATCTCAAACTGGTTACTCAACTGCATTTCAAGTTTCCAACACAAGTAAACTGTCCTTACACAATGCCTTCACAATGAAGAATGAACTTTCTCACAGAAACGTGCTAAACTGGTCAAATACGACAAAACCGTTCTGGGGAACCCAACCAGCCAATCGATTCACTCTTTCTTCACCATCACCCAACGCTACATGCTACCCAATGCCCATTCTCTCCTCAAAAACTCCCTCTAAAAAATTTGCTTTCTTGATAAATTTTCAAATTCACTTGGCCGATGGACAACAACACATTAGATTCCATCAGTTTTGTGTTTTTTTTTTTAATTTTTTTTAAAATTATGTTCAAACTTTTTTAAACAAAAAAAATTCAGCTGAAGAATTTTTTTTTAAAAAATAATTATGTTCAAGTCTTTAAATTTTAAAAAATAAAATTTAATTGAAGTATTTTTTAATTTTTTAGGTGTAATTTTTTTTTATAAATAAATCTTTCCACAATTATAAATTTTGAAAATCGGTCTTAAAATTTAAAATTTAAAATTATGTCGATTCGCACGGAAAAACCGATCGACCAGTCGGTTTTGTCACCGTAACCGGAACCGAAACTTTTCCGGTTCGATTTCCGGTTCCACGTTTTTTCCGGAAACCAGACCGTCGGTTTTGTCACCGTACCGGAACCGAAACTTTTCGGTTCGATTCCGGTTCCAGTTTTTCCGGAACCAGAACCGCCGGTTCCGGAACCATGGCCACCCCTAGTGGTGGTGTGGTGGTGGAGTGATGGTTATGGTGGTGGTTAAAGTGGTAGTTGAGAATAAGTATGGCCTTTGAGAATGCGTTTTACATAGATTTTTTTATGTAATGAATATCACAATCAATTTAATGCTCCGTTTGTTTCCGTAAATAACTTGCAGGAAAATAACTCGCAGGAAAATATTTCTATGAAAAATATTTTCTAAATGACTTATCTTCCGTTGTTTGGTTGTAATATTGAAAATTAGTAAAAAAATATTATAGTCTTTATCTCATAAGACCATAAAAATATTTTCCAACTACAAACATGCCCTTAAAGCCAGCCCTTCAACTAATAGGAGATCTTTATAAATATCCAAAAAACCAGATAATGCTTTAACAAAGTCACCTTATGCAGTTTCTATAACAGGCCATAGCCTACCAATAGCAAGGAATTAAAAATGGCTCCATCAGTAAAAGCTTACCACTCGCCTTCATACGAATGGCCCCATAAAGGAACTGTGTTGGGCCTGCCCTACAAAGGACATTGACACTTCATGGCCAAATGGTTAGCTTCTGACACTCATGCATGTGTTGTTGGACCTGGTGGTACACCTACACTGCAGGTTGCGACAAATACATGTGTTTCAAGCTTCCCAAATTGTTGATGCCACGAAAGCCACTGAAGCCGCAAGACAATGATCTTGTTTCATGTGAACCTACAAAAAGTATTGAGTAAAACTCATATCATTAGTGGGAACCCCTATGCCTCATCTCTCCCATATCTCTTTTACCTTTGGACATCTTAATAAGACGTGGTCAATACTTTCATTACTCAAACAAAAACAATACTGACTCTCCACTCTAACCCCCCTGTCACTTAATTTACTCTGGGTTGGAATGATTCCCCTACACACTCTACATAAAAAATCTTTTATTTTCAGTGGAACATTTAATCTCCAGATATTATTCCAAATCTCCTCCTCCAGTCTCTCCCCCCTCCCCTCTCCTGAACACTCTCAACCTTAAAGAATACCCAAACTTTACTTGATATATACCCCTTCTTTCAAAATGCCAAATCAGCTGATCTTTTACATCATGAATAGCTAGAGGAATATTTAAAATTGCCGAGTATCTCTTATACGAAAAAGCTCCACAATTTTGCTAAACTCCCACTTAGTCCCAGAGTTATCTAATAGCTCTCTTACACTCATAATAGGATCAAGAAAATTAAAATTATCCTCAGGGACAAATGAGTCGTCCTTTGGTATCCAAGGGCCCGAAGCAACTAAAATTCTCTCCCCATTCCCTACCCTCCATCTCACTCCCCGTTTCAACATATCCCTAGAAAACAAGACACTCCTCCATATAAAACTAGGATTATGCCCTAGTGTTGCAAATAAAAAATCCCCCTCTGCGAAATATTTAGCTTTGATATTTCTAAAACGGAGAGTGTTAGGCTCAGTAATTAACCTCCACCCCAGTTTACCTAGCATACCTATGTGAAAACACCTCAAATCCCGAAAGCTCATCCCACCATCTCTTTCACTCTAACACATTCTATCCCAAGAAAGCTAGTGAATTTCCTTCCCCCCTTTCGAATCCCACCAGAAACCATTCATAATTTTTTGGAGCTCATCATAGTCTAAGAGGAAGAAGAAAAACACTCATGCAATACGAAGCAAGAGCTTGTGCCACAGACTTTAAGAAGAATTTATTTTTCTGCTTTAGAGTGCATCTTATTGTTCTAAGAGTGAATCCGACTCCACAATTTGTCTTTTAAGAAATTAAAAATCTGTTTTTTATTTTGCCAAATCAAAGAGGGAAGCGCTAAATATTTTCCACCACTCATAGCACTATGAACCTCTAGAATATTAGAAATTGAGGATTGAATACCCTGTGACACATTAGGAGAAAAAAGTACACCAAACTTCTAGAAGTTCACCCCTTGCCCTGAGGATCTATCATACTCTCTCAAAATATCCTTCACTCTCCTAGCCTCCCTCTCATTAGCTTTAAAAAATAGAATAGAGTCATCAACAAATAGCAAATGTGAAACTCTAGGACACCTCACCCCCGCCCTTCTCCCATGGATCTAACCCTTACTTTCAACTTCTTTAAAGAGGATTGACAGGCCTTCATCATAAATAATATACAAATATGGAGATAAAGGATCTCCTTGACGAGGCCCTCTTCCAGGAACTATAGGATCCACTGTTTCCCCATTATATAAAACAGAGTATCTCACACTAGTGACACACAACATTATCCAATTTACCCAAGTCTCATGAATCCCCACCCCGACCATCGTCTGCCTCAAGAAATTCCAATTCACCCTGTCATAAGGTTTAATAATGTCAATTTTTAAAGAAATCGAGCCACCAAAATATTGTCCTGAATTAATCTTCCTTGGATAAAGGCAAACTAGCTAATAGAAATGATTTTTGATAGAACCCTTTTTAGCCTATTCGTCAATACTTTAGAAATAATTTTGTAAAGGACATTACACAACGCAATGGGTTTATAATTTTTTAAGGACTCGGGATTACTAATTTTAGGGATCAGAATAAATTAAAGTATTAGAGAGAGTATACAGGAAAATACTCTAGCAAGCCAAGATCTGTATCCATCAACAATATCCTTGCCCATAATGTGCCAAAATTTTTGAAAAAAGGTCGGGTTTAAGCCGTCTATGCCTGGAGCCTTATCTGGGTTCATTTCTAAATTCTTCCTCCCTAAACAATTCCTATAGTTGCAGATTATCTTCATTCGTAATTTTCCGTTGTACTAGCCTCAAAATTCGACTCGGGTCCACTTCCTCATTTTCATACAACTACCTATAAAAATTCAGAATCAGAGCACGCATGTCGTCCCAGTCCTGGACCCACCCCCCTTCATCATTGCAAAATCCTTCTATTCTATTTCTAGGCCGTCTCCCTTTTACCACACCATGGACGTATTTTGGATTTCGGTCCCCCTGTTGAAGCCAAAATACCTTCGCACACTATCTCACCCTAATCTCTTCTTGTTCCAACACCAAATTCCATTCTCGTCGGAGATTTGCTACTTCAGCATTCTCCATCCCTTCCTTATTCGAATCCAGTAAGCTAGTGAGCATATGTTCTTTTAACCCTGAAATCCGCATTACGGCAGTGCCCCTGTTATTTTAAAATCTAAATATAGTTTTCCTTTTTTTTATTATATTAAACGAGCTTCCCTGGTTCCAGCACCGTTTAACCACCTCCTCAATGTCTTCATCCAAGAACCAGGAATTATCAAATTTAAAAGATCTAGAACTCACTTGAAACACCTCTTGCTGACTATGGAAAAGAATTATCGATGATCAGAAATTGGAGAGATAAGCGTTCGATACTAATAAACCGAGAATTCCTACCACCACGCATTTTGCAAAGCATCTGTCTAATTTTTCTTGAATAGTCATTTAGGTCCCTCTCCTCTAAGTCCACGTAAAGAAAGCACCCTTGCAAAGCACCTCACTAAGGTTGGCTTTCGTCGTTGCTTCTTGGAAGCCCTATAGAAGGTACTGAGGTTGTAAGTTGCCACTAACCTTTTCTTCTAACCTGAAGATATCATTAAAATCCCCAAGAATGGACCACGCTTTATCATCCCTACATGCAAGAGCACGTAAAAGGTTCCACGATTGCCTTTGCCTTTAGCGCTCAGGAAAGCCTTAAAATCCAGTGATACGAACCAGTTTATTGAGAAGCTCCACATGACAGTCAATAAAGTGGTTTGAGAAACCACTAATTTGGACCTTAAAATTTCATTCCACATCAAAGACAGACCTCCACTATGGCCTCCGCAATCCACAGCAAAACAATTAGTCAACCCTACCATCCTAGAAACCTTTTCAACCCTTCCCTTACACATTAATGTCTCCATCAAAAACACCAAGTCAGGCTTGTAACTGAAGATGAACCCTTTAAGAGCTTGAACTGCGTGAGGGTTGCCCATCCCTCATAGTTCCAACTTAGGAGAATCATTGCGCCCGGCTATCCTGCTATATAGGATCAGCCGATAAGTTAGTATGAGAAACTACAGTTGAATCCTTCGGCAAAGAAACAAACTAAGTGTTTTTGGCTTGTGTCCTAAGCCTTTTTTCCTGTTCCTCGAGCTTGCCCAGTGCTTCTTCTTCTAATTGGCTCAAGTTATTTCCATTAAGGCCCAAGTGTTGTGGGTCTAGGTCCATTAGCTCAGGAGTTTTAACCAACGACATATCTTGCATGGCACTCCTTAGGAAGGACTCATAGGATGCATCCATTTTGGAAAGTTAACTCCTTACCACCACCCCTTCTTGATTTGTTGGCGAAAATCTCGCCAAATCCTCCTTTGTTTGATCATGCAACCAATGGCTGGAACGTTGAGCAGGGCGACACGGCGGAACCCTAATACTATCATTCCATTCCGAATGCAGCTCCTCCTTACACCGATGAAGCCTTAGTTCACAAAAACTGTTTGTGTGGCCTAGTTTACCACAAAGAAAGTAGAAAATCATGAGTCTCTCATATCGAAAAAGCACAAAAATGCCTCCCCTGAAGGAAGGATTAGTTTCTTCCGACGTCAAAGAGGTTCTCTAATGTCCAACTGAACCCTTATCCGTATAAATGAGGGATTATAGGATGTAGCCACCCTAGAATCATATTTAATGAACTTCCCCATAAAATCACCGAGCACCCTAGCCACCGGTTCTGACATAAACCCTTTATGTATATCCTGAAATTGAACCCAGTAATCAGCAGTAACTAACGGAATATGCAGGGGTTCTTCTCCATCCTTCAACCGATGCCAAACTAGTAAATGTTTATTGAAGTGCTATGGGGACCCTAACCAAAGTCTCTCAACGTCTACTTCATTATAAAACCTAAATAAATACCTCTTCACCTCTAACTCCATTATCCCCACTCTCCCTAGTGGATGCCACAGATCAACAAACGTGGATCTCATTGTTTGGAAATTAATGGTGTTTGAAGTGAGGAACATCCCCACTAAATAAAACTCATATGTGTTTTCTGGTTAAGCTGTTGTCAGTTCAACCATATACCCATCGTCCTCAGCTTCTGCCAGCGATAATGACTCCAAAGATGGATTCATCATGGCCAAACTTAGGGTTTAGGAGCCGCCAAAAAGGTTAACAAAGAAAGACAAAAAAAAACTCATGCCATAGAGAGCATATGAAAAACCATACATAAAAGGATTTGGTTGATGTGGAAATGTATTGAATTTGAGATTTTGACTAGAATTTTAAAAATTTTATTGTTAATATAAGAAAAATGAAAAAAAAATTATGAAAGCTCCGCCAATGGCCGGTGGTAAATGGTGACTAGTGGCAGTGACTACGATGATTATAAATTAAAAAATATGGATTTATAAGGTTTGTCAATGTCCGGAAAATATTTTACTCTCTCAAAAATGAGAAATTATTTTCCTTAAAAAATGACTAAATTTTCCTTTGACCAGGAAAATATTTTCCTTTGATTATTTTCCTAAATGACCCAAACAACGGAAAATTGTGAAACATATTTTCCTACAAGTTATTTTACCAAAATAAACAGAGCCTAAGTAATAAAAATTATAAATATAATCTCAATTACATTATAAGTTTTTAAAAAAAAAGGTCTAACCAAACAATGTAATCAACCATGTAATATAATTTTCATTCCGTTACATGGTTAATTACATCATACCAAACATAGTCGAAAAATATTTTAAAGAAGTCAGGGAGCAGTGGAGACCGTCACCAATGACATTGTCAATTTGCCATTTTCTATATTTTTTTCTCATATTTAATAATAAAATTTTAAAATACAAAATTTTTATTATTATAAATATTTTTATAGTTTTATAGGTTAAAAATTTTAATATTTTTTAACTAATTTTTAATTTTGCAATTAAACAACGGAAAATAAGTCTTTTGGAAAATATTTTTCAAAAATGAACGGAGACTTAATGTGTTGATTAGAGCTAGACTAAATTCAATAAAATTCACCAATTAGAGCCTTGAAAATCAATTTGGTTCGGTTTATTTTTTAATATATTCAAATTTGATTCAATTTTTATTAGACCTGAAAAATAAGTATGATTTCATTCAAAAATAATCAAAAAAATCAAACCAAATCAATGGCCAAAACATAGAAAACCCTCAAACTTTAAAGATTTATTTATTTTTAATTAAAAATAAAATGGTGTGGTTAAGTTTAACTAATTGATTAGGTTAAGCTAACTATAGAAAAGAGTGTGAATCCCACAAAAATAGAATAAAATGAATTAATTTTAAATTAGGGTGTAATTATACCTAGATATTAAATTCAAAGTATCAAAAGGACAAAGTTCCATTTGGGGCATAGTTAAAACAATCCTTTTATGGTGTGGCCCCAAACTAATCGTTTTTGGTTATTGTAGGATTGAAAATGCGTGTGGGGTAGAGAAGATAAATGGGAATGGTTGTTGGGATTCTATGGAAGTGGATGAGATGAGTCACTTTCACATTAATTACTTAATAATTTATATAAATCTCACAGCAGCTCTTTTTGCGTTTTCAACATAGCTTTCCAATTAATGTATAATAATTTAATTAATATTAAAATGCAATGCAAGCTCTTCCGTCTTTTTCTTTCACTCTTTCAGAGACTTCTGGACTGGTCCTCCATAGAAACAGCACATGCAAGCTCATCTTGTTGCCAGAACAGAAGCATAAACCTAAGGGCTTCTCATCTCAGTCACAATTTTAGATATGTGGTGGAGGTTGCAAATCCCAAACCCAATTCAAACTGCTAGGCAAACATTAAACTAAACTATTTAATGCAATTTAGTTTTCTTCAATTTAATAGTATGAATAATTATTTCCTCATATGTGAATTTTAATTGTTAATACTTTCCATTACTTCATTATTTTATAATTTCAATTAAATTTGAAAATAATGTTCATGTAAAAAATTTATTTTCGAATTTTATATAGATCTATAATATATATGTTTTTCCTTCAAAATATTATTCCTTTCACACAATATCATTAGCGACTTGACATGACATAACTTGATTTGACTCAAATAGTTATATAAACTAGATGTAGAATTTCGCTATTTTTAGTTAATAGAGTTCGTTGATTTTTAACAAAGCAAAAGAATTTATATCCTTTTGAATAATGAAACTAAAATTAAGAAATATAATATTAGATCTTTTTGCTTAGAGTTGATCTTGACGAAGGATATAAATCTTAATAGCAGCAACTAGTTCGTTAATTGATTTGAACGATAAAATAATAATTTGTCTTGATCTTTTATATATAAATTGCTTTTTTAAAAATTTACAACATATGATGAATACAGATAATTTTTTCACTATGCATTAATAGCATCAACGAAAGAACATGCTACACTACGAGACTCTATTGATTGAAGATCTACACCTGCAAATCAAGATCTAAAAAATCGCCGGCTAAATAAAATTAAATGACATATTTTTATTTAGTATTAAACTCTTACAAAGAACGGACTACCCTCACAAAGAACAGACAAAAAAACTCTAAATATGAAGACAAAGTAACAATAAAAAAAATCTGCTATAGAAAAAACGGATATGAGCTTATTAAAATGAATAAAAGATTAAAAGCAAAAGAAAACAAAATGAAAGAAAGAGTAAAATATATTGACTACCGCTGTGACAGCTCCAAACTAAAATTAGGCTTAGAAAATTAAAAAGAAAAGAGAAGAACTAGGGTTTCCTACGTACAAAAATTAAACTGGACTTGGAATTGACATACAATCCAATAAACGATATCTAAAGCAATACAACTCAAACCTACCCCAAAAAATTATGACCTAAAAAATCTCGAATTCAAAACCTAATGAAATTAATTATAATTTTTTGTATCAAATGTAAAGTACCATTTCACTTTAGCAAAACAATAGATTTTCTTCTAAACTAACATAAATCTTGTGAATTTTAAAATGTATGTCTAACTTTTATTTCAATTTTTATATGATATGGTATTTTCCCTTTTTTCATCAGTTTTATTAATTTTATTTCAAATTAAGATTATAATTAATTTACTTAATATCAATTATCTGTTTTTAATATGTTTTAGATTTCTTTATTAAGATTTTAAGTAACAATTTTTCTACTGTATAATTACGTATTTTAAACTACTTTGTCTTTTTTTTTTTTTTTTTTTTATAAAAATCTTGCTGGCAATTTTTAAAATGTATGTCTAACTTTTATTTCAATTTTTTATATTGATATGCGTATTTTCCCTTTTTCATCAGGTTTTTTATTAATTTTATTTTCAAATTAAGATTATAATTAATTTTACTTAATATTCAATATCTCTTGTTTTTTAATATGTTTTAGATTTCTTATTAAGATTTTAAGTAACAATTTTTCTACTGTATAATTAGGTATTTTAAACTACTTTGTGGTCTTTTTTTTTTTTTTTTTTTGATTAGAATTTTGTCTAATTTTTTTAATTATTTATATGTTTATTACCTAAATAAAAGTTTTAGAGGAAAAGCATATTACCATTAGACTTGGTTTAAGAACAACATGAATATTAATTATATAAAAATATTTTTTTTTTTTTTTTTTTGATAGAATTTGTCTAATTTTTAATTATTTTATATGTTTATTACCTAAATAAAGTTTTAGAGGAAAAGCATATTACCATTAGACTTGGTTTAATGAACAACATGAATATTAATTATATAAAATAACACCAAACTCTGGACATTTTGCAGCAGCCATCTCTGGGTATTATACATATCTTCATGATCCTCCTATGGCAGAAGCTATCACTTTGTGTGAAGCTCTTTTCATGGTTAAAGGATAGTTCATTTAGCTTGTTAAGCCAATTGGTTGACGTTTCCTTAGCTTGGATTAGATGGCAAGCTAACATTCCTCAGTAAACACAACCCAAACGGTTAGGGGGCAAAAATAATTTTACTTATTATAGAGAGTAAAAAGTTAAAATATTTTTTTTCTCAAAAATTTTTCACTCAAAAATTTTAAATTTTTTTTATCTGGGGAACCACAGTCCCTCCCGAACCCTTTGGATCCATCCCTGCCCATTCTCCTATACGAGTGGCTATTTCTTTAACTCGCTTTCAGATATGGATATAGTCCCTCATTGTATTGAAGCTATTTTGATTTATCATTTAATTCAATAAAGCTTCCCCTCTTTCTAAAAGAAAAAAAAAATGACACCAAACTAATTTTTCACCCTGTTCTCATAATAATGCAATTATATATATATATATAAAGTTCAATACAACAAATAAGTGTACCAAACTTAGCCAAACTAATTCTGAGAGCTTCTTCTCATAACTAACAAAGTGAAATTACAAAGTAGATGCAGAAACAAAAATCTTCAGTTGAACCTTTCCGCTTAGGGAAGATACTCAAATTTGCAAGAATGATGACCTGTTAACAACATTTGAGATATTAAAGTTAAAAACAGCAGCAATTAGTGATTAATTTGGATGATAATTTTTTATGATCATCAAATAAATCTTACTTGGATCAAGGTCAGTGATGATAGCAGCAGAACTGAAGTAACAAGTAGCACCTTTATGCTTGAACTTCTGATAATAGCTATTGAAGGCAAAAGAGGCATGATCTTTCACTGTGTTTGGGAAGTAACATGGTTGGTTTTCTTGAATCATTCTGCAATCTGCACCTCCCTTTCCACATGCCCAATCAAGTGCTATTTGCAACTCTGCCTCTGGGGTTTGCTCATCTGCTATGCACCATTCCTCAAATTGTCCATCTATAAAATTACAACCATAAATAACATCTATAAAAAATAGACTTTGTCTATTTATAAATATCAAATTGTAAATGAGTCAAACTGCTGGTTAAGCTTATCCAACCAAACTCCAGTCCAATATAGCCTGGTTTAGCTTGGTTCTTTTACAACCCTACATATATGTACACTCATATGTAAATCCGATTGTAAATGAGTCAAACTGTTTGTTAAGCTTCGAACAAAACTTGAGCTTAACATAGCTCGGTTAGCTTGGCTCTTTTACAATTCTATACGTAAATTCAAATTAGCAATCTCTTCATCTGAAATAATTAAAAAAAGAAATACGCTAATTAAAAGTGTATATATCTATATTCTCAATTTTGGAAATGACTCTGGCATTACTGAATCAAAATTAATAGTTACCTGATTTTTGTGGGGCTAAAGCAACAAAAATGAGAGCTAGCAAAAAAATGTGAATAGAAGATGACATTGTGATAGAAGAACTTGTACTTCCAGTCTTCAAGTTCAAATTCATTTTATTTTGAGCAGTTACTATACTTGTGAAGGGATGTGTTTGGGAACACAAAGAAGATATCTACTTTTTGGAAAGTTGAAATTGAGATCCTAATTCTATGCATTTTCCTTTGATTTCACGACAAGTATTTTGATATCTTTTAGGTTGACCAAATTACCCCCATTTAGTTCTTTTCCATTTTTAATGTTTAAAAGAATTTGTTTCCAAAAAAAAATTTTAAAAGAATTTTGGTTAATATTTGAACCTAATATTAAAATAAAAAAATCTTATCTTAAGATTAAAATTAAAAAACGAACAAATATTACTCAATTAAAAATCATAATAAGGATTGAATTTAATTAGGAATCATGTTAAGATCTAGGAGAAAAATAACAAATATTTTAATAATAACTTATCTACTATGTAAAATTATTATGGACATTAATTTTAAAATGACTAATATTTTATTATGATAATAAAGAAATTACATTTTAATTAGAAACTTTAAATAAAAAATTAATAGAAATTTATATTTAAAAAATTTAATTATTAATATATATGATGAGTATAGCCAACGTGCAAAACATATTTTTCAAAAGTAAGTATATAATTTGGTTTGAAATTTTCATTGTGTCAAACCATTTCTAAAAGATTATAATTAGGCATGACTATTGATTTCTTCGGTTTGGAATCTGTTGTATTTTGATTAATCAAAATCGGCCCAAACTCGCTAGTTTCAAGAGTCGAACTAGAAATGGTGGTTCACGGGCTAGTTCGAGGGGGGGATAAATTCACTGATACAAATAAATAGGTAAAAGTGTATAATTGGGCTTGAACTTGTAATTACGTCCAACTATTTCCAAAATGACTTTAATTAGATAGGTATGAATTGAAATTAGCTGGTATTTTGGTCAAACAATGGACCTAAAGGCTAGAGGGACTATACAATGGCTTCACTCTGTGAATTGAGTTTCAAAGAATGGCTCATCTTATATTTGGAAGGGAGTTGTGAGTGGTATGAAGGTTGTGAATGTCGGATGTAGTAAGCTAGTTCATAATGGGTATACAACGTCCTTCTAGAAGGAAAACTAGCTTCTGAGTGAGCCACTTTCTGTTCATCCTATCCAACCCCTAGTGAGAGTGAGCTGAATCAATGCGTTCCAGATTACTGGATTCTGGATGGATCATGGCATTGGGATAGTTTGGCTTTGAAGCTGCCTCACCATATTCTTAATATTTTGGATTTTGTTACCCTTTCGAATGATGCGATTATGATGGATGGAATAGCTTGGGATAAGACCACTTTCGGTCTTTATTTTGTTAAGTCAGCGTATGGCATGTTAATGGGGAGGACGAATCAGTTCTCTCTAGGCTATAGAAAATGATTTGGAATTCCAAGGTGCCGCAACGATGTCGTTTCTTTCTTTAGACTATGACCCATGATAGTTTGATGTGTAATTGGAACAGGAGACGTCTGGTTTTACATTAAATGGCTCGTGCTCCCTTTGCCTGGAATATGTGGACTAGTTGCATGTTCTAAGGGATTGTCAGAGTGCGAAAAGTATTTGGAACGAGCTTCAAGCTCTTGACTATTGTCCTGGCTTTTGCACTCAAGCCTTCATCCTTGGCTTCTTGAGAATTTGAGTAATGGCTCGATAGGCGCTACAAACAACAAATGAAGCACAATTTTTTACTATGACTATCTAGTGGATATGGAAGAAAAGGAACAAGAGTGTTTGGAGCAACTCAGATGGCTGACTCTATCTCCTCGGATTTCATAATTTGTTGAAGAGTGGTTAGAATTAGTCAGTTTGGAGCTGTTTCTTTAGGAGCCATAAGCCCCATAAGTAACCTCGTACCATTCTGGTTAACTGGATCCCTTTTTCTTCTGATTCAATTGCGATTAACACGGATGGGTGTGTTAAAGGTAACTCAGGCACTGCGGGATGCAGGGGAGGTTCTCAGAAATTCTAATGGCCATTGGGTGGGGGGGTTTTATGATGAATATTGGTATACGCTCAGCTCTTGAAGGTGAATTATGGGGTGTGTTTCAAGGGTTAAGCTTGGCATGGAATAAGGGGTTTCGGTCCATCATACTCCAAGTAGACTCTAAGGTTCTAGTGGTGCTTCTACAAGGGTCTAATGGCATGAGGGGAAAATATGGAAATCTGGTTTCTGCATGTCATGAGCTTCTGAACAAGGATTGGAGAGTGAATATTCAGCATGTATTTCGTGACGGGAATTCAGTGGCGGATGGCCTTGCGAATAGGGCCCCAACTAGTCCTCGTGGTCTGCAGCTATTGGAGAGGCCCTCCTTATTGTGACTAATTTGCTTGCTGCTGATATAGTTAGGGTCTTGATGTGTGCATTTCATGCATATAAATTTATACCTTTTACCTTTTAGTTTAGTCTAATTTTAAGAACTTTTAATAAATTAAAGTTAGTTTTTACATGCATTGTACATATTTTGCATTTATCTTGTCTTATAGTACAAGTCCCACCTTTTTGAGGAAGAAAACACTAAAGCAAGGGGCATTTTAGTCATTTTGAACCATTTTATAAGAGGAAGATCTTGCAGTAAAATGCACAGACAGTCCACTAGTCATGCTTTATCCACTTGAGAGTCAGAAGCATTCTGGTAAAATACATGGAAATTCAACCAGTAGTATAGTCCAAATTACGGTAGGGCACCGGGCGTCTAATTCAGCTGAGTTTCAACTGTAGAACTCCTCTCTTCTATCCGCCCATATGACGGACTGTGTATTTGCCACCTCATAATGCTAGAACTGGAGGCATGACCGTGGCACCGACAGTGTAACATCCCTTCCCGGTCCACCCGTTAACCCGAATGAACCGAACCGAGACGCTACAAACTGGTTGACTTTATGACTTGTCATGCTGATATCATAATGCCCTTCCCGGATCCACCCGTTAACCCGAATGGAACCGAACCGAGACGCTACAAAACTGGTTGACTTATGACTTGTCATGCTGATATCTTAATGGATACAGACTCTTATATCATGCTGATGCTGTTATATATAAATAATGTACCTTAATATTTACAAGACTGATACTAGTTTTTCAAAATGGAATGGGCCCAACTATGTGCCCTTGTACATGCCAATGAAAAGGATTAGGAACAAAAGATTACACAATTCAAAATGAGTTAGCTATCCCTGAAGACTGAGTCTTCTACAGATGGAACTGCAAGCAGTTGTAAGCCGACTCTCTACGGGTCCAGTCTCAAAACCTTGAATTGCCGAGTTTAAAACAAGGGGTAAACTCGCTGAGCAAATAAAGGCTCAGTGGATATCTCACTTATAAGAGAAACAAGTAAGCACATACATATATAGAAAGAACCATCTAAAACACATATGGCACATATAAGCACACATAATCATGATACTTTAATTTTTTACCTTGGATGATCTTTCTTACTGTTTATTATACTGTATGATCATGAAATGCTTTAAGTCAAGATAATCTGTTATTGGCTCCATAAGGTTATAGTTGAAAACCGAACAGTGATAAGAAAAACTGTTATGAAACTGGATGAAACTTGTATGCCTTGGCTGCTATGGCCATATATAATCCAATATTCCACTCAACGGCCTGTTAGCGGAATATCCAAAACTGTTATGGGTGTAGATCTTGCTATCCTATGGTCGCGACATTAGCCTTATCTACATGGTTTCTACCTAACCTCAATGGAGCATAATGTTGGCTATGTCCAATAGCATAACACAACAGGCATATTTAATAGGTTTCATAACTTCATAAAAAATCATAATGTTTACTTGGTTTCACATCATTGCATGCTTTGCATGTTTGATACATGGTTCTAATTGTTGTCTTTTTTTGGTTTTAACATGATTGGAGGCATTACAAGTTGAGCAAAGGAATACAATTGCATTAGAAAATGAAGGTGCCAAAAAGAGCATAAAAAACACAAGTCGCGAGCGCGCCTTGAGAAGTCACCGATGCGCGTGAGAGAAGCACACATGAGAGCAGTGAGTTACAGGCCAAATATTCGCGAGCGCGCAATGGACAAATTCGGAGCGCGCGACATGTTTTCCAGCCTGCGTAGTCCTGCTAACTCTTTTGGTCATATCTCTCAATATATTAATCGATTTGGGTGATTCAAAAAAAACCCATGTAAAGCTAACACATAGAGGAACAAAAATAACTCTTCTATGGAACACTTCCTAATTCCATTCATTAAATAGGGTCAAAAATCAAGGTGAAGTTACTGGTTCTATTTTCCAAGCAAAAAAACCACATGTGTCAGCATAAAACTCACTATTTCTTCCATTTAATTTCATTTAATCCCATGCTTTCTCACCATTTTCAGTCCTCTCACTCAACTTAAGCAAACATAGTGTCTCATTAGGCAACACACCACACAAGTTCTCACGCAAAGAAAAATGCGTAATGACAAAGCAGATATCAAACCTTTACTCCCAAAAAAGCTTGAGCTCTTCTTTTATGCTCCTTTTTCTACAATCTTTGAACTCACTTCTCCTATACACATCAGAATTCTTATAACTTATCTACAATTATAACTTCAATTAGAGGTTGAATAACAGATAAAGCTATCAAGAAATTCTACTTACTTGGAGAAAATAGAGGTTGCCTTAATGCTTAACTAACCATGAAAATGGATGGAGCAAAGGAAGGGAAAGGAAGGAGGATGAAAGAAGATGAAGATAAAAGATAGGAAAAATGGGAAAGTGAAATGATTATCACGGGAGGCCATCAAAATATCAATGAATTTTTATGTGAAACTTTACCAAATGGTACCTCCAAAAATTGGTCAACAGGTTACAACTAATTACCCAAGCTTTGATCTTTTAGTGCAAGTAAATCCTAACCTTATACTTTGATCTTTTTCTCTCATTCAAGGTAAGTCCACTTATAATCTCATTCTACCCCCCAACCGGTTCTGGATTCATGTTATAATCTCATTCTACCCCAACCGGGTTTGGTTCAGCCTGACTCAACTCGACTCTATGCAAAGACTCGACTCAGTAGGATGTCACAGACCGTATTATTCCTTCGTGGTACTAAAAGCAAGAGATTCGATCAGAGAATATCTCGAATGCCCTCACATTATCATCTGCACTATAAAAGGAAAGAGATGAGATTTAGACATCATCAAGAAGGCTAAGGAGCAGCTTAGATTAAGAGAAGTACAAATTTGAAAATCCTAGAAAAGAAAGCCACTTTGAACTCTTTCATCTTTGGTTTTGCTCAAAGAACTCACTCCATAGTTAGTAGGAGAAATAAGAGTTTATTCTCTGTTTTCTATTGTGGATAAGGATGGTTCTAAGGCTATCTATTCTTCTTAATCTTGTGTTTTGTAATTTTGAATATGATTAGTGAGTAGTCTCCTTAGCTAGTATTGGGTGAAAACCCATTTGGACAACATTTATGTAATCATCTTTCCTATTTTAATCTAAGTGGATGTTTTCTTGATTCTTATGTGTGTGTGCTTAATGCTTATGAATATAATAAAACTTCATATTTATATGAAAAGAAATGAGAGGATGAAGAATTGGAAGGTGAAGTCCCTTGTTGGACTGACTCACACACGAACCTAGGATATAAACTTAGGAATAAGCTATTTCTTTGAGGATCTAGGGAGAGTCATAAAGAGTAATGGGCTGAAATCATCATTATATCACGAAAGTTCGATGTTCTAATGATTTCAGAACTTTTATGTCACTTGGAAGAGGGCATAGATATTAATGGACTCCTTCCCCTTCAAGATGCATCCTTTAATAGGTTGAAAACGGAATTTGAGTTTCATAATGTTGTTCAATGGAGTTGATCCCAATGCTAGTGCCTTCCTTTATTAATTACATCAAATCTAGCTTGCTTTCTTTTAATTTAGTCATTTACTTATTTGCTTTATATTCAGTTAGTTTAGATTCAAGAGATTCTTCAACTAATTTCTAGACAATACATTTTGAGTTTAAAGCTAATTCTCAGTCCCCCCTATCCCCGATGACAATATCTTTTATATACTACTTGCACGATTCGTACACTTGCGAAATCACTAACAGGTCTCTTAGCCCAGAACGGTTATTGTGTAATCTGGGTTTACAACTCTCCTCTTGATAAAAAAATTAGCTTGATACTTTATGAACCAAATTTAGTTCGAAGCTGCTAGTTACAGAATTAAATCAAAACTACTATTTCTTGGATTAATTTAGGTTATCAAAACAGACACCAAAATTGCATTGAGGTTCTTTTGAGAAAAATAGACACTAAAATTATGGTAAAATAATCAGTTATTGCAATAGTGCCAAAATTGGAAGCCATGAACTAGCGTTTATGTTTACTTTTTCAAAAAAAAAAAAATACAATTTCACTGAACTAGGTATACCTAACTATAATTAGCTATTTGAATGGTTGGTTCTAATTGGATTTTTTTTATTTATACTGCAAGTGTCTATATTCTGCTGGGCTAAGTCTAATCCTGCTCA
>NW_023590789.1:18326305-18379238 GCF_014843425.1 Jatropha curcas | reverse complement strand
AGAGAGATGATATGCGCAGGGCATCAATCGAGTGAATTCAATTCAGAAAGCATGGGTCTGCATTTCCCACCGCTTTCTCCTCTAGCGCTCAAATGCGCTCTTTGGCCTCTTGCCAATTCAGAAACAATTGGTGGCTCCCCAACAAGCACATTCTTTCTATAAAAGTAGCAAGCTCCTCCACGCCGCTTCTCCTAGAAGCTTCAACACGAAGGATTTTGAGTCAATTTTCATCAAACTACATTCTATTCGCAATTCAATGCTCGGGATACCAAATGTCACGGTCCGTAATACGCACCAAGACGGGACCGTTGGCGCCTTGCTTAGCACACTCTCAAATAAGCGCCAGCCAAGGATATCAATTAGTTATCTGCAAGCCAAATAATGGGCGTTGAACAAATATAATTACCAAATAATATAATCATATGGCTTTCGACTATAAGAACAATTCAAGTATCTCGAGGAACACATAACAGAACATAAGACAACATCGCACATAGGGGCAAAATGGTAATTGTTTATTTATATATCAAAATATTACATCGAGGTAAACCAAAATGTCACCTTTCATAGGCGTAGGGGCACCCTATGAAGGGCTAGGACAATGACTCTAACATCCAATGTGAATTACTCGTCCTCCCTACAAATGGGACACGAGATAACGGGAAAACATACGGATACGAAAATTTTCAAAAAGTAGGACATCCATGATGCTTAAAACACACTACACTAATTTAAGTAATATATGAATATTATCAAATAAATAAAACAACATTATAATAAATCATAAACATAAAATAAAAAATATTAAATTTCTTATTTCAATAGTTAAATTCTCAAAATTATTATCATTATTGAAAAATAAATTAATATTTTTGTGTATGCATTTTTTTTCTGTAGATCATACCATAAACAATGATTTTTTTGTCATTAACATATCTTATGAAAAGTTTCGCATGATACTTAAGAAAATATATCTTCAGAATCCATAATTATTTTAGCATATCTCAATAAGATACATTTATCATTTTAATTGTATAATTTTACTATTTTAAGAATGATATTATAAAATATTATTTCATTTTTTTATATTAGCATGCATACCGTGCGATTAATAAGAGAAAAAAAAATAATCATATTTTTAGATAATAATCATAGAGGAGGAAAAAATAAATTAATATTAATAGCAAAACAATTTTATTTGAAATAAGAAAGGTATATAAGAGAAAACGAAATTGCGATAATTTTTCTAAATTCAAATTAAGAAGGAAAATAAAAACTATAAAATAAATTTGTAGAGAAAATTTAATTTTATTTTTCTATTTATACTCAAAAAAATTAAGTAACAAAAGTTTTTTCGGAAAAAAACATAGTCCCTTCTTAATTTCTTTTTATTATTCCATTAATAAAAAAAGATACAAAAATAAATTTAAAAAAAACCTTAACAATCACGCGATACGAGAACATAGCGATTTATTGAAAATTTTTTAAAAAGGAGATCCAATACGATTAGGAACACTACATTAAATAAGTAATAATACATTAATATTTCAAATAAATAAATAATTATTATAAAAATCAATAAACATAAAATAAAAAAAATTACTCGCATTTCTTATTTCAATATAATTAGTTAAATTCTCAAAATTATTTCAATTATTGAAAAATACATTAATAGTGTGTGCATTTTCTGAATGTAGGTCATACTAGGAAGTGTCAAAAATTGGGTCAGCAAATACCGCAAATAAATGGGTTAGGGTTGATATTAAACGAGTTCGTGTCGTAAACGAACACCCATTTACGAACAGAGAATAAAAATGTGTTGTGTTGCAGATTGACCGCGGGTTAGGCGAGTGACCCATTTATTTAAGAGTAAAGAGGTAAATTTTAGTGTGTTAGATATAAATACTACTTCCAACTAAAACCTATTTAAATTTTTATTGTTTGTATTAACTTTTTTTAATTTTTAATTATAATCTTGGAGAAATTTAGCAATTTTACATGTACAAATTTATTTTATATAATTGGAGTTAAATAGGTTAAAAGTTAAAAATATTATAAGCAGTTAGTGGATTGTATGTGGGTCAACGCATCCACTTAACCTATTTATGATATTAAGCGAGTTAAGCAGGAGTTGTATATTGGTCAACATGACCCACTCTTTCTGTTTCGATATAAGTGGGTTAAACATATCGTGTTCGTATTATCCATCTAATTCATCATGTTGTGTTTTGTGTTTGAAGTTTATAAAAAATGATTTGACCCTTAAATATTGCTCCGCGCATCGCGCAGGTTTCTAATACTAGTTTATTTAAATGACAACCAAGCGTAAGTCTCTCAAATTGCCAAAGATAAAAGAATAGTTATTTAATACAATTAATAAGGATAATGTTATTTTATTATATTTTTCATATAATGCATTTATCAAACATAATATCTATCGGTTACATCATTAAGATAATATTATTAAATTAAAATTAAAATCATATTAAATATATATAACTCAAGCCGGTGCAAATTGAATTAAAATTGAGGTTAATTGATATCAAAAATCCAAACGGGTCCATCCATTGAATATAACAAATATAAAACGTGTCGTGTTAATGGATTAGCAATGCGGGTTAGGTAAGTTTACTTATTTATTTAAGGGTAGAACATAAATACTCCAACTAAAAATCCTATTTAAAAACTTTATTGTTTGTATTAATTTTTTTTAATTTAATTGTGATTTTAAAGACCTATGCATTTTATACATAAAATTTTATTGTTAAATATATTTAATTAATAGATTAAAACTTTTTAAAAATATTATAAGTATGTTAAGTGGGTCGTATATAGGTCAAGCATGATCCACTTAACCTTTTAATGATATTAGGCGGATTACACAAATCGTAATACGGGTCGATACGACCACCTTAAATTGTTTAATGATATTAGCCGGGTTACATGTGTTGTGTTCGTGTATCTGTCTTAATTTTTGTATCGTGTTCGTTATTGAGCAAATTTTGACACGATTTTAACATGAGTCAAATGTTTAGGTGTGACCCTAATCGTGTTACGTATTAGGCAAATCCGTGTCAAACCCGACAACGAACCACCCATTTTGACACTCCTACAATTTTGTTATTTTTTAAATAAATGTTATATAAAGATTATTGTCATCATTTAAATATTGTTCTGTAAATCCAACGGATTTCTAACACTAGTTTAATACTTATAAGGTAATCGGTGTAGGTATGCGCTTTTAAAATTCATTCAAATTCAAATTCTATTAAAAAAATTATAATGATGATTTTAAAATAATATATAATATTAATCTTAATCACGTTAAATAATTAAGTACTCATCCAATTCATTTTATTTAGATAAAATTTTAAAATTAGGGTGTCACATTTATTTAGATAATTTAGCTAAAATTTGATAAATAGTGAAAATATTTTTACTAACTGGTATGAAGTTCAAGGATTCAGGTATCGCGCTACCCGTGCTTATTTAATTAATATTTTAGAAAAATTGAATTTATTTTTTGAAGAAAAATTATATATATAACACATTGTTGATTGTAATTAAATTTTTAATTATATTATATTTATATTATATTCCATTTAAATCAAAATACAATTTTTACAATTTTTTACTTACTTTTTATTTTTAAAATAAATAAAAAATATTTTTAAATACTAAAAACAAGTATTTAAACTAGTTGGATTTGGGATATTAAAAGCAAATTTGTAAACAAGTTCGGGATGAGTTCGAGTATTAAAAGGATTTATAAACAAGTTCGAATGGATTTAGATACCTAATTTATAATCGGTTCAAGTTTGGGCAAGTGCATATTTAAGCGATATCCGATCGTTGGCCATCCTATTCAGAACACTATATTGTATGCTAAATTGCTTCTATTGTAGAATCCAACTGCATATTAGGGAGTGGTATCGACCTACATCATGTAAAGTGTTAAAGGCCATAGAGTTTTTGAAGATAGTGCAATTTTTAGAACTAGAGGGGAAAAAAAGGTGCATGTTGTGATCAAGCGTAAATGTGTAAATCGTGGAAGGTGAATTAAAAATGTATAGTTAATGCAATACTAGGGGCAAATTAAGAGAAAATTTTTTTATGCAAAATCACTTCTGTCCTAAAATAATGAATAAGCTGGAGTAATAAGTTTAAACATTAATTAAAATTAATACTTCAACTGTTCTTTTTAGATAAAAAAACTAACTTTTCATTCATATTAAGAAGTTAATTTAACTGTAATTTTTTATCCATTTCTTTCCTCGTTTACCCTCAACTTTCTTGTCCTTAGTTTAACTCACTTCCTCACCAACTTTCTATGCTAGGCTTCATACATAAGAGAGAAAATTTTGGTATTTAGGGATTAAAGTTTTGAATTTGGTGTTTTTAGCCATAAATTAAGGAAAGAAAATAAATAGAAAATTCCAAAAGTGATTTGAAAATAGATTTAGAGCAGTATAAAATCGAAAGTTTCGAAAACAATTAAAATAGACTTAAATTAATAAATTATATTAAATATAAGAGATTAAATAGTAATATTATTAATTAAATTTGAAGGATATATAGTCAAATATTACATGGTATCTAAAAGAAAAATTGCAGTTTTGTCAATAAAAGGTATTCTTAATTACTTATTACATCCGGCCACAAAATATCAAGAAATTCCTGTAATTTCATTAAACAATTGGGATTGAAATAGTAACTTTATCAATTTGTAGTGATTTATGATAAATTTACCTTAAAAGAAATTTCATGTAATAAAAATTAGAAAAAAAATCTCGAAGTCAGAAACTCGATGGATAGCATATGCACCCACTTAATTAAATGCAACAGAAGAACAAAAAAAAACAGAGGTACACGTGGTTGGAAGACAGCTGAAAGATGCGGATGGAGATTGAGCTCCCATTGGTCCGAAATCTATCCACGACACTTACTCAGATTTCCTCTTTAGATTTCTCATTATCCTAACTTGGCTCCTTAATACAAACCTTTTAGTATACACACTCCGGCGTTTTTTCTCTGCACAAATCAAACCCAGGCAAACCAAAACCTCTGCCAACTGTAAACAAGGATCAACTCAAGATGGCTGCTGCTACTTCTGGTGCTGTCCTTAATGGTTTGGGGTCTTCTTTTCTTTGTGAGGGAAGAGAAGCCAAGCTTTGTTGGGTACTAACAATAGAATGGTTGGCACTGGTTCAAAGGAAGTTTGTGGTTATGGCTCTTCCACCAAAGAAATCTTGGATCCCCTCTGTTAGAGGTGGTGGCAACATTAATTGATCCCTGAGTGGCTTGATGGTCGTAAGTTTCTTCTTCAATATTCTGTCATTTGCTTAAAATAAATTTTCATTAATTTTTGAATATTCCTGTAGCAATTTGCAGGCTCCCAGGCGACTATGGCTTTGACCCCATTAGGGCTAGGGAAAGATCCAGCATTTTCTGAAATGGTAACAGAGAAGCAGAGCTAATGCCACGGGTCGATGGGCCATGGCTGTGTAGTAGGAATATTCGTAGGCCAAGCCTGGAGTGGAGTCTCCATGGTTCGTAGGCCGGTGCTGACCCAGAAGCCATTAAACCTTTTCTCGTTTGGGCTTCACTGTTAGGAGACTCAACTTCTGCTAATGGGTTGGGGTATTGAAAGCAAGCGATGGGGTTGATTTCTTTAACCACAGACTCACAGTCAGTTGAATGGGCACTCCATGGTCAAGAACAGCCAAGAGAACTTGCTAAATGCGACAGCGAACAAGGATATCCAGGAGGGAAAGTTTTTTGACCCACTAGGGTTTGCAGGGACAATAACAGAATGGAGTTTACGTTCCTGATGTGGAGAAACTCGATAGATTAAAGTTGCTGAGATTAACATGCAAGACTAGGTATGGTTGCCAGTTAATTTTCTACTTTGAAGGCTGGCAAGGAAAGACTCCTCTTGGAGCTCCTCGGTTGATAAAATTACATTTAAATTATGTGTTTTAAAATGAATTGGTGTGGAATGTAATATGGGGGCAAAATTTCAGTATTTGGAACCCCAAACTATACCCCATTTTGTCAAGTGAGCTCTCATATCATTGCATTTATTTGCATCTTAAATTTATAATTTTTAAAGTTAAATTAGATAAAATTATTAATGGAAATTTAACAAAATCATTATGGGTTAGACTTTAAGTGTTACGTAAAAATAATCTAAACCATTTGGTTGGTTGATCCTTCTCATTCTAATATCAATTTACTCAAATGTACGTAATTTATCCAACGCGAGATCACACCGTACTTTAATACTATCACACATATAATCGACTGTATTCAGATGAAGACACCAGTTCATCTGTAATAATCTTCTTGACAACCCAAATTACAAAGACTCAAGCAGAGGTATTTTGAACTAACTTTAAACTTGAAGCAGGCTGCAACCACCATTTCTAAAAATCAAATCATTTTCTCCAAAATTTACCAACAATGTGGTTCACAAATTTTCTGACAACATGTTGAAAATTCCCTTACATTTTTCTCTAGAGCCATTTTTATAGAATAAATTTTCCAAAAAAAAATTAAAAAAACCAGAATTTTTATATTTTAAATAGTCCAGTTTATCTATTTTTGAAAGTTAGAAAACGGTTTTTCTTCCGATTTAAAACTAGGATTTGAAAAGAAGCTTTAACTTGTTTTATGGCAAATTTTTTATAACATATATGTTTTCCCAATCGTTTTCTTTTAAAATATGAGATTTTCATAATTAAAATTATAGTATCTATAAATAATTTTTTATAAAATATTTTCATGTCAAAAATAAAAATATTTAAATTAACATAAAAATTATATTATGCATTAATATACTTAATTTTTATTATTACAAATAGATTACAATCCTTTATTTTTAGAAATTTTACAAAATGATACAATTCATCTTATTTATTATAAATAATGCAATAAATAAAAATTCCAAATTTTTAAATAAAAATTTTCTAAAATTATTTTATTTCTTTTTATTATGAAAGATATGAATAATATTTATGAAGTTTTTAAATTAAAAATATAATTTTTTATTGTCACTAAAGGAACACATTTCTTCCATTTTCTAGTTCTGGTTTTCATTTTTAAGAAAAATTGGTTTTATGTAATTAAATACACCCTTAACTTTTAACAAAATTTTTCAAGCTTGATCAAAGTTAAAGGAGATTGAAAATAAAGCTTCATCAGAAGTAAAAATTTGAGAAAGACCTCTCGATTATATTATTATAAATCGTGTATCGGTTGATTTTACGACTATGTTAGCTGTATATCTGAAATATAAAAACAAAAAAGAAAGAGTACAGCCTTAAGTCAACCGTCAACCAATGTCAGCATGGGTTTTTGTCAGGGGTGTTTGGGCTTTTATGTGTAAGGTCCAAATGAAAAAATAAAACAGATATTGAGTATGGATGGACAAATTATGTGTGTTTTGAATAGATAAAATTGCGTGTATTTTTGCAGTTGTTAGCTTGTTAGTAAATATTTAGCTGTTAAGCTATTTGATAGCTTTTTAAAAAATATTAAAAGTTAAATATTAATATGAGTTTAATTTTTTTATAACGTTATCTTAACTTTTAAAAATTAGTTTCAAACATTGTTTTCTTGAACACTTTAAAAATAGTGTTTAACTTTTTTGACGAAAGCTACTTAAAAAAATGTTACAAGATACAGCGATCAATTCTACTAGATATCGAGATTTTGAAAACTTTAATTTAATAAATGTCACTTTGTGACATAAACAATTAAAATAATATCCGGTTTTATTAGTGATTTCTTAATTTTGTCCATTTTACCTAATGAGACTGTTTATTTTCTATTTGGATTGTTTTTTTTAGTCCCACACCGTGATGTTTCTTCTTCTTTGATCGCTTTTTTTTTTTTTTTTTCTTCTTCTTCTTCTTCTTTCTTCTTCTTCTTCTTTCAATGGTAAGGCCATAACTCTTACCTTTTCTTTTTGTTCTTCTTCTCCTCTACTTGTTAGATCTGTTCCCGCATCTTGCCTTTTTGTTATTCTAAACGATTTATTTCTGTTTATTTGAAATTTTATTTTTCTATGCGATTTCATTTTTTATAAAAATTGGATAGGTGTTATTTTTTATAAGTATTTTTTAATATAATTTCTATTAGGAATTTTTTTTTATAGTATTTATTAGTTTTTAAATTTAAACTTCCTTCAATCATATTTCATTTTCATTTTGAAGAAATTTTGCATGATTTCTTTAAAAAAGCACCCAAAAAGTGATAAAAGTTAATTGGATTGCCGACATTTAGCAAGAAGCTGCCTCAGGCCTGTGCTATCCAGTAACCCCGTGCTACTTTAGCAGAGTTCAACTAGATTTCATTGGGAAGAAAAACAAAAACCTAAAACAGTTTTCATATCTTCAAAAGATTTTTTCTTCCAATAGAGATTCACTTTTCTAAATGAATATGAAGTATTCCAAACAGTCTATATAAAGAGAGAGACTAGCCATACTATTATTCACTGTATATTAATTTTTTATTCTATTGTTCTCGACACTCGACATAAATTTTCTCCTCTCTTTAAATTTCAAGTATTCAATTTGGTGTCAATAATTTTAAGAAAGCCGCTCAACCATCGTTGATTAGTTTTTATTTCTTTATTATTCATTATGGGATTATTTATTAGTTTAATTGAGTTTAATTTATTTATTATGTCGAACTAAATTTTTTTATTAGGATATGATGTAACTTAAATTCAAACTCCAATTTATAAATATTAGATTTTATTTTCTTTATTCAAGATAAATTTATTATTAATCTTAAAGTTTCCAAGTAGAGTTTCTCTCATGGATTGATTTATTTCAATTAATCACTGTTGGAGAGAATGGTTTCTTGATATGAACAAGGTATATATGGGAATACAATTTGAATGCGAGTGTTTTAGATAATTTGATTCGTGACAGTTTTCATAAAATTAAAAGCCTTAATTTGTGGATTTCTGAATAATTATAGAAATTAATGATTTAACTATATTTGGTTGAACTATTGAGAGATGGTAATTGAAATTTAGGATAAATAGATAATAAAATGTCGAAGAGACTTAATTAGCGATTTTATATTTTATTTCTCATTCTTGAATAATTAAAAATGAGTACAAACTAATATGGATAATTGGATAAATTAAAGTGAAGTCAAAATCCCCTAGTAACTTTTAAACCTTCGTTTTTTCAACAATTAACTTGCTTGGTCTCTTCTTATTGTTTTACTTTAATTCTTCTATTTTTACAATCATCATTCTGATTATCTGTTTTAAATAACAGTAGATTAACAACAAATTCCTGGTATTTTGGTATACAAATTTTCATGGGAGCGATATTCTACTTAGTTTTTATTAATTTGTTTGCGATTTCAATGCACTTATGAAATTGTCTTTCATATAAGCCATTATCAACATTTAATACTTGTCAAAAAATTGTTTACCGCGCTCGCATCGCCGTTGATGTTGTTTTATGTTTTGAAGAGACAGAATAAGATTCTTTGATTCTATTTGATATATTAATATATATATATATATATATATATATATATATATATATAATATATATAATATATTTTATATATTTATCTATCGTTGTTGTTACTGTCGCCAATTACCGATCTTAGTTGTCATCGTCGTTGTTGAATCACGTAAAATAGTTTTGAAGATTAAGCTGTTTTTTTTTTTTTTTACCATATTGACATTTCTCTTAATTTTTTATTTTTACTTTTTTTAATATTTTATTACTTATAAATATTATTTTCTGACATTTGTTAAGTTAAACCGTGAATAAAATAACCAAGTGTTGAGCAAGCCCAATATTCGGTTTCACCGCCCCTTCAAGATGGTGGTTGATAGTTGACCCATGACGGGAAAAATTCGAAAAAGCTAAAAAGGGTAGCGATAACTATACTTAGACAACTTGGGACATTTGCTAAGTTTCCTATAAAATAACCCATGCTTAGAGAAAGGGTTCCGTTTTCGAGTTCTATTTCCAATTCCTTCCAACGCTAAAGTCTAAGGGTTTCCCTAGTCAATGCTAATTTGACCATAAATTTGATTATAATTTTTTTTCATTCGATATTATATACAATGGATCTGCAACTCCTCATTAGAGGCAATGAGTCCCATTAAGGGAGGAAGTTAAATTGAAATTAAATGTTACAATATCAAACATTGAATTTGGGACAACCCTACCACCAAGGTAGGGGATCATTTGCCTAAATTTGATTATAATTGGACCTATTCAACTTTATTTAGTATGATAATCTAACTATATTAATGATTTTATCTACACAACAACACACTCACACCATATATATAATATATTTAGTACTTATAATTGTAAAATCATAATTTTACTATAGCATTTCCTAATTATCTTAGCACTAATAATATATGTAATAGTAATAATAATTTTGAGATTAACTATTGAAATAAGAAATTAAATTTTTATTATTTTTATGTTTATGATTTATTATAAATGATTGTTTATTTATTTGAAAATATTAATGTATTGACTTATTTAGTGTAGTGTGTCCCTTGCTCCCTCGGTATATGAGACTACTCCTTACATAAGCTTATCAACCAAAGGTTTTTTTTTTTTTTACACTACCCAATAAAAATAATTTTTTTTAATTTGCCGCCTTTTGTGTCATTGAATAAGAAATTAAAGTATTTTTTTATTTTATGTTTATGATTTATTATTGATTGTTTATTTATTTAAAAATTAATGTATTATTTTATTTGTGTAATTATAGTCCTAAACGTAAGGATGTCCCTAACTTTTTTAAAAAATTGTCGTATCGCGTACATTTCTGTATCTGGTTGTTCTATGTCCATGTACCTAACCTCTTGGTAGATCTACTCCTTACACCAAGCTAATCAACCAAGGTTTTTTTTAATTACCAATAAAAATAAAGTGTTTTTTTAATTTGCTTTTTTGTCATTGAAATAATAAATTAAGTATTTTTTATTTTATGTTCATATTTATTATAAATGATTGTTCATTTATTTGAAATATTAATGTATTACTTATTTAGTGTACTATGTCTAAGCGTATGGATGTCGTACCTTTTTTAAAAATTCGCGTATCCAGTTTCCATGCAACATAACTTCTAGTATATGACTTCTAGTATATAAGACTACTCTATATACCAAGCTAATCAACCAAGGTTTTTTTAGTACCAATAAAAAATAAAGTATTTTTTAATTTATTTTTGTGTTGTTGAAATAAGAAATTAAGTTTTTTTTTTAATTTTGTATTTATAATTTATCATAAATGATTGTTTATTTATTTCAAATATTAATGTATTATTTATTTAGTGTAGTGTATCTTAAAAATTATGGTATCCAATAGGTTTCGTATCTCATGTCTCGTTTTTGTGCAACTCAACTCCTGGTATATGAGACTACTCTATATGCCAAGGTAATCAACAAATGTTTTTTATTACCAATAAAAAAATGAAGTATTTTTAAATATTCTTTGTGGCAATGAAATAAGAAATTAAGTTTTTTTATTTATTTTATGTTTATAATTTATTATACATTGTTTTTTTTATTTATTTAAAATATTAATGTATTACTTATTTACTGTAGTATGTCATATAAGCGTGTAGATGTTCTACTTTTTCAAAAATTATCGTATCATGTACGTTTCAATTTATATTTTTTAAATTGCTTATATATTATTTAATAGTAATATATTGTTTAAATTGCGTGTGGATTACTTATTAATTATTTTGTAAGAAAAAATAAATTTATATTAAATTAAATGCTAGTGATAATCTTTTTTTTTCTAGATATTATCTTAATAGAGGGATTATCTAAAAATATAAAATAACGATCTTTTTACAATTCTTGTAATTGTGCTAAATGTGTGCCAATTACAACATCCGTCGTTCAATAATCCAAAATAATGACAAGTGGCAAACTGTGCTACTTACACTTGGCTTCCATATAAAACAAATTACCCTGCTTTTATATATTATATAGAAGATTTCCTCTTGTTGCCACGTTAGATTATGTAGGAGTGAGCATTTGGTTCGGTCAATTCGCCAATTCGATTCGGTGAATAAATGTTAAGTTAAAATTTTGGTTAAAGAAAATTAGATTTTCGATTAAAAAGTTAATTTAACTAAATTAATTAAATTAGCCGACTCTCAAAAACTACGTCCTTTTAATTGATTAAGTGGATAATAAAATTAAAAATATTTTAATCTTTATTTTGATTAAGTAGTGATTAATCATTTTGGTTAATTTTTATTTGGGTTAAAGATGGTTAATTACATATTTCAATCGATTAATTAAGTTTTTATTTTCTTTAACTTCAATGCAATTAATGATTAAAATTAATTCGTCCAAAATGATTAGGTTAAAAGCTTAGTTTGATTAAATTCGGTTAAATAAAAAATTTTCCTTTAAATATATGCTTGTTAAATCTTGAAATAAATGTAATAGCATAATTAGGCTTTTCTTAGCTCGTTTCAATATAAATATAACTGTGAAAACACCAACTGGATAGCCCAGCTTAACAGCCTGACACAAAAGATTGTACTTCTAATTGATGCGGGGAAAATAATTATTTTATCCTAACATTTGACCAAATTATTAATTCGTTTTTACAGTTTGACAATATTAATTAATGTTTTCTGAGATTTACTTTCGTTAGAATACTTAATCCTATCGTCCATTTTTTTTTACTTTCTTCCAAACTAATTATAAAATATTATTTTTAAATAGCATTCAAATTTCAATTATATTGAAAAAAAGCTTCTAATTTCTTCAATAATCTCCAAAATATTAATTAAGCATTATAATTGTTAACTTGGACAGAAGCACACTCTGTGAAACAACCCAA
This sequence comes from Jatropha curcas, assembly GCF_014843425.1. The sequence continues at coordinate 18,366,366 of NW_023590789.1, read as the reverse complement.
ATTTATATTTTCAAAAGATTTTCTAATTAAATCTAATGTACCGACAGCTTGGAAATTAATATTAATATTTTAGTGTGAATACTGTGAGAAACCGAACCAAAAACCGATTGAAAAAGCCGAAAACCAGTCATAAAATTGAAGATTTGGGTCGAACCGAACCGGATCGAACCGGTTCGACCCAAACCATCTAGAAAGCTCTTCTCCCTCTATATCCAGCACACGCCTCACCTCTCCTCACTCACTCCCTACGCCTCCGACGCATCCGACCACACCAAGCAACACCACATAGCGCGACCACTCTTCTTCTTCTTCTTCTTCTTCTTTTCTTCTTCTTCTTCTTCCTTTTTCCCTTCCCTCTTTCCCTTCTTCCTCACTGCGCCTGTGTCCCTGGTGAGACAGCAGCAGCTCACGCCTCCCACATCGCGTGCCACTGCCAGCAGCTCCGCCCTCTGCCAGATCGCGCAGCGCACGGCAGGCCAGATCGCGCAGCGCACGGCAGCAGCACAACCTTCACTTGGTCGCGCCACCACCGTGCCTACTGCTCCGCTTCTCTCCACGCCGCCAGCCCCATTTCCGGTTAGTCGCATTCCGGCAACACTATAAAATTGGGTAAAATTTTAAGATTTGTGAATGAAATTAGCTAATTTATTTAGTTAAGTTAGTTTTAGTGAATAAAAGTAATGGTTTGTAGTTAATTCAGTTAGTCAAGTTAGTGTTAGTGTTAGTAATTAGTGTTAGTAATTAATTAGTTAAGTTAGTTGTAGTTAATTGTTTGTAGCTAGTTTAATTAATTAAGCTAGTGTTAGTAATATTAGTCAATTAATTAATTTTATTATTTGAAGTTAATTAATTTAGTAAAATTAGATAATGAAATTAATGTTATTATCATTGTAATTAATTAATCTAGCTAAAGTTAATGTAGTTAATTAAATTTAATCTATTACTTTGTAAGTTATTTAAGTTAGTTAATTTATTTAGTAATTGTGAATAGTTAATAGAGTTTAATAATTTAGTGTTGAATTTAAATTAGGTAGTTTAGAAACATTTATAAATTTATGTTGATATGGAAAATATGGAGGATGGGAGAAATTGACTTGATTGATTGCCCGATGGATAGGCTGTGTGGTTTGAAATATTTGATGAACTGTTGATATCTTAACAGGTGGATAGTCCAATTTTTAGGGGAGATGCTGCGGAAATTTCAGTAGAAAAATAAAATAAATTTCGGTAGAAAGTAAAATAGAGTTCGATAGAAAAATAAAAATTGAAATTAATATCGAGAGTAGATTACGTAGAAAAATTTAGAATGAGAAGACCCAGATATATATGCATATATAACAAGTGAATTAAATAAATATTTATCTGATATATTCTTTTTTTTTTTTTTTCCCGAGTCATTCTTACTTTGCTTAGAATCGCCCGGGTCCATCTAGTGCTCCTGCCAGGACAGAATCAAGTTAGGACCTCGCTCTCGACCACTGTTGTTGGGTGTGGAGTAATAATAAATAATGCATATCAACATGCATTTAATATATGCATTTTTCTTTACAAACCTATATTCTAAAATATATGTATTGATTATTAAAGCTCATATTTATTTATGATGCAATAATTGTATATTGGATGTATTTGATGTGGTACGTTGAAAGAATTGTTTGAATAAATTGTGGTTGTGCAATAATATTGTGATTTGTTTATGTGGAATTGGGATGAAGTGAGTCACATGGTTTGTGAGAAATGGTATATGTGAAATATGATCCTGAATATGATATGAAATTTGGCCCGCGTAAAATGGAAGATCGGCGCCCCCGTGTGCACACTGACTGCTTATGATCTGTGTGATATGAAAACCACAGTTGGTTTCTTTATTGGGGCGCCACAGCTGATAATGCTATATCTGATCGCAGCCCGCAGGGTGCCTCCCTCCTGTTGTGAGCGCCTGATGATGCTAGGATTTTGATGGGAACGCCCGGGTTACCTATCCTGTTTGGTAACAGGAAAAAGAAAAGAGATAGTGGAAAAAAACAATGAGAGGGCTGGGTCATGAGGATTAAGACCTGGTCCGCCAGTATGGGTGGATCGGACTTTCCCTGGTGCACATGTGAGAGGATGGCCATAGTGGGAGGACGGCCCATAAGGTTGATTCGGTGACTCATCACGTGCGCGAAGAGATCCTCACATAGAGACGCATTATCGATAGTATATAGATATGCAGGATTGTTTGTGGGTGCTGATGTTATGCCATAGAAGTTGGATGTGGTGTGTAATCATTTAGTATATAGGGTGCATTTTCCTGTGACTGTATGTGGTGTGTATTATTTTATATTATTCACTGAGTTGCAAAACCCCCTTCTCTCCAAACTTCTCAGGTATTAGGAAGTTGCCGATCCAACGGAAGCTCTACAATCTTCTCCGTAGAGTTATAAATGTAAACTTTATATTTCTGTTATTTAAATTTGGATGTAGTAATTATTCTATTATTTGATTATTATTGAACTCCGCAGTTATAGGATTGTGTATTTTAATTAGGCTTGCCGTATGCGTTCTTTTGGAATGACATGTTATATATTAGACGTAGGCATTTTAGTATACCCATATTCTGAATATGACTTATCATGATTAGGCCCAAATTAAACTTCAATTGAGATATTTAAATTTTGGGCCAGATTGTATAATAATTATATTTAAACCCTACTGGTATGGGCTTACTGTTATTATTCATTGGTGTGACTGGTGTTAGTAGAGTAGTTTAGGCTTACGACGGGCCTCGGGGCCTTAAGCTTACCGGGGCCTTAAGCTTACCGGGGCCCTAGTGCCGGTCCGGCCTATAGTATCGGGTCGTGACAACAGGTCTCCTTGATTATGTCGGCGGACAGCCAAAGCGTCCTCCCTGTTACCGCAAACCATCCCTAATCCTTTTGGGGGTGGCCCATGAGTATGCGTACTGTCGGACCCTTAAAAGGTTCAAGAGAATATGAATATTTCTATTATGTAAAAAACATTTGGATATTTGGATTACAAGGATAAAGAATATTATATATATATATATAATATATATATATAATATTCTTTTTATCTTGTATCCAAATCATGATATATAACAAGAGGAAGTGTTTTCATTATATTTTTTTCTATCTCATTCCTCACAAGTTGACCAATATTAACACATATATTTATGTGCAAAGCAATGGGCTAGCCAAATTATATATATATTCTTTTATCCTTGTAATCCAAATCAAATGATATATAACAAGAGAAAAGTGTTTTCATTATATTTTTTTCTATCCATCCTCACAGTTGACAATATTACACATATATTTATGTGCAAGCATGGGCTAGCCAATTATCCAAGTACACGTGTAGATGTCACCACTGCCACCTATCATGTCGTACAAATGATAATATCTTCACTCACAGGTGGGTGGAGGTTTCGTATGCACCAACTCTTCTATTTTTGCCTTTTTTTTTTGTTTTTTTTTACTATTCGATTATATAATGAATTTTCTATATTTTACATTATCAGCTGCAGTTATAATAATTTGAAAGCCTATCAAGAAACTAAAGGGAAGAAATACAAATTAATATTAAATGTTACATTGTGAAAAATCCAACATGGGACCTCTTGGTCTCAACTCTTCTAAATCTCCATGTAAGAAGTATTCTTTACATCCATACGAGAAACAGACTATTTTAGTATAGAAGTAATAACTAGAAGTGTACTCTGGAATTGTCATCTTAGTGGGGGGCGGAGCTAGAATCTGAAATTAGAAGGGGCCAAAAGAAAATTTTCAAAATTAAAGGGTTCCAAATCAAAGAACAAATAATTTTTTAGCACTGTTTATGAGTAAATTTTTAAATTTTGTTTTGAGTTTGAGGGTCTGGACTCTTCCAATCTCCCTCCTCCGACCCTTATCTTAGTAGTAGGAGCAAATGCTTATTCTTAATTAATGCTATATATACTTTTGTTCATAGCCTTGAGCCACCAAACAAACTTTACATCTTTTAAGAAATATATCCATCGGCTTTGATCTTAATAGAAAAGATCCATCTACTACCAATAATGGATGCACAAGATGAACGTGGAACAATATCCCTTTTATGATTTTCCTTCAAGTGCCTCAAGTTTATCACCCATAGCCTTTTTCCTACATTAATCATGGCTACCTGTGTGTACAATATAAGAGTTAGGTACAAAAATCAAATTCAAAGTAGTACGCAAGACATATGAGTTACCATAAGTACCAGGATGATAACCATATGATCTAGGACCTATGCATGATGGGAGCACAATCAAATAGGTTCGAGTGGTTGAGACATCAAAATTGGGATTGATCGCAAAAGGTATATCAGTTGACGATAAGTTGATGCCATGTTTTAATGTTCATCAATGTCAGAATAGAAAAGAAGATTGAAAAGGAATACATTTTATTAAAAACAAAAAATTATTTAAATATAATAAAAAATAAATGAAGATAAGGATTATATGTTATCCATAATTCTAGCCATGATAAGAACAAACATTAATAATTGATATCCTAAACAGCAGTTACAAAATAAAAATAAAACCTCTAATAAAAACATCTTAAATTAAAAAATGCAGTTGTATTTTGCAATGTCTAGGACAGTTTCTAACACTCTTTCTTGTCTTTGATACTGCAAACTCTCATCTTATCTCTCAAAGCTTCAACTTTAACTTTAGACAAAAGCTTTGGTAGAAGCATTAATAACTTGATCTTTAGTTTCCCAGTACAGTAAGGGCACTTCTTCTTTTTGAATCTCTCAAAATATAGAACTTTATTTTAAAATGCTTAATTTGTCTTCCCGTGAAGCTAAACCAAAAACAAACTTAGCAACTCAGAATACGCTCAAACAAGCAAAACATAAACAAAGCAAAACAAGCAAACTTAGCAGTGAACCAATAACAGATCCCGCCATAACTGAAGTAGAGGCAACTATTCACACCAAAGGTTGCAGAGAAGGAAAAAGGTTTGCGAAAAAGTCATTTGCACGAGAGACACCCTATTTTGCTAGACAGTTAGCAAACGCATTTTCAGATCGGAGAATATGCAGAAATCCACCTTAACAAACTTGGAAGACAGAGCCCAGATGTCGTGAATCTCATCCCAAAGAGTCCAAGGAGTGGCAGAAACATAATGACCCAAGAATAGCATTGGAGGAGTTTGACTCGATGATTATAGTAGAATTACACCAACCTTCCATATAGAAGAAATTGAGGGCTATCAAAATTGCTAAAACCTCTGTAGCATTGGAATCTTTCACACCAGTTGAGCATGAAAAAACCATATGGACATCTCCTAAATGGTCCTCTTCGTTACTTTCTTTTGCACTGGATCTTCTCACCACGCCATCTCTTCATCGATGAACACAAGATTAGCCATCTTCCACTCTCTGGTCTCCTCCTTCCTAAAACCCCTCAACACTTAACCCTTTAAATTTTCGTTTTCAGCTTTAAATGCTTTTGCCCCGGTCACCTCCTTGAAACCCACAACCACTGAAATGATTCCGCCGCGCTGATATCACCGGAAACATCATGATTAAACCCCAGAACTTCAAACACGCTCATAAATTAGGACTAGATAAAACACGAAAAGCAGAAATGAAGGGGGCAGGTATGTGAAATTCGAACAAATTTGTGCCAGGTGTTATTGATGTTGGAGCACCATTATTGTCTGTTCTTAAAAATAGTTGTCCTGTCCAAAAACTATCACCTTCCCCCTTTCTCGCTCAGGCAAGTTCTCTATCTCTCTCTCTCTCTCTCTCTCTCTCTCTCTCTTCGATTTTCGATCTTCGCTTTCTTTTTGTTTGGTTGCTGTGAAGTTATTTTGCATAAATAAAGTTAATAGCTTGCAGTTTATTTCGTATTTCAATAGGGGGCTTTTGTTAGCTATTGTTTAGATTCAAAGTTTACAATCGACCTTTTCTGTTATTTCTCTCCCAGCTACTAAATAGAGAGCTTTCTGGATTTTGCACTTTTCTTCGATTTTTGGCTTTGTACTTTCTTCTTTTGGTTTTTCAGTTGTTCTATGTTTTTAATGTTTTATTGGGTTTAGATTGTTTGGTTCTTAATTTAACTTCTGTAGTTGTTCTTGAATTTATTTTTGTTTTTAACCAATTTATATGTTTTTAGAGAGTAAATACTGGTCCTGCAAAAATAGATTTGGCTTGAGTTTTTAAATTTAAATGTTGATATTGATTTGAAATTGAATGGGCATTGTAATTTATTGTTTTTATGAATTAGGATCAAGAAAATTTTGAGAGTTGTTGCAGAGTAGCGTTTTTGTCTAGGAAGCGTATAGAGAACGAGAATTGAAAGATGGTGGTATAATATCCATGTCAGCAAAAAAAAAAAAAAAATCATTTTGGCACAATATCCACGTTCTATTTGTATTTTAGGCTTATCATGTAAGTCCGAGATATTTGATTGAAAATTTTTTTGGAAATTTAAATATTTAATTGCAAATATTTTCTGTTGAAATATCGAAATAGAAAATTTTCAAAAATAGAGACACTAAATTTATAATTAATCCATTTATAAAAGTATATTCTTAAAATCTTAATAAGTGCCCAAAAAGAAAATCAAGTCACTACTCAATTTCCAACGCTTCCCTCAATCCAAATCAATATCTATATATAGCTATAATACAAAATTATTTTTTATTGCTAGGTAAGAAAAATGAGAAGATCTAAATTGATAATGATAATTACTTCTGACAATATTATGTATTTAATGCATTACAAAAATGAATATATGCATATACACGTAAATTTTTTAAACCCTAAAAGTGACCTAAAACAGAAATATGTAGTTCTAGTTTTTCTGTTTTTATAAATGCCATTTTCTTTCAAGTCAAATAAATGTAGAATATAATAGAAAAAATATCAAGAAAATTAATGTTTAATCATCAAGAGACCATCTATTTATTGCAAGGGAGATAAAATTTCTTAATAGTGTTACAAATTATAAAAAAAAAAGAAAATAAAAAATTATTATTAACAAGAAAAATTAATGTTTAAATCAAAATCAAGAGACCATCTATTTATTGCAAGGGAGATAAAATCTTAATAGTGTTTACAAATCATCAAGAGACCATCTATTTATTGCAAGGGAGATAAAATTTCTTAATAGTGTTACAAATTATAAAAAAAAAAGAAAATAAAAAATTATTATTAAGAATAGAACTTCTTTGAGAATTCAATATATAGAAAGAAACAAATTATATTTAAAAAATTACTAATTTGAATTTTAAAAATCAACCCCTTTTTTAAAAAGGACTAGCCAAGTCAATAAATGGAATTAAAGCAAATAATCCCAGAATCTAATTTTGTTTTTCTATTTTTCTAAATTGTAAATTTAAAATAAATAAATTATTTAATCAAGGGCATTCAAATAAAAAATGCTAATTGATTTATTATTCGTTCAATCTTAATATGAAAATTAATGTTAAAGCTGAAAAATTTCTCTAAATTTGCAAGTTCTCACTGAGAAAATAAGTTGTATAATCAAAAGTTATAGCATTATGCTTCAAATGCAGAAAATCATATATAAGATGAAGAACGAGCTTCTTATAGAACAAGAATAATGTAGGATTTTATTTTGTTCACCTTCTTTCAAAATCATTTAAAAAAATCTTTATACATTAATATTCTACAAATAATAAAATTAAAGAAAAAATTTTCTCAAATCGAAGAAAAACGATCCTAATTCAAAAACACAATCACAAAATAATTCAAGAGATGGAAATATCAGAAAAATTAAGAAAATAGAAATAAAAGAAACACAAATTGATGAAAATAATAAACTGCAGCTGGGATTAACCCATCTTGCTTGTCTTTCCTATTTTATCAATTGACTAGGATTTGCACACAAATGCCCTTATATGAGTTCTTCTCCATCTCGATTTGGCGTTGTATGAATCTTTGACCATCTAGATTCAATAAGAATAGCTAAGAGAAAGAGAGGAACAAGAGAGAGACACAAAGCGAGAGGAAGAGAGAAAGAGAATCGCAAAAAAGATAACAGAAAGAGACAAGAGAAAAATATGAAGGAAAATGAAAAATGAAAAGCTGTCGTTTAATGTGTGTGTATACACGCTCTTTTAGTTATTCTAGGATTATTCCGTAAAACGTGTAAAGTTATCGATTTTTATATCTTAAGTGGCGTAATAAGTTATTCGCAAATTTCAAAATATTATAGAATTTTTTAAAAAAATTTAGGAGTATATTTATATATTTATCGCTGTAGAGGAGTGTGATGACTTGTTTGTACTAAGCAACGTTAAACTGTTTGACCTTCTTTATTTCTTATTAGTAAATTTAAGTTGACTAACGCAGAGTTTAAAAGAGTTTTAACGGAACAACTCATTAGTGTAATGGAATAATAATATAAGAAGTATACAATTAAATTTTCAAAGCCGGATCTAACTTATGCAATTCATTATAATTCAGGGACTAAATAATGAATGTAGCAGATAACAGTGGAGCCCGAGAATTGATATGTATTCGAATCATGGGGACTAATTTTTTAAAATTACTCTTTAGTTTGGATAATTTTTAATTTTTTTCTATTTAAATAAATTTTTAAAAACTCAAAATAAAATTATTTATCTTATTTCAATTTTACTTTTATCTAAATATTTGCATTGAAATTTATTTTAATAAAATAAACATTACTTAAAGCTAATTTAGTCAATTATCTTTATTTTATTCTAAAATTAAAGCGATTTAATAATTTTTTTAATTCTTGTTAAAAAAAATAAAAAATAGTAAACATTTAACGGAATGAGACATGGTTATGGCCACAATTTAAAAATTGGACTTGAGTGAACATAATTGAAAAGATAAGGAGTAAATCGAATTTTGAACCTTTTTCTCAAAACTGTACCCGAGTCATACTCCTTGGGGACCCCAACCAAAGTCCAATCCATTTCTCCATTTCTTGTCCAAACGGTCAGTCATCGTCAAACCCACCAACGTTTCGGCGTTTCCGATAATGGACAATTACTCTCCTTCCTCTTCCTCCACCTCCTCCTCCACTGCTCATCCTACTTCCAACGCCACCACCTCCTCAAACACCACCACTACCACTACCACTACCGACCCAATGCAGTCCTGGTGGGAAGCCATTTCCAAAGCTCGTGCTCGGATCCTCTCTCTTTCTTCCCTCCTCCCTTCCGATCCTTCGTCTTCTTTCTCTCTTTCTTCTCTCGCCGACTCCGACCGCCCAGCAATTTCTTTCCTTTCCTCTGCAGACGCGTATTCTCTCTTCTCTTCTGCTCTCTATTCTCCTTCCTCTGGTTCTGGTTCTGATCCTCTGTGCGAATGGCTTTACGAAACCTACCTCTCCTCTGATCCTCAGCTCCGCCTAATTGTTCTTTCTTTTATTCCTCTTCTGTTAGGATTATATCTCTCTCGGATCCACTCATCGGATTCTACTTCCGCTCCTTCTCTTGCAGGTTTCGAGGCTGTTCTTCTCGCCATTTACTCTTCCGAGGTGAAATCACGGGCTGGAAAACCGGTTCTCATCCAGATTCCTGATCTTTCACAGCCGTCGCTTTACCATATACCTCAAAACAAACAGAATCCACATGGACTTGATCATTCTCGGCCGTCTATTGGGGTTTTGTCGCAGCCTCTAGAACCACATAGTGCGGTGAAGTCTACAAAGCGGCCGGTTATTGTTGGTGTTGTACTTGATTGTTATTTCAAGCAGATCTCGCAAATGCCGAGTTGGTCTAAGGTAGAATTGTGTAAATATGCAAGTGAGTGGGCTGGACAAGATTGTGCTTGTAAAAATAGATTTGATGGTGACACAGAAATTAAAATTGAAAATGGAAATGAAAATGGGTATTTCTTGGAGGATATGAATAGGAACTTTAGGGATGATTATAATAATCATAATGGTCATGGGCATGAGAGTGATGATGTTGTAGTGGAAATGGAGAAGTTGAGATTGGAAAAAAATGGCAAAGAGGATTTAGAGACAAAAGGGGTGAGGATTCCTTTACCTTTGGAGATTTTGCAGCCATTGTTGAGAATTTTGGGACATTGTTTATTGGGGCCGTTGAATTCACAAGATGTTAAGGATGCAGCTTCTGTAGCAGTTAGACGTTTGTATGCAAGGGGGTCTCATGATTTGGCTCCACAAGCAATACTAGCCACACGAAGTCTTATTAAGCTTGATAAGAGAGGCCGGGAGGAAGTAAAGGCTGCTGCTGCCAATGCTTCTTCCAATGCTAACACCCCCAGTAAAGCCAAGAAACCGGAAATTCTTTTGGTTTCAAAGTGAGGGATTTTGCAGACAGGGACAGGGATTTGCTTTGGAGGTAATGGATATTCTTTGGCCAATCTTTATTAGTTGTAAGTTTGTGCTGTATCAAATGTGCAATTGAATGCCCATATTAATGCATGCTTGCCTATACTTGTACTCCAGTTATTGTTATGTTAGCCTTTGGAATTTATTGGGTATTCTTATTTATAGGATTTGATTGTTCTTTTGAGCTAGTACTAGACTATATAATGAGAGCTACACATTGTTATTTGAACATAATCGTCTTTCATTTTATGATCGTAGGATTGTTTTACTAAATGTAAATTTATGTTGCTGGCATTCCATTGGAAGAGTATGGAATATAGATATTAGACATAATCTTGCCTAAAGTGGATTCTGCGAACAGTCTACTACTGTTTGCCATGTATTGGCCTTTCCCATGATTCTGAGTTTTGTATTTGTTGTTGGCTTTGATGAACTGAAAAGAAGAGGAAATATATTTTCTTCTCTAATAGGACTCTTTATGCCTGTAAAACTAGAAAATCATATACTTGTAAACAAAATATTACTAATGTATGTAGATAGATAATATTCATAGTAGACCATTGCTACTACGTATCACTGATACGATATCAAATAGAGATTCCACCTTCTCTATGCTAAAGCTAGTGACTAGAATGCTGATGTAGCAGCCTTAGACTTAACATTCTGTTCTTGATTTTAAACTTCTCTTTTCAAGTCCCTGTATAAATAACATAACTAAACTGACATGTAAAATCTTTTATGGAAATGCTATTTTTGGGGCTGGTTTCTTACTCTGTGGAAGATATATTGGTTTAGTTATTAAACAAATCCACTCTATGAAGAGATACAAATAATCAGGTGCTGCAATTTTTATATTGATCAATAGTAGATAATAGACTTACAACTGTTTAAGACTTTCTCTAAGAGCAATCATCTGTATTATCCCACATTGATTTGGTGTCTAGTATTCGAAATATAAGACTTGGAGAATCCTCCTCCCCATGAACAAGCGTTTGGGGAGTGAGTTCGGCATGGTCCATTTTATAATATGGTATTAAGACCCTACTCTGCCTCAATGTTGGGCCACCTTGCAAACTTTCACGCTCAAGATGTTCATGCTTGGGCAAGAGTAGGGCAATCCTCCTTTCCTTGAGCTAGCTATTAGGAAGTCTGCTTAGTGAAAGACTCTGCTGTTCATAGCTGACTGCTGAGTTCTTTTCAGACGCTCTTTGCTGGATTGATATAGGAAGAAAGAAAACTTTCATATGTGAATTCTAAAATCCAAGTTGTATAAATTTCCTTTTGGATAGCTAGTCATGTTGATCTTTTTGTAATTTTTCACTGGGAACACAAATTTCAAGTGCTTAATCATTTCAAAAGACTAGCAGTGCAAGTTCCCTTAAATTTCCTATATTCTTCAGATTGATATTTAGGTAAAATGAATTGAAAATGGGGAAAAACAAAATTATATGTTAGCTGCTTGGTGTTTGCTCGTTAGTATTCTTAATACTGCAGAAAATTCTAGTTTCAAACTTCAAATGTGAAGAAAAATTTCTCTAAGGATGATTGAGGTTTAGTGAAGTCATACTTGCCTCTAGATTATGTTTTTGCAAGTACTTTACATGTTGAGTGGGATTATTTAAGTGTTACTTAAAGAAAATTGAATGGATATACTTGCCTTTATCTAATTTAATGAATTAAGTCAATGGTTTGATGCTTTTTGTGTTTGACATTTTTGGCACAGCCATTTGCAAATCAATATACATTTGAACGTTAGATTTAAGATATAAATCCTTGCATTTCCTTTCTCGAAACAGAAATGCAAGGGAAGCTTGCTTGTCTTGTATAGGTTCCGAGTCAATTCGACCATGACTGAGCAGGAGCAAAACAAAAGAAACAATAATAGAGTCTAAAACTAATGCCGTTGGAATATTTTTAGAGAGACCAAAATTAAAAAGATTGAAACGATCGCCATATTTTTTTTTCCTACAAATTTTAAGAAGACATTTCCTTTTCTACCCTTATTCACATAATGAATTAGCTTCAAACTTACAGATGTAACTAAATGCAACTGCATGCAAAATGTGAATTTATTTTAGGGTAAAATGGAAAAAAAAAACTTTAAATGCATACTAGAAATAAAAGTGGACAATTATTTTGGAACATATCAAAATAGAACAGAGTATAATTTTTATGGGACGGAGGGAACGTCGCTTCATTTTTATATACTGGGCCTAGTAGTTGGCTTTTTTCGCCGGTTTTCTCTAAAACCAAAATTTTCCGGCGATATTTTATAAGAGATGAACAGCTATGGGTTGAATTAACATGGAGTAAGAGGTTTTATGGGCGTTCTCGTAAGACTAAAAAAATAATACAATAATAAAAAAATAAAATATACGGTAGCGTTATAAAGCTGAATAGAGGATACTTTTTTTTTTTTTAGATTAAAAAAAAAGGCTGTATAGAGAAAATTCAGAAGCGTCACCCGCTTTTATTTTTCAGCTCAAAATAGGGGTTAATATTTGGTTCGGTTAAAAAAAATTAAATTTCCAGTACTCGGCTAAAAAGTAATTACTTTTTAACCAAATTAATTGATTCTCAAAATTACATCGTTTTAATTAAATAGATAATAAAATTAAAAATTAAGAATATTTTAATTTTTATTTTGATTAAGTAGTGATTAGTAATTTTAATTAATTTTTATTTCGGTTAAAGTCAGTTAATTATAAATTTTGGTTAAATTCGTTCGATTAATCAATTTTTCATTTTCTTTAACTTCGGTTCGGTTAATGATCAAAATTAATTCAGCCAAAATGATTCCATTAGATTCGATTCAAAAATTAGTTTGGTTAAATTCGATTAAGTTGAAAAAATTTCGGTTGAAAAATTTAATAAAATAAACCGAATTGGCCAAAAAATGTTCACCCCAACTCAAAACACGAGCAAATTGACCCTATTTACACAAGTTATGTAGGAAATTAGCCAAAAAAATTAATATTTGAGGGATTAAATATTTTTGGATCCCTAAATTGTGATCAAATTAACACTTAGGTCCTTAAACAATTGAGTAGTTATTCTAAAGGACCTAAATAATGTTGTCGTTGCAATGTGAGGCCTTTCCATCCAAATTCCTACCTTTTTCCATTTATATGGGCTGAAAAGCAAATATTAAGTGGAAGATTAAATATTTTTAAGTCCATAAATTATAATCAAATTAACACTTAGATCCCTAAATGTTGAGTAATTATTCACTTTTTAATCTATATAAACGGAAAAAAAGTAAGAATTTGGATGGAAGGACTTCACAGTACAACAACAACATTATTTAGGTGCTTCAAAATAATTACTCAAATATTAAGGGACATAAGTATTAATTTGATCATAATTTAGGGACTCAAAAATATTTAATCCATATTTGAGCATTTTTCTTTTGCCAAAAATTTAATTTTTGAATATTTCACCCAAATTTAGGGCGCAAAATCAACAATTTCCCTTTTAGATTAATCGTCAAAATCAATATTAAAGAAACCTTGCAAAATGCTAGAAGCAAATAAATAAAGAAGGCCTGGCCCAATTTCAAAGAGAGAGCAAGAGAAGCCCTAGACAAGGACTAGCTAAGCACTATAAAATCTTACATTTGACGTTCAAAACGCCTCCTTCCTTCAAGTTGCAGCACTCTAGGGTTTATCAAGTTCAGCACAAATGGTATTTTGCGTCTCAACTTTTCTTAAATATTCTTTCTTTGTTTGACAAATTTTATGATGTTTAATGCCTAAAATTACTGTCTTATGAATAAGTATTTCTTTTCATTTCTTTCCTTTATTTATTGTTTTTCTTTGTACCCTGAATTGATTCTTGGATCTAGAGCTGCGCTTTTTGGTGTATTTATTCATTTGGTCGAAATGGGTTTGTTGTTAATGAAGAAATTAGCTGCGAAGTAGATTCGTGAATGCAGAATGAATGTAGCGTTATCTTTTTTATCATTTGGGTTGAATGGGCTGGCTTTGATAAAGGGAATTAGATGCACAAAAACGATAGGAAAAGTTTAATGCTTTGTCAAGCAGTTGTAGAAGTACAAGATCCTGAAACTAAAGTTGGTTTTCTAGATTTGATTTGAATAGTCATGGATTATACTAATTTGGTGTGATTGATTGTTTGGTAGAGATGAATTCCTCAAAAGTTGTGGAATTTATTTGTAATTTTGATATTTTTGCTTTGGTATCAAAAGAAGTACTCGTATCAATTTGATGAATTCAATCCATGGAATTAATGAGTAAACCAACATTTATCAATTTCAAATGAATTCTGTATTTATAATTAATCATACCAAGCATGGGGTAAGCGAACAGGTCTGAAAAGCGCAACTATAACTTGGTTCTTTTTACTTTTTTCAGTAATAATAGTGAAGGAAATTTCAAATGATTGATTGTGTTGGTAATATCATATGGTTACCTGATGGCTTATATGTAGGTGTTTTCCTTTTTCCATTTGTTGGATATTTCCATATGTAGTTTAGTGTTTCTTGTTGGACTGTGAATTTACTTATGCTAAATTGGAATTTCCTATAGTCCTCTGTCTTTGTTTCTGCTCTAGATTTGGCTTGAAAATGTTCCCCTTGTTTAATTATAATATCATGTGTTTCACAGGTGAATGTTCCAAAGACAAAGAAGACATACTGCAAGAGCAAGGAGTGCAGGAAGCACACCTTGCATAAGGTTACCCAGTACAAGAAAGGAAAGGATAGTCTTGCTGCACAAGGGAAAAGGCGCTATGATCGCAAACAGTCTGGGTATGGAGGCCAGACTAAGCCTGTTTTCCACAAGAAGGTATTTTCAATACTAGATATCTAGTATTTGCTACTTAATACTGTTTGTACATCATTGAATTCCATCTTAGCATTAGCCACTTGTAAATGTGATCTCACTATTTACTGTTAGGAGTTTTAGGCCTGATAAAATGTTTTGTAATCTTTTGAACAGGCCAAAACTACCAAGAAAATTGTTTTGAGGTTGCAATGTCAAGGTTGCAAGCACGTGTCTCAGCATCCAATTAAGGTATGCCTTTTGTCTAAACAACTTTTTTGCTTATTGTGACTTATTGTCTTAGAAAATCCATTTCAGCTGTTTTTGAAATGCTTCTTATTGCTTGTTGTTTCTGCAGAGGTGCAAACATTTTGAGATTGGTGGAGACAAGAAGGGGAAGGGAACTTCACTTTTCTAAATTCTATTTTTATGTATGTGTTTTGGATGTACTTAGTGTTGAAGCAAATCTAGAAGTTTTGTTCACTTCATTGTTGATTTCTTTTCTGTCATTTCCAGACATCTACTACTTATTTTTTATGGTTTTTGACAATTAATAGTAATTGGGTTTTAGTTAGAATTGGCAAAGCTCTTTTAACTTATTTTTCAATGATTCAGTAACAATTATGCATATCATGAATGGGATCTATATATATGCATGCGTAACTTAGTTCATAGCTGAAATAGTCTCTTGGAAGTATTAAATTGGAAGCAGAACATAATTTCTTGTCAGATGATTTCTTTACATGTGCTTATAAATAATGTGTTTGGAGGTTAACATTTATGATTTTGCTTCAAAATTCTAAATAAATGCTTGGTGGCTGTGTGAATATCGATGTCATGCTTATTATATCATATAATAAGCATGAAAATGCTATTCAGCGTTGTCTAAAAATTTGGAACTTTGGACATACAGTTTGGTTGGGTTTATTTTAGGTGCAGACTCTTTTTAATTGCTAGAGTTTGTGCTTAATTGGATGCTAATTTATATAGAATTTATTAGTTTTTCTATTTATATATAATTGGATGCTCTGTTACATGAGTATCTCCATTGTTAGGTCAATTAGAGCTAAGTAACCGAACTCTTCTGTAGCTGATTTCTCTCGCACCAAGCTGCCAATCACGCAATCCAAGGCCAAAACAAGTTTTCTTGTGACAAATAGTTGCATTTAGAGTCCAAGTTCGTCAGATTTGGTCAAGAAATGGTTGGAAAACGGAGAGATGAGGAGAGAGGGAAATCACCGATCTGGCAGGAATAAGGAGAAGAGAAAAAAATGATTTTTCCTAAACCTGCTCCTATAGGTTATAAGTGAGTCTGATTCGGTCCGGTTCAATTGAGATTTTGAATAATTTATTTTTGATTTTTGAATGGTTTGAGTCTAGTTTAAGTAGTATATCTTGGGTTAAGGAGGATTTTAATTGAATTTAAGACTTAATTTTCACAAATATTGTATAAAATAATATTTTAAAAATTTTTCAGATTTTAATTTAAATCAAAATCTTTTAAAAATAAAGAATTGAGCTGTTTATTTACATATTTAATTTTTTAATTTATTAGATAAAAAAAAAAGCTCAGCAGGAAAATTTGTAAAAGTTGAAGGGCTGACAAATGTTTTTAGCAACAACCTTCTTATAGCTTTCTGTACAAGCTGCTCTTGGAAATAACAACAACAACAATACCTATTGGTATCAGTGTTTCTGTCTACATGATACAGTTTCTTTTCTTTTATTTTAATTAAATAAAATAATTACCCAAAACAAAGGTAATTAAGTAGAAAATGGGGTTCAATTTCAATTATTGTCTTCAGCAAGGCCAAAACTCAGCTGGTTTAACCTTGGAAATGCTCTCAAGGACTCCCACAGGAGAAACACGTCCCATCACAGTCACCCTCTTTGTCTCCAAATCGATGCTGAAGGAACTCACTCCTAACATGTCATAAACAAAACATTAGCTATCAAAAATGGGAAATGGATTACAAATTTCTTATACATGCATCTTTTGATTTAAGGAATCTAAAATCTATCAATTAAGCACTATGAAATTCAAAAATCATATTGTTTTATATAAAACAAAACCCAGTGGTTTAGTCTGATTGAATCACTAAATCCTACAGATTTTACATGTAAATTCTAAATTTTTTCCTTAATTAAGGATTAGATTTATGAGAATTACCTTTTTAGCTATTAAATTTAAAAATGTCTTTTAGATAAGTCGAAATATAACAATAATAACTACATTTTAAATTGGCCTAACGCATAAATTTAACCTTAAACTTTTAACGATTATCCTTATGACCTCTGAATTTTGTAGGGTTCAATCATGACTTCCCACTAACATATTTCAATAATAAATATACCCTTCACTAAAATGAAATATATTTGCAGGAGTTCAATCGTAACCTTACACTTTCACATAAAATTCAATCATGATCCTATACTTTCATATTTCATTTTAAGGAAGGATATAGTTATTAATGAAATGTCTTAGTGCATGGTGCTCACGATGGATTATCGTAAAATTCAGAGAGCCACAAGGATAATAAGATAGAATTTTAAAATCATTGTTAAGCCACAATGGATTTTAGAGTCATTGTTAAGTTCAAGTAAGGTAGAATTTCTAATAACTTAAGTATTCAAACTTATTTATGTAAATAAATGATTAAATATAAAAGAAATAATTTTATAAAATTACAAATTAAATTATAAAATGTTGATTAAATAAAAAGTGAACTTAACTATTTTATAGAATTATTAATTTTACAATATATAAATAATTAGATAAAAATTTATTCTAGTAAATTACTAATTAACTAGAATTAAATTAAATAAATTTGGTTGGAACAATAGATGTAGTAAATTTATATATGGATAGGGCATTTATGATGAATATGGTACCCATTTCCATTTGTAGTAAACTTTTTATTGCTTAAATTGGGTATATAAGTATGTTATTTACCTATATACCCACATTTAAGTAATATTTTAGTCACATTTTTTTTGTAAATAAATAAATAAATAAAAATTAATCACCTTCCATTTTAGATAGATGTTTCTTCACTTTCCCAGCACACCCTTGGCAATGAAGAGAAACTCTCATGACAACAACCTGCAAGCAAAAATAAATTAATTAATTGTTGTATCTTGACAATGATAATGGGAAAATAATAAAAATTAATATTGGAAAATTTAACATATGACAAAAAAAAGTATATATACATATATAAACTTCTTGTACCATATTGAAAAAAAATTGAAAAGATTCTTGTTTAATTTTGTGGCCAAAAATGCTAGATTTGGCACAATATGGTTGATGATGTAAGGTAGTTGGAATGTCTGCTAATATATATATATATATTTATTTATTTAATATATATATTTTAATTTTATTTTATTTATTTATTTATTTATGGTTAAGTTTGAACATTTATTTATTTATTTATTTATTTATGGTTAAGTTTGAACAACATTATCCAAAATTGGACAGAAAATTTATGCCCTTTCCTTGTGTTGTCATGTGCTAATGCTTATCAAATATTCCTTTCACATGCCACAAAACTGTATTAATCTTTTTAGTTTGCACCAAATTAACACTCTGTTTCGATGGAGGTATTTTTTTTAGGAATAAAAATAGCCGAGGAAAATAACTGTAGGAAATAATTTTATCTTATTTGGAAAAGAAGGAAAAATAATGAAGGAAAGAAAAATTAATTTATTTTCCTCATCTCACACAAATAGAATCTCTCTATTCGGGAGAGAAAATAATGGTAGAATGTTGAAGTTTCTCGAACTCAAATACTCAAACTACTTTTAACTAAATATTGAAGTTATATGATCATCACAGTCCTTTAAAAGGATAAGTGAGGTTAAAATGGTAATATATCAGTATTAATAATTTTTTCTTTTAAAATTTTACCTTTCCTTCATTATTTTCCTTTATTATCCAAACACAAGGGTGAAAAATAACAATGGAAAGAAAATTAGCAATTCATCATTATTTTCCTTTGTTATTCTAATTCATCTTCTTTCAAACGGAGCGTAAGTAATAATATGCTATTGCTATTGACCTCATAGTCCAAAAATAAAAAATAAAAAATTTACCTTTATAAAATTTTATAGTCAAAATTTACCACGAGAAATGAATTAACTTTTATATAAAAAAATAATTGGCCAAATAAATATATAAATCAATACTTAAACTTTATAAGGAAAATTTAGTGATACTTTAAATGTTTGTATTGACTTATCAGATGTTTAGTCTGCAACATTACATTTACCAAACACTCAAACTCATGCTTATTTAAACTTATAAAATTATATTTATTAGATAATTAAAAATGTGAAATCACTGTTTAATAATTTATGTTAAAATACACATAAATGATCATATTTGTTGAACATATATCCAATGATTGAAATATGTAAAATTATGTTTGATAAGTATAATTTTATAAATAAAGTGTCTCAGAGATACTATTTTAATAGTTGAATAAAAAGTTGAAAATATTAATAATTATTTTCGTAAAATATTAGGTGTGAATTTATATATAAAAGCCAAAATCATACTGGTTAAATAAAGTAAGAAAAAAAAAGTATTCATTAAATAAAGTAAGAAAAAAAAAGTATTCATATTAAAATTATAATTTAAAAAATATATTCAAATGAGGTAATTTTTTGAATATATAAGTTACTAAAATACATATATATACACATATCTTTATTGTATATCAATTTAAGATTAAGAAATTTGCCAACCAACCAATGCAACAGTTAAAACGAGTGGTCGTTTGATAACAGGGAAAAAATGTAAAAGAAAAAAAAAGGATTTGAATGGATCAAACCTGGAAAACTTGTTGCTGATCAGATGAAGGCAAAACTGAAGGTGGTTTCTGCATTGGTAATCTAGTTTTATAATATTCCTTTGTACTCTTCTTCTTGTTGCTAATATTATCATTATCATTATACTTATTATCGTTTTCTTGTTTCTTGATGGATGAAACAAGAACAGATCTACTAGTTGCTGGTGGAAGTAACTTCAATGAAGAAGAAGAAGAAGGCTCTGCAAGTCTTGAGTACTTTACACTAGTAGTTCTTGGCACTATCATAGAGCGTGGATCACCTGCTGTGCAAATAGCAGTTGCTGCCCTAGACTGGCACATAAATCCCTTCATCTTCTTGCTTGATTTCTTGGTGGTCATGGTTGAGCCTGAGATAGAGAGAGAAGGGTGTTCTTGAAGGTAAATTGATAGGTGGATGCCTTGTCTATCTGAGAGGAGAAAAGGTAAGGTTAATAGAGAAATTTGGATCTTTTAGGTAGGAGAGAGTGTATAAAAAGAGTTGAATCTTAAGATGAGCTTTGACTTAGGTATTAGAGCTTTTTTTTTTTTTTTTTTTTTTTTTTTTTTTTTTAGGTATTGAGCTTTTTTTTTTTTTTTTTTTTTTTTTTTTTTTTTTTTTAGCAAAATGCCCTTTTTTTTTTTTTTTTTTTTTTTTTTTTTTTTTTTTTAGCAAAATGCCCTTTCTGAAAATTGAATTTGTGTTCTAATTCTTACGGGAGATTAAAGTGAATTACCATTTCAACCAATATGTTGTTGGTAGAATCATTTTTATTACTATCCAGTTGCAAGTTGAAAGTTGCATGCTATATTTATGACTGAGCTAACAAGGAATTGGGTGGCAGAGGCAGTTTCTGTTTGTCTCTGTAGTGTATACATCTTTTGAATGCTTTCAACTTCCTGTCTTTGTCTTTGGTTAATGTTCAGAAACCGACTGCTCTGTATTAAAGTGATTTCATAGATTACTCAACTGGCCTTTTGGCACAAGTAGAAGAAATACTTAGGTAAAAAGAAATAAATAAATAAAATAATACTCCACCCGTACCATTTTGTTTGTATATTTTGACAAAACACGTATATTAAAATTTTAGTTAACAAAAATTATTTTATTATTTTTCACCCTTAACTCATTAAGATATTAATAAAAATCATTCGTTTAATGAACAATCATAAAATTTATTATGGAAAAGTAATTGTTTAGATAAATAAATTTAGATACCTTACAAACATTTTGAGACATCGAAAAAAAGAAATAACAAGCAAATAAAATGGGACGGAGGGAGTAATATGTTTGAAAAATATTGTTTTATGATTGACTTGGTGTATGCACGGGTGGCCAAATTTTGGTTTTTGAAATTAAAACTGTCGGTTGGGAACTAGAATCGGCCAGAACTGGGAGATTGCGGTTTGGTTCCGGTTCTTAATTTTTTAGAATCGTGATTCGTCGATTCTGAGAACCAGCTAGAATCAAAGGTTTGACAACCGTTAGAACTGGTGATTCCAATCGATTTCACAATTTTGTTATTATTTTTTATCAAAATCTCTAGATGAACCTTCTTAACAATAGTAAATGGCTATATAATGTTTAATTATATTAAGGGTATCTCTGCAAGTCAGATTTTTTATTTTTAGAATTATGCAAACCGCTTAGAAAATTAGTTGGAGAACCGTCGATTTTGGAACCATTCAGAAACCGTAACCGGGTGGTTCCTGAACCGTGGCTACCCCTAGGTGTTTGGTATTATTCATCTGTGAGGGCGTATACAAGAAATTTCTCATGGAGAAAGACTTACTTACACTTGATGTAAGGGTCTAAGAAAGACTTACCTATACTCGGTGTAAGGGTCTATCTATGCACCAAATTAATTAAAATTAGTATTTTGATTCAAATGAAAATATTTATAATCTGAAAAAAAATGACAAAGCAGTAACATTTTTTTAAAAATTTCTTTGATTGGCTTGGTGTATGGGACTATCCATAAACCAAACGTAGACAACTTAACCATACCGTGTATGAGTTTATATACCAAACCAATTATAAATAGCGTTTTTATCCAAACGAGAGTATTTGTGATCATACACAGTAAACAAAATGACAAATCAGTAATATTTTGATTAAATGAAGTAGTTATCAGTCTAATTTAAATTAGAGAAGACTTGGATTACAATTAGCATTAAAATTTTGATTCCCAATTAAAATCTAGAACAATTGTTTCAAATTCTAACATTTTTCCTAAAGATTATTGCTATCTCTTCTCCTAAATTTTTGTCTTATAAAAGATTTATTACTTTGTAAAACTACAAATATAATAAGTATTTTAGAACATAATATTTTTTTAAATCCGACAAATAAAGGTAGAAAAAATGTTTAATAAGTAGTTTGGAGTCAATTTCAATCTAAAATTATTAAATAAAACAAAATGGAAAAAAGACAAAAAAAAGTTTGCGGACTTTTGGTTTTGAACGAGATGCACAAATCTATATTATGTCCAAACCAGAAAAGAAAGAAAGAAAAATGAACTCGAAACTCCACTTAAAGAACGGAGATGTCACTTAGTTAACATTTAAAAAACAAAATAGGATATTATTGTCTTTTTATATATTATGATGCATGATGTATATATTTTTCTCTTTCAAAAAAAAAAAAAAAAATATATTTTTTTCTCTTTCAAAAAAAAAAAAAAAAGATGGTTAATAATATTTTTATTTTTAAAGTAAACAACAGTTATTTTTTCCAAATTCTAATGTATTATACAAATAAAAATATTTTAAAAAAAAAAAAAAAAGATGTATATATTTTTTATTTTTAAAGTAAACACATTATTTTTCATTCTAATGTATTATACAAATAAAAATATTAATCAAATTTTAAAAATAATATTTAATAAAAATTAATGGTTTTAAATAACTATAAATAAAATAGTCATGAAAAATATTAATTTGAAAATTTTATAAATAGTCATTTTTCTGAGGTTAAAAGGAATCTAAATAAAATTATACTCAAATCAACTAGCACATGAAATAAGAACAAACATTAAAATGCATTTGATTGGATCGACAACTATTTAAATTTCTATTAGCTATGGGTTGTTAATTTAAAAAATCAACCGAACCAAATGCCTTCTAAAGATTCGTTTGATTTAACTGTTCAAAATAGCTGATAGTTGGTGGTTGGTAATAGTTAGCGGATTAATGTTGTTATTTGGTAAAATTTTGGTACAAATTGTTGTAAAAATGTAAAATCACCATTAAGGATATATACTTATTTTTTATATATAATGGTCAACAATGCAATTTTTTTTAATTTTTACATTAAATATATGTTTTTATCTTAATGTGTAATATAAATAAAAAAATACTTATTAAAATTTTTTGATATATTATTTAATAGAAATTTTTTATTTTTTATTGACTATTATAAAATTAATGAATAAAAATAGAATTTTATTCAACCGTTTAACTGATGAAAATTAAATCACGTATTTTAACAATAAAAATAGAACGAAAACAATTGGATTTTTTTTGATTGGAGAGATGGTGAAAAAGAATAAAGAAAATTCAGTTTAAGTGGCAGAAGGAGAGGAGAGCAATAAATGAGTTTACGGAGGTAAGAGTATGATCACAGTGCTTCTAACAGCTTTTTTCTCAGAGCTTCAGACTTTATTCTCTTCTCAATTCTTTTTCATTTTCATTTTTTTGTTTTATTGTTTTTATTATCAGAGTCTTCTTTTTCTCTCACTATCACATGCACACACCACTAAGGTTTTAAATTTATGAAATTGACATGTCCTATTGCTCGGCCCCAGATCAAAAATTGTTACTCCCTCTATTTTCTTTTTTCTTTTTTACATCTCATTTTAAGGGTTTTGCATACGAATTAAAAATAATAATAAATATATAAAATTTTAATAAAAATAAAGATTAAAAAGATTATATTTCCTTTTTTAAAAAATAGTAATTCTCGTGGTTTAAATAAATTTAAAAAACAGAGTTTGAAGTTAACATGGACTATTAATGTTACAATAATAGAAAAGTAAATCTAGAAAGAAAATATTTAATGAATCATTTGAATTATAAATAAACGATACAATAATAGATTTAAATTCAAATTTCTTTTGTCCAATAAAAAAAAACTATTATATGAATTCTTAGTATTGATTGTGTTTTTTGAGTTTAAATTTTTAACTCTTTGAGTTAATAAAATAAAGCATAAAAATTAAAAATTAAAAATTAAAAATTATAATGATTAATAGTTTTTGGGGGTTTAAGTAATTGTCATATATTCAAAGAGATTATTTTTAAAAGTCAAAATTTTTATTGAAATTTCTATTATATATTGAAGATCATGGCATGCAATACAAGTACTGGTGCTTCACCTGCCAAC
The DNA here is from genome assembly GCF_014843425.1 of Jatropha curcas. The sequence continues at coordinate 18,342,039 of NW_023590789.1, read as the reverse complement.
ATATGTTATTTGGATTTCTCTTACCTTACATAGCAATTGTAATGAGGTGAAAAAAAAAAAGAATAATACAATTTGAGTTGTTAATATATGTTATTGCCATTCTCTAATCTAATATGGCAATTATAATTACTTGAAACCAAAAAAAAAAAAAAAAAGTTAATGATTGAGTGAATATAAAAAGAAGTAAAAAAGAAATCATGATTACTCTTATATTCTAAACTTTTCTTTTAGGGCAAAATGCATAAATTTAATCATATATTTTGTAAAATAAAAAAATTGTCTCCCTCGAATTTTATTATAAAATTGCACTCATTTAACTACAACTTGCAAAATTTGAATTAAACACTTAATGAATAATTAAAAAACATAAAAAAATTATTAATCTAATAATCATGTTAATCACACGTTAAATCAGTATTTTACATGTAAAAACTAAAAATATTAAAAAAAATATATGACATAATGTATAAATTTGCCTTTAAACTATTTACAGAGTTTCTATAATGACCTTGTACTAATAAATCCTTCAATAACTATGCTCCTTAGAAAAATAGAAAAAAAGATGTGCGTTACACATGTGTTGATGTGCATTTAATAATATTATGTGTGTTTAATTTTAATCCACCTAGATTAATAATGCTGACTGTACCATTTTTTTTAAAAAAATTTTTCCTCTTATTTTCGCTTCTTGAAGATCTCTTCTATTCCTTTCCTTCTTTCTGCTACTGCAACAGTCCTTTGCTTGACTTCTCTAGAAGGGTAAAAACAACATGGATCAAAGTGATCTTTTGCAACATAAATTCTCAGCAAAATAATTGATCCCAAATTTCTCAAAAAGTTATTTATTTTTTAAAAAAATATAAAAAATTAAGGCAGAAAAAGAAGCATAAACTTAAAGAAAAGAAAATAGGAAACAAAATTGAATAAACCATTTTTTTTTTAATACTTGGGAAGCCCAATGGGCCGAAATAACATTGTGAGCTATACAGCAGGGGGTAGCCCTCTCCTTTCAATGACATTCACCAAATTGGTGATAACTTTATGGTGAAGAGGACTCAGAACTCGAACTTCTCACTTCCCACATCTTCAACAAAACGTAGGTTTATGGTGAAGAGGACTCAGAACTCGAACTTCTCACTTCCCACATCTTCAACAAAACGTAGGAAGACCAACCAGACCATATCTGATTGGCGATAAACCATCTTTTATCATAATAAGACTTGTCAATTTTGCAAATTCAAAAGAAATCAATGAAAAACTTATTATAATGATAAAAAATTCATATAATAATAAAAAAAATTATAAAACCCCATAAGTTTCGATCTAATAACATAACCCACAATAAATCAATGAAGAGAGAAACAATTAATATGATTCTTGTCCAAGAATAAGACTCATACTACTTTTGTGATTAAAAAAAAAAAAAAAAACTCAGAAAAAATCAAGAAAATTTAAAATATTGAGACTAAACCCGAACTTTCTTGTTTGTAACAAGCTTCTCAATTCCTTACAAATTTCGCCCTATTTAGCTAGATTCTAGTTGGAGAAACACAACGAAGTTGAGAGGGGGAGGGAGATTAATATTGTCGCTCCGATCGATTTTGGAGATAGAAATTGAGAAGAACAAAGCTTTTGATGCCTCTTCAAAGTTAGTCAATTGTTCATGCCATGCTAGACACTTACGTGGCTGATAAAATGAGCCTTTACGCTCTCAAACACGATTGAATGCATACTCTCCTCAACTTACCTGGTGACTGACATGGTTACTAAAAAATTTGTCAATATAAGATTATAATAGAAACCCTGCCAAAGTTCAAAGGTCCACCAGGAGAATCGCGATAGTTCATGGGCAATTTATGCATTGGGACAAAAAAACTATTGTTGTTAGTGCGAAAATGTGTACAATATTATTAAAATTCATAACTTTAAATGCATAATAAGTCTTTCATAAAATTAAAGATGCTACAAAATTTTTCGTGTAAAGTACAAGGGTAAATTTATGCATTTTGCATTTCTTTTCATCACAACTCATGAAATTTCTAGCTATTAAATCCTCTAGACGTGATGATTATGAGTTTGGTTTAGTTATTAAAGACTGTCCAGACATGTTATTGTAGATGGAAAGGGAGACAAGCTAATGTAGTTGTCTGTTCTCTAGTTAGTACATCTTACAATTATGCTCGTTTCTAGATATAGAATTTAATCTCAAACTATTTGTTACTCCCTCTGTCTCGAAATATAAATTATTTTTTGGTGATTATTTTATTCTAAAATATAAATCGTTTTGAGTATTTTACTGAGTAATAAATGATATTTTTCAATGTTACCATCATTCACAAGTAACTACTCACTCCGTCCCAAAACGATAGTCTACATTCTATTTTCACACAGATTAAGAAAGTAGCAACTATTATCGTTAAAGAACAATTTTATTCATATAACTTTTCTATTATGCTTATCTTAAATAACACATAAGCAATTATTATATTGAAATACTTCCTTTGTCTCATTTTGTTTGTATGGTTTACAAAACACGCATATTAAGAATTTAGTCAAAAAAAATTATTTTGCCCTTTTTCACCCTTAACTCATTAAGATATTAATAAAAGTATTTCATTTAATAAATAATTATAAAGGTTATTATGAGAAAAATAATTATTTATATGGGTCCTGTATACGTATGGCACAACCTAAGAGGAGGGTGAATTGTGTTTTCTAAAAATAAAAATTTAACTTTTAACAATAAAATTAGAATTCTATTACAGCAGAAATAGAATGCATTTGTGAGAGTAAGTTATAAAGATTATAACTTTCTCACAAAACTCTATGCAGAAAATAGAAAGACTTTGTAAAGAGCAGCTATTGATTAGAACTGCTTCATAATATCTTAATCAATTTCAAAACTACTTTATTATAACTTTCTCACAAACTCTAATGCAGAAAATAGAAAGACTTTGTAAAAGAAGCAGCTATTGATTAGACTGCTTTATAAAATATCTTAATCAATTTCAAAAACACTTTATGAAGGAAAGTTATTTTGAACTACCTCATAAAGTTTAAACAAATATTAAAGAGTATGTGAGAGACAGTTATTGAATTTCTAAACTGCTTCACAAAACTTTAAGTAAACTTAGCAAACTGATTAAAACTCAAATTGTGAAATATACTGAATATAGAAGAATAGATTAGAACTTGGTGTATTCACAATACAGAAGTCCAGAGTTCTAATGTTCAATAAAGATAAAGCTTATTCAAGTTCAGAAACAGAAATTCATTAGCAATTTTGCAGTTCTAAAAAGTTAACAGATGTGTAAATAAAATAAAATCAAACAGAACTTCAAAAAATAAAAAGAAGATAAACACAGAGACTTATAGTGGTTCGACACTAACTCGCCAACATCTACTCCTTAAGACTCATCTTGAGATTCTTCAATGTTTTATCTCTTTTCAAGGGTAAGAGACAAACCAACAATACAAGGAAATAGATCAACACCTAGATCTAACCTTTGTCCCACTAGATTTTCCAAAGATTTTAGTCAACCTCAACCTCAACCTTTGTCACATCAAGACATTAGAATCCCACACAAGGAGAACAAGGAGAAGATCGCTTGATAACCTATTCCACCATAGCTTCTCACCTAACATATTACACAAAAGTTTTTAATTAAAAAGTTTGTCTACAACAAATTACAGAATCTATATAGACATAAAAAAATGCAAATATAAGCATAAGAAAAACAGAAATCAAGTTTAGAAAATCGATTTAAAAAATAGAACTATTTTTCAAAAGATGTTGTTATAAAATTTTCTTTTGTCTTAAAAATATTTCGTGAAACAAAAAGACGAAAAGAAATAAAGGGGTTAAGAGAGAGCTTTGAGAGATTAAAAACATTTATCCAATTAACTCTTACTCTTAAAGAAAATACTCACATTTTCATTAAAAGAAAACGTTTTTAAGAGAAAAACGTTTTATATAGAGGGATGAAGATCCTATTAGAAGCATAAATCTTTTAAATTTAAGGAATATTTTTGACATTCAAATAATAAGAGATATGAAAAGGATTTTAAATATTTGTTTGGCCAAAAAATTTTGAGTCAAAAATCTTTTCATTTAGGAAAAGTAAGAGTAAATAAAAGATTTGACTTTTCCTTTTTAATAAAATGATTTTCAAATGCAAAAATATGAAATCTCTTTTCAATATTTTGTTACAAAAAATAATTAAGCCCAAAATCTTTTGTCAAAATAGATAAGTAAAATTAAAAGATCAAGATTTGACTTTTATTATTAGGTATTTTTGAAATAATAAAAGATTATGCAAATCTTCTTTCAATATTTTGTTACCAAAATACATTAAGCCAAAATCTTTTTCAAAATAGGTAAAATAATTTAAAAGATTAAGCTTTGACTTTTAATTATTAATGTAATTTTCGGGAAAATCCTTTTGAGCAGAGAAGAAAAAATATTTTTTCATGCTTAATAAAAGAATATTTATGCTTATAAAAGAATATTCTCTCTATCCTACAAAATATCCTAAGATACTAACCACTAAAAAGAAATCTTCAATAACCTTTCATGGTCTTCAAAATCGTGGATTTGTAGAGACTTGCCTTCTTTAGCAATTTCCATAAATTAGTATCAGCACATACAAAAATATTAAATTTATTTATTTTGCATGATCATCAAAATTTCAAGATACAATTGACCATTGAGTCAACAGTTTACATATCTAAATTGAGACATCCAAAAGGGTAATAGCAAGCAAATAAAATGGGACGAGGGGGTAACAAGTAAGAATTAATGAGAGTTATTAAAAATAAGATAAAATTTAATAAAGGTATAATAGAGAATTTAAGAATTAATTATAATGTAAAAAAAAAAAGTGGATTATATTTTGTGACAAACCAAAAAGTAAAGATGAACTATCTTTTTGGAACGGAGGGAGTATTAGTTTTGAGATATAGGATAATTTGGTCAAATTACCCTTGGTTTTGTTATAATCTAAGAGAGTCAATTGTTTCCTTAATTTTTGTATAAAAACCTTAAACTGACTTATATTTTGGGACAGAAAGAGTAGTTGTTTATAATTCTTATTAATGCAAAGAGTATTTCCCTTTAAAAAAACTCACGAAAATTCAACATGTATTACCATCTACGGTGGGACATAAAAGAAAATGAATTATTTAAAAATATTTTAGTAACCGAAGAAATATTTATTACCACATGCCATTGCAAAAGGCTTGTTGTAGGAAAATCATTGCATAAATAAAAAGGTATGTATATAAATGGGCCAATCGGAAGCCCATTCCATTATCTCTAATGATTAGTGCACGAGTAGATAGGACATTACTGATCTGCTGTGCCTTTACCATGTGATGTTCTGATCATCTGACCTTCGTGAATTCATTTCCATGCTCTTATGTGGAAGGAAGGAAGGCAGGACCACATCTCCACAGCTATTGACTGTCTCTATCTTCCTAGCTGATGGATAAGATGAATAAATGAACCTCACCCTCCTAAAATTTAAAATTTTATAATGAGTTGTTTTTTTTTTTAGTATTTATGTTTGTTTTATACAAATATGAATTTCAGAAACAATACTACCTTCAATTATGTATCTTGTTCGAGATTGGAATTGCTTAGACTTATTCTATTCAGAGAGTTTTTAAAATTTATTTTCATTTTTTTTTTCATTGAACGGTCAGAAATACTCTTTTTTTAAGAAAAAAATTATTTCTCATTAGTTTGTTCCATGGATCAGTTTATAAACTAAGTTTAAGTAAGTTAATTCCTGAGCATTAAAATATCTGCATTTAAAGTCTGTTATTCAAATAAAATATAATGTGCTTCGAACCCTTCACAAATAGATTTTAATCTTTGATTATAATTTCCATAGACATATCAGCTTGCCATGATATATTATATATATTCATTCATAGAATAACAATTAAGTCTCGTTATGAGAGCAGAGGAGTCTCAGGCATTCTTAATAAGCATGTCATTCATTATTATAGGTGATTTATGGAATTTCTAGCTAGTGATTCATCATAATATTGAATATATTGTGCATCGTAAGGAACTGAAAGCTCAATAAAATAAGAAATACACTAGATTTCTCCTTGACTCCCTAATCTTCTTATGTTTATATATATATATAAGGGGGAATTTCATAAGCAATAATATTTTTAGCATATATTGGATGCCAAATGAGCCAGAATACTATTCCGGAACAATAATAAAGAGTAGCTTTCCCCTGTATATAACATCCTCCAAACTCGAGACTTTTTACTCTCCACATTTATTACAGAACGTGAAAAGATAAGCCATACATGATTGACTCATTTACATTAATATTGCAATTCGTCCTGCTCAAACGTATGTATACATGACTAAAAAATTTCTAGCTGACAAATCAGCTACTAGTAGGCCCTTCTAAACGAATGTAATCATACATTACGCCTTGAAAAATTGCGGTAATTCTTGTCTGAGTCAAATAAATTGTATTTTTTCCATCGACAAGTACATCATTAGGCACATCAACGGTATAAAACCTGTAGATCCCGTGAATTCCATGCCTTGCAATTGCATTGTCCTTGCCTATTCGCCCTGTTGTGAAATGAGGTCGCTTCGCACTTGGATCGTTGAACCTCACCTATGTTATGAAAAAGTTTAAATTAAGTTCCCCTTTAGCAAAAGTTTGCAAGTAATAATAAGAGAGGATTTAAAATACCTGTATCTCAGCTTCGGTTGCAGATGCTAAAGCTAATTGCAATGTGTAATTTCCAGTTCGAATCACAGTTTTGAGCTCGAAAGTTATTTGCCATGTGGTTGGTTCGTACGCACTTTTTCCAGTATTTCTACAATGCAAAGAACAATATATATTAGATCTAGACCAACAAGTTTTGGTCCAGAAATATTACAGTTGTCTTCAGGATTGTAATGTCTTTAATTTAAAAATTCTGGATCAATGACGAGATAAATCACCTCGGAACATGAATAAAAAACCAATCTCGACTGCAGTTACTAGTGCCAACATTGTATATGAGATCTTCTGTAGGATATAAGTCAGTGTATCTATCCCATAATCCATATTGCCTAAACCTACACATTAAAACAAGTTATGTTAAGGAATAAAATATTATTTACGTGCCAAGATTTGGAATTGATAATTGTTGGTGAGAGCTAACTTTTCATTTGGTTGGTTGATGAATAATTTGTTTGTAAGTGTTGGCTCTGGGTCCGGCACAAAGAATTCAGCAGCAGATCGATCGGGATACCCTATTTCCCATATGGTTGGCCCATTTCTAGGAGATTCATAGTTAAGGACGCCTAATTTAATATTGCTTCCTGCATTAAGAAATTAATTACAAATTAATTTTTAAAATTAAATTGAAGAACTAAAGCCAAAAAAAAAAAAAAAAAAAAAAAAAAAAAAAACGAGATAATAAAGGTCCACCTCTCGGAACATCGAAGATCAAAAACCAATCTCGACTGCATGTTTCTGCGTGAAGATGCAAACAATATGTATATTGAGATCTTAATAGTAGGATATAATAAGTCAGTGTATCTATCCCATTAATTCCATATTGCGAAAACCTCAACACATTGAGTAAAACAAGTTATTGTTAGTGAATATAAATATTATTTACTGTGCAAGATTTTTGGCAATTTTGTATTTTGAGATTGATATAGGTAGAGAAGCTACTATATACTCATATATGGATATTGTTGTATGAAAATAAGAATAATAATTGATAAAACTAAGTCAAAGTGTTGGTCTCTGAGTTAGTATCCGAGCTATCTTTATATTGATATATTAGCACGTAGAGTCGTATCGGGTATACCCCTATATTATTTCCCCACTAGGTGGCTTGGCAGCCAGTTATCTTCAGGAGTGGATGTCAAGTAGTTAACTGCTCGCCGAACTGCCCTATTCTAATATGATTCGCTTCATGTAGCACATTAAAAGTGAAATTCATCGTATACTGGATCAATAAGGTTTGAATCTATTAAAATCTCTACATTAGTTTTAGAATCAAGCCAGCAGACAAAAATAAGAATTAAATGATTAAATTAAACAATAAAGAGAATTGATGATAAGGGAACATAAAGCGCAATAAAGACAGGAGGGTTAACTGGTTGGTAATGGTGATCGAGCTCTCCGACGCATTACTCTGGTATTTAACTGCAGCACAACATTCTCTTAGGATACACATACTGATTCATCACTATAATTTGTAAGTTCCCATATCTACGTTGCTATGATTTTCAATAGTGAAAACTGTACCCTCTGTCATGATTTCTTTCGGTCTAAAAAAAAAAAAAAAAAAAAAAAAAAAAGAAAAGATAAAGGAAAAAGGAAAGCAGAGGGTACCTGGTGTAATGGTGATGTTCTCACCATACTTGTAATTTCCAACAAATCCAGGAACCCATGCATACAAATTGTAAGTTCCAACTCGGATATTTTCAATCGTGAAAGACCCCTCATTATTTGCTTGAGTCCAGAATTGATAACCCTAAAAGAAAATAATAAAAGAAAAAATATATAAAATAGTTAATTAGTAACGGAAGTAAGATTTTCCAATTTTCGCTTCATAGATAATTAGAAGAGATAAAGGATATGCAGGGTTAACCTTGGTCTCAAATTGCCATGAATCTACATCTCCTGGAGCTGCCAAGCCCACATAAGCAAAACTTGCCAATTTGGAATCCCCTCTAATTAATAGTATAAAAGTTTGAATTAGTAAAGGTATTTGTTATTGCAGTATTCAAAGATTGTTAGTATTAATGAAAGAATAATAACAAATAAAAAGCTTATGACATACTCATTTTGCATTGTTATTTGCCCTGAGACAGTTCCTCGTTTATCAGAATAAGGAAAATCTTCTGATTGAGTAAAATTGTATGGCCAACTTTCAACTTCCACTGACATCTAATTGTTGACATATTTGAGCAAAAAAAAAAAAAAAAAAAATTAAAAATTTGAGAAAAAAAAAAAAAAAAAAAAAATTTGAGATAATGAAGTTAAAAATAAAAAATTATTAAATATTCATTCGGTTCGTAATAAATATTTTCATTCAGTTCAAAAAAAATGTCATGGGTTAATAATCTACCTGTCTTTTAGCATCATTCCAAAGTGCTTGGTCATCAGCAGTTGAGTTGGAATTAAGATAAATAAAAACAGGTCCAAAAACCATATTCCATGGCTCTTCATATTTTGTATTTTCCCCCAAATAATGAGAACTAGTAAACATCTGCATGTGCGTAAAAATCATATTTAAAATATTAGTTATAAACCTGATTTTAGGTTTCGTTATTTTCAATAATGTCAAAATTATAGTTCACGAATTAACGGTGAAATTTGTAAAATAATGTTATTCTAATTTGTGCTTTTACTTCAAAATAATTCTTTTTTCAATCAATAAGCTTATGGTAATAAACTTACAGATAAAAGAAATGGACCAGTATGAGCCGTTAGTTCTTGTCTAAAAGGTCCACCTGTACAGAACTCATCACTGGGTCGGATCACCCAAAATCCCATTGCCGGATCTTTTGATATCCAGCCATACACTTTGCTATCTTTGCGATCCATGGAATATTCATACTTGTCATCCACCTGAATATATATTCCATTATATCATAACATTAAAGAAATTCCTACTCATGATATATGAATTCATACATGTTTAAGAAAAAGGTAAAAGTTAAAGATCAAGGTTAAACTATATGTCTATTTACAACATATAGTTTGGTTATGTAGTTATAAATAGCAAAATTCAAAATTAAGCATGAACATTGTTTCAGAATCGCTGATTTCGATTTCAGAATCGTAGATTTTATTTCCATACTAATTTAAAATCAAATTAGTTAATAATTTTCCACTTTTTAAAGCTATTTTTTAAATGATATCTTGAATAAATAATAATAATAATAATAGAATAGTACTATTGAAAATTCTAAACCAATTTAACAAAAAGTCTTCAAATTTATTTTAAAAAATTATAATAAAATGAAAAAGCAAATTGAGAGTTTTTTTGAAAATATTTTTTTCACAGTTGCAAATGGAATCGCCGATTTTAAATCAAGTACGTCGATTCCGATTTCAAAAAATGAAAAATCAAAATCGAATTGTAAATACACAATTTCTATTATAATTTGAAATTAAAAACCGTTTACTACAGTTTGGTAGTGATTTTAACGAAATCAAATTGAGTTGAAGATCCAACCATGATCATGCTATCCAAAACCTATACCTCTCCACGCAATTCAGGATTGCTTGTTTTGGTCAAGAGAACAGCTTCAGGATATGCTAGAGCTTGACCATTTTCCCGATCTTGGTATGTAGGCATGATCTTTTGTATGTTGTCTGATACCACCATATAGTTGAACCTAATCATTGAAAATTATAGACCTAACCTAATCATTGAAAATTATAGACCTTATCTATGTATCATAAATTGCTTCAATAGTAAACATAAATTAGAACAAAAACTTTCGTTACATTTCATTTTGTAGTTTGAAAACAATCCTAATTTGATCCATGCTGACGGTAGGCCACCCTTCTAAACGTTCCATTATAGTATATGTGTAAAATCCTGAGCTCCCACGCCGCAATATATACCTACAAAAATTCAATCAGAACTAGGACTGAAATTGATCTTCTAAACTAGTCCTAGGATTATCAATTTTGGTTCCAATCAGAACCATGAGACCCATTCAATCTTCTGTGATTTATTTATTTATTCATAACTGTTGCTTTCATCAATAGTTTCAATTGATTCCAGTTAAAACAGTAGAAAATAGGATCTGGAATCAAACTCAGCCTCTCAATTTTTGTTTGGTACAAAATTGAAACTTTCTGACCTGTTTTTATCCAATTCTCTCCATTAGATTTTCAAACCGGTGCTAACACTACTACCAATTCTCTCCATTATCATGAAAAAATCATACCTTTTGTCGATGTTTAGGGGAACTATGCTATTTTTGATGGAAATGTCCCATTTTCTGTTGAAAGAAACTTCCACTTGGTCTTCATTTTGTGTTATAACACTAAAATTTTCTCCTTGTAACCTGTAAATTATTCATGTACAATTCAAGTTTAGAAGCAACATGTAAATAAGTCCTCTAGATGTAGTTACTTGTTCAAGAGGGAATTTACTGGTCAAAAATGTCCTCAGCCCCTGGTTTGTACCAAACAATGTCCCAATAGCTGCGTAGAGAATTAAATTTTTGTTAAGACATAATTAGTGTATGATAAAATTAAGGAATTGAATCTTGTAAAATGTAAGTAATCTAACAAATGAATAGTTTATTTTATCAATATTGTCACATACTGTTAAGATTTTTTTTTCCTTTTATATTAACCCGACAAAAATTTCCATCCCACTAGGTTAGGACTAAATCTTGATCATGTCCGACCGTCCACTGATGGATAGAACATTTTCAGCCAGTATTTAGTCTATCTATAAAATTTGAACTCTCGACCTTATTAAGATATATTAATAAAAGTTTAAAAATGTTTTAACCAAAATGATAAGTATAAATGCATACCCACGATCATTTTCCTTCCTTTTAGTTTCTAGTATATTTTCAACTCCATTATATTTTATTCCAGTGACAAAACCACCTGGCTTGGATAGAGTGACTTGAACAATTCCATTATCGATCAATTATATTTTATTCCAGTGACAAAACCACCTGGCTTGGATAGAGTGACTTGAACAATTCCATTATCGATCACCACCTAAAAAAAGATTTACAATTGTTATACATATGCGTGAAAAATAATCGGTTTTTTAAAAAAAGAAAAGAAATTTAAGAATTCATAATTACAAAATTAGACTCTTCATGCAGTATGACTCCAGAGGAAAAGTTGCTGCTCAAAATTTTCCTACAAAGAGAGAAAATGTTAACTCTAAAGAAAAATCTAATTAAGATATGTAAAATAATTTTTTAATTGAAATAAGCAAATTCCTACCTGTGAGAAAAATTGAGTGGAGAACAAAAACTCACTTGCATTACATTTAGTAACCATATGCAAGCAAATATTTCCAAGTGCATGCAAATAGAATAAAATTTCTTCATATTCATGTGTTAACCCTTTGTTCGGAAAGGAGGATTATTTTGGAAGAATGAAAATATGTGAAGGGAAAATCAATGGGAAGGATTATCCCTTCCTTTAATATTGAAGGAAGTGCAGAAAATATCAAAGGAAGAAAGATCTGCACTTCCTTCAATATTTTCTTTCCTCTCCTTCCCAAACAAAGCCTATGAATATTAAAGAGAACTACAATAAAATGAGATAATCTTTACAGTATTTATAATTAATGAATAACCAATTATAGGGTAATAACCAACGCAAATTGAGAAAATTATGGTAATAATGTGTACCACAAATTTAAAATTATAAAATTATTAATTTAGGTATTTGGTTTCATAACCAAGAGAGGATTAGCAAATGCATTCTTTAGCTTTCTAATTATGGTTGGATTTACAACTAATCTTTCCATAAAAAAATGGCTTAGATTAGGAATGTAACAAGCTTAATGATAGGTAAAAATCTATTAAAAATATTCAACAATAATTAGGTCTTATTCAAGTTAAATTAATCTTATGTGATAAAATCATTTGAAATTGTGCGATAAAATCAGGTGAAATGAATCTCATAGAATTTTATGTAATTTCTTAATTAGAAATCATTGTTCTGAAAACCTGACCGGTTTGGCCGGTTCAACCAGAGTCTGATCGATATTGGATAATAAAATCTGTAGCTTCAAAAGTCAATGTAAACCGATGACAATCGGTGAACCAAACTGGTAATTAGTGTGATTTGAATCAAATTCTGGGTTTTCTCAAAATATGGGCCTCTTAAAAACTCAGTCTACTGATTTTTAATTTTTGAATCTCTTTATTTTTGAGCCCAAAATCTTACTTTGTTCATTAAAACAATTAAAATTTCTAACTTTAAAGTCCAATTTGAAAAATAATATTAATTTTATGGTCAAGAAGAACTCTTTTGATGCAAGAGAATGCGAATAATGTTTTAAGGTCTGATTAATTCTTTTGGTTCATGAGATTAGATTTTCCTTTGCAATAGGCTACTGTGTTTATTGTAAATAATAGCTATAAGCAATTTGATCAAAGATTTATTTCAGAATTTTTTTTCCTTTTTCCTTTGTGTATATCAGAGTTAGGGTTTAGCGTTTGATCTTATTATAATTATTAATGTCAATTAATTAATTAAGTGCTACGTGATTTATACTATATGGTTAGAGAATTACTGCGGGAACTGAAAATTATTACAAGGTTTAATTAAGTATTTAACACGCAACAATAACATATAATCTGACAATAATTTTGTAGTATATGACACACAAGAAATTCTTTCTTATTGCATTTGGCTGATCAACTTATTGAGGAAACAAATGGCTCCATACCTATTTCTATGGGCGTCACCCTTACAGCCTGTTGAACTGAAATTTTGACTTTTGGATGTAATTTTTCATTTCTGTTTCGATTAATCAAATTACAATTAATTAAAAAATTACAATTAAAGAGTACACGAAATAATTAACTTGGAATATTAAGAGATTATTTACTCTAGATCTACAGAATTCGTTGCATTCCCACTAAAATAATCATCATAATAATCTACAGAATTCGTTGCATTCCCACTAAAATAATCATCATAATAAACGAATTATGTTGGGTAATTAATTTCACTATAGATGGATTTTGGCCTACATCTTGAAATTTTAATATATTAATAAAATTATTAATTATTCAAACTTCATGTCCCTAGCTAGTTTAGATATTAATGACTTGGTATGATAGAGATGTAAAGTGTGCTATTATAGTTTTGATTACTAGCTACGTTGAGACATCCCACCCTCTTTCTTATCACTCACAAATCTTTCTTTTTCCAACATTGAATGATATTATATTATGATATTATCAATTATATAACTAATAAATTCAATAACAAAAATGATAAATCTGGTACATCATAATTTTTTTTAAAAAAAGAAGACTGAGCATTAATTATTTAAAATTTTTTTGCAATTTTACGTCCTTGGTTTGAATTCAGAGAGCCTAGACAATGATATAGGGAAAAGAAACAATATTTTGTTAATGTTAGGACATATTTTGAACGTGGTCTAAAATTTTTAATGTTTCATCTTTCAATTTTCAACTCTTTTTTATTTTTTATTTTTTTGTCTGATTAAGTTCTTCAATTCCCACAAGCCTTGTAACACCCGCCGCTCGATTTCGGCACCGAATGTGGCATCCACCGTTGGGTATTTCGGGATCGGGCGGCAGGTGTTACATTTTATGGTATCAGAGCATAGGTTTAGACGATTCTAGAATATATGATTTGGTATGAGAGTGTATCCGATTTGGAGTAAGGATATAAGTGAGTTAAGTTAAATACATGCCATATTAGCCTGTGTTAGGAATTTCTCTCTAATGCGAATCTACTTGGGAATTTCTCTCTAATGCGAATCTGCTGGTCTTTGTAGGTATTTAGTGATGTCTCAGCACCTGCCAGATGAGGAGGTGGACAGTTATGCCCCTCCAAAGGGTGTTATGTTAGAGGGTGGTATGCCAGCCGGTGGTGTCGCTGGTGGCATTCTAGGTTCCAATGAAGAGCGCGCCTCGGCTGTAGGACAGGCTACTGCCGGTCTTATGGGGCCTAATCAGGGTGATTTGGTACAGCAGTTGGTAGCTGCATTGAGGCAGACTGCGGGAGCTGTTCCCCAGGCTCCAGTCGCACCAGCCACTGTTCCAGTTCAGTCCCCGGTAGAGAGATTGAGGAAGTATCGAGTTATCGTGTTGAGGATTTTATGGGTCGGAGGATTTTATGGGTCGGAGGGATGATGATCCTTCTGTAGCAGAATTCTGGCTCCAAGCTACAAAGAGGATCTTGGACCAGATGCAGTGTACTCCTCCAAATAGATTGATTTGTGTTGTTTCCTTGCTGAAGGAAAAGGTTTACCTATGGTGGGAGTCTATGGTTAAGACAGCGAGAGCCGAGGATGTTACTCGGGATTTCTTTCTCTCTGCGTTTCAGGAGAAATATGTGGGGAAGTTATACATGGATCAGAGGAGAGGATAGCAGAGTTCCTTGAGCTTAGACAGGGACGGATGACTGTCTCCGAGTATGAGCGGGAGCTTCTGCGGTTGAGTAGGTATGCTTCAACGTTGGTCCCCACTGAGGCAGATAGGTGTAAGCGATTCCGGAAGGGGTTGCTGGATGAGTATAGGATGCACTTGACATCCCAGGTCCACACCACATTAGCTGGTTTGGTGAAGGCTGCTTCAGAGCTTGAGATTATTCGGAATAAGAGACAGGCCAGAGGTCAGAGGATCCAGCAGAGCAGTCAGTATAAGAGATTGCAGAGTGCTACGTCTGGACAGACTTTAGGGGTCCAGTCTAGTAGCTAGTAGCATAGAGATTTAGAGGGGGAAGGTAGATGGGGGTAAGATCGGGCCAGATCAGTGTCGGGGTATATTTACGAGATCAGCTCCTCTGGCCTAATCTGTTGCTAGTGGGGGGGTGCTGCATGGCCAGGTCTACCAATTTGCATTCAAGTGTGGCAGGAGACATGTTGGAGTGTGTTGGGGCACATACGAAACCTTAACTTTAGGATGTGGATCCACCTAGCATATGATCAGGGATTGTCCTATGACAGGTGACAGTCAGCTCACTCAGGTTTGGGAGCCCAGCTCCCTATGT
>NW_023590789.1:18305421-18325805 GCF_014843425.1 Jatropha curcas | reverse complement strand
ATATTGATACGCTCAAGAGGAGATTTGTAACTCCGCGTTAATATTTTTTTTACAGTATCCACAAGCAGTGCAATGCCCTGTATAAACTGTGTATGTATATATAAGGTTGAGTTTTCAAATTAGTCCTGACAACTCCATTATATTAAATTTGCCGATATTATTGAAATATAAGTGATGATAGACTGCACAGGAAAGGCTTAATATATAGGTAACCTATCCATATTAAGGCAACTATTAAAGCTAATATATATAATATATATATATACTAAGTACTATTGATAATGGCTCATGTAACACACGATATATGAAGTATATAAAATTGGAATAGTTTGTGAACCTTTAATACAAATAAGAGGTGACAATATTCCTTATATAAATTAGTTCTATTTGTATTATTGATAAGAACTTTAATATTAGGTGAGGTGATAGATTTCGAATACCTTAAATTTATATATATATATATCGATAGTTTTATTGTAAGGGAAGAAAAATTATTCACTTTTTAATCGCTTCACTTACGGGTAACACATCACTCAATTTATCACATCACCCACCTACCTAATTACTTATACTACGTTGGCTGGAAATGCTTAAGCCCACCTAGAGTATGCGACAATCCATCACACCAAAGCGCGAACGCGGTCTCTATGCACTTGTGGTACAGCGTAGTCCCAAAGAGTAATAGGTGTCACTAAGGAAACGATCTAGAACAAGTAATACAGTGAATTTATACAATTTCTAATACATACCGCCTACCAACCATTGTCCGCGCACCAGCCGATTTTTAATATTTTTGTTAGCAGTACTTAGTAAAAAAATGGGTCTTGTAAGGATGGCCAGACCTTTCTTAAAGACATTAATCTAAGCGTGTGTTTACCCACGTTAAAAAGTTAACCTCATATACAAATTTAAATTTTAGCAAATTTTATAAAAAATTACTCCAAATAATTAAACGTTAAACAAGTAAACTATTTCCTGTCAGACAGCTAACAAACTAATCTAGAGTATAATAAACTAATTTTAATCCCAAATGCATACTCCTTCCATACACAACTATTAAGATTTAAGTCCAATTTCCTTTCAATATTGTTTTCTCCCTATGAGATTTCTCTGAGAGGATATAGAACATCGCTATATACCATTCACAAATTTATTTAAAGAATTGGCTTCAATTAAATTTAAATTTCTGAGTAGTAATGTTGTATTTTTAAAACACAATAAAAATTATTATATGATATGTTATATGGACATATAGTTAATAGTCACAATATTTTACCATTATTGCCTATTTTTTTTTGTGCACATCACTAGCAGGTCGCCGATATGACCCGAGTAAGTCACACATATCGGAATTGGTCTATTAATGATAGATAATCTAAGAGAACTTACAATTTTGATTTATTAGAATGGCACTAATATTATGTTACAATATGTCATTTTATATAGATCTATGATTAGTGATATCTTTATTATAACTCCTCCTTTTATTGGCGTGAGTTGCATATTAAGATCTTCAATACAGCATTTCTTTTTATCACTTGTATACTCTACTCTTTGTACACAAGAGAGAGGTCTTGCTAAAATTTCAGAATAATTTATTATAGCATGCGAAAATGCAATCGCTTTATAATTGGTTAAATATTTAACTGTTTGGCGATTACAAATACAATTAAGTTACCTCTAGAGATCATAAGGTTATATACATAGCGATTCAAGCCAGGAAAACTTAAAGAGAAAAATTAAAGAAAGAATTTAGGAGATATTTATTGTTGCGCAATGGATCTATATATACCTTCAATTACCATCGAAGATACCGTCCTATATATATATATATATAATATTGATGGCTTGTAAGTTGTATGTATAATACGCTAGAGGGCCATCGATAACGTGCAACACACGTGTGAACCATAGATGCTAGACACATTTCTGAAAGAGTCATCTATTCTGTAGAGATTCCACATGTTGTAGTACATTAAGATTGAAATGCTTTGAACTAGCTATCCGCGCCACAAGCATTAACAGCAATTCCGCGAGATAATCTGTTGGCAAAGTGAGCGACAATGGCTGGGCCTAGACGCTGTATCGCACTCGACCATCACGCCATATTGGAGATGGTAAATAGTCACTTAATCTTTTGTAAGTAACCCTAAAGGTTAAGTTGTCCAAAACTCTTCTAAGGGATTGGTTGGCTGATCGTGTCCCTGGACTTTACATTGGAGTGCTTCCATCTTGATCCATGGCCTGATCATCGGAAACTAGCATTTTTCCTTTAGTTCAAGCCGTTCGAAAGAACGCAACCCGTATGTTACACAAATTTTGCAACAAGTAATTCAAACCACATTCATAATCAGTTCAACTCTGACGTTTCTATCGTCTACCACTTAATCAAAAAAGCCGCCAAAATGGGCACACTTAATCCAAAAAGGCCACCAACACATCTAATGGGCGGAAATCCTTCCTCCAATCATGTCCAAAGTGACTTGGAGAAGTAAGAACCTTGCTAAAGTCATTAAGATAAAGAAATAGATTGGTCCATCTTACACGTTGGACACTTAAAACTCTATAAATTAAATATGGTAAATTGAGAAGTTTCAAATTCTATTTTCATTTGCTAAAGTTATATACAGCTAGACCATAACTATATTTGATCATTTAATTCAAAGAGTATAAGTCAACAAAACTTTTTTAATAATGAAATACATTTGAATTCGACAACAATCTTGCTAAACTCCCTCTATATACCTAAGAAATATAAACAGATATAGTATGCTAACACACAATTTCTTATTCCTCACTTAGTTTTGAATTAGATCTCGATAATTCTTAAAACACTTTGAGATAATACTATAAAAACGAATGATTAATGATTCTTCAGTATTATAAATTAATTCACTTCTATGCAATGAAACAGATATTTTGTCCATAATTAAATCTGTTAGAGTATGTTGAGCATCTCTATTTTAAGTATACAACTCCAGTTTATGGTTCTCTTGCCATTGACGCTACAGAATTAAAGTGAGGTGTTTTCATATACAGAAAAAGACCTGAAGATATCTCATATTTCATTAATAAAATATAGTAAATAAAGAAGTAAAAAAATTAAAAATTTTTAATCCCTTTTCCCTTGTCTAGAATCAAAATTATCACCGATTTTATAGAAGTCAAACAACAAACTAGATAATTTAATTTAGAAGATTTGAAAGTCTGATAATTTGACTAAGGTTTAATACTTCGTTGACTCACTTACTAATTAGAGACTCAGAGTTAATGAATTACAAATTTAAGAGTCGTAAAATTTACATGCTATTTGGAAAAGAGAGAACCACAATATAAATAAGAAAGAAAAGGGAAATTCTTAACAAAAGGAAAATAAGACGCCACATTGCGTATATATATATTTTGTGCATTTCTCACCTCTTGGTATATTTTCCACTACATTTAATCGTTATAGAAATTGAAGAGGAAGCCGAAAATAAATAAGAAGGAAAGAAGACATAACCTTACTCCTACATCATTTAGCACAGTAATCGTTACAGTTTTAACCTTACAACATTGAGTATATAAGATGTTACAAAGAACATAAGTTTACATTGATAAATAAACAAATAATATATTCAATTAAATTACTATTTAATATTAATTCAAAATACCCACATCGAATCACCATGCCCTAAAAAAATATTGATATTATATTCTTCTGAATCCACTACAAGCCATCTGAACAATAAATTTTGGTTCTTTTCGCAATTTCCATCTTCTACTCTCTTGCTATTTTTGTAAGGCACGAATGGCAGCGACCATGGAACAAGACAGCAGAAGGAGTTGAAATTGTCTAAGGAGAATAGGAAAATTCTATATATTTAATTTATCTTTCCCTATCTTTTTTTGGTAATTTAAGTGGGCGAAACGATTGAAATATTTATATCTCCCACAATTCGTCCTTCCTCTGCAATTTTCTTAAACAATCATCTTAAATCCATGCTTAGAGAGATAATGATAGAGTCCGCGTCTCATTTAATTTTATACTTCCAATTTTTAATTCATTCCTTTCTCTGGGTATAATTGATACTATAACCCATTATTCCAAACACACATTTAAAAACATTTATGTCTTGGATTCCTAGTATTTTTTTTATTATTGGATATAAAGTGAATAAATAATTCCAATAATTCCATAAAAAATGTGAATATCGAGAAAAAACTTTCAATCTTATAAGCGTTGATCACGCATTTCGTTCTGAGTTTTTGATGAGATCGAAATCTCACCGCTCCATAATCTAGGAGGACTTTAATTAAATTCCATACTTTATATAAATCTGGATGTGAAGTTTATAATTTTCACAATTCTTTTTTTAAAGATATCATTTCAAAACTTGTAATTTATTTGTGCAACCAATAATACATATGAGATTTTATATGCCAACGATAAGATGTATAATGTGTTGCGCGTTTTTTCACTAGTATGAGGAGATTAGAGGTCTAAGTTTATTGTGAGGAAAAGTGAGAGAGGTTTAGTTATGAAATCAATTAGTTTTCGGAGGCCAATCCGTTTCGTTTAGGCAACTTTAAGATCTGGTTTTTGAATCACCGAGAGATTTTCGAATTTCCATTTCGATTTTTAAAAACCGAAATTTCATGGAGAATCATCATCTTTTCAAAACTTATAATTATTTTTTAGTTTTCGTATTTGAAAGAAAGAAAAAAAAAAAATACATTAAAAAAAAAAAATAGAGAAATAAAAAAATGAGATAATGAATAAGATAAATAATAGATATAATAATATATTATGTTTAATTAAAATAAAAATAGTACTATTCGGACCAATACTAAATCCCAATTATTTAATTTTAAACCCTTATAAGTTTTTAAAAAAAAATTTTATATTGGGTAAAAAAAATGGTATATTTAAAAAACTAATATAGCGAGTTGGGTGGTTTTGTATTCAGACATATTTAGTAATTTCTTTTATGCCACCGGCTTTCAAATCCTAGAATCGTGCATTCTAATTAAAAAGAAAATGAAAGAAACTGAAGCCCGAAAATAATGAAAATTGTCACATTTTTGCATTCTATAAGTTTTAGAAGTTTCCGGAAAATGACCATTGACCCCTCTGCAGTATGACGGCAAATTTTAATCGATTACTGTTCGGGGGATCAATTACCTATTTTGATTTTGAAAATTGAAACACCGGCGGTGGATGGCTATTAAAACGACTAAAAAATCACACATGCACACACAAGGGTAAAGCCATACAAAGCCCCCTGCAAATATTAAATAATGAAAAGAAAACTGTGTTGCCACTGATAATGATTAATAATATTTATAGGGTAGAGTTCCTTCCCAAACAAAGAATATAAAAGATTTCTCTGGTTGCAGCCACATCATTGCTGAGACACTATTTAAAGGGTTCACTCATCTTCTCCACTTTCAAATCAAAAAACCAACGCCAAAAAAGATAAACAACAACAGGAAAATGTCTAATATCAAATCTAAATTTCTCATCAACCGACAATGCTTCCAATTCCTTGCAGGTTCTCCTATCTTCTCTTACCAATTATTCAACCCTCTTTCTCTTTCAAAAAAAGCAAGAAGAGAACTCTGAAGGCGTCTCTAAACTAAAACCACAACAAGGATGCCAGACCGAAACGCACTCCCCATTCACTTGGCAATTTTCAACCAGTTAGGCCGACAAGGCCGTACTAACGATCTTTTGGCGAAAATCTGTCTACAAAGTATTATTGGAGCCCCTGTCATGCGAACGTGTTCGAAATATAAGGTGAGATTCTACCTGGTGTATTGCCCGTTATCATCTCGATGCAGAGGCGCCCCTTCAAAGAGAAGGCCATGACATGACCGACACATGATTCCTGAAACATTTGCAGTCGATCCTATCATCCGATGCGGACGCCACTCAGTAGACCGAGTCCATATAATTTAATCTTGGATGTTGGGAACAGTTGTATTCTCCATATTCTGCAATTAACTGGGAGAGGAAAATGACGTGAAGTCTGTTTATGGTTTTTGAGGACTTTTGAGAGTATGGATAAGATTGTTGCATAATGAAAGGTTACCCTGGTATCGAAAGAAGAAGAGCAGATTAGAACAAGTTAAACTAATAGAATTATTAACTGCCATACCCTAATCCAGTTTCTTCGGCACTATCTTAACGTGATTGATGGTGATGCAATGGGTACTGTCTTTTCGGGAGTTGGATGGAGTTCCAACAAGGTTTTTGTTAAGGTGATTAAGTGAAGCTAATGGATATTTTAAACCAGTTTTCATGCCGGAGGATTTTTTTCCCTACGCTGGAAAGATTCAATTGATTCTTGCTGGTGTCTTGCTAGAGAACAAAACTTCGCCTTGAATGGGGTTCCTTTTCGGGAAATTCTTGGCGGCATCTGGACCCAAAATCAGACCTCAAGGCCGTTGAACATGATATGGTAGTGTTACGTGTCTTTGTTGGGCTGACTTGTGCCCGCCGGGTGTTCTTTCCAACTTACTAAAGACCTCCTCGGCTTTCTTGGTAATTTCATAAAATTCAATTTTTCTTTTCAATATGTTCTAATCTTCTTCTTTTTGTGGAGCTCCAGGCTAATCTTCTAAAAAACTAATATTATAATTTTTTGGACAGGAAATATCTTTTCTCGTCCGGTGGCATTGTGACCTACAGGGTTCTGAATCCACAGGACACCGCGCATTGGGCCAATTCCACGAGAGATACTTAAAAGAATCCAAGAATAATGAAAAAGTACCGAATGAGTAAAGAGGAATTGTGGAAGCGCAAATAAAAACAGACGTAGAATGGAAGAGAGGGGATGCTTGATAAATGTCTACAATACTTTGGAAATATTATAATAAGAGAAACCAGCTGCAGAATAACACCTCCACCACTCTACCCACCTTCTGATCCCGCCATTTTTTGCACCCAAAAAAAATGCAAAATTACGGTGGGTATGAACATTTTACGCGGAAGGGCAGCACAATATTCCATTCAATGCTTATGGCAATTGACCAGAGAACCAATCTAAGTGGGAAGAAACCCTGAAGAATTTTAACCAACTCAAGAAAGATTTGAGAAACAGTGATGTTGATTACAGAAGGGTCCTACTTTTGGTTTTGGTTCCGCATTGTGGAGCTGGAAGAAGAACTTGTCCTGGTCTGGCCATGGGGGTACTACAAGCAGTTAAATCAACATCTTGGCTATTATCTTTTATATGGGTTTGATTTTTGAGCTCCTACATGGAAGAAAATTTGAGGACTTTCCAATGGAAGAAGCTGGTGGTCCGCACCTATCCCATTAACAAGCACGAATCTTGTTCTTATTCCAAAAAAAGCATCTCGAGGTCCGAGTGGGACTAAGAATTTTTATTATTTTTTTATTGTTGTTTTTCCATTTTAGCTTTGTGCGAGTTTTAATGTGGTCGAAGCTGCTCATGTGTTGATGCTACCACTCTGTTATTAAATTAGATAAAATGGTGCTTCAGCCATGTAAATTCCTTATATAATTTTATGTGTTGCGATCTAACCTTGTTAATAGTGATTATCTCTAATATTTAAAGAATCAATAAACCAAATATTGCCGTTAATCAGTGGAGTCAGACTATTAAAAATTACCAAGTTGTTGATTTATACCAATTATATAGCAGTTTAGAATAAAGTGTTGACGTATGATGATTAGACGTTTACTATAAAATGACAAAAAATATATAAAAGCGAAGGACAAAGTAAGACAAGCGATAGTATTAGGTGTCATAAAAGAAATTATAAAATGCTAAATGTTAATAAAGATAAGGTTTCATAAAATACTATCTTAAATTCTAAAAAAGTTAGCAGTAGATATTATATTACTGAGGCGCTGTAACTAATTAGGTAATCAAAAGAATTAGAATTTATAAAAATATAGATAAGTTTAAAAGTTAAATTTGAATATTAATATAAATCTTTATCAGTTTTTCACCTATCCTCATATATAATGTGGTTATTAATGATATGAAAGTTGAAACAAAGAAGAAAATTCTAGGTCTCGCGTTCTCTATTAATTCAGTATTCCTGTATTTCGGAAGAGAAAATCAATTCTTTAACTCGGGCGACTTGCGATTGAATTCCCGGATGCCCGAGTCTAGAAGTTTCGTTATTCTTCTTGTTCCTGAGAAAATTTTTTGAATTTTTTCTTTTATTTTCTCACATTTGATTGGATTAATTTTTTAATTTTAAAAAATTCAATGTGTGGAAGATAAATTCCTGGACGAATTATGATTGATATAATAACCAATATCTATTCGAAAAATTAATTTTAACAAATTCAGAACTTAATCTACTTTTTTTGTTATAAATTTAAATCTACTTATATTTCTTATGTAACGATATTCAACCTTTCCTTTCTTTTTTTCCAGTCTTTAATTTGGACAACTGTCTGATTGGTAAGCGATGGATGTCTTTTTAAACATAAAACTCTTAGCAAACTGATAGTTTCAACTCTCGTAAATAATGACCTAAATACATAAATTTTGAATTTTATAATTTTTTTGCGATTATTTTTAATGGCCTCTTGAATGTTTGCAAGGAACGCTTTTATGACCCTGCATTTTCATATTTCAAATAATAACTATTCTCAATGACCAAAAATTGAAATGTGAAAATGTAGGGTCGTTGATAGGTGAACATTTTAGTAACCTTTATATAATTAACATTTCCTTGCGTAGAGAATATTAGTTATTGCCAATGTAGGAATAAAGTGACAAGTGTAGGGTTATAAAATTAGACCGCTTGCAAAGTTCAACGAGACTGAACACAAGATAATCGAAAAAGTTTAGAGTCCATTTATGCATCCTTAGACGCACGTGACAACAATATATTTCTATGAATTTTTAAGTTTATTTCTAAAAAAGTCAAAATTTCTTGATTGAAAAAAATAAATTTCCCTGATTTTAGTACTAATATATTTGGCTACATGTAGAAGTAATTCATTTAAAATACCATAAACTTTTAACGTGTTAAGTAACGATTTTTATCCTAAAATAGAAAAAACACTAATAAACTCTAATATATTATAATTGCACCCAACTTAAAATCTAAACTAGAAAATGAATAAACAATAAAAGTGATGGGACACACGCTTCAGGAGACTTTGAGTTAAATTTCAAATTGTCATACCATATATTAAATTGATCTAATTGCAGATGCTACTTTCCTTTTTAAATCAAAATAATTCTTTTTTTATTGTGCAATTTTGAAAGTGATTAAAAAAATGGGAATGGGGAATTAATTAAAATATTATATTTTAGTACCATAGAGAATTAAGAAACACTAATTAGGAAAATGACTTATATAAGAGTAATTCTCCTTATAGGATAATTTCTATACCTAAAGTTCAAACTTGAACCTTTTATTAAAGGAAAATGAGTTCCAACCATTTCAAACAACGTGAATTGATAGATAATAGTAATATTCTTTTTTTTTTTCATCAATTACTATTTACAGTGAATATTAAATCTATTACAATAATTACAAAACCTATTAAGGACAATACAACCTAAAGGGGCAAAAATACAAATTATAATTAAGCAAAAATACAAATTATAATTAAACGTTGACATGCATGAGAATTAAATCTGGGATCTTTGAGTCTTGAGTCCCAAGGCATCATTATTTGTATATAACCTACTTAATTTTAAGACTTATTAACAGAGATTTTAGGTTTTTAATTATTGGTATGTGTGTACATATACAGGATTAATTATATCTATAGTGTTTGAACGAAAAAATTTATAATTGAATTTCTGAACTATTAAAAAAAATAGAAATGAAATGCATTTGACTGAATTATTTTGCTGAAATATTAAAATTATTAAACATTTATTCTTTTCATATTTTTTTTAATTTTTCATTACCTTATCTTTTCTGTCTAAAATAAAGTCTTAAAAATTTCTTATATAAGAAAAAGAGAGTGAGAAATAAAGTCTTAAAAATTTCTTATATAAGAAAAAGAGAGTGAGAAGAAAATAAAAGAAAGGTAATAATCTTAAAAATCTAAAAAAATAAATAAAGTAAAATAATTGAATAAAATAATTCACGTTGTTTATATTTAGTTTATTGTATATGTAGATCTATACACCGAGTGTAGATAAATCATTTCCTTATTTTTTCAGGTATTATATTTTCTTTTTTTTTTTTATATATCCTTCCTGCAATTTTTTATTTTCTGCAATGTTTATTTATTCTCAACAGTCAATGAAATGTTATATCATGGAGCCAAATCCTCAATACTTTAATTAAGAATTCAAGTAAAACAATCATTTTTATAATTTATAGACTTTAATATTTGATACGCTAAAATTGTTAATTCGCATTTAATTTTTTTTACAGTACCAACAGTGTGCATGTGTGTGTAATCTGCACATGTATATAGTTGTATTTTCAATAAAAATATTTAATTTCATTTATTTGGAATATAAATGAGATGATAGACTTGTATAGACTAAGTTTATATATATATATATTGACATGGCTATGTAACATGTGTATGTATATAGTTGTGTTTTCAATAATATAGTTGTGTTTTCAATAAAATAATTTAATTTCATTTATTTAGAATAATACGTAAGAAAATAGATTCGGATAATGTTACTTTTATAATATATATATATTATTAATATATATATATACTATATATATATATATATATATTATATTATTTTTGAACGTAAACGAGAAAATTATATTTTATAACTTATTCTGGTAATCATATCATTAATCACATCACCCCACCAACCAATTACTTATATATATTTTTTGACATAATGAGAAAAATTATATTTTAATGCTTATTCTGGTACCCATATCATTATCACATCACCCACCCACCAATTAGTTATACTACGTGGATGCAATAGCCACCTAATATTTCCATCAACGCCAAGGGCCTCTGCATGTGGACGTAGTAGGGGTGCATGGAACGATGTAGAAAGAAGGTGAATTATACAATTTCTAATCACACGGCTATAACTTGTGCACATTTTAATATTTTTTTACGGTATTAGATAATACAGTGTTTAAATTGACTTTTAGATATTAATTTAGTATTTTATAAAAAGTTAATTCATACAAAATTTAACTTTTAGCGTTTTATGAAAAGTTATTCAAACAGCTAAACGTTAAACGGTACTCAAACAACTAACAACTACCAAAACAACTAATTTGGCCAAACATATCCTTCCATGCACAGCTATTAATATTTAAGCAATTTCCTTCAATATTTGTATTACATAGAATAAGCACCTGTAGTGCAATTCATTAAAAGAACTTATCAAGTATAATTCTTAATTAAATGAAGCACATTGGATTGTCTATGATAGATAATTTAGATTGTCTATGATAGATAATTTAGAAATAAATTTGTTTATTAGAATATAATTATGAAAATGTCATTTTTATGTTAGAATATCTTTTATATCTCCCTGTTCTTGAGTTGCATATTAGATTATCCATTTTGTACACTTGAACACTCTTACACAGAGAGATGTTGGTAAAATTTCGATGAATATATAGTAGAAAATCCTCCTTTATATTCATATGCATAAATATTCTAAATGATATAGGTTGATACTGAAAATTGAAGAAAATATAAGGAGATTTAGGATATTTATTGACGGATATATATATATATATTGATGGCTTGTAAATTGTATAATACCCTAGATGCCTCAAACGTGAACATGTGGCTAGATTGCTAGACACATTTTGCTAGACACATTCGAAGTCATCTATTGTGGTCCACATGTTGTACATTAAGATTGAAATGCTTTGAACTAGCTAGACAAGTTAACGCAATTCCCAAATAATTGTTGCAGTGAGAAGGGTGGCTGCCGATCTACTCCATCACGCCATATTGGAGGGTGGTAAATTAGTCAATTAATTTGTTAGTATTAACTTTTTAGCATTGGTTAATCACTGGACTTTTTAACTTCATCTGACCATCTGCATATTATACAAATTTGAAGGA
The DNA here is from genome assembly GCF_014843425.1 of Jatropha curcas. The sequence continues at coordinate 18,313,801 of NW_023590789.1, read as the reverse complement.
ATTCAACCACATGAATTCAACCACATTTATCTCATCTAGTCACCAACTATAAATTGGAGAAGTAAGAAACCTTGCTAAAAGTCATTAAGATAAAGAATATAATTGGCCATTTTATGGGCACTAAAATTAATTTGTAACGAGAGTTTCATTGTCTTTTCATTGTTAGTTATAAAGTAGACATAACATTTTTCTTTACCAAATTAGTATAACCTTTTATAATGAATGAAAGAAGAAGGTTAGGTTTATATAGCTGTACATTACAATTGAAAAGAAAAAGAAAAAGGAGTTCAACACGCTAACAATTTTGAATAAAATAAAACAACTAAGCATCCTAAAGAAACGAGATTTATTAACTAAACAACCTTAAAAATAGACCATCCATAATAATAAACTAAAACACAAAAGCTCTAAAATATATCAAACTAGGATATTTAAACTTATTTAAATACACATAATAATAATTAGATATATTAATTATTATCACGTATTATTAATGGATCCGGATTAAAAAGGCTAATAATGGGTGTACCCATACCTATCCATTAATTCAAACAATTTTAAAACAATCTCTCCTTCTAGAAATACTATGTGATCAATGTTTGTAAAAATAAGAATTCAATTTGTGTAAAAATATTATGAAAAGACATTGTCGTAAATTTTGAAATAAAATTAATCTCATACTTAAAAAGAACATGAGAATTATAGAATGAAAAACAACATTTTCTCTATTTAAACTTGATTTGAAAACTAAAATTTACTTATATGTAAAATTTCGATGAATATATAGTAGAAAATTCGCATTTATATTTATATGCATAAATATTTTAAATGACATAGGTTGATATTGAAAATTTAAGAATATATATATGATATTGAAATTTAAGAATACTATATATATATATATATATATTATATATATATATATATATATATAATATAGTATTGAAAACAACCCGAATTTTTTATTTCAAATATTTTCCATAAATTTAATAACTGACATCCCCCCCTCGGCCTGGAAAATGTATTTAATTATTTAATGCAAAATGCAAATAATTCGTACAAGTGGACAAAACCGAACCAAAAAACACAATTGGAAAAAATCTAGAATCGATCAAAAACAAGATTTGGGCTGATTCGAACCTGAATCGAACGCAAACCAGCCCAAACCATCTAAGACAACATCTCCCTCCCCTCTTAATCTTCAACGCTCATGCGCCTCCCGACCAACCACCCAGCACCACCGCCTTCCTTTCCCTCCTCCCTCTCTTCTCTTTTTCTTTTTCTTCTTCTTCTTCTTCTTCTTTCTTTTCTTTCTTTCTTTCCTTTTCCTTCCTTCTTCCCTGCGTCTGTCTTTGTGTGACTGGCGAGAGACAGAAGGTTCGCTGTGCGCCACCCAGCCCTCGCCGCCACTCCACGCCTCCAGTCGCACCGCCTCCGTCGCCTCGCTGCTCCTCCGCGCGCCACTGCCAGCAGCTCCACTCGCTGCCAGATCGTGCAGCGTCAGCTCCTTCTGCCCTCGATCGAGCAAGCGCCGCGCCTCACCCAGCTCATCACGCCATCGCCACTGCCACTGCTGCCGCTCCAGCACGTCGACCGGTCGCCCCCGCCGGCGTCACAGCAGCTCTGCTGCTGCTCCAGTGCACCTCCGGCCACCAGCCTCCATTTCCGGTCAAATAATTCCAGCAGCTTTTGTTTTTTTTTTTATAGGTATAATTAAATAGATAATCAATTTTAATAATTTTAGATAAATAATTTAATAATATTAGATAATTAAATATATTTTAGTTAATTAATTTAATATTAATAATGATAGTTAATTAAATTTAGTTAGTTTACTTTTAATGATGTTAGTTGAATTAGTTAATGTTAATAATATTAGTTAATTAAATTAAGTTTATTAATTGTAGTTAATTAATTTAGTAATGAATTAATTTTATTATTTGTAATTAATGAGTTAATTAAATTCAGTATGAAATAATTTATTGAGGAATTTTGATTAACTTGATTTATGGAATTAAAGAAAAATTAATATAGTTGATGTGGATAAATGTGGAGGACGGGAAAAAATTAAATTGATGGAGGATGGAAAATTTAATTGATTGATTGACCGATGGATGGGCCGGATTTGGAGTTATTAGATAAAATTATTGATATTTTAAACATTCGGTAGAATATAAAAGAAATTTCGGTAGAAAAATAAATAAATTTCGGTAGGAAATAAAATACAAGTTAGAAGGAAATAAATTATTATAGAAAAGAAATTATATCTCAATATTTAATTACGTAGAGAAATTAGAATATAAAATAAAATTTTTAAGAGTGGTGAATATATATTGTGTCTGATAGAATTATTCTTTTGTGTCGTTCTTGAAATTTCTTAGATCGCTCGGGTCCATCTAGTGCTCCTCCAGGACAGAATCAAAGCTAGAACCTTGCTCTCCATCACTGTGAGTAATAATGAATAATGCACATATAACTGCATATGCATAACATTTATTCATAAACCATATATGTTTTTTATTTACATATTTACATATATTACAAGTATTTTAATCATATATAATTAAGTTACGATCAATTATAATTATACTTATATAATAATTGTGCATTTGGATGAAATTGGTTGTAATACGTTGAAAAGCAAATTGTTTGACTTACTTGTGCTGTGCATATACTGTGCCTTGTTTGTGTGAATTAGGATGAAGTGGGTCAACCATGGGTTTTGTGAGACTGTTTCTGTTATAATCGGATCCTGATTCTGATTTCTGTTATATTCTGATTCCTGTTACTAGTGGATCCTAAAATTTCTGTTTCTGTTTAAGCCCGGGTAACAAATGGGAAGATCGCGCCGCCCGGTGGTGCAACCTGATAATTCTGTTTGGTTCTGAAAACCACAGGATGGCCGCTTGTTGTTGCGCACACTGAAAATCTAGATTTGATTGCAGCCGAGCAGGTGGGCCTCCTGTTGTGAGCGCTTGATGATCTAAGATTGGATGGAGACCCACACGGGTTGCCCTCCTGTTGGGTATAAAAAAAAAAAAAAAAAAGAAGGATGTATAAAAACAATGAAGAGGGCTTGGTCAAGTGAGATTAAGACCGTCGGCCAGTAATGGGGGAGTCGGCTCCCTGGGTGCACATGTGAGAGGATGAGTCATGTGGGAAGGACGACTCATCGGGGGTTCGGTGACAATCCAACTGACTAATTTTCCCACGTGATGTGATTATTTGAAGGTGATATTGTTGTGGGTGCTGAATATGATGACATAGTGAAGGTGACTGTTTGTGCTTCATTCAGTATACTAGGGTGCAATTTTGCTTGCCTGTATGTGGTGTGTATTATTTATTATTATTCACCTGAGTTTGTAAAACTCACCCCCTTCTCTCCAAACCTCTCAAGGTTAGGAAGCAGCTGAATTCGAATTGAAGCTCTGCATCTTCTCGCCTTCTCCGCAGAGTTACAAATGTAAACTTTATATTCTTGATATTTAATTTTGAATGTATAAATTATTCTGTTATCAGATTTTTTTGGACTCCGCAATTATAGGGTTGTGTATTTAAATTGGGGTTTATTGTTAGCACTACGCTATAAATTAATTATTGTGTAATTAACTGTAGGTAAACTAGTAAGCCCTTATTGTGATTATTTGTTATTGTGAATAGGCCCTGGTTAAATTTTATGTATTATTTGATATTGGGTCAGATGTTTGAAAATTTTATAAAACTTATATCTTAAGTCATATGGGCGTCAATATGGCTTACTTTTTGTTGAATTAGGAGAACATCAATGTAGACAGATTGAATAATTTAGGCTTTACTACGGGCCTCGGGGCCTTAAGCTTACTAGGCCCTAGTGCCGGTCGCCACGGAAACGTCGTGACAAAGGTGGTATCAGAGCATAAAGTTCATAAGTCTAGATTAACTGCGGAGTAATTCCTGTCATGTTCTTGACATAGTCATTTCCCTTGCTTTGCCTCTCAGCGTGTTCGCAACCACATTAGAGTCAGTTGTTTAATAAAGTAAATTTTGTATCCTTGTTCTTTGAGAATGGATTTAGTTACTGGATGCATAAGGGGATGGTTTTAAAACAAAAAAAACCCTTTTATGGAATAAATAATATTCCTATATAATTAAGTATGTAAGAAATAAGTATAATAGGAATTAATAAGTTGCAGGTTAGTGTTGATGAAAGTGTGCTATTTTTTATTTAATACGTGTTAAATGTGGAATACATATATAAGAATGCCATGAAATGTGTTTAGATGTGTGCCTGCGGAAATTGAGAAATGAGTTGCTAATTTATTTAATAAGAAGAAACTAAATGAATTTCGTATTCGAGGAACATTAGAATCTCTATTTAATTAGAGTATTGAATGAGTATATGAATTTGATGAAATTTACATGATGTTGGTTAGTGGAATTTCTTATATTTATTGAGATAAATATTTTTCTGGATGGAATGGATATACATGATTTTTATAAGGTTTGAATATTGAAGGATTTGGTGTGATTTGGTATAACAATTGGTGGCGAGTATTTTTCATAAAGAATAATATTAGTGGAATTATTATATGGTAGAGTGTATTGTTGTATTCATCAACTATTTTTTAGGTGTGTGAATATAAGGAATAATATAAATTATTGTGGTTATAAGAAAAGTAAATTGTGATTCTTAGCAAAAGATAAATTACTCTAATCTTTATGTAAAGTAAATTGGTGATTCTCAGTGAATAGATAATTACTCCTAATCTTTAATGATATTTAGTGGTTGGATATTGGTGTGGATCGTGACATCTTATGGATATTGTGTGGATTGTGGAATTTTATGGTTTAATATGGTATAAATAAGAATTAAATCTAATGGTATTCAGTCTTTTGATGTTTAAAATAGTTGTACACTCGATGGTATGTAAGCGACAAACAATGATTTTTGTTTAACGGAAGATTCTATAATCTGAGGAACGACTCTATAAGGAAATTAGGGTACTTATGTTATGTAAATAGTGGGCTATGATGATTAAGTGTATTGATGAATGACATCGGATATGGAGAGATAATTGTCCAATTATTGAATTGATGTTATACCAATGAATCAGATAAGTAAGAATGGATCTAGTCCTGTTACTGAATGAATATTAAGAAAAGAATCAAATACATAAAGGTGAGGAGTATGTTGATAAATTTGGAGTCACTGTTATTAAAATTGATAAAAAATAGGAGTAATGATGTATTAGGGGATTTAAGATAAGGATTTCTATATTTTGGGATTTCACGAGTGTAGGAAAAATTGTGGTTCGTGTTGATCTCATTATGCTTACATGAGAATAAATTTTAAGACATATTGATCAAGAATTGATCAGTACTTATTGATAAAAAAAAAAGAAAAATGATAAGTTGGGTAATTATATATATATATGAATGATAAGTTGAGTATTGTGTTGAATCGTTTATAGAATTACGAAGGTGGTGTAGGAAGTAATACGGTGAAAAATTGAGTATGTAGTGAGTGTATTAGACAGTATGTAGTGATCCTAGTACATGTAGGATATTTAATAAACCAAACTAAGTTTACGGAGCTAGTATAATAAAATGGAAGTAAAGGATAATAAAGCAAATTAGTGGTTTTGGGATTGGAACGCTATAATATTGGGTGATGATTATATTAGAAAAATGATAATTAGAATATAATTTGAAAGAGAATAATATTGTATAATTGTAAAGTTTCTTGTTATATCTGATAGAAAATAGAGATAAGGTGGATATTAAGAATTAAAATGATCATGAATAGTAATTTTATGCTGTAAATAAATTTAAGATTTATGAAAATTTAGAAAGTTAAAAGATGCGTTAGAATAAGTAGTTAAGACTATGTAGTTAAACAAAAAAGGAGCGAAATATTATTAAAGATAGAATGATGGAACATGTATACTATTGAAGGTAGGAAAATATGGCCTTGAGGTTTAAAATAATTATCACTGTCGGTGATAATTCTAATAGAATATTAAACAAAGTTTAAAATAATTATCACTGTCGGTGATAATTCTAATAGAATATTAAACAAATAATTGATAATGTTATAACCAAACTTTTGAGTTGAGTTAATCAGGTCCTTGCGAGGTGAGTTTCGAGAATTTTGTGGTCCATATATAGTAAATTTATATTCTAAAAAGAGATCAAAGGTAGGAAGTTATTGAATGTCTTGTGATATAGAAATAGATAAATGATTTAAGGATTGTAATCCCGATGATGAAAGAACTTAGCACTTATATTCAGAAAGAAAGATAGACTTTCTACTGGAGAGAGAGATAAGAAAATTTTGACTTATGTAATTTGATAGCATCAGTTGGAAAATAGTAATGATTGGGAATAAGAGTTGATAAAAGATCATAGGGCTTAGCTTGAGATGACAATGAATGTGAATAAATGTAACTTGTTGGTGGAAAGTGCATACATAAGGACTTTCTATTACTTAGTGCATATTTGTAAGTTATTTTATTGAATGGAGAAGAAAAATTATAATTATGACCCTAGTAGAACATAAAGGTAGTTGGAATATTTGCATTTGGTAACAAACTAGCTGAGTTTTAATTACTATTGGTTGGAACAGTGAAATTTGGTATAAGAATAAATAGGTGAGTTTGGAAAATACATGCTAGTACTTAAAGACTAAAAATATAAACTAGAGGATTATTGGATGTGATAACAGGATGGTTTAAGACTACATCTTGATTATATTGGAGTGCCAACTCATGTGTGTCGATCAGATCACTAATCAATTCAAATTACTCATGGGACTATTGAGGTACCAATTAGAGCGAAAATTATTGATACATAATGTAGAGTCAATGTAAACCTACTCTGAATTCCTTAGCAATTGGTAGCAATTATGATTGAATGAATAAAATTGTGTTATAAATGTTATAAATGGTAGTTGCGACATATCTAAATGGTTTTTTAAAGGGAATAATTTAAATTATTTTAGGTGCATTTGAAGGACTGGTACAATTAAAACTCAGATGTTGAGGAATTCAATGGAGCTGATTAACCTTGTTTTGAGTAAAAGAATATAAGAGAGAACAATAATTGAAGGATTTGAAAAAAAATGAGGATTGTATATCTATCTTTCGTTGGAAAATTGTTTAAGTTGGATAAATAGGTGATGGTGCTTGGGATAGAAGCCAAATCTCCTATCAAGTTGATAAGCATTAGCTTAGAGAATGTCATGAATTTTGTTTGAAATACTTGTAAGTAATGCCATGAATTTGTTCTCTTAAATTGGAAAGGATTGAAATGGTAATTGGATAGAAATTGATAAATAATAAATTAAGGATTCTTGTATCAGTAAGATTAATACCTTTGATTTGGATGAAGCTTCTTATGGAATGATGAATCATTGCCTATAAATAGCTAATGGAGAAAATGAGGCAATAATCATGCAGGACACATGAATTATAGCTAATGAGATTAAATATCCCCTTACTTAAGCAGAAAGGTTATGAAAGAGCTTAAATTCTTACGTGTAAAAGGTGAATATTAGTGTTGAAGTCTTGTGCCTTGGGTATGAATGGTTTACTTGATTTGACTTGTGGATATAAGTACAACTCCAGTTTAAAATTAACTATGGTGATAAGGTAGAATATCTAGCTGTTCATAAGAAGTATTCTCCTGAATGTGAAATGTAATAACTTTTAGTAAAGTTGCAGCATTATGTGAGAAGTACAACCACCGTATCGTAAACGACTATTGCATCCAGTTTCTGCTACTTTTTAAAATTCGAAGACGAATTTTTTATAAGGGGGGAAAGATTGAAACAAACCCGAATTTTTATTTCAAATATTTTCCAATTAAATTTTAATAAACTGACAGCCCTGAAAGAAATGTATTTAATTATTTAAATGCAAATCAATAATTCGTACAGTGAAATAATTCGTACAGTGACAAACCGAACCAAAAACCAATTGGAAAAATCTAGAATCGATCAAAAACCAAGATTTGGGCTGATTCGAACCCGAATCGAACCAAACCAGCCCAAACCATCTAGAAACATCTCCTCCCCTCTTATCTTCAATGCTCATATCCCTCACTCACTCAGTCTTGCGCCTCCCGACCAACCACCCAGCACCGCCGCCTTCCTTTCCTTTCTTCTTCTTCTTCTTCTTCTTCTTCTTCTTCTTTCCTTTCTTTTCTTTCTTTCCCTTTCTTCTTCTCTGCGATTGTGTCTGTGTCGTGTGTCGCGTCCCCAATACAGCTCCAGCAAGAAAACGCAAGCCCCAAGCACGAGCTCAGCCACGTAGCGCCACGATCGCTGCTGGTCACGCTGCAAGTAGCTCCGCCGTCCGCTGTCTCTCTTCCATGTCTTCTCTCTGATTCTCTACTCGCTCTC
>NW_023590789.1:18206279-18304921 GCF_014843425.1 Jatropha curcas | reverse complement strand
GTGTTATATTTTTATTTAATATTTTTGGGCAGTTATGTATACATTATTATGGGTAGAAAGTAATAATGAATTATATTTTTTTGTGAAGAAAAATTAGAGAATTGAGTGAATAGTTGGAATTATGTGATATTAATTAAAGAAATTAGAGAAATAGTTTATGGATTAAATTTGAGATGTTGTATATATTAATTTAAGGAAATTAGAGGAATGTTATTTTAAGGATAAATGTAAGAAATTTTATGGAGATAAATTAATATATTTGAAAGGAATAATTGAAGAATATTTGTAAGCCAAATTAGATTGAATTACATTGCTCAATAACCTAGCCATCCAATTTTGGTGAAAAGGACCAAATTACCCTTTTAGGTCACGTCCATTATTTTGAGGCTAACATATTCTTCCTTTCCTCTCCATCTAACGGTGGACCTCTTCTCTTCCTTCTTCTTCTTCTTCTTCTTTCTTCTTCTTCTGTCTTCTTCTTCTCCTTTAGGTCTTACAATTTTACTTCCTAAACACATCAAATACCACTCCAAATAAACTTTTGATTAAGTACTTAATCTTTGAAGGATTAAAGCCTTTGAGAAAATGATATTTGGTGAATAATTTCAAGTTAAAATTTGCGAGACAAAGGTGGAGAAGCTCCTACCAAAAGACAAGGGAAAACTAAGGCTCAAAAGAAGGTTTTGGCTAAGCTGTTAGAGCTTATATTTAAGTTAGTGTTCATAAAACACTCTTATCTTTGTTTCAATTTTGATTTTGTTGAAGTTTATAACTATTTTTGTTTGAAAAATTGGGAATTTTATCATGAACTGATTTGATTATTGGAATTTTTTAGGTGGTATAAATTTGGTTTCTTGGGAGATTTCAAGCGTGCTATATTGTCTGAATTGATAAGGAAAATAATTCTTGCTTCATTAGAAAGCTAAAACAAAAATACTACAAATGTTATGAATGGACCACAGCCCAGAATCAAATCTTTTAAGATGGCCAAAAAAAAAAAGCTAGGAACCACAGAACCAACAAGTCTTAGGACCTGACTTTCAGCCAAGAACTAATTTCAATGTTATCAAATTTCTACCTTATCCAGGACACTCAAATCACAACCAATCCAAAACCAGAGAAGTCTTCAAAGACACGCAGGGCAACAACTCTCATGAAGATGTTGTTACATTACGTGAATACTCAATTACTTCTAATTCATAATTTAGTTTCATGAATTTATATGTTAGTATAAAAGATGGTGTCTCCGGGCCAGCCGAATGTGGCAATCCGCCGTCGGGTCTCTCGGGACTGGGCCGGAGGGTGTTACATTTAGTGGTGTAGTATCAGAGCATAGGTTAGACGGTTCTAGACTATAGTTGGATATATGTCCGGAATTTATCTATTTTGAAGCGAAAGAGTTGAGTAATTTAAGTTAAATTACATGCCATATTTGTGAATTGGAAACAACCAGCAATTGGAGAGTGGTGTCGTGGTGAAGCGGAGTATATTATTGAGGGTTACTACTGATGATAATGGTTATATCTTTTAAACCAGTTGAATAAAATTATTTTCTGAGGAAATTCTTTAGAGAATAAGGATAGAGATCGATGTGGTGGTTATTGGAGATTGGAGATATCTATTTTAAGGAAAATTAAAGGATTTGTTGTTTCTTTTTCTTGAGTTGATTCATGTTTTCCAAGTGATAGAAATATATTGAAGATTTAACTTTTTGAAAATATGAATTTTAATTTCGAAATTTGACATGTACTCATGCATATTTTATAGTATGATTACTTTGGTGGAAAATTGTTTGGTTTATTTTTGAACACCATTAAGAAGCATATGTCGTTTTTATGTTGGCTTATGGATAAGTGATTTTGCTCCTGAGGATTTTTCCTTTTCTATTGAATCCTTCGGATTATAGAAAAAAAAAATTTACTTAATAAAATTTTTTCAAGTGTGGTTTTTTAAACAGTTTTGATGAAACGTAAAAAGATTGTTTTATAAATGAAAAATGAATTTCATTTGTATAGATTCATGAACTATGAGAGTATATTGGTTTTACGAAGTAACATGAAAATGAATTTATAGTAGAATTTAATATGTAAGATGAAAAAAGTGTAAACTGTATGGTTGATTGTGGGCAAGAAGTCATGTTAAGTGATGGCATGATAAATATTTATAAATGTTAAGTTTGAAGTTAAATGATGAGAAGTAGTTATTATTTTATTTAATTACTTGTGGATTGTGAAAGTGCATACATAAAATGCATGAATGTGTCCTATATGTGCCTGTAGAAGGAGATAGGTGAGAAATGAGTTGCTAGTATTATCTAATAAGAGAATTTAAAATGATGTGGGGATTTATGGACAATAGAATCTATTTCAGAGTATCGATTGTTAATATATAGCAGATTGATGAAGTTTACATTCGATTTTTGGCTAATGGCATTTAGTATGACTATTGTGATCAGCATCTTTTGGACAGAAATTGGTGTATTTTACATAATGGATATATTATAAGGTTTAAATGATGAATAATTTGATTGTGACTTGCTATAATAATGAGTGATGAGTATTTTATCATATTTTAGACTTTTTAACAAATTGAGGAATCATGGTTATTAAGATTTGATGGACATAGAAGTAATGATTGCATCAGAAATATTACAAGGACAAGAATTTTCTATATTTTGGAGAGTTCATTGAATATGAAAAAAAAAAAATTTGTGCGTCATGTTGATATCACTATGCTATATGAGAACAAATTCTAAGCCCAAAATTTATTTCAAAAAAAGTTTTATAAGTGATCATTGTTACGATAGAAAAGATTTGGATTTTGGCCTTAATGAGTTAATAGAAGTATTACCCCAAGTCATGAATGATTATGGATTTATGTTATGACGGGCTAACATGCATCACTGAATTGAGTGCCCTTTTTGACCACTATAATGATTAAGTTATGTTCTGAGTTCTTCCATGGAGAGTTGTTGCCCTGTGTCTGAGACTTCTCTGGTTTGCGATTGGCGTGATTTGAGTGTCTTGGATAAGTAGAATTTGATCAAAGTTTATTGGAGTGTATTTGATGTGTTTTAGGATAGTAAAAAATTTGAAGGACCTAAGGAGAAGAAGAAGAAGAGAAGAAAAAAAGAAGGAAAGAAGAAAAGAAAGAAGAGAGAAGAGAAAGGTCACGTTAGATGGAGAGGAAAAGGAAGAAAAATATTGTTAGCTCCAAATAATGGAGGGTTGACTAAAGGGTTAATTTGGTCCTCTTCACCAAAATTGGATGGCTTAGATTGAGCAATGTAATTCAATCTAATGGCCTACAAATATTCTCCCAAATTAAATTTCTTCAAAATATTATTTATCTCCATAAAAAATTTTTCCCTTAAATTTAATTTCCTTAAAAATAATCCTCTAATTTCCCCTTAATTTAATATAACACCCATTCTCAAATTTACTCCATAAAAATAATTTCTCTAATTTCTTTAATAATATAACAACATATTCAACTATTCACAAATTCTCTAACTTTCTCCCAAAAAAAATATTCATTAGCTTTACTTTCTTTACCCATAAACTAATAATTGTATAATACTCCAAAAATATTAAATAAAATATAACACATAGATAAAGTTAATTTTTCCGCGACCAAAATAATATTTATTGCCGGAACCGATGGCACTATTCACAGACCGATAATTTACTATTTCAGACACAGAAAAAATGGGCTGTTACAGTTTTCTACCCCCCCTTAAAGAATATTTTCGTCCTCCGAAATTCACTTGAATTAAGAAATTCCAAATCTCATAATATTTTCCGACTTAATTTATTCTTCCTTAAATCGGCTTAGCACTTACTATCCTTATTATTCTATAAGTGATTCTCCTAAATGAAGGATCCATTAATAGTAAATTTAACCATTCGAAATATTAAAAAATTTTAATCCTCATAAGTATAACATATAACTTACTTTGCATAACACCGATTAGATCCCTTAATATCCTCTTTAATTCCCTTACCAAGAAAAAAATTCCATAAACATGCTCTTATTCATCTAACACTCAATCCAAGGACCTATATTAACTCCCTTTCCAAAACATATCATCATATCCAGAGATACATATTCAAGGCCATTTAATTTAAATATCATATTCGAAGATTTGCATTTCAAGTCAATTCTCATAAAAGCATTTGATGAGATTATATGAACATATACTGAAATCATTATAGCTTATTTTCATAACAGTTATTCTTCATGAGGATCAGATATCTTATTCTATAACATCTGATACTTATTTTTCCAAACCACATGCCATGCATATTATACATATAGTCATACATGCATTCTTGCAAGTTCCACTCGGAGAAAAATAATACCAAAGTTCAAATCTCAATACATAAAAGTATTTACACAATCACAAAGTTATTTGCAAAACCCACAAAGTTATGCAAACCATGCAATGTGTCATATAAACTATCCCAACTTAACCATTTATCCATAACGATTTAATAGAATGCACTAAGTCATAGCAATTCCACCTCTTTTTTTTTTTTTATCATAGATATCTCACATAACTCTATAAATCTTTCATGACTCGTAAATACTTCTATTAACTATGAACCAAAATTTTCTATTGTAACAATAATCACTTATAAACTCTTGATCATTTTGGGTTAGAATTTTTTTCTCATATAAGCATAGTGAAATCAACACGAACCATAACTTTTTTTTTTTTTTTTCATATTCATGAAATCCCAAAATATGGAAATTCTTATCTTGTATACTCTGATGTATCATTACTTCTATGTCCATCAAATCTGAACAATCAATGATTCCTAATTTGTTAAAACTCTATTCTTTTCTTAATATTAATATAATAACATGACTAGATCCATTCTTACTTATCTAATTTATTGGTATAACATCAATTCAATAGTTGGACAACTATCTCTCTATATCTGATGTCATTCATCAATTCACTTAACCATCAGGGCCCAATATTTATATAACATAATTATCTTAATTTCTTTACAGGAGTCGTTTACTTTTTCCTCGGATTATATCAAAGCACATATACCTTAAATACCCATTTTTTTTAAAACTCTAAACATATGAAAATCATCAAAATAATCATACTTATGTCATATATATATTAGGAATTTAATAAACATTGGACTTGGTTCTGCTGAATCAGGTCTGGACTGTTGGTCTATGTTCCTAGCTTTGTTTACCATATTACAGATTAATCTGGCTGTGCTCCCTTCATAACATTTCTAGCATTTTGTCTTAGATTTCTAATGAATTAAACTTCACCTAATTTGGAGACTTGTAACTCAAGTTATGTCCTAAAAACACAACAAAGGTCAAGGTTACTAAAATGCTGAAAATTTCTTGATTTAGATCATTTATTCATAAAAATCTCAAAATCTTTTCCAATTTATAAAAGTTTATACTCAGCCGCGTCGATTTTATCACGCGTTAGGTTGAAGATTGTGGTTTGCTACTTGAAGATTTTGAAGAGTAATATCAAAGCAGAAAGTGACTATATTTTCCAAAGTATATAAAAAATGCAAGGAAAATAAATGAATTGCTATTATAAAAAGTTAAAAAAAATTTGACTCGCTAACTTTGTGAATACTCAATTACTTCTAATTTTCTAATTTAGTTTTAAATGATTTGATATGTTTAAGTTAAGATGGTGTCCTCCGGCAAACCGGATGTTGGCAATCTGCCGTCGGGTCCTCGGTCGGGTCTCTCGGGACTGGGCGGAGGGTGTTACAAGGCATCTTGTGAAAATGGTAGAAATTAGTTGGCAACTTTTGACTCAAAATATAGAATTCTTGGTCTGCACGGGCGTGTTGCTTGGCACGGCCTGGGGCATGCCAGTCTTGGGGGGATTAGAGGCTTTGGCACGGGCCGTGTTCCGCAGCATGGCCTGGCAAGCTAGCGCACACGGGCGTGCTGTCTGACCGTGCAGTTTCCTAGAAGTCTGGTGCAGGCGCGCACGGGCGTGTCGAGTTGCACGGCCTGGGGCGTGCACCTCTCTAGAAGTCAAGTGCAGGCGCGCATGAGTTGCGCTTCTCGCGCTTGCGCAGTGTAGGTTCGCGCTCGCGAGTGTGAGGGTCGCGCTCGCACATGTGAGGCTGGCGCTCGCGAGTTGCGCGGCCTAACTCTCTGCCTCTCGTTTGCACTTCTCGCGCTCGCGCAGTGTAGGTTCGCGCTCGCGAATGTGAATGAGGGTCACACGGGCGTGTTCCTCGGCACGGCTTGGAGGGCCGTGCATCTCTCTCTCTCTCTTGGATTTGTCTTGCCTTGTGCCAGACACGGCCGTGCTTCGCGACATCCGGCTGGGGCGTGCCAATTGTAATCTTTGCTTTATTTTTGTTCTTTTCTTTGCAAAATCCTACAATTTTTTCCAATCAAGGTGAGTTGTGAATTAAAGGGAAGCTTTTGATATAAAAACATATCAATATTGACGTTAAAACTAATTTAAATAAATAAAAGTAATAGAAATTTCAATCATAAATTACAATAAAAATACTAAAAAAATCAATACTATCAAAATCCCCAAACTAAATTATTGCTTGTCCCCAAGCAACAAAATTCTCCTGAAAATAGCACTGGAATATATTAATTGCGAATTTAATCTCCTTACCTGAAATTTAATCAATTAAGAATAAATATAATAGAATCCCCCTTGTAAGTTATTTTTAGCCACAAATTAATGTAACATAAATCCTTTTATTTAAACATGAGTAAAGAACATTTTTGCCTCCTTCTTTTTTGAATAGTAAAGTATTAGGACAAATAAAAGCTTACATGTAATATTTCTCATCTCAAGGTATTTTTAGGTAAAACTCATTCCTATCTTTTTAATTGGTTGCATTTTATGCTCATACCACTTTTATTTTTATGTTGGTCGCATTTTACTGCTCTATACACTTATACATAGGGATAGGTAAGTTAACAAGGTATTGCAATTTTATGCTCCATACTACTTGGTTTTAAAATGGATTTTTTTTTCCTTTATAAAAAACCTTCATCCTTAATTGATTTAAAACATACATGTAATGATGGCTTTGGGTATCCGTTTTTTTTCTTATTCAAGTTTTGGATTCAAAATGCTCTAAACAATGGTTAAGTTTTCCGGAAGTATGTTAAAATCCATTTTTTTGGTTTAAAAATAATTTACTTTGGAAAATATATTAATTTATTCAAAAGTTCAACTAAGATATGCTCCTAAATTCATGCTAATAATTATATCATACTTCTTTTATTAAAACAAAATTTATACTTTGGATAAACGTCCCACCCCTCTTAATTGAAGCAATTGTCCCCTCAAATGAGCAATTTTCTCCAGAACTTATGGTAGTGCAAATAATAATGATTCAGTAAAGTGTATACCATCGTTGGGCAGGAGAATGCGACTGGAGAGTGGTAAGATCATTCCAAAGCTATGAGGTGAGAGAGGTGAGAGACATAAAATAATAACCAAAAGGTGGAAATGGACAAGCAAATATATAGAAAAAATAGATCCAAAGAAGTAACTGGAAGTAAGGGAAATCCAAAATGTGCATAACAAACCAATGCGAAATGTGTGATAATGTAGAAAAATGATAGAAAATAAACAAAGGAGTAAAAAAGAAGTCAGGCTTCTGGTGGTGGAGGAGGAGGAGGCTGTAGCAACTGGATCACAGTTTGAAGCTGAGTGGCGAGGCCCTGGTAGTGGCTCTGCAAGGTGTCCAAGCGAGAGTCAATGCTGCCCTGTGTGATCTCAAGAGATTGGAAGCGATGATCAGTCATCAGGGACTCCATGCCGGTAAGTCGAGTATCAAACATGTCCATGCGAGAAAACATACGTGCAAATAGCTCATCATTTGACACCGTGGAAGTGCCCTGGAATGAAGGTCCAGAACCGGAGGTACCTGTCACCAAAAACTAAAACCTGGGGAAAGGAGTGGCTGATCCTCCTCAGTGTCCAGCGGCTGCATGGGCGTCAATCAACAGTAGGTTCTGCTGGGGGCCACCTATCACCCGTAGGAACTCACAAATTTTTCCACAATTTTTAGTTAAGCATAAGATTCAATATCCTAATTTGGTTTCCTCTAACCAATACCTAAGCTTCATCAATAGGTTCGAGCCGGGTTCCAGACTAGATAAAGTAGCAAGGCGGGTAACAGCAATGCGTGTAACAAAGCAACCTATCATGATAGCTCCCTTATCGGCCCTTGCGACTCGGGCCCATTTTTGGCACAACCAGTATCCAACATTAAGCAACACTCCATTATTAATAGCCCATAAAAAATAAAGTTCGCTTCGGCTCATAACTCCTTCACTCTCATTTCTGCCGAAAATTGTATGAACTAAAAATTTATGGGTGCATCTTAAAGCGGGACTTTTTAATTTTGATGCTTTAGATGATCGAGCACTATAAATACTGTTGTCTGCTAACTCACCCCACCTATGACGATCCATAAAATCATTAGGAACTTGGGTAACCGCATTTTCGGTAGGAAAACCAAAAATGTGACTAACTTCATCAATTGATAGATCAAAATTTCTTCCAAGGAGTCTAAATGTAATCTTATTCCTAAAACTGTCAGCTGGAAATTTAATTGATGCAGAAAGTGAACTTAAAAATTCTAAGGTGAGGGAAGGATACACAAGGTCTTTCATTTCGATAAAGGATCCCCACCCCACACGTTTCAATGGTTCAAGGACAGCATCTTTAAGCCCAACAATCGATAAAGCATGAGCATCAATAAACTTATTTGGTAAAATGGGGCGTAACAGAAGTTTATTGTACCTCTCTAACTGGTTGTCGGAACCCATATCAAAGGGACATATCAAATGGAGGAAGTGGTGTAGTGTCTGATGAAGGCGTGGAAGATCTCGTGGAGGAGCCACGTCTAGCCGCTACTGAGGAAGAGGGCCTGCTACGTTTGTACGTTTGTACCTGGGAGGCATGATGATGAAGATTATGGAAGAAAATCAGAGATTAGTGCAAGAAAATGAGAGAAAACGAAAGGATTTGAGAGAAAAGGCTGTTGACGGCTAGGGCGTGTTGAGCTGAATGAAACAGCGCTAGGGTGTGTTGTTTAAAGATAAAGGCGCGCACGGCCGTGCAACATGACACGGTCTGGACCGTGCAACTCTCTGAGAGTGTAATTGCGAGCGGGCACGGGCGTGCAAAGTGACACGGCATGGGGCGTGCACCTCCCTGGATGTCTTGCGTATGTGGGTACGGGCGTGCAAGGTGACACGGCTTGAGGCGAGCGCGCTTCTCCTGCAGTGCAAAAATTTGGCTTACCGTGCACGGGCGTGCACCTTGGCACCGCCAGGATGTGTGAGAATGCACGGGCGTGTCATGGTGCATGGTCTTAGGCGTGCAACCTTCTGAACCCCTTTTTTTTTTTTTTCATTAATAAATCAAAGAACACATAAACCAATAATCAAAATGAGAATGGGTTGTCTCCCATAAGCACTTTTGTTTAACGTCGTTGAGTTCGACGCACCAAACCTGATGCAAGCTTACTCGAGATTGATAGCGGTTTTAACAGGATCAAAGCTTCCACCTTGATAAACCTTTAGGCGGTGAGCATTGACCTTGAAACTTCGATTATTGTCCATAATCTCAACTGCTCCATACGGGAAAATTTCTTTAATTGTGAATGGCCCGGACCATCTTGAGCGTAGTTTTCCTGGAAAAAGGCAGAGTCTAGAGTTATAGAGTAATACCTGTTGGCCTACCCGTAGATTTCGCAAAATAATACGCTTATCATGCCACTGCTTTGTGCGTTCTTTATAGACTTTGGCATTTTCATAAGCATGAAGCCTCATTTCATCCAATGAAGCCTCCAATTTCATCCCATCATATTTCAAATTGAAAGCAACTCCTTTTGACCGAGCTTCCTTAGTGTCAAAATTAAGAAAATTTTATTGCCCAATATGCTTTATCTCCATCTCGACAGGGAGGTAGACAAGCCTTCCCGTAACAGCCATTCGATATGGGATCATGCCATATCGGTGTCTTGAAAGCATTCTATAAGGTCCCAAAAGAGCAATCATCGAGCTTTCTTTGGACCAATGTCCTTCCTTGATTGGCCAATAATTGTCTTCAAAATCTTCTTAATTCCCGGTTCGTGACTTCTACTTGTCCCGCTTGTTTGAGGGTGACAGGAGTGGCCTACACGATGTGTAACGCCAATCTGGAAAGTTAGTGAGTCAAGGTACTTGTTACATAGAAATGCTTACCTCCCGTCGGTGATTATTGCTCTTGGAGTTACCTCATGCCGGTGAAAATGTAATTTGCTTGATGAAGCCTCATCAACACTTTTGGCATCATTATTGGCGAGGGCAAACAGCTTTCCGCCCATTTCGATACATAATCCACCGCCTAGATAAATTGGTTCGAGGTTTATGATGAAGGAAATGGTCCCAATGAAGTCTAGACCCCAAACGTCGAAAATTTGCGACTTCAAGAATGCCATCAAAGGCATCTCATGTTTCCTCTTGAAATGTTACCTAACCTCTGAACATCTGATCACAAAGACAACATAGTTTAAAAGCATCTTTAATACAGATTAGGCCAATACAAAACCGCTTTTCCAAAATACGTGCGCCGTCTATTTGCTCCAAAATGCCTCCACAATTCCCATTTGAATGGCAAAGAATTAAGGACACTGGTCCAATTTTCACTTTCCGGTATACACCGCCTGAAATAAGTTGAATCACACAGTATTTGAAAAAAATGGGCTCCTCCCAATAGTAAATTGAATTATCATAGGAAAATCTTTTCCTTTGTTGATAGAAAAATTGGGAGATAATTTTGCACACAAAATAGTTTGACTATATACAGCATAACAGGGGGTTGGCTTTTACCATTAGCAAAAGTTGCTCATGGGGGAATTTCTCATTGATTTGGTAGCTCGGTTGTTATCTCTTCCTCCAACTCTACATCTGGAAAGGTGGTCCCAGCCACAAGATCTCGGTTTCCTTTCTTGTCGCGATTTCCAAATCAAATTCCTGCAATAAGAAACCCAAGCGAATCAGTCTTGGGTTTTGCATCCTTCCGCCTTTTTTCTTAGCAAAAAAAGTACTTGAGGCTGAATGATCTGTATAGACTACTTGTTTTTGCTCAATTAAATACGCTCCTAAATTTATCGAACCCAGCAAAAAATAATGGCTAATGAGTTCCTTTTCAGTGGTGGCATAGTTAATTGTGCATCATTAATGTGCGACTAGCAGATAATAAGATGACATCAACTTTTTTCTCGTCTTTGGGCCCAAGGACAGCTCCACAGCATGGATCACTAGTCATCACCCATTAGCTCAAAGGGGAGACTCCAATTCTGGTGTAGCAATGATGGGTGCTGAAGTCAGACTCTTTGTCTTTCTTCAATTCTGTTAAAGGCACTTAAACACTCTTTGTCAAAATTGAAAGGAAACATCTTTAACTAACAAATTCCAAAAGAATGGTTTCGTGAATTTTGGAGAAATTTGATAAATCTCCTGTAAAATCCAGCATGCCAAGAAAACTTCTTACTCCTTTTACTAGAATTTGGGGGTGGTAGCTTTTTCCAATTACTTCTCCACTTTTGCCTTATCCGAACGCTTCAATCCTTTGCTGTTGAGATTTTATGCCTAAAACAATTCCTTCATCTAACCATGAAATGACTATTTTTTCCCAATTTATAAATCAAGGTTAGTATCTTCACATCTTTGCATTACTAGAGATAATTATATAAGACATACATCGAAAGAAGATCCAAATACAGAAAAATCCATCCATAAATATCTCACTGGATTTCTCAACCATATCAGAAAATATGGAACATCATGGCATCGTTGGAAAGGTTGCAGGGGCATTGCATAGTCCTAAATGGCATTCCGCCTATAGGCAAAATGCCATAAGGACAGGTGAAAGGCTAGTCTTCTCTTGATCTTCAAGAGCAATAGGTATTTTGGATAGTATCCTGAATAGCCATCCAAGAAAACAATAGAAGGGATAACCTGCAAGTCTTCAAGCATTTGATCAATAAAGGCAGAGGGAAGTGGGTCCTCTACGTGTTGCTTTGTTCAACTTTCCTGTTAATCAATGCCACCACCCCGCCAACCTGTGGATGTTCTGGTAGGGAATCAATTCATTGGTTTTCATTAAAAAATAACAGTCCATACCTCCCTTCTTTGGCACAACTTGGACAGGACTTACCATTACTATCGAAAATTGGATAGAATAATACTGCACTCAGAAGTTTTATGAATTCAGCTTTGACTACTCCTTCTGTTTGGATTTAAATCGTCTTTGATGCTCGATGAAGGCTTGTAGTTTGTCTCCATTAGGACTTATGGCAGCATAACACTTGGGCTTATTCCTTTAAGTCAGAAAATTGACCATCCTATTGCCTTCTTGTGTTTTCCGAAGAACCTGCAACACCCCTCTCTTGAATCAAGCGTTAAGTGAGAAGAAAATATACCGGAAAAGAGTTGTTGCTCACCTGAGCAATGCATTGCTCAAATGAGGAGGAAAGCTGCTTCAGCTCTTGTTGTGGTTTGGTGTATCTTCTTTTTTCTTTTTTCTTCTGTATTATTACATTATTTTTATCTAATGCTAAATAAAGTTTTGATCTATCACATGGTATCTATTACATCTATTCTAAAGCCAATCATCGCAATCCATTAGGTATGTTTACAAGATTTTTAAACACATCGAAGACAACCTCTTCTTGGAACCTACTCTAATGTCAATTTTTCCACATGTACATCAATCAGAGCTCTTGCAGTTGCAAGAAAAGGTCGGTCCAAGGATCAATGATCCTTCTTCTGTTCCTTCCGATCAATGTCAAAGGATGACAAAAGTCAATTGGAAAATGAATTTTCCTACCTGACTAGTACTCCTCTACAATTCCCTTGGGATATTTGATTGATCGATCGGCTAATTGTAGAGACATCCTTGTTGGCTTGAGTTCCCCCATTCCTAGCATTTTAAAAACTTCATAGGACATCAGATTTATGCTAGCTCCTAAGTCAGCTAAAGCCTTTTCAAAATTTAAATTGCCAATGTTACAAGGAATAGAAAAACTCCCTGGATCTTTAGGCTTTGGTGGCAATTTGTTTTGAATGATCGCACTGCATTCCTCAGTCAGTTTTACCATTCCCTGGTCATCGATCTTTCTTTTCTTGCTCAAGATTTCCTTTCAAGAATTTGGCTAGCTTGGATTTGAGCAATGAGCTTCAGCAAGAAGGAATTGTTTATTTGAAGCTTTTTGAAGACGTCTAAGAAATTTCAGTGAAGCTTTGGTCATCCCTGTGTCTTTTTCAACCTTTGTTGGAATTTGGAACGGGTGGAAACGTATGGTTTTCCTTCTTCCTTCTCCCACTCAGATCAATGAAGGCGCTTTCCTGCCTCCTCTTTTCTCTTTCTCCTTCTGGGCTTGTCTTCTCTTCCAATTTCTGTTACCAACTCCCTTCAAGGTTTATGGCTTTGTAATCTTCTTTAGGATTTTCTAAGTGTTACTAGGTATAGGTTCCTTTGAGGTCTAAACTGCCTATATCTATGTTTGCAAACTGTCCCCTTGGAAATCTCCAGATTCTTATCGCAAGCTTGTTGGATTTTTGTTGTGTTCTCTTGTTTCGTTCATGAATATTCCATGTGTGATTTTGAGAGGCAAGTGTAGGAGATATGCAATGAACTTTTTCTCCGGAGGCCAGAAACCCTGGTGGTTGCATTTAAAAGTGTTTTTGTTTAGAATAACAATGAAAATTGTTTTTGGATGATTTCGTCAACCTGTTATCGTAGGGATTCCGATATTGGGTTATTTCTCCTCCTGTTGATTCGATTAACGGTAGTGTCACTTGCTCCAAATAGTTGTGGATTTGCAGGAATCTAGCAATGCATTCTCCAAACTCCATGGGTTCATTGTTCATCTGTCACTACGTTTGCAATGATAGATATCAATAGATTTAGTGGTTACAATCGAGCTTTCTTACCTATGTTATCACTTGGCATGAGTCAGTGATGGCATCTATTTTCATAGATTCCAGCAGTTTTTCTTCTTTCAAGAAACTGCTTTTGATAATGGTTATTGCTTGCCATTTCTTCTATTAATATCATATGCCTCATCGATCTCTTTTTCTTTCAAAGGATCCTCCCTGCCAGCTGCATTCCATAAGTGATTTTAATGTTAGGTGACAATGAACTTTAGAAAGTTTGGAAACTTTGTAACCACTTTGGACAAACTATGGTGAGCGACATTTCTTCAACAAATCTTTAAACTTTCCAAGCCCAACAGGCTTTCTTGATCATGATGAGCAAAAGTCTATGATCTCCTTTCTTATTTTGGGTGGTTTTAGAAGATGGAACGAATTTAAGCCAAAATTTCTGGGCTAACTCCTTCCCCAAGTTGTAGAAACTCCCCACAGGACAAGAATTGTAACCATGATCGTGCTTTGTTCCCTTAGAGTGAAAGGAAAAGAGTCTTAATCTAAATGGCAGATCGTCAGAAACAGACAATTTGTTTAAAGTATCAAAATTTCAGGAAATTAGTGAATATGAAGCATTAGGATCTTCTACTAAGGAAAGTCCTCCATATTGTATAGAAGTGGAAAGCATTTGTAATTATTCTGGTTTTTAATTTCACCAAATTATTTTGCTTCCTTCCACTCTTGGTCTAGTGATGCTGGAGGTAGCTCCGTTAAGAGAAGGTGTGGTGTAATCTCGCAAGGTGCGGACATTCTGAGGATTTGCAGCAAGAGCCATATCTGGAGGTGGAGGATTATTTTCGTTCATGTTTGATTGTTGTTCAGTTCTGTTTTCTTGTGCTCTCCTTGCTGCGTTGTTCCTTTTGCAGGTTTTCTCAATTTCTGGATCGAAGATCAGAGGTTCTGTCCTTCTAGATCTTCTTTGCATAAAACCTGAGATAGTCTACAGAAAAATTGAATGACTAAAAACAAATAAATAAATGTTTAAATTAATAACAAGATAATTCGTATTGATATTGGCTTTGCCAAATCCCCGGCAACGGCGCCAAAAACTTGACAGCTTATTTTCGCAAGTGTACGAAATCGCTACAAGTAATATAGAGTGAGTAGAGTATCGTATAATGATAAGAGTATCGTACACAACGGGATTGTATACCAAGTTAACCAAAATATGTTATCTCATTATGTATTTAAACGATAAAATGATGAATTGTTTATAGAAATTAAATTCCAAGCAAGTAAAAATAAGAAGTTTAAGCCAAAATGCAATTATTGAATTAAAAGAAGATCAAGGAAGTTAAGCACTAGGGGGTTTTGATTTCATCACCTAACTCTAAATCAATTTATTTTAAGTTAGTTCATTGATCAATTTAATTAATTCAAGTAGGCGGAAACAACCCAAAAACATCCCAACTAAACAAGCTCTCCCGATGTATTGTTAGCTATTTTAACCCGGTCTAAATTACCTATCTTCCCAATAAAAGCGCAATCAAACATATGAATTTAAATCATTAAGTTTTTATTGGTTTTGTCCCTGTGAATTTCATAACCTAAGGTCATTAAACTATGAAAACCCACCATGAGTCCAAACGTATAGCTTCCGCATCAGTTATTATTCTCATGTGTTTTATTAACATTTTTCATAACAAATTATCCTTCTCCGATAGTGATAATTGTAATAAATTCAATCTAGGGAAAATTCTGCCTAAAAAGCATTAAGTTCATTAATAAATCATATATTGAATAAGGAAAAAATAAAGTTTTAATTGCATAAGATTGGAAAAGAATTAAGCTACATCAAAACCCCTAGTATAAGAATTTAGTTACGCATAAAATTTAGTTACACATAGTACTTAAATAAAACTCAACAATACTTGATAAATATTCCATAATCAATAAGATAATGAAAGAAGTAAACAAGATTAAGAGTTAGAAATAAGAACTAGAGATAAATTGCTTGGATGGCTTCTTTGAATCTTTCTTGAATACTTAACTTCTAAAGAAAATAAAACTATATACAAGATATGAAAGAAGAGATATGGAGTGGAGTGTTGTGTAGTAGTGTAATGTGTGGGATGATCTTGGAAGGGCTTCTTCTCCTCTTTATATAGACTTCTTGAGGAAACAACCCACATGCTTTAATGAATAAAGTCCTCCTTTATTAGGTGGAAAAGCTCTAAATCAAGCCATAAATTTCTCTCAATGATGGCTTTCCATGTGCATATGTTTGAAGCTTGACTGGCATGTGAAGAAAGCATCCAAGGTGAGTTGTGAAAATGGTAAGAATTAGTTAGCAACTTTTGACTCAATTCAGGATCCTTTGCTTGGCACGGGCGTGCTGAATGGCACGGTTTGGGGTGTGCCAGGCTCTGGAAGTCTGGAGGCGTGCCAGTCTTGGGGGGATTAGAGGCTTTTGCACGGGCCGTGTTCCGCAGCATGGCCTGGCAAGCTAGCGCGCACGGGCATGCTGTCTGACCGTGCAGTTTCCTGGAAGTCTGGTGCAGGCGCGCACGGGTGTGTCGAGTTGCACGGCCTGGGGCGTGCACCTCTCTGGAAGTCAAGTGCAGGCGCGCACGAGTTGCGCTTCTCGCTCTCGCGCAGTGTAGGTTCGCGCTCGCGAATGTGAGGGTAGCACGGGCGTGTTCCTCGGCACGGCTTGAGGTGTGCATCTCTCTGTCTCTTGGTTTGTCTTGCTTCTCGCTGCTCGCGAATGTGGGTAGCACGGGCGTGTTCCGTTCGGCACGGCGTTGAGGCGTGCATCTCTCTGTTCTCTTGGTTTGTCTTGCCTTGTGCCAGGGACACGGCCGTGCTTCGCGACAACGGGCTGGCGTGCCAATTGTACTTTGCTTTATTTTGTTCTTTTCTTTGCAAAATCCTACAAATTTTCTTTCCCAATCAAGTGAGTTTGATTAGTGAGTTGTGATTAAAGGAAGCTTTTGAATAAAAACATATCAATATTACGTAAAAACTAATTTAAATAAA
The DNA here is from genome assembly GCF_014843425.1 of Jatropha curcas. Next base: position 18,287,974 of record NW_023590789.1, on the reverse strand, counting down.
TTAAAAGTAATAGAAATTTCAATTAAAATTACAATAAAAATACTATAAAAATCAATACTATCAAAATCTGTTACCGATCGGAATTTGTTTATGTTGAGGTTCAGGTATATTTGAGTTCTTTATTATTATTATTTATTTTAGAGTTTTATTTCTTTTATTTGATTTTCATGAATTCAAATCAACATCCAATAACATAAGATCATATTATTTAATTTTTTTTTAAAAAGAAATCGATGCTATTAAACTTATCATTTTCAAAAAAATTAAAGTCTAATCTTATAATTAATAATAATTTATTCATTTTATTGTCTATAATTATTTTATTAAATATACTTGGCTTTTAATGTTATTCTATCATATTAAAATTAGTTTGAGAAAAATATTATTCGCTTAGTATTTGAATATTACAAAGTTAATGCTATTTAAGAATAAATTATAATCATACTTAATACTATATAAGAATAAATTAATGAAAATACAAAATGTTTAACAATGATTAACTATCTTAAATTTTATTTGTATAAAACCCATACTCAGAAACTTAAATAAAATCCAATTCTAAATAAAATTATACAAAGTCTATTCTCACAAATTCAATCTCACAAAATTCCAAAGAAAACCAAATATTTGAAGGAAAATGCTTAAAATATTAATAGTTGTCATTGGAAGGATATGGTTTGGTCAAATGTAGGTTGTTTTAGTAGTGTGTTAGCTGTATGAGTTACTGTTTAACGTTTAACTATTTGGAGTAACTGTTTTCATGAAAACGTTTAAAAGTTAATATTTTATATGAGTTAATTTTTATAAATACTAAAAATTAATGTCTAAAGTCGATTTAAACGCTAATATTATTCTAATATGTAAAAAAATATTAATCGTGCACAAAGTTATAGGCGTATGATTAGAAATTGTATAATTCACTTTCTTTCCTAGATCGTTCCATTGCACCCTACTACGTCCACATGCAGAGGCCCTTCGCGTTGATGGAAAGTATGAGGGTGGCTAATGCATTCCACGTAGTAATAAGTAATTTGGTCCCGGTGGGTGATGTGATTAATGATATGGTTCCAGAACAAGCATTTAAAATATAATTTCTCATTATTGTTATTGAAAACACAACTATATACATACACATGTTACATAGCCATGTCAATATATATATATATAAACTTAGTCTATACAAGTCTATCATCTCATTTATATTCCAAATAAATGAAATTAAATATTTTTATTGAAAATACAACTATATACATGTGCAGATTACACACACATGCACACTGTTGGTACTGTAAAAAAAATTAAATGCGAATTAACAATTTTAGCGTATCAAATATTAAAGTCTATAAATTATAAAAATGATTGTTTTACTTGAATTCTTAATATATAATTTATCCAAGTCTATCACCTCACTTATATTTCAAATAAATGAAATTAAATATTTTATTGAAAACACAACTATATACATACATAGGTTATACAGGCATGCACACTGTTGGTACTGTAAAAAAAATTAAACGCGAATTAACAATTTTAGCATATCAAATTGATGAAATTGAGTAGGTTATATATAAATAATGATGCCTTGGGACTCAAGACTCAAAGATCCCAGCTTTAATTCTCATACATGTGAACATTTAATTATAATTTGTATTTTTGCCCCTTTAGGTTGTATTGTCCTTAATAGGTTTTGTAATTATTGTAATTATTGTAATAAAAAACAATTAAAACATTAAACTGTATGAAACTTTTTTTTTATTATATTTTTGCAGCTAACATGCTGTTAGTGTCCGTGTAATTATCGTATCGTATCTTGTCAATTTCACTTTTTAAGATTTCATTTTTTTTTTCTTCAGAAAATTCACATTTTAAGATTGAGAACTAAAAGCATGAAAAAATGGTGTTTCGCATTTCAAGCAAAAAGATACTCTATGTTAAGAGAAACCCATGCCATCGAATAGGTGATAGTTATGTAGGAGGTTGTCTAAATGAAACGAATATGAAACATTATGAAAAGGTGGGGCCTATCCTAATGCTGAATTCAATTATTGTATCTGTAGCCACCTGTCAAGCCACATTTTTAACGCTTTTCTTGTTGTAAGCGTTGCAGTTCAAAAACCTGTCCATACGTTTTTAAATTCTATCTCATCTCTCTTACGTAATAACTATTATATTCAAAATTTCATATTTTTTAAAAAAATTATTAAATTTATTTAAATTATAATAAATTATTAAATAAATGAACTATATCATCTTTATTTAATACTAATTTTCTAGGAAAATCATTAAATTGAAGTAATAATTATTGGTCATAAACAAAGGATAAATATAAAAAAAAATATTTATTACTCCTTCAAATTACAAATGTGACAAATATTTTGGATCGGAGATAATAGCTCTTAGCGTTTTGACTGATCAAAATACTAAATTTTGGACTGATCAAAATACGTAAATTTACAGTGTCCGATTAAGTATAACATGTTGAATTAGTTTATAGATTAATATAACATTGTTTATAGATTAATATAACATTTTATAAAAAATTAACTTATATAACATTTAACTTTTAATGTTTTATAAAGAACTGTTCAAAGAGCTACTAACTATCAAAATAACTAATTTTACTGAACAGATCTTTAGACGAATGTGAAATGAAAAATTTTTGTGCACTTCTAAATTTTTTAGTGCTTAACAATGAATTTAATAATTAATATCGAATGTTTACTTTATATTATATAAAATTTGGCACCCAAATTTAGAATTTAGTTTTTAAAATTTAATATATGAAAAGAAGTAGAAAAAAAAATACTACTGATAATAATGATAATAATAACAAATTTTTTTGTTTGTATATTTTGTTCTCTTGGATGTTGACAATGACTGTATAATGGAATGGTGAGATGAGGCCGTAATTGACGGCGGCGAACTGGTTATGAATAAGCCACGTGGTGGTGAAAGAAACAATAAACACTAAAATGATGTTGAGCTTGGGTACCACGTTACGGTTTTCAGAACCGAAACCGACGAGAATTAGAATCGGTTTGAATTGAAATTAGAATCGGTGACCTACAGTTTGATTTTAGTTCCATTATTTTTGAAATTATGAATCGATGATTCCAAGAACAGATCGAAACCGACGGTTTTTCAGTCGGTTAGAATCGACCGTTGAAATCAGCGGTTCCAGCAGTTTTTTTTTTTCAAATAGTTTTATGAAATCTCCAAATTACCTCTCTTAACAACTATAAACGGCTACATAAGGGATAGTTTTAAGGCTATTGTGGAAAAGTAATTTTTTGGATTTATTATAAATACCTTTTTCCATTTATAATCCCTCAAACAAAATTATTTCTACTCTCTCTACTCTATATTATTCTCTACTCCTCCAATTTTCATTTTATAAATTATTGTCCAAACAAATTGAAAAATTAATTTCTTTTCAAAGGGCTCCAATCTTCAATTATTTTGTCCCAAATTTATTTGTCAATTATTTTCTTCAAAGATTATTTGTCCAAATTATTGTCAATTAATTTCTTCAAATTATCCAACTTTTTAAACAAAAAATAAATTAAGTTGAAGACTTTTTTTTAAAAAAATAACATACGTTCAAGCCTTTTTTTTAAAATTAAATTAAGTTCAAGCATTTTTTAATTTTTAAGGGTATTTTTTTAGAAATTATTTCATAAATTTTTAAAATTTAAATTAAAAAAAAATGTTCTCTAATTTTTTATTTTACAATTATGCGATTCCCTGGAAAACCGGTCGAAACCGTAGGTTTTAGAACCATTAAAGAACCAAGAGCAAAACTATAACCGTTCGATTTCAAATCGTAACTGGAATCGTCAATTTCTAGTTCCATTCCGAAACCGAAACTAGCGATTCTGGAACCGTGGCCACCCCTAGTTGATGAATATTTTTTTAAAATAGTTTTTAGTGTTTTAATCAAGTTAAAATTTTATTTTTATTAATATATAGTATTCGTAATAATTTTAGAGGTTGAGGCAACTTTTTATCAAATGTTAGATACTCTAATGTTTAGCATTTTACAGAGATTATTTAAATTTTTTTTTTTTTTACAATCATATTTATTATTTTTTTCTCTGAACACAGTAATTAAACAACTATTTTTTACTTTTAATTTAAAACGCTGTATAAATAATCTATCAGCTAAAAGCTAACGATGAACAGCTACAACAACATGTTCTCTCTTTTCATGAGAGTTAGGGTTGCTTCTGCATGGCGGCTAGGGTTTCGTTTGCGCAACCGCAACGATGATGTTCTCTTTCTATAGGGGAGTAAAGTTCTTGTGTCTTTGTTTTAATCCCTTTATATTTGCTTTGTTTGTTTTTCTGCTTCTCATTTTTTTCCTTTGGACTCTTGTTTTTGTTTGTTTATTTCTTTTTAGGGTTTTCTTAGTGTTGTCTTTCTGTCTTGTTTGTCTACTCTTTTCATCTGTTTATTTTTCATTCGCTAATATGTTTCCCCCTTTCCTAAACATCATGGTTCTGTAGTGCTAGCGACTGAGATGGAGAACCAAAATACTGTCCCATTACCCAAGCATAAGGAAATGAGAGTGTACACATCAGTGGAGGCAGAAGAATTAGAAGCGAATGTGGTTGAGAATTGTATGAATGAGGGGATGGCTAAAATTCTTAGCTATGATAAGCCCTTGATAAGCCCTTTTATGGGATGGGATTCTGATAGTAACATGGCTTGAGGCAAATTTATCAGATTTCATGCATTACTTGACTTGGAAAAACCCCTTGCTAGAGGCTCGATGGTTAAGCTGCCTTTTGGAAAATCTATCTGGATCCCTTTTTGGTATGAGGTATTGCCTAATTTCTGCTTTTTATATGGCAGGTGTGGTCATACGTATAGGAGTTGTGATGATTATGATTTTGGGGAACCTTACAATTGAAGAATATGTTATATGGGGATTCGTTGAAAGCCTCGCCTTTAAGGAAAGGGGGAAAGATTAGTGCTTCGGATCGTACTAAGGGTAGGGGGGGAACCTGTGGTTAGGAAAATGAGTTCCCAGGATAATACAAGTGTGGCACTAGTAATCAAGAAGATAATGGAAGTGAGGAACTTGTGAATCGTCAGGAAGGGAGAGAAGAAGTCTATTCAATGCAAACCTCTATGTCCCAAGCTACTAACATCCTTAATTAGTTACAAGATTTGGTGGTTAATGCTACAAAAAAGAATATGGCTCCATCAAGCCATGAACAAAGCCGTATAAGCCATGATGTTCCAAGTCCGGCTCCTGCTGACCCATATGCTACTACTTCAGCTCCTGTTCTTACTGTCCCAAACCCAGTCGTGACTGACCCTTTACCCTCCTTTTCTTGCCTCACAGACCTTATACATAGTCACCAAACTTTATCGTCTAGTTCACCTTGTCCCATCCTTGAGCCTGAACCTGACCCACGTTTGCACCCAGTGAATAAACAACAAAATTCAAATTCTCTCTCCTCTTAGAAAAGAAAGGCACGTCAGGGAAAGGGAAGCACTGTTGAATCTTGGACAATGCCCTTATTTCATTTCTTAAAGAATAAATATAAAGGCCGAGGGTGCTTTGAAATTAGACATGAGTAAAACATATGACCAAGTGGAATGACATTTTTTAAGAAATGTTTTGCTTAGATTTGGTTTGGATGTGAAACGGACGGACTTGATCATGAATTGTGCTTCTACTGTTTCATATTCTTTGCTTATTAAGGGGGAACCAACGAAAAAATCTGGAAAGATCGCTGACTTACGGACCCGAATCATTCCTGAATTATATCTCCTCCTATGATTTTAGATGAGAATGCGACTGTGAACCGCCTTATTCTCCAAGACCCAAAGCATTGGAATGTGGATTTAATCTCAACTATTTTTGATCCGTTGGAAGCTAGGAGCATTATGACTATCCCTCTCACCATGCGACGTACTAAGGACGTTTTGGCCTGGCCTCTTTCAAAGTAGGGTTTATATGCAGTACGCAGTAGGTATCATATGCTGCCTGAGGCAAAATTGTCTGGTTTGTACAGCTTCTCTTCTAATAGAGGTATCCATATGCTGCCTGAAGGCAAAATTGTCTGGTTTGTACAGCTTTTCTCTTCTAATCGTGTGCGTTCAACCCAGTGGAAGCAGAATATTCCCCCTAAGGTCAAGGGCAATTTTTGCCCAAGAGTTGGTATAAAATCACATTCCTGTTGCGTGATGCAACTTGTACACAAAGGTATGCATATTGATCCAGTTTGCTCCGCTCTATGGGTTGGCCCATGGAGAACACCATGCATATTTTAAAAGGACTACATCATAGGCCCAACATTCTTTTGGAAATTTTCTCCTGTAAAGGCTCAATAAAACGTGTTGATTATCGGTTCTCAGTTCCAGGAATGATTTAGATTATTATCAGTAAAGTTCAGCAGGGAAGCATATTGGAGCTTTTTTTCGATGACTGCAATGCAATATGGCATTTCTCGCAACGTTGGTCAAGTTTCAGGGCAAAAGCGATTACATTGTGAAGAGATTAACCCAGGCATGGCTATTGTCTGCCTCAACAGATTTTCAGCGGCGAACGAGATGGAGGGTAAAGATGGAGGTAGATTCCCAAGATGTTACTATAGAACAGAAATGACAGCCTCCTTCGCATGGTTCGTTTAAGTTGAATGTTGATGCATCGATTAAGGAGATGGTGGGCTGTGGCTACGGTTTCATTATCCGTGACGAGGAGGGGAATGTAAATATTATGGGATTTGGCACTCAATGTTCTTATGTAGTCATTCCTTCAACGGAAGCAGAAGCTTATGCTGCTAGCTTTGGTCTTTTTATGGCGATGGAGTTGGGCTTTACTTCAATAATTCTGGAAACGAAATAATTAAAATTTTAGATTGTTATAAATAATGAAATAATGATATTACAAGAAATTCGCTTTTTTCTAACTAAATTTTAAAACTCAGCGTCACAAGGTTTATACCTTACCCTACTGTAAGACATGGCATGTCGGCCGTAATATAATTAATAAGCACTTAATTCTTATAAATGCTTACTAAGTATACTACAAGGGACTTAAACCTTTTTATTTCCTTCATTTTTTTTTTATATTTTTTTATCATCTCTGTAGCATAATTTAGTTAGATTAAAATGTATAACTTATTTTGATTCGTTCAACCCTGTTAGGAAAGAAATGAAAGAAATGTCTATAATTTACTAACTAGTAATCTCAATATAATTTCTTAAACATATTATTAAAAACATAAAATGGTTCCATAACCCATAAGTCCATAGATGATTTAATTACATATTGGAGTTCTGTTCAAATCTTAGATACATAATAGAAATTAATTACTTAATAGACTATAAATTTTCAAATTCATACAATCATAATTCACATGAATCTGCTCAAATATACATAGATGATCTGTTAATGTTTAATACATCATACATATTCTAAAAGAAGTCAAATATACAATAGCTACATCAGTAGCATACTATCTACATCAAATAAAAATGATCCTCTCTTGGTTCTTTTTCCTTTTCTTTACCTGCGAATAGATAACAAAAGCAACTTAATCGCTAAGCATTGGCTTTAGTGGTGTACTAATAAAAATAATAAGGGATGACCAATTCATAAAAGTCCACCATTGGTAAAGAAAATAAGAAACAAAATAATAAATCAATACCCATTTAAATCTTCCAATTCATAAATATGAGTCTTCACAGCTTTTATAAAGTCAATTCTGAGGGCCCAATCAGTGTTTAATGATGCACAATTCTAAGGACCTTTGCTATCTACAACCTCAATCTGTGATATGGATTTCAACAGAAGAGCGAGGCAATCTACAACCTCCAACATTGGAGGGAGATTTCATACAATTATATTCATCTAGTGTATGATATCCATGTTTCAATCGATCGTAATATTCAATTCAACAAATTGAAATATCAATCGGGGTATAACCATATTATGATTCAGCTGTAAGACTTAAAACCATTCCATTCATTGTACTAATATCAAAATCACAATGGACAACATTTTCATTTCATCAACCACTGCTAAAACATATTCAATCACGGCCACCCCTCATACTACAGATATCAATTGGCCAACATCCTCCTCTTTCACAGTATAAGAATCATAAAATTCATTTAAAATATCATTCGGTCATATGCTTTCAAAATAATCTTTTTCCTCTTTAAAAATTTATGAAAGCACTAATATATATATTTTTTATATATATAGTTATAATTCATAAAGCACATCCATAGAAAATTTTTTGCAAACTCAATCTCATTTTGTTTAAATAAAAGTAGGAAAGGAATAATAACACTAACCTGAACTAGATGGCTCCCCTAGCCCTTTTCCTCTAGTAATTCAAGCTCCCTTTCTCTCAAAGACAGCTGTAGCATGATATTAATACCACATTAATCATACTACACAATTACACACATGCACTTCTATAGAATGTAAATTAAGCATTAGAACTGTAGTTCTCATCGCTTTCTTTTCATTTTCACCTTATACTTGTCTAGTGTTATATTGAATTCTCAGTTTAAGCCAGAAAACACTTCAATAATCCAACACTTAACCACATCCTAGACACAGGAATACTAAAATGAAAACAATAACAATAGAAGTGAATAGCATGCTAAATTCGTTCAAGGTTTATGACATGCAGAATTTCAGCATTTGAGTAGCTGGTATTGCGTTGACTATATCTTGAATTTCCCTTATTCAATTGCCCTGAATTTTGACAGCATGTTCCCAACATCTTAGGGTACTGTTCTGGAAAATTTCATAATTTTTAAAGCTCATATTAATTATATTACGGGCGACATGCCATGTCTTACAGTAGGGTAAGGTGTGACATGTTTATTTTGGTATCAGAGCAGTTTTAATTGCATATTGGATCACATTTTTACTGCATATAAATGTGTGAAATGTAATCTGCTCAAATATGAATGCCTGTTAATTGTTGGATATCTACATCATACAATATTCTAATACGATGCATGGTTTTCTGTGATAATATACAGAGAGCGTGTTATTTTACAGAAGCTGAATGTCAGGCAGCATAACTGTAACATGTCCAACAATGGTAAGTTTATTTAAGTATTCTCAACTCACTTCCAGCACAAATTCATGCAATCCAACTCTTCTATTACTGAAATAACATCATAATATAAGATATAGCAGAATCCCTAGTTCATGGCCATATCAAGATACAACAATCAAAATCATCCATCTTGGTGAACTTAGCAACTTAGACTTGAATTCATGCATAACTACTTTCAATCATCTTAAATCACCTTAAAATCCACTTCTCGATCACTTATCTTCACCACAAATCAGATTTAACCAACAAGCATCTCCACTTTCAAGGTCATGGAATTCAAAACGTAATCCATAGAAATGAGGAAAAGTGAAAATAATACCTTTTCTTAGAAATACTTTTGAAAAAATACTTGAAAATTCTTTGATTTTCACCTTCTTTTTGCTTGGTTTTGACTCAAAATCCTCCTCCTCTCTTCTTGAACGCTGCAACAATGAGTGAAGTGTCGTGGTTCTTTCCTCTTCTTCAATAAAATTATATAATAAACTTTATTAAAAATTCCTTCCATGTCCTTTAAATGCAATTTGCACTATAATCCTCCCTTTTGTTTTCCCTTCATCCTTTGGCACTCTAATCTTTTTAATCATTTTACTTTAGTCCTATTAGGTATAAACGAAGTGTATTTAATATTCTAAACTCCACTTGGTAAAAATCGTACGGAAATTACCGTTTTTCAAGCTTTTCGGGTAAAATCGTGCTTTACCGAGAAGTCATTCATCTTTTAACTCATTTTTGATTTCCTTTAAGCTTTCACATTGATTTGCAAAATCAATTAATGTTTCATCTTAATTAATATTAATATCCTTCAATATATAGTTTTTTCCATTATTTCTAAGTTTTCCTTTTTTTTTTTTTTTTTTCGAATAACCGAAATTCATCGAAAAAGCTTAGATTTAGAAGAACTACAAAATGAGATAGGGGAACAAAACCGTGAGGGAATGTAGCTTGGTAACTCTCCAAAGCGGACAATACTTACAAGGGGAGGGCTATGAGCATGGTATCAGAGCCGGACCTCGCTTTCTGGCCGGTGGTGGGCCAAACCTCAGCGAGGACGCTGAGTCCCCAAGGGGGGTGTATGTGGCAAAGGCCAGCACATCTTAGGCAAATCCCAACTCGGTTAAGTACGAGGGGGTGGTCCTATACATAGAGGGGTAGGTCTCTCAACTTGGTAGGCGCCTTTTGGGTGGTTTGCAAGGCCTGTCAAGGGGACAAACGTGAGAGGGAATGTAGCTGTAAAACTCTTCCAAAGCGCGACAAATAGCCTTACAAGGGAAGGGCCTATGGACAGGTTAGTCCATCTAATTTAATTGATGAATTTCTAACTAATTTGTTAGTAGATATATTTTCCAATTCCATTGACTAACACCATATGTGTGTAGGTGCATTAACTATCAGGCACTCAAACTAAATTTGCAAAACCACCAAAAGGCGGCCCTTCCAGTTGAGAAGACTTACCCCAACCCACCCAAAAGGCGCCTACCAAGTTGAGAGACTACCCCTCTTATGTATAGGACCACCCCCTCGTACTTAACCGATGTGGGATTTGCCTAAGATGTGAATTGAAACGCAACAGCAAAATTGACTAAACCTGCTCTGGTACCAAATTGCAATTTATGAATTGAAAGGATAGACGTGTGATTTGAAAAGAGACACCGATAAAGTGAAATTTGGGTAATTTGGGCTGCAGCTTTCTTTCTTTGTCTTCCTTCACCCAAACTTTCAAACTGATTGCATGAATTCAAATTCTTAAGTTTCAAATGAAATACATGAATCCAACTAAAACATTAATTGATTTACTATTCATATAGTACTTGATGTGATAGCCTAATTGAATGCTGAGAAATTTCTTCAAATTTGCAAGTTTTCATTGATTAAAAAAATAGCAAAATCAAAAGCTCCACCGCCATACTTAACTGCAAAATACTCTGAATGTTTTATAGATTGTTCAGAAAAAAAAAATAGAAAGAGGAAAAAAGCTTCTCCCAGTAACAAATTACACCAAGAAAATCATAAAACTGAAAATAGAGGAGCTTTGTTTCATCATTTGGCCTATAACCTTAGCTCCTCTCCAAATGTTCAATTTTCTTAGATTTTCCTTCTTTAAACAAGCTTCTTCCCAATTCATTAAAATAAAATTTTCTCTTATATCTTAAAATTTCAGAATAAAAAATCTACAAAAAATTTGAAAAATTAAACATTTTTCCCCCAAATTTACCTTCATCTGCTTCCACAGTTAAACCTCCACATCCTACACTCTTCTTGTCCTTATAGAAGCACAACTATTGAAAATCCAAAAAGCCCTCCTAAAATGATCAGAATTTGATCCGTTTCCCTTCTTTGTTGTGTCAAATCCCAAACGACTTCAACTCATGTATCCGAATGCAATAGTGTATCTATAATTTCTTTTTAATTTCAACATTAAAATATTAAAATATTTTTACATGTGAAGGGGTCAATAAAAATAAATAAGGGGGTCAATTGAGTAATTATACTACATATATAAATGAAAACTAAATGGCCCTTTTTTTGTGAATAGAACAGTTACTATCCAAATGGCCCTGCATGAGCCCAGCATATTTCACCTTCTTAACTAGGCAAGTATAAGTAGAGAAAAGAAAGGAGCAATAGAGAAAAATAGGAATATACCTATTTGGATTGGAAAAGATTAAAACAGAAGAGGATGAAGAAAAAATAAAAGTAAAACGCCTCTATCTCCCTTTTAGATGAGAGTTGATAAAAGATTTATCAAGAATGGATCGAGTTTTATTTAGTATGATTCAAAATAAATAATACTCGGTTAAAAAATTACTTTATTATGTAATTAATATTCAAACATTAAGATTCAAAATTCTCGCTTGGTAATTATTCTCTAGTCTCTTACTTAGAATAGTCAGAAATATTATACATACATAAACATTATCATTTGTTAAATTCTGTCAAACTTATTCAATTTTCTACTTCTTTCAAGAGTGATTATGATGATATGTGTTTATTAATTCATGCTCTTTTATTTGTTCCAAAATTGGTGTGTGCGAGTGAGATATTTATTCATATCAATTTTTACAATTTGAGGGGTAGAATAGGTTATAATATTTATTCTCTAAGGAAATTTTGATTCAGATGTTGGATTCTTTCATTCCAGATATTATAAAGGATCCTTTTTTAACTGATTTATCATTCATGATTCTTTCATTCCAGATATTATAAAGGATCCTTTTTTAACTGATTTATCATTCATCACTCCTCATATAACTGATATTTATGTCTGTTAAAATGTTATTAGTAAATATTAAAAAAAAGACATACAAAAAATTTTTTTTTTTTAACTAATCAAGGTCGTTTTCAGATATTTTATTATTAACTTTAATAAATAATTGTATAACCTATCAAACAATCAATTAGATAGATTTCTTCTCAGGATTTATTAAATCGTGTAGAACGTTGGGTCTGCTGGGTTCCACCTGTGGCTGCTTTTCTCAAGTTAAATAAATAGACATACCAAAGTTACTGTTGTTTAGTTTATATTTATGTGCGATTGTGAATGATTATTTATTTATTTAAATTTTAACAAATTATATATTTTTTTATTTATTAAGAGGCTCAACAAGTTGAAACAATATTTCGGACTATATATTAAAGGTAATTTTGTTCACTAAAATGATGAAAACTCTTGTGGTCGAAAGGATTCGAACCGCAAACCTCTCACTCTCCACTTTTGATATAAGTGAAAAGACGAAATAAACCAGACATTATTACTAATAATAAATTATATTTTTTAATATAGTATGACTTACTTTTTTTAAATTTTAGTATTTAGTATTTTGTGTGACTTTATTTAAATACCACTTGCTATTTATGTATAAAAAAATGCGTAAATATAAAATAATAAAATAATAAATGTTCAGCTATTATTAAATGAGAGGGCAAAGTAAAATTTTGATTTAAGTTGTGTACGGTATAATAACATTAAAATTGCTTTTCTTTATTGTTAAACTTATCCACAAAAACTTATCCACAGTCAAAGAAGATCGTGCAACGTTATTCTCATGTCGAATAACACTTACTCCTGTTCATTCCAGTTTTTAATTATTACTTGTTATATTTACTTAATGGGCCCCCAGATATGCGCGTTAGCTTTTAGTTTGATCATTTTACATTTGTACATTATAAAATAAATTATTTACATAATACCTTTTATCAATATCAATGTATGAACTCACTTATAATAAACCCTATAAATACCCAATCGAAGCTACGTGCATGTTATCAGCAAAAGCCAAGTCTCTTCTCTTTCCTCTTTCACACGCTCATTCGCCGTAGCTCTGGGACTTGAAATTCCTTTTACGGAAAAACCCAATTATGGCCAGATGAGTACTCTTCCACAGTTTTCCTTACCAAGCCACCTCAACCAGCCACCTCAACCTCCACTACCAACACCATCAAAGCTCTACTCGTCACCCTATTTATCTCCATTGTTAGTACAGTTATAAAACTTCAAAGGAGAGCTGCTCTCAAAAAAACCAGCAAAATTCTCCCACTACCTCCCGGCCCAAAACCCTGGCCATTCGTCGGAAACATACCGGAAATGATCCGGTATAGACCTACTTTCCAGTGGGTTGATCAACTCATGAAAGAAATGAAAACCGATATTTGTCTTATTCGTTTCGGAAGAACTAATGTTATTCCTGTCAATTGTCCAATTATTGCACGTGAACTGCTCAAGAAAAACGACGCCATTTTCTCTAACAGGCCAATGATTCTTTCTGCTAAAGAAATGAGTGGTGGTTATCAAACTACCATTGTTGTCCCTAACAATGATCAGTGGAAGAAAATGAGAAAAATATTAACTTCAGAAATTATTTCACCTGCTAAACATAAGTGGCTGCACGACAAAAGAAGTGGCTGCACGACAAAGAACAGAAGAAGGCTGTAATCTGCCTGTATTTTATATTCCATAAACCAGTACGGCCAAACAATTAATGTCAATTTGCGACTTGCTGCAAGGCATTATTGTGGAATGTGATAAGGAAAAATGATGTTCAAGTAAAAGATACTTTGGCGGAAGCAAACCGCCAAGAATGGCGCCACCGGAACGCGTGAGATAGAACCATGTGGACTCAGTTTTTTGCTGTTTTTGAATACTTATACTCATTTTTCGTAATTTTTGGATTTCATGCCTTTCTTGCTAGGGCTTGATCTTGACATGCGACAGGCAGGAAAAATTTGTTCTTGAAGCTAATAAGACTTTAAGGGCTTTTCATAATCCTCTTATAGATGAAAGGATTGAACTGTGGAGGAGTGGTCAAAGGAAGGAAATGCAAGATTTGCTTGATGTTTTTATTACTCTTCAAGATTCTGATGGAAAGCCATTCCTGACATCTGACGAGATCAAGAATCAAGTAGCTGTAAGAACTTAAAACCTATATATTTACAAGCTTAAATATTTTCCTGATTCAAGATATTTTGATTTTTCCATTTGTTGCTTTTTTCCTTTTTCAAGAATTTCAATATAAAATAAGAATTTCAATATAGAACATAAATCTTACAAATTCAAGAAATCAAGAAATAATAAATATGATATTTTTATTTAAAAAAAAATACATACATGTGTAGATCCTTACAAAATCCTGTATTACAAAAATTTTTCAGGAAGTTATGATAGCAACAATAGATAACCCTTCAAACGCAGTGGAATGGGCCATGGGAGAATTGCTAAACCAACCAGAAATTCTAAAGAAAGCAACAGAAGAAATAGACAGGGTGGTCGGAAAAGACAGACTTGTCCAAGAATCAGACATCCCTGATCTTAACTATGTCAAGGCATGTGCAAGAGAAGCTTTTAGGCTCCATCCTGTAGCCTACTTCAACCCACCTCACGTTGCTGCGCAAGACGCTGAAATTTGCGGTTATTTGATCCCTGAAGGTAGTTGGGTCATGCTCAGCCGATATGGTCTGGGCCGAAACCCAAAGACCTGGCCTAACCCACTCAAGTACGACCCTGAACGCCATGAAGGAGAAGTGGTTTTGACCGAACATGGCTTGAGATTCATATCATTTAGCACGGGAAGGCGCGGTTGCATCGCGGCTTTACTCGGAACTTGCATGACTACTATGTTATTGGCAAGAATGCTTCAATGCTTTACTTGGAGTCTGCCGGATAATGTCGAAAAGATTGATCTTTCCGAAGGAGTCGACGAGCTTTTTCCGGCCAATCCCGTGGTGGCTTTTCCAAAGCCACGTTTGGCTCTTCATCTTTATCCTACTTCGCCATGAATGAATGAACGGAGGGATATTAAGATATGCAATTAATTCAGAATACTTTAATACTTTGAAATCTGAAATAAATAAATAAAATCCGACTTGCATGGTTATTATGTAATTAGGAGGTGAAATTTATGAGTAGAAGTTGCATGTGGTGGCGGCTTTATTGATAGTATCTTTACAACGCTTTTGTATTTCATCAATGGCTTGCAATTGTTTCAATAAGTAAATTTGCTATTAATTAAAAAAAGTCTTTCTTTCATTTCTTTTAATTAATTTAGGCTTGCAACTTTAAACTTTATAATCTTGAACCAGTATTAGCATAGATGGAAATGGAATCATAAACAATCAGTCAGAATCCCAATAAATGTATATAGATCCAAAGGATTTGAAAATCAATTGTAAAAAGAAGAAGGGAGATAACAGAAGACCCATGCAAACCCATCGTTGTAAAGTTTTGATAGTTGAACGTGAAAGAATTTGTATTGTATGATTTACATTATACGACACCCTTCGTATAGGTGTACAAGGTATGTACAAAAAGAAAAAAAATGATCATAATAGAATGCACTAAAATTAAAATTAGATACATTAAAATCAAATTCATATAAACTTGGATCACTTAGATTTTATTCTAATATTGATATGGAAAATATCAATGGAGTAGATGAGTAGTCCGTATATAGAAGAGAGAAGAGAGGAGTGCGAGAGAGTTTAGAGTTGCGATGCTGATGTGCAGAATCTTGTTTGTCTTCGTTGACATAGATAGTGCTTCTTTCTCTTTTCACATTCACCGCAGAAATTAATTGTATACTTTCAGTGTGTACCAATGTCCTTGTAGTTAGTATAGTTGATCTAATTGTACAAATTGAAGTGTTTAATAGGATAATTTTATAAATTAAAGTGTTTGATAAATAAAAAAAAGTACAAAATATCATAAAGTTAAAGTAATAAAGTTTAAAATAAAATTATATATTCAGCCGTTTTTAAGTTTATGTTTACGTGTTATTATGAATTAAATTTTAATATATTGTGGCATATTTTTTAAAAAATTGTCATGTCCATTACGTGTCATATTATGTCTCATTTCCCATGTCTATATCTATGCAATGTATATAAGAGAAGGCGTTACATTGAATATAGATTAGATAACATGAGCAGCTCTTTTTTGAATTTTGTTATAAATATCTAATATAAGTCGTGAGCTATTATAAAATGGGAAGGGAAAGTAAATTTTGATTTCAATTGTGGTATGGTACAATAAAAGTATTTGCTTTCTTTATTGAAATTCATTCATAAAAACTTGATTTTATGCGTCAAAATCCCTCCAACTGTGCAAGTTTTATAATTTGACTTTTGAATTTATTTTTGGATATTATTTTTTCAATTTTTCTTAATATCTATTCTTTATACAATTAAATCTATTGCAATTAAGGATGAAATTATAATTAAAAATATTGCAATTAAGGATGAAATTATAAATAAAAAAATATTTTCATTATTTTTTAAATTAATAATAAAAATAATATTTTCTGTTCCTTGAATATCTAATTATATTGACATATGGTTGATAGTCATGAAAATAAAATAATTAAGGACTTAGTTATATTTTTTAATTAAATGACTAATTATTTAAGTATATAACCAATCCAAAAATTACAACAATTAGGTTTTTTTTCATCCTTAAATATAGATAATATGAAAATAAGGTACGTATTTATATTTCTTTAGATTAATTTTTATGTCATGTTTCAGGATTTTTTTGTTCAGTAATATAAATTTATATTATTAAATTATTAGATAACGCATTTGTTTTAAAATTAAAATTTAATTTATGTAAGATTAATTGGATAGAGAAACGGAATTTTTTTAAAATTTTCAAAGTGTAACATGATGATTTAGAAATGTTGGAAATACTTTTTTTTTTATATTTGTAATTCTAGCATTAACCGCCATTGAAGTAAAATTAATAAAAAAAAATTGAAGTAAAATTACTATAAAACGTTCAAATTGAAGTAAAATTAATAAAAAAAAATTAAAATATAGGAAAATTGTAAAAACTAATAAAGTTCAAGAGTATTTTTGATATATTAGGCTTAAAAACTTTTATTATCAAAGGAGATTATATAACGTTATTTTGGAGTATAATTACTTAGTTCTTTCTAATTTTTACTCCATCTCTCTTATAATTTTTGTCCTGATTTGACTAACACATATATTAAGAAAATTCAGTTAATATTGTTAAATTATAATTTTTGCTTTGTCTTTTTTAATGTACCCTTATGTTGATATCTATTAAAATTAAATGATAAATGTAAAATTATTTCTGAAATTAATCGAATTATAATTAAACATTTGATTAAATAAATATTTTAATTTTGTTTGTATCAAGATTATTAATTCTAATAATGTAGTAGTTTGGTTGTTATATTTGTTGGTGACAAACATATTAAATAAAGGTAACAAAATAAACTTCAAGTATTATTTATTTCTAAAAAAGAAACAGGACAATAATAAGGGACTACTGGAAAAGAAAACTAGGACAAAAATTATTGAATGGATACTTTTAGTTTGTTCAGATTTTAACATTCATATATATTTTAACCGGCCCTTGAACCGTCGGTTCTAATTCAAAATTTTAAACCGACAGTTCCAGTCTGATTTCAATTCATCTACAGTATGGTTTGATTTCGGTTCAAAATGAACCGGTGGCCATACCTATTTACAGGTGTCATCTCCGTTTCATGCACAATCTCCCACTACCCTTCTCTAATGGCCACCATAATAGAATGAGCTGATGAGAAGGTCCAACTAAGTCTATTTTTACCTTGCTTGGAAACTGAATGTGATCTGATTTACCTGTGTTTATTTGAAGTTTTCCATATTTCAGTCTTCAAATGATGAAAAAAAATTGAAGTTTTCAATAAACGATGAACATAAAGATATTCTGCAAGTCTTAGGATTACTTTTCTCATTTCTTTGTAAATTATTAAATTGCTTATCCTAGTAAGTTAAAGATCAAAATGAACAAAATATCTCCTAGCGCTCTAATGGATTTAATTTTTCTTTACATAACTTTGCAAAATGCTCCTTTTCCTTTATGATAATTACAAGAAGATAAATCCAAAAGCTGAAGCATGAGGCAAAAGACAATTTAGAGAAACCAAAAAACTCAAAGTCAAGGGCTTTTTTGCTCCAAAAATTTCTTTTTTTCTCTTTTTTCTTTTGTCAGAATTGGAAAGGGGATTTTGTGTCTTTTCTTTCACATTTAACATCTAAAATTAATTAAGTTAAATAGAACAACAATATTACGACAAAGTAGTGTATTTTATAAAACACACAAACAGAGCAATTAATTAGCATAATATGGGGATAAGATTATAATTTTCCATTTTATTTTTTAGCTTGACCTAGAGATGTGAGTTGGCTTTTAGTTTGGTCATTTTATATTATTAAATAAATTATTTACAATAACATCTTCAGCAAATCAAGATTTAACTCACTAGTAAACCCTCCTATCTTAAGCTACGTAAAGCAAGTCTCTTCTCTTTCCTCTGAACTTTAGGGCAAAACCAATATGGCCTTGAACGTCTCTTCCACAGCTTTCCTTACCACAGCCGCCGCAGCCTCCCTCACCTCAGTCTCCACTACCAACACCATCAAATATCTACTTGTCACCCTCTTAATCTCTATTGTTAGTACAGTTATAAAACTTCAAAGGAGAGCTGCTCTTAAAGAACCAGCAAAAATCTCCCTGTACCTCCCTGGCCAGTCATGGGAAACATACCAGAAATGATCAGGTATAGACCGACGTTCAGATGGGTTTACCAATTCATGAAAGAAATGAAAACCGATATTTGTCTTATTCGTTTGGGGAGAACTAACGTTATTCCTGTCAATTGTCCGATTACTGCGAGTGACCTGTGATGGGAAGTAACACAAACTGACCTCACAACACAAACTTCCCCACTTGAATGAATCTATTAGGAGTAACAATGAGCAACATTAATCAAGCAACACAAGCTGTCCCAAATCATTCACAATCAAAAATAACATTCACCACATGAACACAAATCTTTTTACGTGGAAAACTCCTCCGGTATGAAGGATAAAAACCACGGACCTCTCCTCCGGTCCAAGAAAATAAAGTTCACTATCACAAATATTGTCTTACAACTTACAGCAAGCTACAACCATCAAAATATGTAGCTATACCGCAAACAACCACAAACAAATGTGTAGCAACACAATAGAGTGATCACAAAACACAGCTGTTGTTCTCAATACATTTAAAAATGTTCTACTCATCCTTCTACTCATCCAAAAATTAAACTCAACTGATCAACCAGAATCAAGAGTTGGATGTTAGGAACAAGCTCACCAAAAATCAGCTCAATCCGACAAAGGATGACTGCCGAAACGCTGAAGAAGATGAATCTATGCAGAATTGGAAGAAGAACAGGACAACTTCGGATTCAGAGCCAAAACTCAATCTCTAAACCTCCAAATCAAAATCCCTACGGTGAGAATCAAGAACAGAGAGCAAAGAACAACATATCCAAAAATCACAAAGATCCAACGGTTGAAACTTTAGGAATCTCCAGAACACGATGACTGGTGCTGGATGGGGCTGTGCAGAAAAAACCCTCTCCTCTCCTCTGTTTTTTCTCTCACACGATTTCTGGTTGTGTGTCCCGATCAAATGAAGAGCCAAAAAATATTAGGAATATGGCTGTTTTAAGTTTGAGGGGATAAGTTGTAAATATGGCTGTTAGTTGAGGGGCATAATTGTAAAACAATAATTAGTTAGTGGACTTCAAAATATGGGCTTTTACCACATAGGAAGGGAACCAAGCCCAACAACCTGCTCAAGAAAAACGACGCCATTTTCTCTAACAGGCCAATGATTCTTTCTGCTAAAGCAATGAGTGGTGGTTATGAAACTACCATTGTCGTCCCTAACAATGACCAATGGAAAAATGAGAAAAATATTAACTTCAGAAATTATTTCACCTGCTAGACATAAGTGGCAGCACGACAAACGAACAGAAGAAGCTGATAATCTTGTATTTTATATCCATAACCAGTACAAGGCCAACAATAGTGTCAATCTGCGAGTTGTTGCAAGGCATTATTGCGGAAATGCGATAAGAAAAATGGTGCTTGGTAAAAGATACTTTGGTAAAGCAATGCCTGATGCCGGAGCAGGACGCGTGGAGATAGAACATGTGGACTCAGTTTTTGCTGTCTTGAAATACATATACGCATTTTGTATTTCTGATTTCATGCCTTTCTTGCTAGGGCTTGATCTTGTTGGGCAGGAAAAATTTGTTCTTGAAGCTAATAAGACTTTAAGAGGCTTTCATAATCCTCTTATAGATGAAAGGATTGCACTGTGGAGGAGTGGTCAAAGGAAGGAAATGCAAGATTTGCTTGATGTTTTTATTACTCTTTAGGATTCTGATGGTTATTATATTTAAAGTTCTGAACTTGAAATATGAAATACATAAATAAAAATCGATTTGCATGGTTATTATGTAATTAATTAGGAGGTGAGATTTATGACTCAAAGTTGCATTTAGTGGTGGTTTGTTATTGAGGGTTTCTTTGCAACTCTCAAAAAAATTTGTCACAGCTACATCTTGTATTTCATAAATGGCTTGCAATTAAATCTGCTGTTAATTACAAAATTATTTCTTTTCATTTCTTTTAATTAATTTAGTTCGGTTGCTGCTTGCAACTTTATAATCTTGAATACGACTAAAGTGTTATTGGATTAAACCAGTATTAGCTTATTACTTACCTGTGCTTGAGTCTCCTTCACTAATATGCTTAAAAGTAAAGAAATAAATAATCTTGCTTTTGTAAAACAATTGTTTTTTCAAGTTCACCATTCAGTTCTATCATGGTTTCTTATAAGATTCGTAAAATATGTACTCTTTTCAGGGGGTGGACACAGATTTAAGGGGGCTGTGCCCCAAAAAAAAAAAAAAAAAAAATTTACCCAAAAAAATAAAAAAAAAAAATTTAAACTTTTCAGTAACACAAATTGTTTTGAAAAAAAATAGGCTTTCTGTTCCTCCTCCATAATTAAGTAAAATATATTTTTTGGCTCCTTAACTTATTTAGACAATCTACAACTCTCTTTACTGAACTGACAGAGGCTCGTTCTTCACGATTGGTAGCACTCGTGAAAGGTCCTGGTTTTAACTTGTTCTGGTTTACTTGTTTCATCATCCATCTCCTAAGGGTTAAGAGAACTATGGCTAGGATAGTTGGTAAGGATCATAGAGAAAAGGAGTGAGTCTTCTTCATGTGCTTGAAGTCAGAGCGTACTGGAAGCAAAGCAAAGGCAAGGATCCAATTTCTCTCAAATCAAAGTAAGGAGTCTCCTTCTTCCGATAAGAAGAGTTCCCCGCTTCGGTGAAAAGAAAGAGCGAGAGTTGGTTAAGAAGCACGAATCAAGATCCACTGAATCGCTGCTTACTGTTTTGGCGCTCCCCTAACTATTTGGACTGAGTTTGGTACTTACTATGTTGAGAGATTCTGTTCTCCATTGAATATTTATATTGATTAGAATATGAGTATGGAAATCTAACATTTTTATTTCTCCACAACAATACCCATTTTATTATAATCTGTTCTAGGAAAGAAGTTATTTGATTAGCCTGTAAAACTTATTCATTTACTATTTAAAAAAGAAGTAAGTTCATAAAACTTTGCCATAAATATCAGGAATTATTCGTATATTATTATGCACAGATCCCTTCCTTCAAACACAGTTAGTTTTTCTTTTCCTTTCCAATCAACCAATTCCTGATGAACCAGTATAATAACAGAAGCAAATTCTCTCGAGATCCTAAGCCATGCCCATTTATCTTCATATAACAGCTCTCTTACTAATCTACCTTATATTTCCGTGGTACTTATCTTTTGAGTCAAAGGTAAAATATAAAAGACGAATAGTGCAATGGCTACTCCCATTAATACTGCCTCTTTTCATATTCAAAATCACTCATTACGCGCCGCTGATGGACTATTTCAGTCACTGCTCCTACGGCAAATCACACCAGTCAGCCATGCATGACCGGCGCCTCCTCCGCAGGTAAATTAGTCATACTTCTTAAATTAGTAATTAATATGCAGGCATTGTTGGGCAAAATTAATTATTTTAGTATGTTTATTTTATAATAGTAAAAAGAAAAAATAAATCCCACTTGAAAAACTTTTACCGAAAAAGACCTTTTAAGTATTTATATTAACTAGCAAGTCTAGAATTTGAATGCTAATATTTCTATCCTTTTTCAAATATCTTACTGGGCAAAGTTTTCATATAAATTGCTAAACAACCGCTTGTTAGCGTATAAAGAGAGATCAATCGCTAATTACCAATCCTTCTTCTAATATGATTTTCATGGCTGGCAATAGAATCTCCTATGCCCTAGAATTACTTTGCATAGATCCTTTACCATTCAAAGTATTTCTAATTCTTTTAGCCATTTTAATCTTCCTTTTCATGTCACGACCCCAATGTTACTCCTGTGTTGGTTTGTCAAAGGTTAAACCCACAAAACGTTGCATTA
This sequence comes from Jatropha curcas, assembly GCF_014843425.1. The sequence goes on along the minus strand of NW_023590789.1, from coordinate 18,265,035 downwards.
TTAGTAAATGGGTGCTTCCTGTCACGCCGATTACGATGGTGTTGATCGTGCAATGCTTATCTTCTTCAAATGATACTTTCTCTGCCACTTTATCGCCATTGTTCTTGTTTTCTATCAGGAATTCGCATTGGTTTGTCTCTGCTTTGATTTGGCAGTTACTTGTTAGGGCATATTTCCAATTAACCATACGTCAGAAATTGTATTCTTCCTTTTAGTAAAATTTAATTCAATGTTGCAGTTGTTTTTTGAGGGAGAACTAATTGGGTATTAACAAAAACAAAAAGTTTCTTTTCTTTTTTATGAAATTTATTTGAAATTTCGTATTTTTATGTTTGGTAAAATGAAAATTTACTCAATTTCATTTTCACAGATTCCATTAGTGATTGAGATTTTAGTGTACTTCCTTGGAGCATAATTCTTATTATTAAGTCAAAAAACAAGTTTGTGTTAATTAATTAATATCTATTTAAATTGATTGATTCAAGATAGTTATTTTTATTTAATTATTCTCTATTCAAAAGCTATGAAATTGCAGTGGTATTAGAAATGTTGAGGACAAATTAGAATCGTTCTTTCTACTTCTTTTTGTATGTAAAGAAGAGAAATATACAAACACCAAGAAATGGTTTCATTATACAAACTGTAACTACAGAAATTTAACATGAAAAAGAAAAAACAATGGAGAAAATCTCACTTGAGCAGTCAAACTTGTATGAGATCATGGAGCATTTTCTTTTTTTCTTTTTTAAATACATGATCCTACATAAAAAGGAAAGGAAATATCAAAGCTGACCCAAAAAAAAGATACTACGGGCTTCAACAAATGCTGTAGATAATTCTGCAGCATTATCTTCCGCCAGATAGCTCCATAGCGTCCTGGTTATATAATGAATCTTCTCCCCAGTCAAATCTTCTTTGCAGCCTTTCATATTCTTGCCTGCGCGTAACCTCAATATGCTGCCACTCTTCCCATCTCTCAGCCAGAACCTCTCCTTCTAACATCCGTACCACCTCTGACATTGCTGGACGATCCTCCGGCGATGCTTGGGTACAGAGTAATGCAACCTGGATCATCATCTCCACATCCTGAACATTGCAATTTTTATTAAGGTTGCGGTCTACAATGGCATCCAGTCTTTTTTCCCTCTCGAGCTTCTTGACCTTCAAAAGCAAATTTTAGACTAGTATAAATAACTTTGTAAGTGTAGGTAGGAAGCAGAGAAAATACAAGCAAAATAATAATGCATTCTCATGCTCAGTTATCTCACATGGTCAAGCAATAGGACATCGTCCTCCTCTTCCAAGCGCGAAAAGTCAATTGCTCGTTGACCCGTTACAAGCTCTAGAATTATAATACCATAACCAAAGACATCTGTTCTCTCAGATGATTTCCCAGTAGATGAATACTCTGGAGCAATGTGGCCCATCGTCCGTTACAGCTCTAGAATTATATACCATAACCAAAGACATTGTTCTTCTCAATCTGTTCTCTCAGATGATTTCCCAGTAGATGAATACTCTGGAGCAATGTGGCCCATCGTCCCACGAACTTGAGTTGTCACATTAGTCTTTCTCACATCCACCAACTTCGCCAGGCCAAAGTCACCAACAACTGCTTCAAAATCTTCATCCAATAGTACGTTGGCAGCCTTCACATCCCGATGAATAATCTTAGGATTGCAATGTTCATGAAGGTATTCAAGTCCACGTGCTGCACCTAAGGCCACCCTTTTTCTTGTTGCCCAATCTAGAACAGGCTCCTCAGGTTTACGTTCTGCACCCAAGATTAAAACAAGTCAACCTAACACCAACGGCCGTTATCTTTTTAACTGGACAAGAATTGTACAAGATGTATAACCTCTGTCCCACTACAAGTGTTGTTTAAGTTTTTTTTTTTTTTTTTTTTTTTTTTTTTTTTTTTTTTTTATAACCTCTATCCCACTACAAGTGTTGTTTAAGATTTTTTTTTTTTTTTTTAATATCCCACTTCATTTGTCAATTTAGAAAATCAAGGAAGCATTAATTACTTGTTTCAACCTTTACCCTTGATGTTTGGTATTTCCCCTAAATAAGCATTAATTATTTATAGAGTTGATACAAGAGTATGTATTCAATTACAACTATTTTTCGCTGAAACTAAGGTTATTTAATGATTTTCTGAATCCTTGTGCACTTATCTCAAACAACACTTCGGACGGAGGTTATATATATATTATTGAATTCAATGTCCTATTTTAAATTACATGTGAAAGAGGTGCACAAGGTTCATAGGAATCATATTCCTTAAGAATTCGATAATACTATGTATACTGGGGTTTCCTAATCCTTGCCAATATAGACAATATAGATCAGTGCTATAACTATTTTCATGATCGGAACATAGTTTATAATTCCTATTCAAATACAAAATTCTTAGTAAACATACTGTACCATGTCAATTGCAGACAAAGCCTTTCCCAATGACACAGTGTTGTTAAATGATAATTAAAAATCAAATATTAACATTCAGCTGAATGGTAAATTCTCAAGTTCAACATGGATGAGTGTTTGAAATTCACCATCTTTCAATAACTATCTAATTTATTAGGTTTAGCATACAGCTTCCATGGTTGACAGTCGAAATAAAATTTTCTCATTCAAACATCCAACTTCCTCTTGTCCTCCACCATGTCCCTGATAATATGGATTTATCCTTGCCTAATCTCTGTAATAAAAGAAATCTAGAACGACATACTAAGTTGATAGGGAATATATGGTCTACTCCAAAATTATCTATTGAGCAGCTAGACACTCTTTGAAGTTATGGAATGTAGTACAAAGCATAGTGATGGCAGACGACTTGTTGGCTCAATGGTCAATTTCTAATCTCAGATTTTGATGATTAAAATAAAACAAATAAATTTAAATTATCTTTGTGCTAATATTATTTTATGCAAAATCCTTATGGGAAGAAATCGTACAAGGCAAGTCCTACAATGGTATGCAATCAGTTGTTCTTAGTTTGCTCGAGACAGAAAATCTACCTACCCCTCTAAGCATATATAACCTTAGGTATGCATTACATCTCGAACTAAAAAAAATAATCTTTCTCGATAATCAAAAAATATTTTTCGGAAATTAGATTTTCCAAAATATAAATTCATTTCGAAAAAATATATTTTCTTTAAGTTAAAATGATTTAATTTGATTTAATTTCCTAAAACTAAAGAGATTACGTCTCTAAATGTTTTTGGTAATAAATCATACACTTTACTTTTCGGAAATATCTTATGAAAATCTAAATGAACTTCAATTTATTCTCTTACCTTAAAATGAAGGGAGAATCTTTTCGTTTTTAGTAAGAGCAACCTATTCGAAAAATATTTTCCAAATAAAAATGCTTTCGAAAATCTTTTTTGATTATAAGAAAAATCGTCTTTCATTCTTCTTACCAAAAAGGATAAGATAAACTTTTGGTAACTAAAGATTTTCGTATCTTCTAAACAAGGAAAGGGAAGCAAATTTCTGATTTCATAATGAAATGATCCCTTTCCAAAAGTAGAAGACCACGATGCTCTCTATAAAAGGAGCTTCACGTCTTGAGCCCATGGTGAAGTAAGAGTTTTCCGTTTTAAGAGATTCTCATCATTGATCCAATCTTTTCTCTCAAACTTACTCTCTAACCCCATTTTCTTTTCATCTTTACACTTCACGTTTTTATCTTTAAAAGAGAAAAGATGTTTAGTAACTACTTTTGAAAACGGTTCTGTGTTCTAAACGATGTTTCTAATCTGATAAACTGTTTTTCATGTGCTTAATATGTGCATTTCTTTCTGTCTATTTTAGATTCTGTATCTATAGTAGCAGGCTTTTTATATTTGATAAACGTTTGTGTGAATAGCTTTAGGTTTAAAAGGAGCTATTGGTGAAAGAGGCTATCAAGCGACCTTCTCCTTATGTGGATTCCTAATATGTCTTGAATTGAAGTTTTCTGTACTCTGGCCAAAAACAGAACAGGGTTGAGATTGAATTAGAACCTTTGGAAAAATTCTAGTGGGGATAAAGAGTAGATCTAGGTGTTGATCTAATTGCCCTGTTATGTGGTTTGTCCTTACCTTGAAAAGAGATAACATAGTTGAGATCTCAAGATGAGTTCTTTCGGGAGTAGATGTAGGCGAGGTTAGTGCCGAACCCACTATAAATCACTGTGTCGATGCTTTTTAATTTCTGACAAGTTTGCTTGAATACTGTTTTAATACATCTTCTGTTTATATTTTAGAAATGCTAAAATTTGGTAATGATTCAATGCTCTAAAACTGTACATAAGTCTTATCTTTCTGAAACATTAGAATTCTGGAATCTGATAAGTGAATATAACCATGTTCTAATCGTTATTCTAGTTAAGTATAGTTACTTGCTGGGTTTCTAATTATTTTCTAAAACTTTATGAAAAGTTCTAATTACAATAGCTTTCCATCATAAAGTAGTTCTGATACTGATTAAGGTTTTGTGAAGCAGTTCTAAAATTCGATAACTGTCTCTCAACAGTCTATTATGATTTTTCTATAACTTTAATGAGTGAAATTCTAATCTCAATAGTTTTCCTTCATAAAACAGTTCTGATATTAAGATAAAGACTTGTGATAACAGTTCTATATTAATAGCTGCACTGTTGCATTGTCTTTCTATCTTTTATGAATAGAAAACAGTTGTGAGGTAGTTCTAAATCCATATTTCTAATCCATATTCTAATCTCACGAGTTCTATATTTTTCCGCTACACTTAGAATTTTATATTCTGTTTTTAAATTCTAAAAGATTTTTAGAAAACCCAATTCACCTCCCCTCTTGGGTTGTGCCATACATATGCGGGACCCACACGACTTTCTAATGCCAATTTAGTAAAGCTTCTCCTGTGCACCTTTGATAAGTATTTTATCAAATTTGAATCATTCTGAATTTTAATAATAGCAATCTAACTGAAGTATTCTTTTATCCACTCTGGAATAGACCTAAACAGGGATGTCAAATGGTATGCAATCAGTTGTTCTTAGTTTGCTCGATACAGAAAATCTACCTACCCCTCTAAGCATATATAACCTTAGGTATGCGTTACATCTCGAACTAAAAAAAATAATCTTTCTCGATAATCAGTTTGATTAGGATAAAATTCTATCCTCTAGAAACCGTACATGCGCCTTTTGATGCATACGGTTCAACACAAATTGCGAAAACAAAAAAAGAATCAATGTGTGGATTCCAGCCCTCCTTTGACCAGCTATTACATGATCATTGAGCAATATGTTTGGCGCATGCTTTCAGGAATATATAAAATTAGCAACATCTACAATGCAGAAAATGCCAATGAATGAAAAAGCAAATTGTTAGTTGCTTCAATTTAAATATAAGGCAAACAAGTAATACCTCTTAGACGATATGCCACACTTAAATTCGGCATAAATGGATAAACTAAAAGGCGTTCTGATGGTGTTGTGCAAAAACCTATCAGCCGTAGTAGATTCCTGTGAACAGCTACGCTTATCATCTCAACCTCACGTCTTATCATCTCAACCTCACGTTGGAAAGCTCCATCTCCTCCTGGAGTTTCAAAATCAGTTAAACGCTTAACAGCTACTTTCGTGTTATCTTGAAGCACTCCTTTATAAACTTTTCCAAAACCTCCCTGTCCAAGTATGTTTTTCTCGTTGAAGTTTTCCATCGCCAACTGTAATTCCCGATATGCAAACCTTTTCAATTGACCAAAAACAATTCTTCTGTCAACTTCACCTAAACCAAGAATAAAAAATCAGGTATTTTCAAGGTTTACTAAAGCTCCGTTTGTTTTCCTAAAATAATTTGCAGGAAATTTTTTTAAAATCTTCATATTTTAATACCAAATGAAAGAAAATAAATATATTTTAATACCCATATGTTAAAAGAATATTTAGAGTGTGTTGGGATCAATGCTTCCACTTATTCCCCTTATTTATTTTCACCACCGATGATCTAAGCTATTTTTCACAATATTTCATCGTATTATATTATCTAAGCATAAATATGCAAACTTTTATGTTTACAATGAATCAAAAAGAGGGAAAAATAAATTAAATTTAAGATTAATTACCTATAATAATCTTAGTGAAAGTTTAGAAATCCTAAAATATCCTTAGTTTCTGATCGATTGATAATAGTTTGAGTTTTTAATAATCGATAAATTAGAGTTTTTAATACTTTTTTTATTCATTGATTAAAAAAATATTATTATATTAATATATTATTCTAATTGAATTTTCAATTTTTGATTATTTACGATATTAATTGTTTTAATTGTTTAAAAAATAGATTATTTTTTAATTTTAAAATAAACTCAAATGCAAAAAAAAAAAAAAAAAAAAAAAACCAAAAAAACCTATAAAAGATATTGATTTCACATGTTAATATATATAATCACTTTCAAAGTTTTGAATTTTTTTTAAATTTATGTTCTATTTATCTATATTGAAGTTTCGTTGAAGTTTTCCAATTTATATGGTATAGATTAAGGCAACATTTTAATTTTTTTTTCTTTTTTCATGAATATTGGTTGTCAAAATATCATATACTATTAGATCATTTTCAATTCCTGCGAAACAGGTTCTTCTATAAACATAAGAACCGCATACTAAAGGATTTTAAATAACTATATATTCTCTACATCTCAACATAAATTAATCAAAGCAAAACACTCTTAAAAAAAAAAAATCAAAAAATGGATATAATATGGTCCTCAAAGCTTTCAATTAATTGAAATTTGTCGATCTCAATACCGTTAATCTAAAACGGTATCAAATCCAAAATCAAAATGATCTTTTCTGTTACCGATCAGAATTTGTTTATGCTGAGGTTCAGGAATATTTGAGTTCTGTATTATTATTATTTATTTTAGAGTTTTATTTTTTTTATTTGATTTTCATGAATTCAAATCAATATCCAATAACATAGGATCATATTATTTAATTTTTTTAAAAAGAAATCGATGCTATTAACCTTATCATTTTCAAAAAAATTAAAGTCTAATCTTATAATCTTATACTTAATAATAATTCATTTCATTTTTATCTTCTATAATTATTTATTAAATATACTTGGCTTTTAACGTTGTTCCTATTCATATTAAATAATTTAAGAAAAATATTATTTGGCTTATTATTTGAATATTACAAAATTATACAATTAAGAATAAATTATATATCATACTTGAGATACTATATAAAAAATTATAATCATACTTAATACTATATAAAAATAAATTAATGAGTATAAATTACAAAAAATACCAAACAATAACAATGCAACGCACGTGGTAAAAAACACCAAGTACTATTTAAGTTTTCATACATTTTCTAAATTGACTCTGTCAGTAATCGATATGAAATAAAGTGATCCTAGAGAACAAAACTGGGTCCCGCGGCTCATCCCGAGCCCCGAAGGCTAAAATATATTTTCGATTGGGCTTAAATTTATAATTTTCTACCTTTAAATATTTTTATTCGAACACGTTGAATGGTCAGCTGTAGTTCCTCAAGCCGAATGTTTAACAGTTTAAGGTCAAATGGCATAAAAAAATAATTCAAAATATTTTACTTAAAATTTTTAAAACCAAGTTGATGCCAAATATGTAAGTAATTCTTTTACATATAAGTAAATTTTAGTTTTCAAATCAAGTTTAAATAGCGAAAATGTTGTTTTTCATTGTATAAACCAGCTCAACAAATATGTATTAAATGTTATTTTTCATTCTATAATTCTCATTTTCTTTTTTAAGTATGAGATCACAAAGTATTTCTAGAAGGAGAGATTTTTTTAAAATTGTTGGAATTAATGGATAGGTATGGATACACCCATTATTAGCCATTTTAACCCGGATCCATTAATAATACGTGATAATAATTAATATGTCTAATTATTATTATGTGTATTTAAATAAGTGTAAATATCCTAGTTTGATATATTTTAGAGATTTTGTGTTTTAGTTGGATTCCTTCAACCTGTTAGGATTTGATGGTCTATTTTTAAGGCTGTTTAGTTAATAAATCCTGTTTCTTTAGGATGCTTAGTTGTTTTGTTTTATTCAAAGTTGTTAGCGTATTAGACTCCTTTTCTTTTTCTTTTTCTTTTCAGTTGTAATGTACATCTATATAAAGCTGACCTTCTTCTTTTCAGTTTTCTCTCATTTGATTGTCGAATTCAAATGTATTTCATTATAAAAGGTTTTACTAATTTGATAAAGAAAAATGCTATGTCTACTTTATTTTATAACTAACAATGAAAAGAGAATGAAACTCTCATTACAAATTAATTTAAGTGTCCATAAGATGACCAATTATATTCTTTATCTTAATGACTTTTAGCAAGGTTTCTTACTTCTCCAATTTATAGTTGGTGACTAGATGAGATAAATGTGGTTGAATTCATTTAAATTTGTGTAACATGCGGATGGTCAGATGAAACACTCCAATGTAAAGTCCAGTGATCAACCAATGATAAAAAGTTAGTACTATTAAATTAATTGACTAGTTTACCATCCTTATATACGCTTTATAGATTGACTATTTAGTTGATGTGGAATTGTTAACAACTAGTTGGATTAAATCAAAAGAAATAGAAGATGATAAAGTTTAATTCTTGGTATACGTTTCTAGTGTTGGGCATGAGAGATTGACCCTCCAATATGGCGTGATGGAGTAGATCGCCAGCCACCCTTCTCACTGCAACCATTATTTGGGAATTGCGTTAACTTGTCTAGCTAGTTCAAAGCATTTCAATCTTAATGTACAACATGTGGACTACAATAGATGACTTTGAATGTGTCTAGCAATCTAGCCACATATTCACGTTTGAGGCATCTAGCGTATTATACAACTTACAAGCCATCAATATATATATATCGGTCAATAAATATCCTAAATCTCCTTATATTTTCTTAAATTTTCAGTATCAATTATATATCAATAAATATCCTAAATCTCCTTATATTTTCTTAAATTTTCATTATCAACCTATGTTATTTAGAATATTTATGCAGATATAAATATAAAGGCGGATTTTCTACTATATATTCATCGAAATTTTAGCAACATCTCTCTGTGTAAGAGTGTTCAAGTGTACAAAATGGATAATCTAATATACAACTCAAGAACGGGGAGATATAAAAGATATTCTAACATAAAAACGACATTTTCATAATTATATTCAAATAAACAAATTTATTTCTAAATTATCTATCATAGACAATCCAATGTGCTTCATTTAATTAAGAATTATACTTGATAAGTTCTTTTAATGAATTGCACTACAGGTGCTTATTCTATGTAATACAAATATTGAAGGAAATTGCTTAAATATTAATAGCTGTGCATGGAAGGATATGTTTGGCCAAATTAGTTGTTTTGGTAGTTGTTAGTTGTTTGAGTACCGTTTAACGTTTAGCTGTTTGAATAACTTTTCATAAAACGCTAAAAGTTAAATTTTGTATGAATTAACTTTTTATAAAATACTAAATTAATATCTAAAAGTCAATTTAAACACTGTATTATCTAATACCGTAAAAAAATATTAAAATGTGCACAAGTTATAGCCGTGTGATTAGAAATTGTATAATTCACCTTCTTTCTACATCGTTCCATGCACCCCTACTACGTCCACATGCAGAGGCCCTTGGCGTTGATGGAAATATTAGGTGGCTATTGCATCCACGTAGTATAACTAATTGGTGGGTGGGTGATGTGATAATGATATGGGTACCAGAATAAGCATTAAAATATAATTTTTCTCATTATGTCAAAAAATATATATAATATTATATATATATGTATACTAATATATATATAAATAAAATTTAACCTATCGCGAATCTATCACCCTCACTTATATTTCTAATAAATGAAAATTAAATATTTTTATAAAAACACAATATATATACATACACATATTTACATGGGCATGTTCAGATATATTATAATATATATTATATATATTATATATATATAATATATATAAAAAGAAAATGTAATACCTGAAAAAATAAATAAATGATTTAATTAATTCCCCATTTCTTAATCACTTTCACTCACACAATAAAAAAAAAATTTTGATAAAAAGAAAAGTAGCATCTGCAATTCATCAATTAATATATGTATGACAATTTGAAATTTAACTCAAGTCTCGTGATGCGTGGGTCCCATCACTTTTATTGTTTATAGTGTTTATAGTGTTTAAGGGATTAATTTGATTTTAGGATAAAATCGTGCAACACGTAAAGTTTATAGTATTTTAAATGAATTACTTATACATATAGTCATATATTAGTATAAATCAGGAAATTATTTTTCAATCAAGAAATTTGACTTTTTTTATAAATAAATTTTAAACTTCACAGAAATGTACTGTACATGCGTCTAATGCATAAATTTGACTCTAAACTTTTGTCAATTATTTTTGTGGTCTCTTGAACTTTGTGAGAGTCCAATTATAACCCTACACTTTCACATTTCACTAATAATTATATCGCTCGTCAAAATGAAATATCTTGACTAAAATTCCATATCAATGACCCTATATTTTCACATTTCATTTTGGTCATGAGCATAGTTATTATTGAAATGTGAAAATGCAGGGTTATGAAATGTTCCTTGCAAAATTCAAGAGGCCACAAAAATAACCGCAAAAAATTATAAAATCAAATTTATGCATTAGGTCTTACCAATTAGACAATTTGTCAAATTAAATTAAAGAGGAAAAAAGAAAGAAAGGTTTAAGTTAAGTTCATTCATATATATATATATATATATATACATATATATTACATATATATATAATATATATATATATATATATATATATATAGACCGGGGTGATTTCCGCCCTTATGTAAGTTCTTTCATGTTGTATATATATAATTATCACATTGATACCATTTTAAAAATTGATTTCATCTAATCATCTAACCTAAGTAAAAACATATTATACAAATTAAACATGTTTACTTGAATCCAAAACCTTCACTTTGAATTTTTGAATCCAAAACCTAGCTATAATTACTTGAATTAAACATGTTATACAAGTGTAACTACCGTTTTCAAGTTTTGGAATGAATGAAATTGAAATAGAATTAATTTACCTCCTCAAATAATTAAAAAAGAAAATATAAGATTATTGATGATCCGTTTGTTTCTGTAAAATAATTTGCTGGAAAATATTTTCCTCCTACAAAAATTTTTTCCTAATGACTTATTTTCCGTTGTTTAATTACAATATTGAAAATTAATTAAAAATATTAAAATCTTTATCTCATAAGATCATAAAAAATATTAATAATAATACGAAATTTATAATTTAAAAATTTTATTATTAAATATGAGAAGAATGTAAAAAAAAAATCAAATTATGAAAGCCGTCGGTAGATAGTGGTGGTGGCCGGTGGTGGTAGCGAAAGGTGATAGTCGGTAGTAAATAGTGACTGGTAATGGTGACTACGAGGATTTATATATTAAAAAGAATATGAATTTTGGCATTTTAACAATTTTGGTCAATTCTTTTAATTGCTACAATTGATACCGGGAAATAATTTTTTCTTAACAATTGTAGCCTCCCTCCATCAACCTTTACTACGGTGCCGATGTGGGCATTAGTGGAACCCTCGCCATGACAAGTCACTTGTTGACAGTAAATTTGTAAGATATGATTGTTAAAAGAATTGGCCAAAATTGTTAAAAAAAGCCAAAGTTTAGAGTTTTGTTAAGCTAAAGTTTATTAGTTTACCAATTTTAGTCAACATTATTACATGCACACCAAGACATAACTCAGTGATAAGTGCATATACAATTTGGCAATAGATCCAAATTTTTTTATTAAAATTAATTTCTAATATTTATGTAATTTATTTATCAATAAATAATTTTATAACTTGTAATATTCAAATTTAATTTGATAAAGATAGTTAAATATTATTAATAAATTTTTGATTAAATTTTGATTATAATATTTTTTATTTTAAATGATATATTATAATAATTAATGACAAACAATTAATATTATGCTAAAAAAATTTATTTTATTTTAATAAGAATTAATTGAGAATAATAATTATATGACAACAAAATAAATGAAGAAAAAAAATTTGAAAAGGAAATTATAATTTGAAAATTCGAAAAGTTACATTTTAAGATTGAGAACTAAAAGCATGAAAAAATGGTGTTTCGCAATTCAAGCAAAAAGATACTATTTTCTTATCTTAACTCATAAATATAATATACATTCTTAATATTGGAACACATGCCATCGAATCGAATAGGTAATCTTTTAATTAATTCCCCATTTCTCAATCATTTCTTAATCACTTTCACTTTCACTTTCACTTACACAATTAATCAATTAATATATGTATGACAATTATGGCTCCACATGGTTATCGTTTAAAATCAGCTTATGAATGCAACGATGACAATTTGAAATTTAACTTTTTTTATAAACAAATTTAAAAATTCACAAAAATATATTTTACTTGCATCTAATGCATAAATTTGACTCTAAACTTTTGTCGATTATTTTTGTGGTCTCTTAAACTTTGAGAGTGTCCAATTATAACCACACACTTTCACATTTCATTAATAACTATGTCTCTCACCAAAGTGAAATATTACTAAAATTTCATATCAATGACACTACATTTTTACATTTCATTTTAGTCATGAGAATAGTTATTATTGAAATGTGAAAATACAGCATTATGAAAAGTTCCTTGCAAAATTCAAGAAGCCACAAAAATAATCGCAAAAAATTATAAAATCGAATTTATGCATTAGGTCATTATTTATGAGAGTTGAAACTATCCGTTTGCTAAATTTATGTAAAAAAGACATCCATCACTTACCAATCAGACAGTTTGTCAAATTAAACCAACAGACAGTTTTGTCAAATTAAAGAGTAAAAAGGAAAGAAAGGTTGAATATCGTTTTACCATAAGAAAATATGAAGTAGATTAGTAGATTAAATTTATAATAAAAAAAGTAGATTAAGTTTGAATTTGTTAAATTTAATTTTCAAATAGAATTATTATATCAATATAATTCTTCAAATATATTACCATGAATTTTTGAAATTAAAAAAATTATCCAATCAAAATGTAGAAAATAAAGAAAAAATTAAAAAATTTCTCCAAAAAGAAAACGAAACTTACGGAGCCCATCCATTCAGCGCAAGTCGTCGAGAAAGATTGTTCTTTTACAAATAAAACACTGAATAAAGAGAAAGCTTAGAACTTTCTTCTTTTTTCAACTTTCATATATATAACATAAATGAGGAGGTGAAAAACTAAAGATTTAATATTAATATCAAATTTAACTTTAAACTTATTTATTATTACAAATCTAATTCTTTTGATTACTAATAGTTATAGCGTTCAATAATATAATATCTACTCAAACTTTTAGAATTTGAAACAGTGTTTTATGAAATCTTATCTTATTTTTATTTACATTTAGCATTTTATAATTTCTTTATGACACTTATACTCATCATTTGTCTTACTTTATTTCTCGCTTTCATACATTTTTTATCATTTTATAGTAAACAGCTAATCATCTTAGCCAACGCTTTTATTTTAAACCGCTATATAATGGATAACCATTAACACTTAATATTTAATAGATAACTACTGTTAAAACACTGACAGCTATTAAAACAGTCAACAGTTACTAGAACAACTAAATTTATTAAATAGACCCAAAGTTATTATTCGGTTGGGAGAGTTGGAAGTGACCAAGAATGTAAGAAGTATAGTAGTAAGTTCTAAAAGAAAATCATTTATTTTTCCAAAAGAAAAAAAAAAAAAAGACAATCATTCATATTATCAATTCGAGTTATTTTGGTAACAATAGAACCTCATCATAAATTTCAATCCAAATTATTTATTTGCACCAAATTATTTATTTGCACCACCTCTTCTCCAGAATATAAATTTCAAATTAAAAATTTGGCAGGAAGAAGGGTGGAAGGTCTTTCATTAAGGCAATATTTGGATTTATGATTCTTAAATATAGAGATAATCACTATTAACAATAAAATCTAACACATGAATATAGGAAATTTAATGGTGATGCACCATTTTATTTATTTATTATTGAGGCATAACACATGATATCAACGAGAAAAAAAAAAGGCTAAAATAGGGAAACAAACATAAAAAATAATAAAATCTTAGTCCCACTTGTGCTTTTTTGGAATAAGTATAAGATCGTGCTTGTTATGGATAGTGAGACCACCAGCTTCTTCCATTGGAAAGTCCCCACCAGCTTTCTTTCCATTGGAAAGTCCTCAATTTCGTTCATTAGGGAGCCCAAAATCAAACCGCATATAAAAGATTAGCCCAATGTTGTATTTAAACTGCTACTGTACCCTTGCCAGACCAGGACAAATCTTCTTCCAGCTTCCGAATGACCAACTCAAAGTAGGACCCTCTGTAATCAACATCACTGTTCTCAAATCTTTCTGGGTAAAATTCTTCAGGGTTCTCCCACTTAGATGGTTCTCTTCCAAGTGCATAAGTGTTGATGAATACTGTTGTGCCTGGTAAAATGTCATACCCACCAATTTTGCATTCTTTGGTGCAAAAATGAGGGATCAGAAGTGGGACTGGTGGGTGTATTCTGAAGGTTTCTCTTACTATTAATTCCAAGTATTTGAATTTATCAAGATCTCTTCCTTCTACTCTGTTTTTATTTGGTCCAACAATTCCTCTTATCTCTTCTTGTACTTTTTTTATTATTCTTGGATTCTTTAGTATCTCTGTGAATGCCCATGCGGTTGTCACAGAACTTGTATCAATGCCACCCACAAAGATATCCTGCCAAAAAATGTATTATAGTTTTAGAAGATTAGCCTGGAGATCCACAAAAAAGAAAGAACATTATTTGAAAGAAAAATTGAATTTGATACCATGAGAATAGACTTGAGATGGTCTTTAGTAAGTTGGAAAGAAGCACCTTGGTCTCTCATCAGCCCAACCAAGACATCAACAATATCTTCATGTTCAGGCTTAGGTCTATTTGGGTCCAGATGCCGCTCAAGAATTTTCCAGATGCCGAGATGCCGCTCAAGAATTTTCTGAAAATACCCATCAAGGTTTTTGAAAGTTTGTTCTCTTTTAGCAAGAGCACCAGTCAAAGAATCAATGAATCTTCCAGCACTAGGGAAAAAATCCTCCGCATGAAAATTGTTTAAAATATCCATAACCTTGTTGGAACTCCAATTGTCCATAGCTCCTTCCGAAAGCAACAGTACCCATAATACCATCAATCACGTTAAATATTAGCTCCGTAAGATTAACTGGATTAGGGTATGCATTTGTTAAAATATTGTTTAACTTGTCAATCTGCTCTTCTCTTGCATACCAGAACATATGCACTCTTTTCATACTCAAAAGCTGAAAAATAAACAACTTTCTCATTTCTTTCCAGTAATCAGAATATGGACGAAACGCAACATCCAAGAAATTATATGACAGTCTACGAGGCCCGACCGATGAAGGGCGACTGCAAGTTTCAAGATCATGGTCTTTTATGACTTCTCTTGAAGCCTCTGCACCAGAGATAACAACACCAGGTGATCTCCCTAATTGAACTCGCATGCCAGGTGATCTCTAATTGACTCGCATGAAAGGGCCATATTTTTTGTGACAACTTCTCCACAAATCGTAGTAACGGCCTGTCGCCTTAAATGGTTGAAGATTGCCCAAATAAATGGGGAGTCGTCTTGGACCTGGTGTATTTAGGACTTCAGTTCTCTTCTTGGCTTTTGAGAGAAAGTGAAAATTGGAAGAAGAAAGACTGCAAGAATTGGAAGCCATTGTTGGTTGAGAGAAATTAGATTTGATATAGACATTTCCTGTTGTTGTTAATCTTTTTTGGTGTGGTTTAGATTTGAAAGTGGAGATGATGAGTGAACCCTTTAAATACTGCAGCAATGTAGTGAACCAGAGACTTGATATTTCTTTATGAGGAAATATAATAAATATATTAATTATAGCACACATTTTTTTCATATATTTAATATTTGCAGTTGTATCACCTACCTTGTTACACATGTGATTTTTAGTCATTTTAATAGGCATCCCCTTCAAATCAAAACCGAACAGTAACCGAGTTAAAATTGCCATCATACCCCAATCAATGGCATCCGATTTCAAACCATAATCGAAATCATATTTTTATTGTTTGGTTTCGATTTTTCATTTTCTAAAATTAGAATCCAAGATTCTAATTTTAAACTATGAAAAACTAAATTTTACAAGAAACAGATAATATTTTTTTTTTGTTTTGTTATAATTTTTTAAATTAAATTTTAAAACTTTTAATTATTAGTTTGGTTTAGTTTGTCCAATAGTACTATTATTATTATTATTATTATATTATTATTTTATTATTATTATATATTATTATTATTATTATTAACTTTTTATTCATTATTATTATTATTTATTCAAAATACAAAACTAAAAAAAAAAGTTTGAAAATGATTATCTAATTTCGGTTTCAAATCAAAACGAAATCAAAATCGGTGGTTCTGAAACCATTTTAAAGTGTGCCTAAAAATGATTTAAATTTTGATTCAATCCTTAAAGCTTTTATAATCGAAATTCACAGTTTTAAAACCGAAACCAATAGCTCCAAAACTATGATCATAACTACCTCTCTCACTCTCCTTACAATAAGACTCAAACTCAAAACCTCTAATTCCTCACACTACTGAAAAAAACCAACCATACCACATCTTGTTGGCATAGAATCTTATATTTTATTATTTCGTTGAAAATAATTACATAGTTTGGAATGTTATTTTTAAAATAAAATTAAATGATTTAAATTTCATCGTTCATATAAAAGTATGTAATTAATAAAGTTCCCAACTCTTAGCTGAGATTTCTCTCTCTTAAAATGATGAAATTGAAGTAATGATAAAATTCATCAATTTTATGAATTACTTTTTCTCAACCAAATAAAAAAATCCAAGGAATCAACATAAATGTTTAAATGTGTGTTTGGAAAGAAATGTGTGTTTGGAAAGGTGGAAAATAGCCGAGAAAGGAAAATAATTGAGTGAAATAAATGAGGAAAGTTATTTTCTTCTGTTTGGATTATGTTAAGAAAATTGCAGAGGAAGGAGAATCTGTACTGAAATCCTCTTGGCCCGCAATTTTTCAATCTCTTTTCAATCTCTCCGAATCGGAGATAAAACAACAAATTTTGTGGGAGATTTTCAATGTTTGTACAAAATTACAAAAAAAATTCATTTCCCTATCTCCAACAATTAACTCCTCTGTCTTGTTTCCATGTCGCTGCAATTCGCCACAAATAGCAAATATAGCGGATGGAAATTGGAAAGAACCAAAATATTATTGTTGATGCTTTATATTAAAAAAATAAATATATTAAATTAAATAGTAATTAATTAAATATATTATTTTTATTTGTCAAGTAAACTTGTAACATTATACAAAATGTTAAGGTTAAAACTGCAATTATGCAACAGTAATATTTTCTTTCCTCTCCTTATTTTCCTTTCAATCTAAAGTGGAAAATATCGAAGGAAGAAAATAAAACAATGTTTTTTTATTTTCCTTTGTTATTTTCCTTTCTTCCTTATTTTCCGTTCTCTCTTTCCAAACAGCGAGTAAATTTATGACTTCTTATTTTATTTTTACTCTAATATCAAAATATCAAAATATTAAACCTTAGTCAAAAATCAGACTTCAATATATATATATCCGTCAATAAATATCCTATCAGACTTCAATATATATATATCCGTCAATAAATATCCTAAATCTCCTTATATTTTCTTAAATTTTCAATATCAACCTATGTCATTTAGAATATTTATGCATATAAATATAAATGCGGATTTTCTACTATATACTCATCGAAATTTTAGCAGCATCTCTCTGTGTATGGTTCTTTGAGTGTACAAAATGGATAATCTAATATGCAACTCAAGAACAGGGAGATATAAAAGATATTCTAACATGAAAACGACATTTTCATAATTATATTCTAATAAACAATTTTATTTCTAAATTATCTATAATAGACAGTCCAATGTCTTCTTATCATCCTGTTGAGAAAAATACAAAATGTGTAACAATGATAACTATCTTAAATTTTATTTGTTTAAAACCTAATCTCAGAAACTTAAATAAATCCAATTCTAAATAAAATTATACAAAGTATATATACTGATTAAACTATACATTAAATATACATTAATTAAACCAATTTACTTTTATATACTGATTAAAATATTATTGTACAATAACATTACACTATTTGTTCTAATAATATCAATTGAAATTAATCAACTCCAAAAATAAAAAATAAAAAACAATTTCAATTAAAATCAATCAACTTCTAACATCAACAGTTACATAAGATAAATAATTAATTAAACAACAAATTACCAAAGAAAAATAAAACATAAATAATAGTAGAAAGTGAATGAATAATAGTAAAAAGAGAAGTGGTATATTTTCTCGAACGTGTGTCATCGGCGTTGATGAATAGTGCATATTAATGAAATACGACCACTGTTGATTGATACTGGAGGGTGTTAAAAGAGAGATCATGGCAAAAAAATTGCCTTTTTATTTTAAATTAAAATTACAGACAAATATTTCAATCAGTAATGTTTTAAAATCTGTCCCTAAACTAGTTAAATGAACATGCTACATGTCCGTTACAAAGCAAAATTGCATCACTAATTGTCTTTAATTAATTGTTTCATTTACGAGATGAAATAGTACCATCGCTATTCTTTGTGCTTTATTTTATTTTTCATTACTACGGTAAACACAGTCCGCCGCTAAAATATGACAGCATTTTATTGGAAATTCGTTCATTATTCAGTAAATTAATTAGTTTATCGTTGATGATAATCTGTGGTTATTTAGTGTATCTAATTACCATTTCTTATAGTGGAACTGTAGAATTGATATCTATATGTAATTTTTTTTAAATATAAAAGATTTTTTTTTAAATATAAAAGATAGATTTAGTAATACCTTAGATGTCAATAAGTCTTAGGTTTGGATCTCACCAATATTATTATAAAATCTAAATTTACAAAAAAATTCTTGAGTATTTGTTTTAAGTATAAATGTCAAATATTATTCCTTACCACTCATCTAAACATGTCTTTACTAAAAAAAATAAAAAATAAAAAGAGAGAGCTCAACATTGAGAATCTTCAACATTGAGAATCTTCTCCCTTGCATGATATATAGGGCAGATCTACACTTTGGGCAACGAGGGCACCAGCACACTGGCTTTTTACAGTTTAATTTATAATTTTTTACATTTTAGTATATATAACTAACATAAATTTCTATTACTTAAAAAAAACACAAATTAAGCTTATGACATAAAAATTAATTTAAATAAACATATTTTTTTTCAATTACGTATTTTATTTTCATATTTCTATGTTTTAAGGATGAAAAAAAATCCTAACTGTTAATTCTTTTAAATTGAGACAATTAGTTCTCACAAGTTTCAATCTTAGTCAAATTCCATTCAGCAACATATATTACGATTTCAATGGCTTTTATAAATAAATAATTAACTCCTCAAATTTTTGAAAAATATGTTAAATTATTTTTTTAATAGCTGTTAGGTTCCAAACTCCAAACCCCTTTCCTCATTTCTTTAACTTGTAATTTCTGCTCTTTAATAGGTTTATGTAATTCAAAATGATTCATTTGAGAAAATTGTAATTGTGTAATAATGTATTATAGTTTGATAATATATTATTGGCTCAAGGGTCAATTTTTTCTTGAGATTTTGATGATTAAGCATAATAAATAAATTTAATTTTTTTATTTGTGTTAATATTATTTTATGCAGACTTATTTATTTTTATATAGAAATTAATAAACAAGGCAAATTCCATCAAATCTAAGTTTAAATGAAGAGCATGAAGACCATTAAAGATTTTAGTGGTTAAGTATATTAGGATTTGTTGTAGGATAGAGAGAATATTCTTTTATCAGCACATAGGATTTGTTGTAGGATAGAGAGAATATTCTTTTATCAGCACAAAAATATTTTTCTCTCTCACTCAAAATGATTTTCAGAAATTACCTTAATTTATAAAAGATAAATCATGATTCTTTTCGATTTTCTTACCTAAATAAAAGAGATTTGTCTTAATCATTTATGGTAACAAATTTTCCATTTTCGGAAATTTAATTTACTTACCTAAATGAAAGAGATTTTATCTTAATTATTTTTAGTAATAAAATATTTTGAAAAAAAATTTTATATTTATTTCCGAAAACTATTTTTAAAGAAAAGTCTAATATCTTATTTTTATTAGCTTAACTTAAAAGAAAAGATTTTGAATCAAAGAATTTTTAGCAACAAGATATCCTTATCTTCCAAAATTTAGAAAGTCAATATTCTTATTTAAAATGAGAGATTTTACTTTCTAAAATGGGACTTTCATCCCTCTCTATAAAAGACGTCTTTCCCTTGTAAAGACGTGGGTTTTTATTTTAAGAGTAATTTCCCTTGTAAAGACGTGGGTTTTTATTTTAAGAGTAAGTGTCCATTGATCATATATTTTAATCTCTCAAAACTCACTGTTTACCCCCTCATTGATCATATATTTTATTTTCATCTCAAAACTCAAAAGTCAATAGACTCTTGTTTTTATTTGTTTCTTTCTTTTTAGGGTTTTCTTAGTGTTATCTTTCTGTCTTGTTTGTCCACTATTTCCATCTGTTTATTTTTTCATTCGCTAATATGTTTTCCCCTTTCCTGTACATCATGGTTCTGTAGTGCTAGCAACTAAGATGGAGAACCAAAATACTGTCCCATTACCCAAGCACAAGGAAATGAGAGTGTACACAGCAGTGGAGGCAGAAGAATTAGAAGCGAATGTGGTTGAGAATTCCCCCCATTCTGATTCGGCTTCCTGTCTGGTTAGTAAAGTTTGGACATATTGAAATTGTAATAAATTTGCGCTAATGGAAACTATGGTGTGAGTTTGGAAACCTAAATATGGGGTGGAGGCCAGAGAGTGGAGTAAAGACATATTCTTGTTTCAGTTTAAACAAGCATGGGATAAGCAGGACGTGTTATGGAAGGAAACATGGCATTTCGACAAATATATATTGGTTCTTAAGGAGATTCATGGAGAGGAACAACCAGCAAATGTACTGTTTACTTCCATTCCATTATAGTGCAAAGCAAATGAGTTACCGATCAATTGTATGAATGAGGGGATGGCTAAAATTCTTAGCAGGAAGATAGGCCCTTTTATGGAATGGGATTCTGATAGTAACATGGCTTGGGGCAAATTTATCAGATTTCGTGCATTACTTGACTTGGAAAAACCCCTTGCTAGAGGCTCGATAGTTAAGCTGCCTTTTGGAAAATCTATCTGGATCCCTTTTCGGTATGAGGTATTGCCCAATTTCTGCTTTTTATGTGGCAGGTGTGGCCATACGTATAGGAGTTGTGATAATTATGATTTTGGGGAACCTCTACAGTTGGAGAATATGTTATATGGGGATTCGTTGAAAGCCTCACCTTTAAGGAAAGGGAGAAAGTATGTTATATGGGGATTCGTTGAAAGCCTCACCTTTAAGGAAAGGGAGAAAGATAAGTGCTTCGGATCGCACTAAGGGTAGGAGGGAACCTGTGGTTAGGAAAATGAGTTTCCAGGATAATACAAGTTTGGCACTAGTAATCAGGAAGATAATGGAAGTGAGGAATTTGTGAATCGTCAGGAAAGGAGAGAAGAAGTCTATTCAGCCCAAACCTTTATGTCCCAAGCTACTAACATCCTTAATTAGTTACAAGATTTGGTGGCTAATGCTACTATAAAGAATATGGCTTCATCAAGCCATGAACAAAGACATATAAGCCATGATGTTGCAAGTCCGGCTCCTGCTGACCCCTATGCTACTACTTCAGCTCAAGTTTCTACTGTCCCAAACCCAGTCGTGACTGACCCTTTACCCTCCTTTTCTTGCCTCTCAGACCTTATACATGGTCACCAAACTTTATTATCTAGTTCACCTTCTCCCATCCTTGAGCCTGAACCTGACCCACGTTTGCACCCAGTGAATAAACAACAAAATTTGAATTCTCTCTCCTCTTAGAAAAGAAGGGCACGTCAGGGAAAGGGAAGCACTGTTTAATCTCAGACAATGCCCTTATTGCGTTCGAAACCTTTCATTTCTTAAAGAATAAATATAAAGGCCGAGGGTACTTTGCTTTGAAATTAGACATGAGTAAAGCGTATGACCAAGTGGAATGACATTTTTTAAGAAATGTTTTTCTTAGATTTGGTTTGGATGTGAAACGGACGTACTTGATCATGAATTGTGTTTCTACCGTTTCATATTCTTTGCTTATTAACAGGGAACCAACAGAAAAATCTGGAAAGACCGCTGGCTTACGGACCTAAATCATTCCTGAATCATATCTCCTCCTATGATTTTGGATGAGAATGCAACTGTGAACCGGCTTATTCTCCAAGACCCAAAGCATTGGAATGTGGATTTAATCTCATCTATTTTTGATCCATTGGAAGGTCGGAGCATTATGTCTATCCCTCTCAACATGCGACTCACTAAGGACGTTTTGGCCTGGCCTCTTACAAATTAGGGTTTCTATGCAGTACGCAGTAAGTATCATATGCTGCATCAGGAAAAATTGTTTGGTTTGTACAGCTTCTCTTTTAATCTGGTGCGTTCAACTCTATGGAAGCAGCTGTGGAAGCAGAATATTCCCCCTAAGGTCAAGCATTTTTGCTAAAAGCTTGTATAAATCACATTCCTGTTGCTGATGCACTTGTGCACAGAGGTATGCATATTGATCCGATTTGCTCCGTCTATGGGTTGGCCATGGAGAACACCATTCATATTTTAAAAGACTACATCATTAGCCCAACATTTTTGAAAATTTTCTCCTTTAAGGCGCGCTTATCCGATGTTGAACTTGTATCATCGCCTTTATGATAGGGCTGCTAACTACATCAACCAAAACGTTATTAGTAAAATAAATATATTTTTGACCATTCACTTGGGAAAAAATAGATAATGAGAATAAATTTTGTAAAAAAATATTCTAATTTATTAATTTAGTCATAAATGCAAACATAGATCGACTCTAAGTAAATTTTATATTCTAAAAAAATAATAGCTAAAACCTTAATATTTATTATTTTTTACGAGACTCCTCTCAGGACGAGAATTCTACTATTTAATTCTTTCTTTCAACAATTCAACAATTTGACTTTAATAAAACTCAAATGTTTTGAACACCCAACCTACTAAATTAGAAGGTAAATATTCTTGAGATAAGAGGCAGTAACACTCCTGATAAAGGTTTTTTTTTTTTTTTTTTTTTTCTCCTGATAAAGGTTTTTTTTTTTTTTTTTTTTTTTTTATGTATAAGACCTTCAGAATAAAGGTTTTTTTTTTTTTTTTTTTATGTATAAGACTTCAGATTTCGGTTCAGATGTTGGATTCTTCATTCCAGATATTATAAAGGATTCTTTTTTAACTGATTTATCATTCATCACTCCTCATATAACTGATATTTGTGTCTGTTAAAATGTTATTAGTAAATATTAAAAAAAAAGACATACGAAAAACCTTTTTTTTTTTTTAACTAATCATCTTCGTTTTCAGATATTTTATTATTAACTTTAAATTGTATAACCTATCAAACAATTAATTAGATAGATTAGATTTCTTCTCAGGATTTATTAAATTGCGTAGAACGTTGGGTCTGCTGGGGTCCACCTGTGGCTGCTTTTCTCAAGTTAAATAAATAATAATCAAGCTACCTATGGATTGTAGTTCAATTGGCAATACGGACTGAACATGTGGAAAGAGCTCTCAGGTTCGATCTCACTAAACACATCTGTAGGAAGGACCAAATAACTTTAACTGTAACTGAACCTCCCTGATAATAAGTTTTCGAATGAAATAATAATAATAGCCAGAACCCAAAGACATTGTCATCTCTATATTAAATTAATTCATGAAGAATTTTTTTATAAAATTGTTACTATTTCAGTATTTTGAATAATTAAAAATACTTCCTATCATAATGAAAAAATTGATTTTGATATCCATACACGGATATAGGATATAGAATATAGAACAAGTCTTTCTCAATATTATCATCCACTTATAATATTAGATTCTAGTACAATGCAATTGAATTTTTTTTGTTTTTTTAGAGAAAATTTGTTTAGATCAAATCTATGACCCTATTTATGAATCAAATCAATTAAAATATAAATTTTTAAAAAATTATTTCCATTTTATTTTATTTTCTTCCTAGTGAATAGTCAATAAGTCTTAGGTTTGGATCTCACCAATATTATTATAAAATCTAAATTTACAAAAAAATTCTTGACTATTTTTTTAAAGTATAAATGTCAAATATTATTCATATTAACATTCATCAGCTAATCGCTATCAGCTACCAGCCACTAGCTATTAGCAACCGCTATCCACTTCAGCAGCTGTAAAAATATGAGAGAATGACTATATATGTCATTATTATTAGGCCAAAATTATCATTCTTTAATATAAGTTATTTGAGCCAATCAGGTATGGTATGATTATTTTCTCATTTATACAAGCAATAAGAGGTCTCGAATTCAAGTCTTTTTTACTATAAGAATTTTTACGAATCTGATGAATTAATGGTGGATTAAGAGTTTTTACCAATTTAGCGAATTAAGAGTGAACTACCGCTATCCACTTCAGCAGCTGTAAACAGCTAAACCAAACGAGCTCTTAATTGTAATTTTTTTAATATCTTAAGAGGAAAATTTTTTATATAATATATAAAAAAAATATGAGAGAATGACTATATATGTCATTATTATTAGGCCAAAATTATCATTTTTTTTATATAAGTTATTTGAGCCAATCAGGTATGGTATGATTGTCTTCTCATTTATACGGGCAATGAGAGGTCTCGAGTTCAAATCTTTTTGACTATAAGAATTTTTACCAATCTGATGAATTAATGATGGATTAAGAGTTTTTACCAATTTGACAAATTAAGGATGAACTACCTCAATTATTTAGCTCGTAATGTTAATTTCAATCCATTAAACATGCGAGCGAATAAATTTGAAATTTTGAAGTTGCTCGACAATTCCTCTACGTATTCCTATTTGTTCAAAATTCTGTCTGCAAAAATTCCCGCTAGTTAGGTGGGCACGTTTTTATTTCTTAGACAGTTTCTCAATTATTTAATTTTGTCCCGGGCACGTTTTTATTTCTTAGACAGTTTCTCAATTATTTAATTTTGTCCCTCTTATTATGGAAAAGAATAAGCTGGTCCCTAAATCAAGATCTCTTTTCAAAAATTAACTATAAAATTCTTAATTTATATATTCATTAATACTTTGATTTTTCTATTTAGAACCAAAATATTAATGAAATTATAATTTTAACATCTCATAATCAGTTTTATTATAATTTAGGAATCAATTTCTCAGTCAATTGATAGCTAAAAATGCTATTTTAGAAGAAAAGATTAAAGCATTAATAAAATTATAAGAAACGGATCTCATTGTTACTTTTTGAAAATATAAATTCTCATGCTTTAGTTATAAATTTGGGAATTAATTTTAATTTTTTTTTTTTGCGGCTCCTTCATCCATTTATAATGGTTCTACCAAACTCTTTTTTTTGTTTTTTTTCATAACTTTGGCAATTTTCTTGTCTTTCTTGTAGACAATTATTCTTGAATTATCACAAAATTAAAATGTTAAAACATGATTACAGCTTTGAGCTTTGTCTATTTTTCCACTAAAAAAGAATAATTTTGACCCTCTTAAATTTCTCAAATGAAAGAAAATAAAGATATTTTAATACCCATATGTTAAAAGAATGTTGGGATCGATGCTTCCACTTATCCCCTTAATGAGATTACCTATAATAATCTTAATGAAAATTTAGAAATCCTAAAATATCCTTAGTTATTGGTCGAATGATAATAGTTTGAGTTTTTAATAATCGATAAATTAGAGTTTTTTTAATACTTTTTTGTTAATTGATTAAAAAAATATTATTATATTAATATATTAATATATTATTTTAATTGAATTTTCAATTATTGATTATTTACCATATTAATTGTTTTGAAAAAAACAAAATTATTATTTTTTAATTAAAATCAACTTCAAAATGCAATAAAATAAGATAAAAAAAAAATCTATAAAAGATACTTGTCATAAATTTTAAAATAAACTTCAAAATGCAAAAATATATATATATATATATACCTATAAAAGATATTGTTTCACACGTTTATATATATATCACTTTTAAAGTTTTGAATTTTTTTTATTTATTTTTATTTATATCTATTTATCTATATAGAAGTTTTCCAATTTATATGGTATAGATAAATGCAACATTTCAATTTTTTTTTTCTTTTTTCATGAATATTGGTTGTCAAAATATCATATACTTGCAAAACAGGTTCTTCTATAAACACAGGAGCCGCGCATACGAAAGGATTTTAGATATCTATATATTCTCTACATCTCAACACAAATTAATGAAAGCAAGATACTCTTAAAAAAAAAATCAAAAAATGGATATAATGTGGTCCTCAAAGCTTTCAAGTAATTGGAATTTGTGGATCTCAATACCATTAATCTAAACCGGTATCAAATCTAAAATCAAAATGATCTTTTCTATTACCGACTGGAATTTGTTTATGTGGAAGTTCAGATATATTGTTTATGTGGAAGTTCAGATATATTTGAGATCTTTATTATTATTATTTATTTTAGAGTTTTATTTATTTTATTTGATTTTCATGAATTCAAATCAACATCCAACGACATAGGATAATATTATTTAGTTTTTTTTAAAAAAGAAATCGATACTATTAACCTTATCATTTTCAAAAAAATTAAATCTAATTCTAAAAAAATTAAAATCTAATCTTATAATTAATAATAATTTATTCATTTTATCGTCTATAATCATTTTATTAAATATACTTGGCTTTTAATGTTGTTCTATGATATTAAAATAAGTTTATGAAAAATATTATTTGCTTATTATTTGAATATTAAAAAATTAATACTATTTAAGAATAAATTATAATCATACTCAATACTATATAAGAATAAATTAATGAGTATAAATTACAAAAAATACCAAACAATAACAATGCAACGCACGTGGTAAAAAATAGTAAGTACTATTTAAGTTTTGATACATTTTCTAAATTGACTCTGTCATGAATTAACATGAAATAAAGTGATCCTAGAGAACAAAACCGGTTCCCGCGGCCCATCCCGAGCCCCGAAGGTTAAAACATATTTTGGATTGGGCTTGGTCTTAGGCTTAGGCTCGAGTAGTGAAGAGTCTCAAATATTTTTATTGGGCCGGACACCGAAGCAAAACCCCGCATATATTCGAATACGTTGAATGGTTAGTTGTAGACATGAGTAAAACATATGACCAAGTGGAATGACATTTTTTAAGAAATGTTTTGCTTAGATTTGGTTTGGATGTGAAACGGACGGACTTGATCATGAATTGTGTTTCTACTGTTTCATATTCTTTGCTTATTAAGGGGGAACCAACGAAAAAATCTGGAAAGATCGCTGACTTACGGACCCGAATCATTCCTGAATTATATCTCCTCCTATGATTTTAGATGAGAATGCGACTGTGAACCGTAGATGAGAATGCGGACTGTGAACCGCCTTATTCTCCAAGACCCAAGCATTGAATGTGGATTTAATCTCATTCTATTTTTGATCCGTTGGAAGCTAGGGCATTATGTGTGCTATCCCTCTCCACCATGCGGACGTACTAAGGACGTTTTTGGTTCTGGCCTCTTTCCAAAAAGTAGGGTTTTATATGCAGTACGCAGTAGTTAATCATATTGCTGCCTGAGGCCAAAATTGTCTGGTTGTACAGCTTTCTCTTCTAATCTTGGTGGCGTTCAAACCCAGTGGAGCAGAATATTTCCCCCTAAGGGTCAACATTTTTGCTAAAGAGCTTGTATAAATCACATTCCTGTTGTTGATGCACTTGTACACAAAAGGTATGCATATTTGATCCAGTTTGCTCCGTCTATGGGTTGGCCATGAGAACACCATGCATATTTTTAAAAGAACTACATCATAGCCCAACATTCTTTAAATTTTCTCCTTTTAAGGGCTCATAAAGGCTCATAACGTTTGATTATCGAGTCTCGAGTTTCCAGGAATGATTTGAGATTATTATCAGTAAGTTTCAGCAGGAGCATATTGAGCTTTTTTCGATGACTGCATGGCAATATGGCATTCTCGCAACTTGGTCAAGTTTCAGCAAAAGCGATTGACATTTGAGGAGATTACCCAGATGGCTATTGTCTACTCAACAGATTTTCAGCGGGCGAACGAGATGGAGGTAGATTCCCAAGATGTTACTATAGAACAGAAATGACAGCCTCCTTCGCATGGTTCGTTTAAGTTGAATGTTGATGCATCGATTAAGGAGATGGTGGGCTGTGGCTACGGTTTCATTATCCGTGACGAGGAGGGGGAGGAGGGGAATGTAAATATTATGGGATTTGGCACTCAATGTTCTTATGTAGTCATTCCTCCTGAGGAAGCAGAAGCTGATGCTGCTAGCTTTGGTCTTTTTATGGCGATGGAGTTGGGCTTTACTTCAATAATTCTGGAAACGAACTCTCTTATGCTAGCTCACCGTATGAATGCTCAACAATTCCTCTCTCTGACTTTGGTACTAGCGTCTTAAACACATATATGTTAGCTACGAATTTTGGCAACTTCAAATATGTTCATGTTAGTACTAGGGTCTTTAGAGGACGTTATTTGGGTGGAGGAGGCCTCACCTCTATTGAGAATTTTGTTTTTGTTGACAATCCTTTTCTGAATTTGTAATATTCAAATTTGATTTTCTCCACAAAAAAAAAAATAATAATAATAAAATAATGAAAAACTACTACATAAAATAGTTAGTATTCCTAAACATACCCTAAATAAATAAAATAATTTTATTTACTTCTTTTTATATAAGATAAACCTTACATTACATTTTTTTTTCAATCAAATGAAATAGTTAAAATTTTAGATTTGTTATAAATAATGAAATAATGATAATACAAGAAATTCGCTTTTTTCTAACTAAATTTCTAAATTTTAAAACTCAGCGTCACAAGGTTAGTCCATCTAATTAAATTGACTGAATTTCTTAACTAATTTGTTAGTAGATATATTTTCCAATCAATGCTAACACTATATATGTGTGTGAGAGTTCATACTATCAGCATCAACTAAATTTGAACAGCAATCATATGGAAGTAACAAAGTTCATACTATCAGCATCAACTAAATTTGAACAGCAATCATATGGAAGTAACAATTGTTATGTAAAATAAAGTAGAAAACATGAATTGATACAAAATTAACCGAAATTATAAATAAAAAAAAAAATTCTTTTTCATCTAGCCTTTTACCATATATAATTATCTCTATTCTTTTAGATAATCAAATAATAATATGCATTCTTTAATTTAGCCTTTTATATTTTTCCCCATGTAACCAAAAAAAAAAAAAAAAAAAACAAATTTTAACTAAATATACGGCTAAATAAGCAAATAAAATTATCTTTTAATAACTAAACAAACTGTCATTTATTTGGTGAACTTTGTTATTCTTGATGAAATCATTTCTCTGAGTGACCGTTACCTGTTTTTTAATTAACCAATGAGATTTTGACAATTCACTGCCTCTTCATCTGTAAAAATTGAGGCATTTTTAAATTTAGTGAGAAACATGTGTTTATTAGACACCGGTACACATGGCATAAGAGATAGTAATTAAAAAAAAAAAAGAATATAACCATAGAGCATAATCTTATACACTGCATCTTAAATTCTAAATTAGTAAATCATAAACTCTGAGACCTCTAAGGAAACTCTACACTCCTAAAGACCTAAACTATAAACTCTAAGATCTTAATAAGCCATTAATATTTTTTTTTATTTTTTATTTTATTTACAATACTTGGAGCATGGAGCATGACCAAACAATAAGACTTCAGATTTTTTTTTTTTTTTTTGAAATGTATAAGACTTCAGATTTTGATTCAGACGTTGGATTCTTTCATTCCAGATATTATAAAGGATTATTTTTTAACTGATTTATCATTCATCACTCCTCGTATAACTAATATTTATGTCTGCTAAAATGTTATTAGTAAATATTAAAAAAAAGACATACGAAAAACGTTTTTTTTAACTAATGAACTTCGTTTTCAGATATTGTATTATTAACTTTAATAAACAATTGTATAACCTATCAAACAGTCAATTAGATAGATTTATTAAATCGTGTAGAACGTTGTGTCTGCTGGGTTCCACCTATGGCTGCTTTTCTCAAGTTGAATAGTAATAATTAGGCTATCTTTGAATTACGTTTCAATTGATAACACATCAATTGATAACGCAGACTGAACATGTGGACAGAAATTTTAGGTTCAATTCCATTAAATAAAACGTGCCAGAACCCAAAGACACTGTCGGTATAAGATTTATCTAACTGATATTTCTTACACACTTCCATTTTGACACTTCTAAAACATTTAAAAATTTTATAAAACTTTTATATAAATTTATTAATAAAAAATTTTGGATTGTGGTATTAAATATAAATTAAATAATTATCTGCAGTTCAAATAAAAAAAATAATTATCTGCAGTTCAAATAAAAAAAATTAAAAGATATGTAAAAGAAGGAGAGAAAAGACGCAAATCATTATTTACAATTTGTAAGTTTATTGGATATATATTTATTATTGTCAAATTTAAGAGCTGGTTCACAATATTGGATATGTAAATTTTTAATTATAAAAATTTTGGGCTTCTATCAAGTAAAGCCTACAATATTATATTAAGCGAACTAAAATATGATATTGAAAATGAATGCAATTTATATAAATAACTCCTAGATGAGGGCCATAATTTTTAACAAAGACATTGATATTAAAGAATTAACTAATCATGCTAGAGCCGAAAGTTATGTTGTTTAGTTTATATTTATGTGTGATTGTGAATGATTATTTATTTATTTAAATTTTAACAAATTATATCTTTTTTATTTATTAAGAGGCTCAACAAGTTGAAACAACATTTCGGGCTATATAATAAAAGTAATTTTGCTCACTAAAATTATGAAACTCTTGTGGTCGAGAGGATTTGAACCTCAAACCTCTCATTCTCTACTTTTGATATAAGTGAAAAGACGAAACAAACCAGACATTATTACTAATAATAAATTATATTTTTTAATATAGTATAACTTACTTTTTTTTTTTAATTCTAGTATTTCATGTTTCGTGTCTGTATTATATTAGATCCTACGTTCTATATTTATATCTATGCAATATAAGAGAGGACTTTATTTAAATACCACCTACGATTTAATAATAAAAAAAGTGTAAATAAAAAATAATAAAATAATAAATGGTCAGCTATTAATAAATGGGAGGGCAAAGTAAATTTTTGATTTAAATTGTGTATGGTATAGTAACATTAAAATTGCTTTTCTTTATTGTTAAACTTATCCACAAAAACTTACCATAATCAAGGAAGATCGTACAACGTTATTCTCGTGTCGAATAACACTTGTTAGATTTACTTAATGGGCCCCAGATATGCGTGTTAGCTTTTAGTATGATCATTTTACATTATAAAATAAATTATTTACACTAATACCTTCATCAAATCAAGATGTAACTCACTAATAATAAACCCCTATAAATACCCATCGAAAGCTACGTGCATGTTATCCAGCAAAAGCAAGTCTCTTCGCTTTCCTCTTTCCCACGCTCATTCGCCGTAGCTCTGAACTTGAAATCCTTTAGGGAAAAACCAATATGGCCATGAACGTCTCCTCCACAGATTTCCTTACCCCAGCCGCCGCAGCCACCTCAACCTCCAGTACCAACACCATCAAAGCTCTACTCGTCACCCTATTTATCTCCATTGTTAGTACAGTTATAAAACTTCAAAGAAGAGCTGCTCTCAAAAAAACCACCAAAATTCTCCCACTACCTCCCGGCCCAAAACCCTGGCCATTCGTCGGAAACATACCGGAAATGATCCGGTATAGACCGACTTTCCGGTGGGTTGATCTCCGGTATAGACAACGACTTTCCGGTGGGTGATCAACTCTATGAAAAGAAAATGAATACCGATATTTGTCTTATTCGTTTCGGGAAAACTAATGTTATTCCTGTCAATTGGCCGATTATTGCACGTTGAACTGCTCAAGAAAAAAACGACGCCATTTTCTCTAACAAGGCCAATGATTCCTTTCTGGCTAAAGAATGAGTGGTGGTTATTCAAAAACTGCCATTGTTTCGTCCCCCTAACCATGATCAAGTGAAAGAAGAAGAAAATGAGAAAATATTTAACTTCAGAAATGTTTCACCGCTAACTGCTCAAAGTGGGGTTGGCGCACGACAAAAATAAGGAAGAAGCCTGATAACTTATTTTAATACCAAACCAGTACAAGGCCAACAATAAACAAGGCCAACAATAATGTCAATCTGCGACTTGTTGCAAGGCATTATTGCGGAAATGTGATAAGAAAAATGATGTTCAGTAAAAGATACTTTGGTGAAGCAACGCCAGATGGCGCACCGGGACGCATGGAGATAGAACATGTGGACTCAGTTTTTGCTGTTTTGAAATACTTATACGCATTTTGTATTTCTGATTTCATGCCTTTCTTGCTAGGGCTTGATCTTGATGGACAGGAAAAATTTGTTCTTGAAGCTAATAAGACTTTAAGGGCTTTTCATAATCCTCTTATAGATGAAAGGATTGAACTGTGGAGGAGTGGTCAAAGGAAGGAAAAGGAAATGAAAGAGTTTGCTTGATGTCCTTTAGTCGTTTATTACTCTTCCCAGAGATTCTTGATGAGATTTGCTTGATGTTTTTATTACTCTTCAGGATTCTGATGGAAAGCCATTGCTGACACCTGACGAGATCAAGAGTCAAGTCGCTGTAAGACCTTAAAACCTATATATTTACAAGCTTAAATATTTTCCTGATTCATGATATTTTGATTTTTCCATTTGTTGCTTTTTCCTCATTCAAGAATTTCAATATAAAATAAGATGAAATGAAAAGACCCTCGATAGAACATAAATCTTACAAATTCAAGAAATAATAAATATGATATTTTTGTTTGAAAAAAAAAATACATGTGCAGATCCTTACAAAATCCTGTATTACAAAAACTTTGCAGGAAGTTATGATAGCGACAATAGATAACCCTTCAAACGCAGTGGAATGGGCCATAGGAGAATTGCTAAACCAACCAGAAATTCTTAAGAAAGCAACAGAAGAAATAGACAGGGTGGTCGGAAAAGACAGACTTGTCCAAGAATCAGACATCCCTGATCTTAACTATGTCAAGGCATGTGCAAGAGAAGCTTTTAGGCTCCATCCTGTAGCCTACTTCAACCCACCTCACGTTGCTGCGCAAGACTGCGCAAAGACGCTGAAATTTGCGGTATTTGGATCCCTGAAGGTAGTTGGGTCATGCTCAGCCCGATATGGTTCTGGGCCGAAACGCAAAGACCTGGCCTAACCCGCTCAAGTACGACCCCTGAACGCATTTTGAAATGAAAGGAGAAGTGGTTTTGACCGATGAAGGAGAAGTGGTTTTGACCGAACATGGCTTGAGATTCATATCATTTAGCACGGGAAGGCGCGGTTGCATCGCGGCTTTACTCGGAACTTGCATGACTACTATGTTATTGGCAAGAATGCTTCAATGCTTTACCTGGAGTCTGCCGGATAATGTCGAAAAGATTGATCTTTCCGAAGGGGTCGACGAGCTTTTTCCGGCCAATCCCGTGGTGGCTTTTCCAAAGCCACGTTTGGCTCCTCATCTTTATCCTACTTCGCCATGAATGAATGAATGGAAGGATTTTAAGATATGTAATTAATTCAGAATACTTTGAAATCTGAAATAAATAAATAATATCTGACTTGCATGGTTATTATGTTAGGAGGTGAAATTTATGAGTAGAAGTTGCATGTGGTGGTAGCTTTATTGAAAGTATCTTTACAACGTTTTTGTATTTCATCAATGGTTGCAACTGTTTCATTAAGTAAATTTGCTATTAATTAAAAAAAAAGTCTTTCTTTCATTTCTTTTAATTAATTTAGGCTTGCAACTTTATAATCTTGAACCAGTATTAGCATTGATGGAAATGGACTCATAAACAATCCGTCAGAATCCCAATAAATGTAAATAGATCCAAAAGATTTGAAAATCAATTGTAAAAAGAAAAAGGGAGATAGAAGAAGACCCATGCAAGCTCATAGTTGTAAGGTTTTGATAGTTGAATGTGAAAGAATTTGTATTGTATTGTTGTATGATTTACATTATACGACACCCTTAGATACATTAAGATACACTCAAATTCATAATAGGATACACTCAAATCATAATAGGATACACTCAAATCAAAATTAGATACATTAAGATCAAATTCATATAAACTTGGATCACTTAGATTTTATTCTGATATTGATATGAAAAATATCAATGGAGTAGATGAGTAGTACATATATAGAAGAGAGAAAAGAGGAGTGCGAGAGAGTTTAGAGTTGCGATGCTGATTAGCATAACCTTGTTTGTCTTCGTTGACATAGATAATGCTTCTTTCTCTTTTCACATCCTTTTCACCATAGAAATTACTTGTATACTTTCAGTGTGGACCAATATCGTAAAGTTAAAGTAATAAAGTTTAAGAGAAAATTATATATTCAGTCGTTTTTAAGTTTATATTTATGTGTTATTATGAATAATTAATTATTTATTCGAATTTTTAAATAAATTTTAATATATTGTGGCATATTTTTTAAAAAATTGTCATGTCCATTACGTGTCATATTATGTCTCATTTCCCATGTCTATATCTATGCAATATATATAAGAGAAGGCTTTACATTGCATATAGATTAGCTCTTTTTTGAATTTTGTTATAAATATCTAATATAAGTCGTGAGCTATTATAAAAATGGGAAGGGAAAGTAAATTTTGATTTCAATTGTGGTATGGTACAATAAAAGTATTTGCTTTCTTTATTGGAATTCATTCATAAAAACTTGATTTTATGTGAAGTATTTTGCTTTCTTTATTGGAATTCATTCATAAAACTTGATTTTTATGTGTCAAAATACGTCCAATCTGTGCAAGTTTATAATTTTTGGGACTTTATTTGATATTATTTTTTATCAATTTTTCTTAATACTCTATCTTTAATAACAATTACATCCTCAAAAATACGATAATATGAAAATAAGGTTCGTATTTATATTTCTTTAGATTTTATTTTTATGTCATAGTTTCAGGATTTTTTGTTCGGTAATATAATTTCTATTATTAAATTATTAGATAACCCATTTATTTTAAAAATTAAAATTAGATTTATGTAAGATTAATTTGGATAGAGTAATGGATATTTTTTATATTTATATTTTTTAAAAATTTCAAAGTGTAACATGATGATTTAGAAATGTTGGAAATACTTTTTTTTATATTGTGTAATCTAGCATTAATTGCCGTGGAGTAAAAATCTGGTTTACTTGTTTCATCATCCATCTCCTAAGGGTTAAGAGAACTATGGCTAGGATAGTTGGTAAGGATCATAGAGAAAAGGAGTGAGTCTTCTTCATGTGCTTGAAGTCAGAGCGTACTGGAAGCAAAGCAAAGGCAAGGATCCAATTTCTCTCAAATCAAAGTAAGGAGTCTCCTTCTTCCGATAAGAAGAGTTCCCCGCTTCGGTGAAAAGAAAGAGCGAGAGTTGGTTAAGAAGCACGAATCAAGATCCACTGAATCGCTGCTTACTGTTTTGGCGCTCCCCTAACTATTTGGACTGAGTTTGGTACTTACTATGTTGAGAGATTCTGTTCTCCATTGAATATTTATATTGATTAGAATATGAGTATGGAAATCTAACATTTTTATTTCTCCACAACAATACCCATTTTATTATAATCTGTTCTAGGAAAGAAGTTATTTGATTAGCCTGTAAAACTTATTCATTTACTATTTAAAAAAGAAGTAAGTTCATAAAACTTTGCCATAAATATCAGGAATTATTCGTATATTATTATGCACAGATCCCTTCCTTCAAACACAGTTAGTTTTTCTTTTCCTTTCCAATCAACCAATTCCTGATGAACCAGTATAATAACAGAAGCAAATTCTCTCGAGATCCTAAGCCATGCCCATTTATCTTCATATAACAGCTCTCTTACTAATCTACCTTATATTTCCGTGGTACTTATCTTTTGAGTCAAAGGTAAAATATAAAAGACGAATAGTGCAATGGCTACTCCCATTAATACTGCCTCTTTTCATATTCAAAATCACTCATTACGCGCCGCTGATGGACTATTTCAGTCACTGCTCCTACGGCAAATCACACCAGTCAGCCATGCATGACCGGCGCCTCCTCCGCAGGTAAATTAGTCATACTTCTTAAATTAGTAATTAATATGCAGGCATTGTTGGGCAAAATTAATTATTTTAGTATGTTTATTTTATAATAGTAAAAAGAAAAAATAAATCCCACTTGAAAAACTTTTACCGAAAAAGACCTTTTAAGTATTTATATTAACTAGCAAGTCTAGAATTTGAATGCTAATATTTCTATCCTTTTTCAAATATCTTACTGGGCAAAGTTTTCATATAAATTGCTAAACAACCGCTTGTTAGCGTATAAAGAGAGATCAATCGCTAATTACCAATCCTTCTTCTAATATGATTTTCATGGCTGGCAATAGAATCTCCTATGCCCTAGAATTACTTTGCATAGATCCTTTACCATTCAAAGTATTTCTAATTCTTTTAGCCATTTTAATCTTCCTTTTCATGTCACGACCCCAATGTTACTCCTGTGTTGGTTTGTCAAAGGTTAAACCCACAAAACGTTGCATTATTAGTAAATGGGTGCTTCCTGTCACGCCGATTACGATGGTGTTGATCGTGCAATGCTTATCTTCTTCAAATGATACTTTCTCTGCCACTTTATCGCCATTGTTCTTGTTTTCTATCAGGAATTCGCATTGGTTTGTCTCTGCTTTGATTTGGCAGTTACTTGTTAGGGCATATTTCCAATTAACCATACGTCAGAAATTGTATTCTTCCTTTTAGTAAAATTTAATTCAATGTTGCAGTTGTTTTTTGAGGGAGAACTAATTGGGTATTAACAAAAACAAAAAGTTTCTTTTCTTTTTTATGAAATTTATTTGAAATTTCGTATTTTTATGTTTGGTAAAATGAAAATTTACTCAATTTCATTTTCACAGATTCCATTAGTGATTGAGATTTTAGTGTACTTCCTTGGAGCATAATTCTTATTATTAAGTCAAAAAACAAGTTTGTGTTAATTAATTAATATCTATTTAAATTGATTGATTCAAGATAGTTATTTTTATTTAATTATTCTCTATTCAAAAGCTATGAAATTGCAGTGGTATTAGAAATGTTGAGGACAAATTAGAATCGTTCTTTCTACTTCTTTTTGTATGTAAAGAAGAGAAATATACAAACACCAAGAAATGGTTTCATTATACAAACTGTAACTACAGAAATTTAACATGAAAAAGAAAAAACAATGGAGAAAATCTCACTTGAGCAGTCAAACTTGTATGAGATCATGGAGCATTTTCTTTTTTTCTTTTTTAAATACATGATCCTACATAAAAAGGAAAGGAAATATCAAAGCTGACCCAAAAAAAAGATACTACGGGCTTCAACAAATGCTGTAGATAATTCTGCAGCATTATCTTCCGCCAGATAGCTCCATAGCGTCCTGGTTATATAATGAATCTTCTCCCCAGTCAAATCTTCTTTGCAGCCTTTCATATTCTTGCCTGCGTCCTGGTTATATAATGAATCTTCTCCCCAGTCAAATCTTCTTTGCAGCCTTTCATATTCTTGCCTGCGCGTAACCTCAATATGCTGCCACTCTTCCCATCTCTCAGCCAGACCCTCTCCTTCTAACATCCGTACCACCTCTGACATTGCTGGCCACGTGCTGCACCTAAGGCCACCCTTTTTCTTGTTGCCCAAACTAAAACAGGCTCCTCAGGCTTACGTTCTGCACCCAAGATTAAAACAAGTCAACCTAACACCAACGGCTGTTATCTTTTTAACCGGACAAGAATTGTACAAGATGTATAACCTCTATCCCACTACAAGTGTTGTTTAAGATTTTTTTTTTTTTTTTTAATATCCCACTTCATTTGTCAATTTAGAAAATCAAGGAAGCATTAATTACTTGTTTCAACCTTTACCCTTGATGTTTGGTATTTCCCCTAAATAAGCATTAATTATTTATAGAGTTGATACAAGAGTATGTATTCAATTACAACTATTTTTCGCTGAAACTAAGGTTATTTAATGATTTTCTGAATCCTTGTGCACTTATCTCAAACAACACTTCGGACGGAGGTTATATATATATTATTGAATTCAATGTCCTATTTTAAATTACATGTGAAAGAGGTGCACAAGGTTCATAGGAATCATATTCCTTAAGAATTCGATAATACTATGTATACTGGGGTTTCCTAATCCTTGCCAATATAGATCAGTGCTATAACTATTTTCATGATCGGAACATAGTTTATAATTCCTATTCAAAGGAACATAGTTTATAATTCCTATTCAAATACAAAATTCTTAGTAAACATAGTGTACCATGTCAATTGCAGACAAAGCCTTTCCAAATGACACAGTGTTGTTAAATGATAATTAAAAATCAAATATTAACATTCAGCTGAATGGTAAATTCACAAGTTCAGCATCGATGAGTGTTTAAAATTGACCATCTTTCAATAACTATCTAATTTATTAGGTTTAGCATACAACTTCCATTGTTGACGGTCTAAATAAAATTTTCTCATTCAAACATCCAACTTCCTCTTGTTCTCCACCATGTCCCTAATAATATGGATTTATCCTTGCCTAATCTCTGTTGTAACAGAAATCTAGAACGACATACTAAGTTGATAGGGAATATATGGCCTACTCCAAAATTATCTATTGAGCAGCCAGACACTCTTTGAAGTTATGGAGTGTAGTACAAAGCATAGTGATGGCAGACGACTTTCTAATGCCAATTTAGTAAAGCTTCTCCTGTGCACCTTTGATAAGTATTTTATACAGCAATCTAACTGAAGTATTCTTTTATCCACTCTGGAATAGACCTAAACAGGCATGTCAAATGGTATGCAATCAGTTGTTCTTAGTTTGCTCGAGACAGAAAATCTACCTATGTCAAATGGTATGCAATCAGTTGTTCTTAGTTTGCTCGAGACAGAAAATCTACCTACCCCTCTAAGCATATATAACCTTAGGTATGCATTACATCTCGAACTAAAAAAAATAATCTTTCTAGATAATCAGTTGATTAGGATTGAACAGATTTAAGCAAGCTTGAGAGAACAATGAACAAATCAATGAATAATAGAAAGAATGAATGGAAGTTGCAGAGAGATCAATCATTCTCTACTGCATCTCTAAACCGTAATACTCTGTTCTACCAAATATCTGCTGTACAAGAGAGTATTTAAGATCTATTGGACAAATAACTAACTATGAGTTTTGCTAAGAATACTGAGCTGTGATGATTATTGGGCAATGGTGCTGTGATATTTAATATGGACAGACTGTGACTGAAGTATCTCCTATACCCCCTCCTCAAGCTGGTGTTGGGGAGAAGTCAACCAACCCAAGCTTGGAAGAAAAGGACTGAAACATGGTTGTGGATAGGGGCTTAGTGAACACATCTGCAAGTTGCAATGTTGAAGGCAGGTAAGGTGTGCTAATGAAGCCTAAGAGAAGCTGGGATCTGACAACATGACAATCAATGTCGATGTGTTTGGTCCTTTCATGAAAAACGGGGTTGGCAGTGATGTGAATTGCTGCTTTGTTGTCACAATGAAGTGGTATTGGTGTTGGGATTGTAATGTGGAAATCAGAAAGAAGGGAATGCAGCCATTTTATTTCACAAACTGTTGTAGCCATGGACCTATACTCGGATTCTGCAGAGGACCTGCTTACAGTGCTCTGTTTCTTTGATTTCCATGAGACCAAAGCAGTGCCTAGGAAAATACAGTATCCTGTAGTAGACTTTCTAGTATCAGCACATGATGCCCAGTCTGCATCAGAAAAAGCTCTGAGCTTCATGTCATTCTGTGAAGGGAGGAATAGGCCTCTATAACTGGTTCCCTTCAAATACTTGACCACTGTCAATGCAGCCTTAAGGTGTTGTTGATCAGGTGATTGCATGAACTGACTTAGCTGCTGGACAGCAAAGCTAATGTCAGGTCTTGTTAGTGACAAATACAGAAGTCTGCCAACAAGTCTCCTGAAAACATCTGGATTTTGGAAAATACAGAAGTCTGCCAACAAGTCTCCTGAAAACATCTGGATTTTGGAGAGGAGAGCCCATGTCTGAACTGAGCTTCAGTCCCTGAATAAAAGGGCTAGAGCTTGGTTTTGCATTCTGCAATCCAGAATCTTTGATGATATCTATGATGAACTTGTGTTGAGTGAGAAGAATTCCTTCAGTTGATCTAGCAATTTCAATGCCAAGAAAATATTTTGCATATCCCAGGTCCTTTATAGTAAATTGGTGATGCAGATAGTCTTTGAGGTCTTGAATGAGCTCCTCGGATGGTCCTGTTATAATGCAATCATCAACATAAACCAGAATAGCAAGAAAGGAATCGCCTTTGCCTTTTGTGAACAGGCAGTTGTCAAACATGGACTGTTGAAACCCTTTAGAAATTAAACTTGCAGAAAGTTCCTTGTTCCATTGTCTCCCTGCTTGCTTTAATCCATAGAGAGATCGCTGCAATTTACATACTTGGCCTTTGTGAGCTTTGTCATAACCTGGTGGTACTTGCATGTATATAGTTTCATCCCATGCAAGTAGGCATTGTTGATGTCTAGTTGATGAACAGACCAAGCTTTAGCTGCTGCCACAGTTAAGAACACTCTTACAGTTACTAACTTTGCCACAGGAGAAAAGGTCTGGTTGTAATCTAAACCCAGCAACTGACTGTAACCCTTTGCCACAAGTCTGGCCTTGTATCTGTCAATGCTTCCATCTGGTTTATACTTGATCCTGTATATCCACTTACATCCCACAGGTTTGACATTAGGAGGTAAATCAGTTAGTGTCCATGTATTGTTATTTTCAAGAGCAGTTAATTCTTCATGCATGGCAGCTACCCAATTTTTATCATTTTTAGCTTGATTATAATTGCTAGGTTCCTTGACTTTAGACACATGTGCAACAAAGGTTTGGTGTGAGGGTGTGAAATGAATAGAAGCTGGTGTTTGAGTGGATGAGATGTGAGAAACCACAAAGTTTGAGTGGATGAGATGTGAGAAACCACAAAATCGTGTAACCAGGTTGGTGTATGTTTGGTTCTTATGCTTCTTCTTAAAGCAGGAG
The DNA here is from genome assembly GCF_014843425.1 of Jatropha curcas. The sequence goes on along the minus strand of NW_023590789.1, from coordinate 18,223,453 downwards.
CCTGTACTGAATCTGCTGATAAAGATTCAGGAATAGGTGGTTGGGTAATAGCTGGTGCAGTAGTACTGGGCTGTGATGTGCTGTGTGGAGACAAATTTGATGTTCTATTATCTGAAGATGAGGGAGTTGTATTATTTTCGGTGAATGGAGGGGAGGGTGGTATTGGTGAAGTATTTCTGGATGGATTTTGCTAAAAAACATCAAATGTGGTTACGGGAAATGAAATTGGGGATAGATGTGTATCAGAAATGCAAGTTGGTAGTGTAAAGTTTGTTATGGTTTCAGGTGTTTTGTGGTGAAAAGGGAAAATGGTTTCAATAAAGATTACATCTCTTGAATGGAATACAGTTTTGGTACTGAGATTGTACAACTTATACCCTTTATGCTGTTGAGAATAACCAAGGAACACGCAAGGATGGGCTCGGGGCTCAAACTTCAGTTTGTGTGGCGCAGTAAATATTAGTTGAGTACATAAACATCCAATGACTCTGAAGGAACATAAACATCCAATGACTCTGAAGTGGGCATATTCTGGAGGTTTATTATATAATCTTTCATAGGGTGTTTGCCATTTGAGATTTTCAGAAGGAATTCTATTTGATATGTAGGTTGCCGATAACAAGGTTTCAGACCAGAATTGAGTTGGGAATTTGGCTTGGTGGAATATAGCTCTAGCAATATTTATTAAGGTTCTATGTTTCCTTTCCACTACTCCATTCTGTTGAGGAGTATGTACACAAGTTCTTTGATGAATAATGCCTTTTTCAAAAAAAAATTTCTGACATTCAGAATTTATGAATTCTGAGCCATTATCAGATCTGAAGATCTTGATATTTTGTTAGAATTGTGTAAGAATTAACTGGTAAAAAGATTTCAAGGCAGATGGCACTTGAATCTTGGTTGTTAACATGTAAGTCTAGCAGTATCTACTGTAATCATCCACTAAAGTCAACATATACACTGCATTTGTAAGAGATTTAACACTGTATGGTCCCCATAAATCCATATGTACAATCTCAAAAGGTTTTAAAGTAGAAATTTGACTAGTGAAAAAAGGTAATCTGGTTTGTTTAGCAAGAGGACAAACAGGACATGCCATATCCACAAAATCACAGTCATGTACATCATTTACATGTTTCAATCTCTTATTAGAGATATGACCTAATCTAGCATGCCACAACATTGCCAGATGTTTATTATGACTATTACATTGAGCTAACACATTGTTTCCCTTATTTTGAATGAAAGATTCTTTTGTCATGTAGTATAGATCTTCATAAACTTTTCCCACTGCCAGTAATTCCTCAGTCTATAAATCCTGGAGTAAGCAGTATTCAGGAAATGAGTGCACAGACAAATGACATGTTTTGGTGAGTAAGTTGACTGAAATAAGGTTGCAGCTAAAGGAAGGGACATACAACACATTGTATAGAGTAATTCTATTATTCAGTTTAATATTTCCAATGTGAGTAACCTGTCTAGTGGAATTGTCAGGTAATCTAATGGTTTTGGGAGGGTTCAATTTTTGTACAAGGTCAAAGAATGATAGATTGGCAGTGATATGGTCTGTTGCACCTGAGTCTATTATCCAGTTACTTTTGCAATTAAAATCAATGCTATAAATGACAGAATTGAGTAAGGTACCTGCAAAGACAGAATTGAGTAAGCGTACCTGCAGAGTGAATCACTCCTGAGTGTCGGCATCAACCTTGCTCGTACTGATAATCCATTTGCTGCTGCAAGTGGTTGTATCATTCATGCTGAACTGCATTCACCGTGTTTTGTTCCAGTCATGTTGAATTCTCTTTCCTTCTTTTGTAATTCAATGAACCAGTCTGGATATCCATGAATTTTTTTTTTTTTTTGAAGCAGTTATACTATGTTGACCATCTCATTTGGGGCCATTGGAGTGCAATATTTGTCTTTCTTGTCTTCTTTCTGTGTAGTAATGGTTCCTATTACGCAGTTGCAGTGAATTGTTGTAATTGCTGTTGTAGTTCCTTCCTAGCTAACAATAACTGTTGACGTTTCACTAAGATATCCACATTCAGCTGTATTTTGTATTTACCTCTCTTTGCTTCTCAACACTTAAAATCATGGAATAAGCTTTGTTGATTGAAGGAAATGTATCCATTAAAAGGATATGATTCTTTACATTGTCATATTCATCACCTAGTCCCATTAGAAACTGCATTAGCCTTCTACTGTTGTCATATTCTGTGATTGCGTTTGTTTGGCAGCAACATGTAGGTAAAGGTGCCAAACACAGTAATTCATCCCATTTTCTTTTGAGATTTGTATAAAAACTTGTGACAGATTCGTTTCCTTGCTTGTAACTTGCAATTTCTCTCTCAATCTTGTATATCATTGGGCCATTACACTCTCCATATCTCTGTTTTAGCTCATCCCAAAGTACTTTTGCAGTTTTGCAAAATACAAAAGCATCTGATATCTCCTGATATCTCTTAGACACAGCATTAATGATCACGAAGCCTACCCATGCTATCTGCTTGTAACCACCTCTCATATTCTATTCCTCTGACTGTTGATTCAGGTTGACTATGGTTCCAACTTGATAAACCCTAACTGTTTCTCGCCTGAGAGCTACATACAGATTCTGCTCCATGAGATATAATATAATTCTCTGGTCCTCTTAATGAAGAATTTACCAACCGAAATCCAGGAGATTCTGAGTTATTCACATGTAAAGGATCATTATCATGATTTTTGCTAGTAACTGCGGCGATAAGTCTTGCCACATCTTCTGGAGTCATCATCTTGATGTTCAACCAGATCTAAAACAAATTTTACTATTGAATTGCAGAAATCCAAGAAACAGATCAGTTAACCTGCTCTGATACCATGAACAGATTTAAGCAAGCTTGAGAGAACAATGAACAAATCAATGAATAATAGAAAGAATGAATGGAAGTTGCAGAGAGATCAATCATTCTCTACTGCATCTCTAAACCGTAATACTCTGTTCTACCAAATATCTGCTGTACAAGAGAGTATTTAAGATCTATTGGAAAGATCTATGAAAAATACTAAACCTATGAGTTTTGCTACAATATGAATACTGAGCTGTGATGATTAATTGGCAATGGTGCTGTGATATTTAATATGGAACAGACTATGAACTGGAAGTTCTCCTATAAGGAATAAACATTCCTATCCTCTAGAAACGTACATTCGCCTTTTGATGCATACGGTTCAACACAAATTGCGAAAAACAAAAAAAAGATCATGTGTAGAATTCAAGCCCTGATTCCAGCCCTCCTTTGACCAGCTATTACATGATCATTGAGCAATATGTTTGGCGCATGCTTTCAGGAATATATAAAATTAGCCACATCTACAATGCATAAAATGCCAATGAATGAAAAAGCAAATTGTTAGTTGCTTCCATTTAAATATAAGGCGAACAGGTAATACCTCTTAGACGATATGCCACACTTAAATTCGGCATAAATGGATAAACTAAAAGGCGTTCTGATGGTGTTGTGCAAAAACCTATCAGCCGTAGTAGATTCCTGTGAACAGCTACGCTTATCATCTCAACCTCACGTTGGAAAGCTGCATCTCCTCCTGGACTTTCAAAATCAGTTAAACGCTTAACAGCTACTTTTGTGTTATCTTGAAGCACTCCTTTATAAACTTTTCCAAAACCTCCCTGTCAAAATCTAATTCTTTAGAGATACTCAACTAACTCTCAATTGAAACATTCTATTCAGGTACACAATATCAATATATTTCATTCAATTTTAATTATTTATCATTATCTTACTGATTTAAACATCGTACCGATTCCACAAATAGCATAGAGGACGAATGACATATCTAAAGGTGTTATAAATCATCCAACCCTCAATACAATATTTTATTATCATATAGTCTCTCTTTTTTTTTTTTTTTTTTTTTTTATTTTTTTTGGCTCTATCAGATATTTTTTCAATTATATTTTTTTGCATTTATAAAACTAAATTTTGTTCTGTTTAGAGGAGTTTTTAATAAGGCAGCATCTCTTTCAACATATATATTTTAATTGATTAGGGACAAGTTATGATTGTTTTTAGGGCCTGGTGGTGAAAATATCAGATATTTTTCAATTATATTTTTGCATTTATAAAACTAAATTTTGTTTTGTTTAGAGGAGTTTAATAACACATCTCTTCACAATATATAAAGTTAACAGTTTGATTGTTTTAGGTTTTTGGAGTTTGGATCAATATATTAACATACTCTATACTTTGTAGGTTTCTGCAATTTCTCTATATTTTGACCTTTTTATTAATTTTACTTTAATTTTGATATTGTCTAACAATAGCACCCTTAATTGCAATTAAAATAAAATAGCAATAGAAAAGTCTTTCCATCATTTTTATAAATTATAATATCATGTGGCACTTATTAAAAATTTTAAAAAATTTCATTAGTCTTATCCAATTAATGTTGTAGAATAAATTTTAATTTTTGAAATAAACGTGCTAATTAATAATTTAATAACCTAAATTTCTATTACTTAAAAAAAAACACAAAGCATATGACATAAAAATTAATTTAAATAAATATAATTTTTTTCAATTAAGTATTTTATTTTCATATTTCTATATTTTAAGGATGAAAAAAAAATCCTAATTGTTAATTCTTTTGAATTGATAATATAGTCAAATTATAATTCATTTGATATAAAATAAATAAATAACTTATTAATTATTTTAATTGCATATATTTCAAATATCATATTTCTAAATCTATAAATTATCATCAACTATATGTGAATATAATTAGATATTCAAAAGACATTTAAATTTTTATTTTTATTATTAACTTTTTAAAAATTTACTGATGAAAATGATTTTTTATTTACAATTTCATCATTAATTGTAATTGAGTGTGCTATTACTATAAAAGATTGAAATTGGAATAAAATCGACAAAAAAAAAAAAGATGAAATAATACAAATTCACAAAATTTGGGGTATTCTAATACATCATATCTTGAGTTTTGATTTACTTTTATATGAAATAAAAAAACAAAATAATTATTATATTATATGAATAGAATATTTATTATTATATAATTTGAAAATTTGTTTGAAATATTATACTAAAGTTTATATTCTCATAAAAAAAACTCGTATGGATATATATATAATATAATATTATATATATATAATATATTTATATATATTATATATATATAATTAAATGAAAAGTATAGTTTTATCTTTCATTAAAATGTAAATAGTAAATGTATATATATATTAAATGAAAGTATAGTTTATCTTTCATAAAATAGTAAATAGTAAATGGATGGGAATACTATGGAGTGTATATGACAGGAAAATTTATTTACGAAATTCTGAGTGAGAAATAAATAGGAATTTAAAGCTAGCATTATTTGCAAATACTCCTTTATACAATCCATGTACTACAATCAATTATTATGTACTCCATTTTTTGTTTTTAAATAAATATTTTTGGATATTAGAAATACACACACAACTTAAACTTTTAGGTGACAACGGTTAAGAGACAATTATAACTCGTGAGTTATTTATAACACATTATTATTATAAGCTAATTAAAATTTTTGTTTACATAATTTTAAATATTTAAAATAATGTAATTCTTTAAATTGAGACAATTAGTTCTCACAAGTTTCAATCTTAGTCAAATTCCATTCAACAACATATATTACAATTTCACTGGCTTTTTATAAATTAATAATTAACTCCTCAAATTTTTAAAAAAATATGTTAAAATATTTTTTTAATGGCTGTTAGGTTCCAGATGACAGTATTTTTCCCAAGTGTACGAAATCGCTACAAGTAATATATGATGATTAGAATATCGTTTCCATGAGGATTGTATTACAAGTAATTAAAAATACTAATTAAAGTAATTAAAAATACTAAAAATTCTAATAAAAATTATATAAAAATACTATGAAAATAACATATATCACCAGACTCCAGATCCCTTCCCTCGTTTCTTTAACTTGTAATTTCTGCTCTTTAATAGGTTTATAATGTAATTCGTAATGAAGTATTTGAGAAAATTGTAATTGTGTAATAATGTATTATAGTTTAATATTATATTTCTTTGGGATTGATTTGTGTAGACTAATCTATGGATCTATTCATGAATTAAACAAATGAAAAATATTTTTTATTCCATTAATATAATTTATGGGTGAGCTTATAGATCAGATCTAAGTAAGTCACTGTGAAATATAATATTTGTATATTGCAATATCAGATCAAAAGATTTAAATAACTCGGTGAGTATTTACGATTATTTTTGTTTTGATTTACTACCAACCAGTTTCCCGCATGAGAAATATGAATTAGACGATGAATGGATTTCACGTTTCACATTTCACATATACAGACAGACATGCATGCGTGAGTGTGAAGAATGTTAGCAAATTGAAAAGATATCTATGTATCTATATAAACACACACAGAGCAGGAAATATATGCAGAGGACAGTTTCTGTTGCCGAGCCATAATTAATTATATATATCATCGATCATCATTATCATCGATCATCATTACCAGTTTCACATGTATTCTTTGCCCATTTCATGTTGGATTTTGTGGTCTTGTCTTCTCAAAGACATTCATTCCGTATTGAGGGTATGGGGTACTGTACAAATGTATATTGTCCTTTGCTTAATTAGCTGTTTGTCTTAAATTTTTTTATTCCATTTATTTATTACAGCCTGAAAAAACACTGTGAACTACATCACTGGATAGTTTTCTCTTTGCTCACCAATTGAATGAAAAAATCTTATGGTGACTGATCAATCCACCGCGTAAAGAGAGAGGTCGACCCCTCATTTTGTCTAATTTTAAATATATGTAATTGGTTTAAATTAATCCATAAAGTTCAATTTATTTGTCTTTGACCCCTCCTTTTTTAAATATTATATATTGATTCTTGACAAAAGTATTTATAGATTCACTACTGCTTATGGTTGAAAAATTTTAAATTTGAAACTTCTCACTCTCTACATATAAGTGAGAAAACTAATTAAATTAGGGACTATATTTAGTTGGGTGTTAGTCTTTAATCTTTGAAGTAAGAGATTAGTATCTTCAACTAGAATATGCAGCCAAAAAATTTTTCTAAAAATTATTCTTTTAGTTATTTTTAATTTATAATTAAACCGACTAAATATTTATTAGAAAATTAAAAATATGAAAATTATTATTTAAAAATTATATTAATCACACATTAGATTAACATTTTACATATAAAAATTAAAACAATAAAATATCTATTACTACTAGTGGTAAAATATGTAAAATATTATTAAACTTTATAATTTTGACAGCATAATAATTTTTTCGCATCGAACTTGAAAAGGCATATGCCCATGTAACAATACCTCTGAGATAGGCCCATGGATATGGAAGACATAGAACTGTAGAAGAATGACAAATTCGACCGTTGAAAGAGACAAGAAATGTAGAAATCCTGAAACCAACGTGCACTAATGCTAAAGCCGCCCATTAATCCCTGTGCTCTTTTTTCTATTAGCCCTGTCAAAGTAAGGAACCATGGCATATATGTACACGTCTCACCTTCACATTGAAAAATAAAAAAAAATTATATACTCCTTTGGTTGCATTCTCATTTTGTTTGCATTCTCGTTTTTTTGCGTGGTTTCACAGAACATATGTATTAAAAATTTAATCAATAAATATTATTTTATTATTTTTTTTACAATTAATTTATTAAAATATTAATAAAATTCTTCATTTAATGAATAATTTATAATTGTCATTTTAGGACATCTAAAAAAGAATAACAAGCAAACAAAACAGGACAAAAAAAAAAATATAACTATGAATGCACGAAGGAGCGCAGAAATTTGTTAAAAGAAAAGGGAGCCTAGAAAATGAAATGCTGCTAACACGTGTGCAACAACATCTTCAGCTTAGCTCCTTATTAGATCATTTTCAATGCAACTATGGATTTGTTGGGAAAATCGCTATTTTTCACGCCCTTCGGATCGGCTTCAAGCAGGAATAAATGAGAAAATAAAATAATAACTGAGAAATTAAAGAGAACACGATAATTTAACGCGGAAAACTCCCCAAGTGGAGAAAAACCACGACCGTTGTCAAACGACAATCAAGAAAAATATTCACTATGCGGCAAATTGTTACAACCATAATTACCCGTTGTCAAACCGACAATCAAGAATAATATTCACTATGGGGGCAAATTGTTTACAACCATAATTACAAAATATTGTTTTACTTGAACCCTCAAAACACCCAATATTTTATACTCCAACCCTCAAAACACCCCAAATATTTTATACTCCAAGGGATTCCAAAAGACTCCCTAATATAAAACACGTTCAAGTGTGTTTTGGTGTGTTTAGAAACCTAAACCTTATTTCCTTTTATAGCCAATCTACTATCCTCCATAAGCTCTTCTCCCCGATGTGGGATTGAGCTAAACAAATTTTTTATATATTTTTTTTTTTTTGTTTTCAACAATGGCGGCTAACAGGATTGCTTTTATTTATTTGTCACATGAAAAATTGAAAGTTAAAAACAAAAACCTTATCCAAAGCTATTGTTTGTTTAGTTTGTGAGTATGATGTGTAAAAAACAAAGAGACATTGTCCTCACGCTCTCTATTTCTAGAGGGTTTATTAGACAGCGTGACTTAGCTTTTTGTTTTTTTCCTATTTATTCATTTTTTTCTTATTTTTTCATTGTCCACTATGCCTTCACTTTTATTTGCGATTAAACTTCTTCTTGCGCTGAAACTAATTTCTTCTTCATGTATTGAGGAGCTATTTTTAAATCTAAAATCTATAAATATACATTTAGCCACATCATCATCTCCAACTTCTATTTATTAAGGCACATTAGGTACAATCCATGATTGCATTAAAGATGTTCTTACAATTATAATATACTTTCTACCTCCACAAATATAAATCATTTTAGGAGATTTTTTTTATTTGCAAATATAAGTAGTTTTGAAAATATCAAGACGAAATTAATGGTATTTTTCAAATTTACTTGTTTATATTAAATGCAATAATTATCTCTATAATTTTTTAAAGAGTAATTTGAATAAATTGATGAACATTTCTTATAATTTAAGAAAATTACTTGCTTCCTTAATCACCATGCAACAACTTTAAATGATTTACATTTATAGATAGATGAGGCATTTTTTATCTTTTAACAATCATCAAATTTAGAAATTAAACATATCTTATAGTTGAAAATCAAATTAGCTTTGTGTATTTGGTAAGTTAAGTTTGGTGTATAAATAGGATTTTTGTATTATTTGTAATCTTATCGTTTCTTCCTTCTTGTTTGACTGCTTCATTTAATTAAGAGTTATACTTAATAAGTACTTTTAATGAATTGCAATGTTTCTTTCCTGTCAATAGCACTACATGTGTTTATTCTATGCAATACAAATATCGAAGGAAATTGCTTAAATATTAATAGTTGTATATATATTTGGCAAAATTAACTGTTTTGGTAGCTATTAGCTGTTTAAGTACCGTTTAGCGTTTAGCTGTTTGAGTAATTTTTTATAAAACTATAAAAGCTAAATTTTATATGAGTTAACTTTTTATAAAACACTATATTAATATCTAAAAGTCAATTTAAACGCTATACTATCAAATACTATAAAAAATATGAAAGTTTAAAACTATTTAAAAAGCCAGCCAGTTAGAATGAGATTAGGCGTAGGATTAGAAATTGTATAATTCACTTTCTTTCTAGATCGTTCCATGCACCCCTACTACATCCACATGCAAAGGCCCTTCGAGTTGAGGGAAATATTAGGTGGCTAATGCATCCACGTGGTATAAGTAATTGGTAGGTGGGTGATGTGATAATGATATGGTTATCAGAATAAGCATTAACTAACAGAAAAATATAATTTTTCCCATCCGACTCTATCACTTCATTTATATTCTAAATAAATGAAATTAAATATTTTTATTGAAACCACTATATACATACACACGTTACATAGGCATGCAAACTGTTGGCACTGTAAAAAAAAAAAAATAAATAAATGAGGATTAAAAATTTTAGCATATCAAATATTAAAGTCTACAAATTATAGAAATGATTGTTTTACTTGAATTCTTAATTAAAGTATTGAACGGATTTGGCTCTATGAAAAAACATTTCATTGACTGTTGAGAATAAATAAACATTGCAGCAAATAAAAAATTGTAGGAAGGATATAAAAAAAAATAGAAATTGCTTGAATTGAAATTGATGTAATAAAAAGCATTACAAATATGAAAGAGAAAATGACAGTAATTGGACAAGGAAAATATAATGAACTAAAAAGAATTTGGAACCGAGTTACTTATTGTTTAGTTGAATTTGTGGTGCATTTTTTTTTTTTAATTTTGGAATAAATTCAAACACAAAATTTTGATGTAATACCTGAAAAAATAAGGAAATGATTTATCTACACTCAGTGTATAAATCTACATGTAGACCAAACTAAGTATAAACAATGTGAACTATTTTATTCAATAATTTTACTTTATTTTTTTTTTAGATTTTTAAGATTATTACCTTTCTTTTATTTCCTTCTCACTCTCTTTTTCTTATATAAGAAATTTTTAAGACTTTATTTCAGAGAGAAAAGATAAGATAATGAAAAATTAAAAAAAAATTAAGATTTATTTCAGAGAGAAAAGATAAGATAATGAAAAATTAAAAAAAAAAGAAATATGAAAAAAATAAATTTTTAATATTTAAATATTTCAGGGCAAAATAATTCAGTCAAATGCAATTTAATTTCTATTTTTTTAATAGTTCAGAAATTCAAATTATAATTTTTTTTCGTCGATAACACTAATATGATTATTCAGTCAAATGCATTTAATTTCTATTTTTTTAATAGTTCAGAAATTCAATTATAAATTTTTTCGTCGAAACACTATAGATATAATTATTCCTATTTATACACACATACTAATTATTAAAAACCTAAAATCTGTGTTAATGAGTCTTAAAATTGAGTAGGTTATATATAAATAATGATGCCTTGGGACTCAAGTCATCATTATTTATTTAGTATTCACTGTAAATAGTAATTGATGAAAAAAAAAAAGAATTATCACTATTCTTTATTTATTTTAGAAAAACAGTCATCATTCGTCACTAGAAAAAACAAATTAAAACATTAAACTGTATGAAACTTTTTTTTATTGTATTTTTGGAGCAACATGCTGTTAGAGTCCATGTAATTATCTTATCGTATCTTGTCAATTTCACTTTTTAAGATTTTTTTTTTTTTTTTTTTTCAGAAAAGTCACATTTTAAGATCGAGAACTAAAAGCATGAAAAAATGGTGTTTCGCATTTCAAGCAAAAAGATACTATTTTCTTATGTTAACTCATAAATATATTATACTATTTTCTTATGTTAACTCATAAATATAATATACATTCTTGATATTGGAACACATGCCATCGAATAGGTAATATTTTAATTAATTCCCCATTTCTTAATCACTTTCACGTACACAATAAAAAAAATATTTGATAAAAAGAAAAGTAGCATCTGCAATTAATCAATTAATATATGTATGACAATTGTGGCATGAAACGATGACAATTTGAAATTTAACTCAACTCTCGTGAAGCGTGGGTCCCATCACTTTTTATTGTTTATTCATTTTTCTATTTTAGATTTTAAGTTGGGTTACAATTATAATATAAGTTTATAGTGTTTCAGGGATTAATTTGATTTTAGGATAAAATCGTTACAACGTGTAAATAAATTTATTGATTTTAAATGAATTACTTCTACATAGTCATATATTAGTATAAATCAGGAAATTATTTTTCAATCAAGAAATTTGACTTTTTTATAAATAAATTTAAAAATTCACAGAAATATATTGTATGTGCGTCTAATGCACATAAATTTGACTCTAAATTTTTGTCGATTATCTTTGTGGTCTCTTGAATTTTGTGACGGTCCAATTATAACCTTACACTTTCACATATAACTAATAACTATGTCTCTCATCGAAATGAAATATCTTTACTAAAATTCCATATCAATGACTCTATATTTTCACATTTCATTTTGGTCAGGAGTAAAGTTATTATTGAAACCTGCAAATGCAGGGTCATGAAAGGTTCCCTGCAAAATTCAAGAGGCCACAAAATAATCGCAGAAAATTATAAAGTCAAATTTATGCATTAGGTCATTATTTATGAGAGTTGAAACTATTAGTTTGCTAAATTTATGTAATTTGCTAAATTTATGTAAAAAAGAAATCCATCACTTACCAATTAGAGAATTTGTCAAATAAAAGAGGAAAAAAGAAAGAAAGGTTGATGTTCAATTCATATATATATTATATCGGGATGATGTCCAGCCCTTACGTAAGTTCATTCATATTGCATATATATAATCATCACATGGATGTCATTTTAAAAATTGATTTAATCTAATCATCTAACCTATAAAAACCCTTGACTTTGAATTTTTGAATCCAAAACCTAGCTATGATTACTTGAATTAAACATGTAATACAAATTCTACTAATTTCCACCTCAAAGGTAACTCACAATTTCTTGGGAATAGAAGTTAAATTCTTTAGCTTTTATTTTTTTGTCCTTTTTATTTTTATTTTCATTACTATTTAATTACATTTTTTATTTCATATGTGTTAATTTTTGACTTCATATGTGTTATTTAATGAGCAGCGCTCTAATATCTTCTAAGAGATTTTTCCCTATCCATTGTTTGAAGATTTATAAGTGTAACTACCGTTTTCAAGTTTTGGAATGAATGAAATTGAAATAGAATTGATTTACCTCCTCAAATAATTAAAAAAGAAAATATAAGATTATTGATGTTCCGTTTATTTCCATAAAATAACTTGATGGAAAATATTTTTCTCCTTGAAAAATATTTTCCTAATGACTTATTTTCCATTGTTTGATTACAATATTGAAAATTAATTAAAAATATTAAAGTCTTTATCTCATAAGACCATAAAAAATATTAATAATAGCTCATAAGACCATAAAAAATATTAATAATAGTAGAAATTTTATAATTAAAAAATTTTATTATTAAATATGAGAAGAATGTAAAAAAAAAAAAATCAAATTATGAAAGTTGTCGATAGACAGTGGTGGTGGTAGCCGGAGGTGATAGTCAGTGGTAAAAAGTTGACCGGTGATAGTGACTACGATGATTAATAAATTAAAATTAAAATATGGATTTATAAGGTTTGTCAATATTCGAAAAATATTTTACTTTCTCGAAATTTTACTTTCTCGAAAATAAAAAGTTATTTTCCTTAAAAAATGACTTAATTTTCTTTTGACTAAGAAAATATTTTCCGTTGATTTATTTTTCTGAGAGCCCAAACAATAGAAAATTGTGGAAAATATTTTACTGCAAGTTATTTTATGGAAATCTGAATTAAAAACCACTTCCATACATTGGCAACATTGCCATTGTCATTGTACTGATCTTTGGTTGGCGTCATTTCTTGAGAATCATCACTACTAGGGAGATTGATGAAAAAACATATGATCTTATTCTCTGCATCTGAGACATCAGAAATCAAATTCTTATATTATTCTCTGCATCTGAGACATTATCAGAAATCAAATTCTTATAAAAGGAGTCTCAAGGGGTTTCACTGTCTTCATCACGATTAAAAATGTGGACCAAAGTGATCTCTTAGTCCACTAAGCTCGCACGCCATGAATGCCTCTTCCTTGAAGCGATGGTTTCCCCGTCAGGTTTTGTGTTACAGATATATTCTCCAATTGGAGGAATTGAGGTCGTGATTTGAAAAGGACTGAGAGCATTTCAGAGTAAATTAGGGTTCTAAAGCATCTTTGCTTGTCTCGGATGAGGAAGAAAGCTAAAATGGGATCAAAGAAAAGATGATAAAAAATCATTTAGGTCATTTTATGTTAAATTGATGGCATTGTTATTAAACCCGATCCGAACATTGACCCAACAAAAAGAATCGAATGGATGAGTTATTGATTTAATCAATGAGTTAATGATTCAATTAGCATGATTCAATTAGCAAGTCATATATAAATGAATTAATGAATGATATATTAATTTCCAAGGTAATTAATAATTTAAAGTAATTTTTAATCAATGAGTTAATGATTCAATTAGCAAGTCATATAAAATATTAATAATATATATTATTTCAGTAATTATAATTTAAAATAATTATAATATAATAAAATGTAACTTAAAATATCAAAAAAATTTGATTCGTGTATGTGCTGGTCAACCAGTTCAACATTGACAACCGGTTCAATCCGATTTTCTTTCCTAAATAGTTTAAAAACAAAATCGGCTTAGTTTTTAACCCGTTTCACCAGTTTTCAAGATTCACCCGTTGAGTCGAAACATGTCACTATACTTGGGGATAAAAGTATTGAAAAATAGTTGGAAGGGTGTTGGTAGATTAATAGAAGCAAAATAGAGGGAAAAATTAGTATATTTTAAAGGCTTAATGACTAAAAAAAGAATTTGAATTTTGGCATTTTAACAATTTTGGCCAATTCTTTTAATTGCTGCAATTAATACTGCGAAATAATTTTTTCTTAACAATTGTAGCCTCCGTCCATCAACCTTTACTGTTGTGCCGATGTGGCCGTTAGTGGGACCCTCGCCATGACATGTTACCTGCTGACAGTAAATTTGCAAGATATAATTATTAAAAAAATTGGCCAAAATTGTTAAAAAAACCAAAGTTCAGAGTTTTTTTAAGCCAAAGTTCATTAGTTTACCAATTTTAGCCAACATTATTACATGCACATCAAGACATAATCTAGCGGTAAGAGTATATACAACTTGGCAATAGATCCAATTTTTTTTATTAAAATCAATTTCTAATATTTATGTAATTTATTTATCAATAAATAATTTTATAACTTGTAATATTCAAATTTAATTTGATAAAGATAGTTAAATATTTTATTCAATTTAATTTGATAAAGATAGTTAATACTTTATAAATTTTGATTATATTTAATTTGATAAAGATAGTTAAATATTTTATAAATTTTGATTATAATATTTTTTATTTTAAATGATATGTTATAATAATTAATGACAAACAATTAATATTATGCTAAAAAAATTATTTCATTTTGATAAGAATTAATTGAAAATAATAATTATATGACAACAAAATAAATGAAGAAAAAAAAATTGAAAAGGAAATTATAATTTGAAAATTCGAAAGGTGCTAAAGAGGTGCTAAACTTTATAATTAAAATATAATAAATTTCAATAATGAAGATTGAAAAAATTTATATTCATGTATAAATTTCTCAAGAACGGTTAGTGTAAAAGTATTTGATGTTATCCTTCTAAAGAAAAGAACAAGTTTAAATAAGACGATAATGTTCTTGAAGAGTTCCTACGAATAATACTATCATTTTTGGAATTAAAGCAGATTTACAACATTTGGTTTTTCCTCTCTTACTATGTTGATAATTTTATTGAATCTTTAGATTTTCTTTAATATTTAATTATTATAATATGAGTGCCGACAATTTGAAATGACTAAAAACACTCTCAATTTTTTTCCTGAAATTGACCTAAAAAACTTGAATTTCAGCATTTTTAACAAATATGGCCAATTCTTTTAACTATTATACTTTGCAAATTTACAGTTAGCAAGTAATGTGTCATGGTGAGATTCCATTAACGGCTATAGTAGTATAGTAATAATAGTTAATGAATGGAGGCCACAATTGTTAAGAAAAAATTATTTCGCGGTATCAATTGTACCAATTAAAAAAATTGGCTAAAATTATTAAAAATAAAAAAGTTCAGATTTTTTTTAATCATTAGGCCTATTTTAAAAATACGAATGTATGCTTATTATTTTTAGCAAATAGCAAAATATATTAATAACATATAATCTTCCCATATAAAAATATCCATACCAAAAAGCAGAACCGTGACTAATAAATATTCTTTCCATTCCATTTTGGTAGAAATAAATGACCATTTTTACTTTGTTCTACTTTAAATATTTATTTAGGATTTTGATGGTATATTAATATTTTTTTTCAATTTTACCCATATTTATTGGGTGTATTTTATATTTTATATTTATATTTATATTTCTCGTTTTAGTCAAATTAAAATTTTTGCGACACACATAACTAAAAAGTTTTTCATTATTTTAAGGGATGAAGAAAAGGAATGGAAGTACTATAATGGTGATATTTTAATATGAAATAAAATTAGTATTCCTTTTGTAATAATGTTAAATGGAGAGTTTTTAATTTTAAGAAAAGTAATTTAGACATAATATTATGTAATTTTATAAAATCAATATATTTCAATTATTTTCTTAATTTTTATTAAAAGCTAAAATGTTACAATTAAAATAAGACGGAAAAAATATAAATTACGAAGATAATATGCTTACGTTTCATATCTTTATATGAAGCTGGAATACTAACCTTTATTTTACATCCATTTTAGTTCATTAAATGATTGTAGACGTAATTTGCAGTTCATTAAATGTCTAAATGTCTAAATCATTAAATTGAAGTAATAATTATTAGTTATAGACAAAGGATAAATATGAAAAAAATATATTTATTACTTATTGAAATTACAAATGTGACAAATATTCTATGAAAAAAATATATTTATTACTTATTGAAATTACAAATGTGACAAATATTCTGGACCGAAAGTAGTAGCTTTTAGCGTTTTGACTGATCAAAACACTAAATTTTGTGGTCTCTAATAACATAACATTTGAATTAGTTTTTGTAGATTAATATAGAATTTTATAAAAAGTTAATTCATATAACATTTAACTTTTAACGTTTTATAAAGAGCTGTTCAAAGAGTTAATAGCTATCAAACTAGCTAATTTTGCCGAATAGATCTTTAGACGAATGTGAAACGAAAGTTTTTTGCGCACTTCTAAATTTTTTTAGTGCTTGAATTTAATAATTAATATCGAATGTTTATTTTATATTATATAAAATTTGGCACTCAAATTTAGAATTTAGTTTTTAAAATTTAATATATGAAAAGAAGTAGAAAAAGAAATACTACTGATAATAATGATAATAATAACAATTTTTTTGTTTGTATATTTTGTTCTCTTGGATGT